>NC_069403.1:25344397-25443834 GCF_026875155.1 Cherax quadricarinatus
TGTCAGGACCAGCTGTGCACCACAAGTCAGCTAGTTGCTGGAAAGTCTAGCTGTTGCTGGACATCCACGTCAGCCTCTGCTGCACCACAATCAGCCTGTTAGCTGGACCAGTCAGCTGTTGCGCGCGATCCGAGGGTGCAGAGAGGCGGCAGCTGCACCACGATCAGCTGTTGCTGGACCAGTCAGGCTGTTTGCTGGATCAGTCAGCCGCCTGGCTGCACCACAAATCAGCTGTTGCTGGACCACGTCAGCTCGTTGCTGGCATCAGGCGCCCAGCCTGCTTGCCCCTGCACACGATCAGATGTTGCTGGACCAGTCAGCTGGGTTGCTGGTTCAGTCAGCTGCTGCTGCAACTGCTTGATCAGCTGTTGTGGACCAGTTCAGCTGTGTCGGATCAGTCCAGCTGTTGCTGACAATCATCTGTTGCTGGATTAGTCGCTGCTGCTGCACCCACGATCAGCTGTTGCTGGGACCAGTCAGCTGTTGCTGGATCATCAGCTGCTGCTGCACCACGAAGCTGCTGCTGGACCAGTCTGCTGTTGCTGGTCAGTCGCTGCTGCTGCCACCACATTCAGCTGTGCTGGATCAGTCAGTGTTCGCTGGATCAGTCAGCTGTTGCTTGGATCAGTTGCTGTTGCTGGACCGTCAGCTGTTTGCTGGACCAATCAGCCTGTTGCTGGACCATCAGCTGATGCTGGACCAATCAGCTGGTTTGCTGGACCAGTCAGCTGTTGCTGGGACCTATCAGCTGTTGTGGACAGTCAGATGTTGCTGGACAGTCGCTGTTGCTGGACCAATCAGCTGTTGTGGACCAGTCAGCTGGTTGCTGGACCAGTTCAGTGTTTGCTGGATCGTCAGCTGCTGCTGCCACCCGCCCACTCGGTCAGTCTGCTGTTGCACCACCATCGCTGTTTCTGAACATGACCGTCCCGAACCTGTCCGTCCAGCCTGAGCGCCTGCCTTGTCGTGATTGTTTAAAGCCAGGGTGGCCGCTGCATGCATACATTCGATACATTTTGTTATTATTCCATTATTTTATAGCTGCACCCGGGGACGATCAGCTTTTGCTGCACCACGATCAGCATGTTGCTGGACCAGTCCAGCTGTTGCTGGATCAGTCAGTGTTGCTGGACCAGTCAGCACCTTGTGCACCACGATCAGCAGTTTGCTGACCAGTCAGCTGTTGCGGGATCAGTCAGGCTGCCTGCTTCACCATGCTCAGCTGTTGCTGGATCAGTTAGCTGTTGCTGGATCAGTCAGCTGTGGCTGGATCAGTCAGCGGTTGCTGGATCAGTCGGCTGTTATGGATCCAGTCAGCTGTTGCTGGACCAGTCAGCTGTTGATGGACATAGTCAGCTGTTGCTGGACCAATAAGCTGTTGCTGGACAGTCAGCTGTTGTGGACCATTCAGGGTTGCTGGACCTGTCAGCTGTTGCTGGACCAGGTCAGCTTGTTGCTGGTCATGTCAGCTTGTTGCTAGATCAGTCAATGTTGCTGGATCAGTCAGCTGTTGCCGGACCAGTCAGCTGTTGCTGGATCAGTCAGAAAAACTGCTGCTGCACCCGGTCAGTGCTGTTGCACCACAATCAGTGTTTTGAACATGACTCGTCCCGAACCTGTCTGTTCCAGCCTGAGCGCTGCCTTGCTGTCAATGTTTACAAGCCAAGGGTGCTGGTTGCATGATACATTCGATACATTTTGTATCTTATTCATTATTTATAGTGCTTGTAACTGCCTAATAAGCCTCACAATGGGCCCAAAGAAAGCTTCTAGTGCCAAACCTTGTGGGTAAAACTAAGGGTGATAAATCACTATCGTCTACCACCAGTGCTAGCTCCTGCTGCGCCCACGGTCAGCTGTTGCTGAACCACCAGCTGCTGTGCACAACCATGGTCAGGCTGTTTGCTGCACCACAGCGGCTGCTTGCACCATGGTCAGTGTTGCTGCACCATGGTCAGCTGTTGCTGCACCACCAGCTGCTGCTGCACATGGTCAGTTGTTGCTGCACCACCGCTGCTGCTGGCACCATGGTTCAGCTGGATACTTGCACCACGCTGCTGCTGCACCATGTTCAGCTGTTGCTTGCACCACAGCTGCTTGCTGCTTACACCATGGTCAGCTGTTGCTGCACACAGCTGCTGCTGCACCATGGTCAGCTGTTGCTGCACCACAGCTGCTGCTGCACCCATGTCAGTTGTTGTGCACACAGCTGCTTGCTGCACCATGGTCAGCTGTTGCTGCACCACAGTCAGCTGTTGTAGTTGCCTGCACCACCATCTGTACTTACTGTGCTATTACTCGAAGATGTGAGAGAGAGTGTTGTTGATCTTGTGGCTTAACGATGAAACAATTACCGAGAAACGATTAACCCCCGGAGGGTTTAGACACCCAGGATAAACCCAAGAGAGTCAGTGCATCATCGAGGACTGTCTAACTTATTTTCCATCGTGGGGGTCTTCATTCTTGTCCCCCAGATTGCGACCCACAACTAGTTGCCTTAACACCCAGGTGAACAGGAAAAAATGCCTGGAAAAACTAGAGCTCATATTGTGAGGTTAGTGGGGAGGATGGGGAAGGGTTGGTGGTGGAGGAAATTGATTAACTAACCACTGATGAGCGCTGCAGATCGCATCTTACAGTAGAGGCCACACCTGAGGGAAACTGCTTTGGAGGAGGAGGATAGAGAAAATTGAAGAAGTTGCTTACTTCAAAGATTAAGGAAATGTGTTGCAATGTTGGTTTAAAAGTGCCAAACCTTTTGGATGAGAAATCACCCTCACACAGCTATGCGCAAGCCATGCTGGTGACGTAACCACTGACAATGTTGTGAAACACTTTAGGAATATCATAAAGGAAGAGGGGGAGGTACAGGCCTCTATGGACAGATTTGTTGTGCGACAGAGGTCCAGTGACTCTCAAGCTGAGTCCTTAGTGGCCATTAACGATGAGGGATAAGTAACCCAGAAGGAAAAGGACTTTGAACCTCAACGCCCTAATGCGAGGGGATTCCCCTCTAAACACTAAGACCATCAACCTCACACGTCGCCCTCCTTCCATCATCAATCATCACCAGCATCTTCAATAAAGGTAAGTGTCATGTGAATTGTGCATGTCTTCTCTAGTTTGTTGTTTGCCATTAAAATTAATATTTCATGTGGTATAAAAAAAAATATTTTCTACTTTTGGGTGTCTTGCACGAACGCGTAATTGATTTCCATGATTTCTTACGGGGACAAATTAGAATCGGCATAAACGATAATTTCGCATAACATTGAGCTCTCAGGAACGGATTTTTAATAGCGCTTTTCGAGGGCCACTGTAACGTATCACCAAGCGTATTATGGGGTCTATGGTAGAACGGCCCTTACGATAAGCATATTGACGAGGGAACGAGACTGTTGTGAGTCTACTAAAATACCACATAAACGTCTATTTACCAGGCATTCCATCACTTTGCAAACTGCTCTGGTAAGAGCAATGGGACGATAGTGGGAGGCTTCATGTCACGTAGTACCCGGTTTGCGGAAAGGGAGAACAATAGCAGATTTCCACAGCTGTGGAAGAACTCCTTGTGACCAAATAAGATTGAAAAGGCATAATAGGACTGCAAGGGCTGACTGATGTAAATGTTGTAGCATACGAATATGAATGTTGTCGGGCCCAGCTGCTGTTTGATGGCAAGCTGAGAGTGTTGCCTCCAGTTCCTGAAGTGTAAAAGGGCATTATACTGTTCTTCTCTGAGAGAAGAGAAGTCCAAGGGTGCTAATTCTCTGGCAGACTTTGAGGAAAGAAACGAGGGGTATAGATGGAGCCCCTGAGAAATATGGACCAGATGATTGCCAATTTCATTGGCAACATCTGGGGTTTGCTATATCAACAACGGCAACCCGCAGAACAGTGAGCCGGGTCAGGAGAATATTTACCACTCAGTTTTCATACTTTTTTCCAGACTGCACTCATAGAGGAAGCAGAGGTGATGGTGGAGACATAATCTCGCCAGCAAGTGCGTTTTAGCATCACGGATGACACGGCGAGCAATCGCACGCTTCTGCTTAAAATCAAGAATTTCTTTCCGTGGTTCTATTGTACCTGTACCTGCCCCACGCAGCGTGCTTCAAATGCACTGCACAAGCACAAGCAGGAGACCACCAAGGCAATCATTTCTGAGAATGCCTGCCCGAAGTTTGGGGTATAGAATGAGATGCTGCAGTTAAAACGGAGGAGAGGAGAGGTGTAAAAGCTCATCAATGGAGGACAAAGCAGGAACCTCACTAAAAACAGTTAGTTGTAAGTAAAGGTTCCAATTTGCCTGATCAAATTGCCAGCATGGTTTACGAAGAGGTGGTGAACATGAAGGGGAAGTAAGAATGATTGGGAAATGATTGCTGCCTTGTAAATCCGGGAGAACAGACCAGGTGAAGCCTAATGCGCGGAGGAAGAGCAGACTGAGAGATCGATGCAAGAGAGAGTGTGAGTCCGAGGATCAAAATAGTTGTGAGTTCCTGCATTCAAAACATGGAGGGGGTGGGTAGCAAGAAAAGCATCCAAGTGAATGCCACGGGAATCACAGTGAGACCCCTCCAGAGAAAATGATGGGCATTAAAATCGCCAAGTAACAGAAGTGGTGGCGGCAATGACGAAACAAGAAAGGCAATATCCGGGACAGATAATGCCCGAGAAGGAGAGAGATATAAAGAACAGAGCATATACCACCTACGCAAGTGGATACGAGCTGCTGTGTAATGCAGCAAAATACGAACAAATAGCTGATGGTGCGGAATATCAGTGCGTAGAAGAAGGGCACTTTCATTAAAGGCCCCATCTGGAAAGGATCTGAAGAATACAATAAATTATAGCCTGAGATGGATAGATAACGACCGAGTATAATTTTTGTTCCTGTAAGCAAACACCAACAGGGGCAAACTGGGAGAGCAACAACTGAAGCTCACCCCGATTACCCCTGAGGCCGCGTATATTCCACTGTAAATAGGCCATGATTGGCAATGATAAAGATACCTGAAATCCGCAGGTAAGGGTACCTACGGACTAGAGGGGTTAGAAAAGTCACATGCGGTGGCAGCGGAAAATGTTCAAGCAGCGAAGGAACCGTGCGCTGTGAAGAAAGGAGTAGCGCTGATGGAGAAGAGGAAAGAGAAGGAACAGAGGGTGGATCAGTGTCCATTGATGGTTTGGTCTCTGCAATATATTCAGAGATTGCTTCAAGTGTTTCGGAGTTCAGAGACATCGTATGGGAGACAATATCGGAGATGGAAGGAGGAGGAGTTAGAGTAAGATCGGAACTGTAATGGACTGTACCAAGGTGGGGGGGGGGGGGGGGAAAGGGGGGAGGGAACTGGAGAAGTGTGGGAGGGACAGAAGAGGCAGAAACCTGGGAGGTGGCAGATGAGGAAAGAAACTTGGGAGGGGGCAGGGGAGGAAGGCCACAGTACGAGGAGGAGGATGAACCTCCACACTTGTAACAGAGGCAGTGAAAGGGGAAGACCCAGGTACAGAGACCGGGAAGGTAAAATGTGGAGGTGGATGAAGGGAAATAGGGGTTAAAGGAGATTTTTTGGACTTCTGAGAAGTAGAGGGACGATTGGGAGAGGTGTCGTACGAGGTCTTGTCGATACCGGGGTTTGTGAGGGAGAACACAAAGAAGTGAAGACAGACTGAGGTGTTGAAGTAGGGACGTCTGAGCCCAGGACAGCAAAAGGATATGTAAAGGAGTGACTATGGGAGTGGCAACCGCAGAGGAGGCGGCAGAAGATGGGACCCCAGAAGTGGGGGGACGTTTTGAAACACGAGAATAAGAAACCCGGGGTAGTCTCCCTTGGAGGCGGAGATGAGAAACTGCCATAGCATAAGGGAGACCTTCTGCCTCTTTGAGGAAACAAATTTCCCGCTCATTTAAGTAGACCTGGCAAAGGTGAGAGTACGAAGGGTGAGCCTAATGACAATTAAGGCAAGAGGGAGGTTGACTGCAAGAAGTGTTAGAATGGTCATCGGCACTACAGACTGGGCATTCGGCAATAGATCTGCAATATTTTGCTGGGTGGCCAAATCGCCAGCAATTTCTACACTGTTGTGGTGTAGGGATCACTTTCCGAACTTGTAACTGATGTCCTGCTACATAAACAGAGGATGGGAGTTCACGGCTGTCAAAAGTTAAACGAGCCACATTGCAAAGGTATTGTCTTCGCTCGCGGGCGGGAAGAACATAAGTGTCTACCTTGAGAAATGGGAGATCTTGGAGTTCCAGCTGTTCGAGAATGTCATCGCCACATGTCTGGAAATTCTGTTGGACTATGGTATGGGGGAGAATAACAGTACCACTACAAGAATTGAGGGAATGATGTTTTTCGATAGTGATAGGAATAGTATCGATATGTGAAAGAAGAGAGAGATCATGAGCTTGGGTAGAATTCTGGACTGTGATGATGCGCGTACCACTCTAAAGAGCATGAAAGGAAATATCTCTACTAACATGGCGTAGGAGCACTTTGCCATACTGTGGTCGGAAAGATAGGCAGTAGAAGAAGTCGGTCTTAAAGTAAAGAATTTAGTCCACTGTGCGGTCCGAAACTGAGTATGGGGAGGGAGTGCATGACGTGTCGGTCTTTTCCGAGGAAAATGGGAAGGTAACAAAGTAAGATCATCAGGAGATTGTCGTTGGCGTTTAGAAGCGGGACCAGCATTGGTCCGATGTGGGACGGGCTGGCGATTTGAAAATTGCCTCACAGTAGAGGGAGAGGCCGGAAGCATAGTCAAAGGAGAGCGGAGGTCAGACAAATCGAAGGAGTCAGTCAAAACCCGGCATCTGAAGCGGGGTGACAAAAACAGCACCAGCAAGAGGTACAGGGGCCTTAGGAGTGTCCGAAGAGTGGCCAGAAGACAAGGCGAGGTCAGAATGGGGTGCAGTAACAATAAGAGGGCCCAGGAGTAGCGGGGTCATGGATGTGGGACTCCATGGTTAGGCTACTTCTTTCTTTTTGTTTTTAAGAAGAAAAAAAAAAAGGAAGAAAAGCAAATAAAAATAAAAAAAAGAATAAAAAAAAGAGGGGACCGGGGAGGGATAGTTCCCTGGGGGAAATGAAAAGGGTGAGAATTCCCCTCCTCCCCAAAGAGGACCTCGCACCACAAGTAGCGCAGGGAAACCCCGTGCCAACCCTACCCTTCATCCCAGTAAACCAGCAATCTGGGATATCAACCTCACATCTGCCGACACTCGGTGTATACCCAGTTTTTTTGGGTTCTGGGCGAGGGTAAAATAAATCTTCCGGGGGCTTCTTTTTATTTGCAAATTTGTGGTGGGTACACGGGCTTGTGTGTTGTCCCCATGGCCCGGGAGGGCATCCCTGAGAGGGGACACTTCTTGATGAGTGAAGCGTGTCGCCAAGTGAGAGGTGCAAGGGCAGGCAGGCTGGCGGCCCACCAAGAGGTTTGGCTACAGGGGCAGATTTTAGTGCTGCAAAATATGAAAAGGGCAACGATAGGCGCGTGCAACAGTACAGGCTGTTACATATGCTCGGCCACCTCCCTCTTTGTGCCCCCACGCGAAAATATGGTGGAAAAAAAAAACTCGGTCTCTTCTCGTAGGAAAAAGGCCAGAAAAAATAAAAACTTTATACAGTGGCCCCCCGCAAAAACGATATTAATCCTTTCTGAGAGCTCATTGTTAGTAAAAATTATTTTTTTATGCGAATAATTTTTCCCCAAGAAATAAGGAAACAAATTAAAGTGCAAACACCCCAAAAATATGAAAAAAAAAATTTACCACATGAATATACATTTTTTACACACAAAGGAAGGATACATGCACAAAAAGTAGATTAGTACTGCACGTTAATTGTGCATTACTATCTACTAAAAAAAAGAAAAAATTGGGCACTTTCCTTTTTGAAAGCGCAATGATGATGAGACCTGTGCCGGGGTTCCCTTTTTTCCTGTACGTAGGTCCTGTTTGGATTTTCTTTCCCGAACAGGCCTTATCACATGTGTATGTCACTACGATTCTTAAATCTCTCAAAACCAACCTTTTTCTGGGTTTAAAATTACCAATAGAGATAGTTCCAGGATTTTTCCCCGTTCATCTGGGGGTTGTCGACTGGTGGGGGTTGCATCTGGGAGACAAGATTAAGGACCCCAAAGGAAATAAGTTAGAGTCCTCGATGATGCACGACTTTTTGGGGTTTCCTGGGTGGCTAAAAATCCCCGGGGGTTTAAATTTTTTTTCTCGGTAATTTTTTCGTTAAGCCACACCCCAACAACACCTCTCCACATGTCGAGAATACAGCGTGGGAGTGCAGAACAACAACAGCTGTGGTGCGCTGACCATGGTGCAGCAGATGGGTGGCAAACAGCGTGGTGCAGCAGCAGCTGATGTGGTACGTTAATATTTATCCCCTTTTTACCCAGGGGGTTTGGACAGAAATTTCTTTGGGCCCACGGGGCTTATTTACAGTTACAAACACTATAAATATGGAAAATACAAAATGTATCGAAAGTATGCATGCAACCGGCCACCCTGGCTTGTAAACAATGACGGCAAGGCAGGCGCTCAGGCTGGACGGACAGGTTCGGGACAGGTTCGGGACGAGTCATATTCAGAGACAGCTGATGGTGCAACAGCAGCTGACCGTGGTGCAGCAGCAGCTGACTGGTCCAGCAACAGCTGACTGGTCCAGCAACAGCTGACTGGTCCAGCAACAGCTGACTGATCCAGCAACAGCTGACTGATCCAGCAACAGCTGACTGATCCAGCAACAGCTGACTGGTCCAGCAACAGCTGACTGATCCAGCAACAGCTGACTGACCCAGCAACAGCTGACTGATCTAGCAACAGCTGACTGATCCAGCAACAGCGATTCTTAAATCTCTCAAACCAACCTTTGCTGGCTTTAAATTCACCGATATGAGCACTAGTTCCAGGCGTTTTTCCCTGTTCACCTGGGTGTTAGTCGACTGGTGTGGGTTGCATCCTGGGAGACAAGATTAAGGACCCCAATGGAAATAAGTTAGACAGTCTTCGATGACACACTTTTTTGGGTTATCCTGGGTGGCTAACCCTCTGGGGTTAATTGTTTCTTGGTATTCTCAATAAGCCACACCAACAACGGTGCTACAGCAGCAGCAGCTGACAATGCTACAGGAGCAGCAGCTGACAGTGCTACAGCAGCAGCAGACGATGCTACAGCAGCAGCAGACGGTACTACAGCAGCAGCAGCAGCAGACAGTACTACAGCAGCAGCAGCAGCAGCAGCTGACGGTGGTACAGCAGCAGCAGCAGCTGACAGTGCTACAGCAGCACCAGCAGCTGACAGTGCTACAGCAGCAGCAGCAGCTGACAGTGCTACAGCAGCAGCAGACAATGCTACAGCAGCAGCAGACGGTACTACAACAGCAGCAGCAGCAGCAGCAGCAGCTGACGGTGGTACAGCAGCAGCAGCAGTTGACGGTGGTACAGCAGCAGCAGCAGCTGACGGTGGTACAGCAGCAGCAGCAGCTGATGGTGGTACAGCAGCAGCAGCAGCTGATGGTGGTACAGCAGCAGCAGCAGCTGATGGTGCTACAGCAGCAGCAGCAGCTGACAGTGCTACAGCAGCAGCAGCAGCAGCATCAGCAGTTGACCATCGTACCACAGTATTTCGATAATATTTCTCACCCTTTTTACCACAGGGTTGGCACTAGAAATCTTGATCACATCTCCAGCAATCAAGGAGGTAAATACAGAAGAAGGAAACTTATTCTCAAACCAGAACACAGAGACAACTTTATTAACCACTTGGATCAATGGTATAAGAATTACGAGCCCATTGGCACACAAAATTTAATGATGATTTAATTACCACTATTGGAGTGTTCTCACAGATCAAGTGGGCAGGAATAGGAAACAAAAACAATCCACTATAAATAACAATAAAAACCAATGTAAATACTATAATGATCCACAGCTGCGCAATCTAACACATGCAGCTAGGAGGATTGGTAAAGCATACCGTGAATGTAGAACCACAGACCTGCTCAGAACGTTCCAAGCTGCATTAACAAATGCAAGGAATAGAAAGGAAGAACTTAGGCAACAGGAATGGGAACAGTTTGTTAGTGGATTAAATAGGTCCACACCTTTGAGTTTGGCTTGGAAAGGTATAAATAAAACAACCAGGAAAAAGACTGGCAATGTTGCTCATCCCTTTCCTCTTGAAAAAGCAAATGACCTCATAAATGACTGGTCCAAAACATCCAGGCATGAAAGCCTTCCATCTCATATTAGAAAAAATTTAGAGAGTACTTCTGAAGAAATGTTGAAACTGATTAATTTTATGAGCCAAAATATTGATGAGAGTGATTGCCTCATGCCCATATGACAACAGGAAAATGCAAACTCCCTTCCTGTAAGCTTTTTCACCCTGAAATGTGTACCTCTTCAGTACAGGAAAGACTGTGCTATAACTTAAATTGCCAGGCATACCATCTAAAGGGGACAAAAAGATACAAAACATCCAGGCCATGGGAAAACCTGGGTAGCCACAGCCACTCAAGAGGGAGAGGTTTTTTAGTGCCAGGAAGGAAAAAAAAACTGGCAGGAAATGGCAGAAATCGTACACCAAATCCAGTCATTCCTGGAGTGGAACCACAGTCGATGGCCTCCACTCCAAACCAACAGATACAGATACTAATGCCGGAAAAAAAACCCCCCCCCCCAGTACCAACAATACCACCAGTCCGATAACATTCTTCTTTGCAAATATACAGGGTCTAAAGCCAGCAACAAAAAACAAATACCTTTCATCCGTGGACTGCTTGCAGAGGCAAAGGCAATGTTCGCGGCTTTCACTGAGACCCACATAAAGGATCACTTGGAAAAACGAAATATGGACCCCAGGTTACAACCTATACAGATGGGGACAGAGTGGAAACAGGCAAAAGGGGGGGGTTGGCCTGTACATTGCAGTCACTTGTTTGCACAGAACTGCTTAAATTTGCCTCAAATAAACGTAGTGGAAGTTTTAGCAGTAAAGGTCGGAAAAACCAAAACCTAGTCATTGTGGTAGTCTACAAGCCTCCGGATGCAACATCCCAGCAATTCCAGGAACAGCTGTTAAAAATTGACCACTGTCTGGAAAATCTTCCAGCCCCTGCACCCAACATCTTGCTCCTGGGGGATTTCAATTTAAAGGCACCTTAAAATGGAGGAATATAGCAAATAATATTTTTTGCAGTAATAACACCAGGAGGCAGCTCTGATGAAAACTCACACTCACACGAGCTTTTAAAATCTCTGCACAAAATTCATTTAAACCAGCAAATAAAGAGCCTACTAGACTGGAGAATACACTAGACCTCATCTTCACAAAACAATGATGTTTCTGATAAGAAATGTCACCATATCAAAAAACAATATACTCAGATCAAAACATAATTGAGGTTCAGACATGTATGCGTGGAGCCCCAGACCGACAAAAAGAGACTAGTCACGAGGGAGCATTCACCAAATTCAACTTCAATAACAAAAACATAAAGTGGGGACCCTGTTTAAACCCAAATCCTAACCGATATAAGCTGGGAAGATATACTAAGCAACACAGACCCAAATTATGCCTAGAACAGATTAAAATCGGTGGGGACTCGATGAATGCACAAGGCTTATTCCTCTAAGAAAAAGAAGGAGCAGATGTAAAAAAAGAAAGAGACAGGCGCTCCCTTTACAGGCGACGGAAAAGAATAAAAAGAGCGGCTAAAAGAGGTCAATATATCTGAAATGCGCAGGGAGACACTGGTCAGAGAAATAGCAGCATCGAACTTAAGCTAAAAGAATCCCTTTTGGAGTCAGGAATCGCGGGAAGAACTAAAAGCCATAAATGAAATCGAAAGAAACCCAAAGTATTTCTTCTCCTATGCCCAAAACAAAATCGAGAACAAAAGTCCAGTATTGGGCCCCTACTTAAACAAGATGGGTCCTACACAGATGACAACAAGGAAATGAGTGAGCTACTCAAGTCCCAATATGACTCAGTTTTAGCAAGCCGCTAACCGACTGAGAGTCGAAGATCAAAAAGAATTTTTTATGAGAGAGCCACAAAATTTGATTAACACAAGCCTATCCGATGTTATCCTGACGCCAAATGACTTCGAACAGGCGATAAATGACATGCCCCTGCACTCTGCCCAGGGCCAGACTCAAGAACTGCAAGAAGCCCCTATCACGAGCCTTTTCCATCCTATGGAGAGGGAGCATGGACACGGGGGTCGTCCCCCAGTTACTAAAAACAACAGACATAGCCCCACTCCCCCAAGGGGGCAGTAAGCAACAGCAAAACTACAGACCAATAGCACTAACATCCCATATCATAAAATCTTTGAAAGGGTCCTAAAAAAGCAAGATCACCACCCATCTAGAAACCCCTCAGTTACACAACCCAGGGCAACAAAGGGTTTAGAAAAAGGTCGCTCCTGTCTGTCCCCAAACTACTGGATCACTACAAAAAGGTCCTAAATGCACTAGAAGACAAAAAGAATGCAGATGTAATATATACAGACTTTGCAAAAACCTTCGACAAGTGTGACCATGGCGTAATAGCGCACAAAATGCCCCGCTAAAGGAATAACAGGAAAAGCGGTCGTGGATCTATTTAAATTTCCTCACTAACAGAACACAGAGAGTAGTCGTCAACAGAGTAAGTCCCAGGCAGCTACGGTGAAAAGCTCTGTTCCACAAGGCACAGTACTAGCTCCCTCTTGTTCCTCAAACCTCATATCCGACATAGACAAGGAAGTCAGCCCAGCACCGTGTCTTCCTTTGCAGATGACACCCGAATCTGCATGACAGTGTCTTCCATTGCAGACACTGCAAGGCTCCAGGCGGACATCAACCAAATCTTTCAGTGGGCTGCAGAAAACAATATGAAGTTCAACGATGAGAAATTTCAATTTCTCAGATAAAGGTAAACATGAGGAAATTAAATCTTCATCAGAGTACAAAACAAATTCTGGCCACAAAATAGAGCGAAACACCAACGTCAAAGACCTGGAGTGATTATGTCGGAGGATCTCACCTTCAAGGACCATAACATTGTATCAATGCATCTGCTAGAAAAATGACAGGATGGATAATGAGAACCCTTCAAAACTAGGGAGGCCAAGCCCATGATGACACTCTTCAGGTCACTTGTTCTATCTAGGCTGGAATATTGCTGCACTCTAACAGCACCTTTCAAGGCAGGTGAAAATTGCCGACCTAGAAAATGTACAGAGAACCTTTCCCCGGCGCGCATAACGGAGATAAAACACTCAATTACTGGGAGCGCTTGAGGTTTCTAAACCTGTATTCCCTGGAATGCAGGAGGGAGAGATACATTTATTATATACCCGGAAAATCCTAGAGGGACTAGTACCGAACTTGCACACGAAAATCACTCACTACGGGAAAACAAAAGACTTGGCAGACGATGCACCATCCCCCCAATGAAAGCAGGGTGTCACTAGCACGTTAAGAGACCATACAATAAGTGTCAGGGGGGCCCCAGACTGTTCAACTGCCTCCCAGCACACATAAGGGGGATTCCCAAACGGACCCCGGGCCCAGTCTTAAAGTGGCACTGGACAACCCACCTAAATTCATTTCCCTGATAAAGGCCGGGCTGTGGTCTACTTTGGGGTTTTGCTTTGCAGCCGCAGCAACAGCTGGTTGATCAGGGGCTGATCCCCCGGAGGCCGGGTCACAAAACGGGCCCCGCGGGGCGTTGGACCCCCGAAACTCTCTCCAGGAAAATAAACCTTTTTTCTAAAAAAAAAGTAATGAAATTAAAAAGATAATGCATTAACCAAAGGCGATCAATGTCCTGGAGAGGTTGGTAAAACCTATGTTTTCTAAGAACTCTAAGGCACGTCCCCTGATAACCCTCTTTTTGGGGCACTGTTAAACCCAGTTACATTGGGGGGGCGTTTTTCCTACTTCCGGCCCCTTTGGGCCCTCTTTTGTGCCTTTTCCCAAACCCCCCAACAGCCTGATACTTTTTAGGCGATCTCCAAAAACTAGTTGTTTTTTTAAAAATTTTTTGAAAAAATTTGTGCTTAACAGACTTTTACTAAAAAATCAGACACCAAAATTTCCCCCTACCCTATGGGTTCTTTAAAGGGTTTAAAAATGTGCAGAACTGTATTTCCCCCTTTTTAACTGCACACACCTCTAAAAGTTTTACCACTTTTCTTGATCTAAAATCTGCATTTGATATTGCGAACAGAACCGTTATACTACATGAACTAGCCAAAATGAATATTGGTGGTAGCTTACTCTGCTGGATAATAGGATACCTGTCAAATAGAGTATCCTCTGTCCTTTACCAAGGCTTCAGAAGTGATTCTAAAGAAATGTCTTTAGGTACACCGCAGGGAGGAGTTCTTAGTCCCATGCTATTTAATATTCTGATTAATGCTCTCCTAAATGCTCTACCTGCCTCACCTAAACATATAGCTATAAGCTATGCTGATGATATCATGATCCATACAACAGGGCATAAGAAGATGAATACCATTCTTAATGAAGTTCAAGCAATTTGTAATCGACTAGGCCTCATAATATCTTCCTCTAAAACAAAGATATTAACAAGCAAACGACATCCCCCACCCATCTATTTGCAGGGTGAAATCATTAGCTACGTTAAAACTTACAGATATCTTGGTGTAGATGTACCCTTTAACAAATCCACTATACCACAACTAAACAAGAAATGTAAAGCTAGGCTAAATGCTCTCAAAGCTGTTGCTGGCTACAATCCCAACTATGGTGCTAAATGTGAGAATCGTGAGAATGATGTACATAGCCTATGTTAGGTCCTTAATTGATTATGCTGCTCCCATGTTGATATTAGCTAGAGAAAGTTCTCTCCGACCCTTGGAGTTAATGCAAAATGAAGCTCTCAGGATTATTCTTGGCTGTCCCAGATCTACAAAAGTTCTTAACATGAGGAAGGAGCTTGGTATTTCTAGTATCAGTGATAGGATTGTTGAAATTAACACTGTACTCGGTATTAGAATGTTGAGAAACGAACCAGACACTGTCACAGTGAATCTTACCAAGTGTCTAGAGGTAAATACACACAGATCTAAATGGATTGTGAAAACGTGCAATTGCATTAAGTTTTATAACCTGCATGAACTGTATCACTGTAGGCAACAAGAGCATTTCACCCCTCCATGGAAGATGTGTTCATTTAATATCACATACCTACAAGTCCCTCCCAAGAAGCTCATTGCTAGTAATCCCTTCCTTAAATCTCTTGTTAGAGCAACTGCTCAAGAAGAAATTTCTCACCTAGCTGGTAGTAATAAGTTATCACAAGTTATATACACTGATGGATCTAAACAGGAGTCTTCTGGCAGGGCTGCATCTGCTCTTGTTGCCACCTCCCTAGTTAAGAACGATAATAAATTTGTTGAGTTAGGCATAAGAATTAACAACTGGGCGTCTACACTGCAAACTGAATTGTTTGCAATCCTAATGGCGCTAAAGCTAACCTATGACACTGAGCTTGACTCTATCATCATTACTGATTCTATGTCATCATTGAAGGCTCTTGACTCATATAATGACTCCAACAACATGCTCAATTGGAGATATAAGCCAGGTTTAGATACTCAAAATTAGGGCAAAGGAATTAATGTACTATTGCTATGGATCCCCATCACATTTGGATTACTCTTCATGATAAAGTTGATTGTTAGCCAAGAGAGTAACCAGAAGGAGAATGTAGAATATAACTTTGGTTTAACTGTGTCAAGCATTAGGAATAATATTAGGAGTGAAAGTACAATAATGAAAATGATTGTTATAGGAAGCAGTTAGATGCCTGAGTAGATTTATAAACCCACTCATGATAAACATGACGTAGATAAGTATGTTTATGGAGTAACTTGCAATGGGACAGACTGACTGATGTTGTAGTGGCCAGGCTTAGGCTTGTTACAAGTACTTTCTGGCAGATTGGGAGACACACAGATATGATCAACTAAATGTAAAATTATGTGAATCTGGCATATGGTCACTCTCTTGACACTATGTGCTTAATTGTCCACTCATTGAGGAATACAGAGACAGACAGTTATAAATAACCTATGTGACATGACAAGATATCTTTATTAATGAAAAATATGATAACAGATATACTAAGCAAATTTCCTAAATTTGCTTGTAATCAGATAAGTGAACTATAAGATATGTAGATATAAATACAATATGCTTTTCATGTTAACCCCTTTGGGGCCTAGTTCCTCTGGCCTTTTGTGTATCCATATGATCTCGCGCTACCGTCCACAGGATGGATATTGAGTGTGTGCACAATAAAACTAGCCACTTCGGTGGAAAAGCTTAATCTCATGCACAGAATCAAAAAACAATTTTTGTCTCCCTGGCATTGTCATGGTTTCGGATGGAAAAGAGCATACACCATCACAGCTCATACATAAACTTCCTTGAACTGATTATGATTTTGAGGTAGCCAAATGACATTAATCATTAGTGAAAATTGCCAGAATGGATGTAGGAAGATGGATTCTCTGCCTGGATAAAGGTTACCTGTCCGGCAGAAAGGGGGGTTTTTTCACTTTTAATAGGGGGTGTTGTTCCAGGGCATAGAAGTGTACTTAAGACTGAATTAGGAAACCACAAGGAGGTGTGCTCAGTCCCACCCTTTTCAATATTCTAATTAATGCTTTACTTATAAAATGATTTTGCCTGCCAGCCCCATCATTATATGATTAGTTTTGCTGGTATAATGATTCACACCACCGGCTTATCCAACACCCAAAACATTCTTCATTATGTAATAGTCTCGTGTCAGGACCTGGGGTTGATAATCACTACTTATAAAACAGATACTCAACAGGCGTGCTCCTCGACAGAGGCACAGTTCGCCAGATCCAGTTGCATGATGGGTATTGTGAAAAATTTTTGAAATTTCTCAAGTCAGAATGTGTAATTTTGTATTAAAATGATGTTGATTTCACTCTTGGATAATCTGCGCCTATGCTAGGGTAGAGGGGGAGGGGATGGACGCCCATAATGGGAGATTCAGGTGAGTCATGGGTTAAGCCCGTCGTATTAAATCAAGCTTCATCGTGGGACAAATTGTGGATGTAATGGCATAAGTTGTGTATAAAATATTGTGGTAAGGCTATTACACTGTGTAAACTGGGGAAAAAACAGTTGAAGAAACCACTAAAACATAGTGGATAAAGTGGGGAAATAGGACGTTCGACATCTTGAAATTGAGGAGTGTGATCACATGCTAATTTGGCATGAACATCGGCATATTTCTGGAGGTTTAATGGGGTTCAAACCTCCCAAATAGGAGCAAGTCAAATCACGAAATACCATCCTGCTGAAGGTGTAAGTACATTAACTTTGCAGGACTTCGAGAATTGGATTCGTGAATGGGTGAATAAAGCCTTTCAGCACCCACAGCTAAGTAAACTTTCTTTTTGTGTTGGAACTGTCTGGCCAGTTTAGTTTTTCTTAGAGAGGTTGTTGTGGGTGATTCAGAGCGCATTCGGTGACCTCCAGAGAAAAAATTTGGTTAAGTTGTTGGTAATAACCATTTAATGATTTTCCGAAGTATATATATATCTGTGTACCCCCTTCCCATCCTTCACATGTCCAGCTCTAATGATACAATCCACTTTTAATGTAAATATTAGTACCATAATTATTGGTTATGTTGTTTATTAAAATTTAATATAATTTATAAGTCCAGGTTGTGTATACAGTGGAACTCAGCTTACGAACGCCCCCCATGCGAATTTTTCAGGAACGGACCGTCATTCGGTCAATTTTTTGCTTCTGGATACAAACAAAATTTAGGATGCGAACTTCCCATTCGAGGAAGGTTCATGAAATAAATAAATATTTATTTTCTTGAAAAGGTCCTACAACATGTATTTACATATCATAATATGATTGAGCAAAGAAAGCCATATTATGCTGAAGCATTTTGGGCAGACTTAATCTAATACTAATAGACTATTTAAGTCTAGTAGTGGTTACTAGGGATGTATCAGATGTGAAAATTTAGATATCCGTGGATGCGGAAGTGTATTCGGATGTCTTACTTATTTTGCGGATGTGGATGCAAATGTGGATATCTGCTTACAGTACAATGCAGATGCGGATTCCTGATGTCACATCTTGACATCCTCCTGGATGCGGATGCGGATGCAGATGTGGATTTTGCAGGGTAGTCATAGAACACCAGATTTTTTTTTACTATATGACAAATACCCTTGTGAGTGAGGGACTGAACACATCGATTCCAGGCTGAGGGACTGATTACCTCAAAATTCTCTCCCTAAAATTACTGATCTGATATGTCCTGCTTTGTATTGGACTGATGAAGCCACTGTGTGGCGAAACGTTTCTTCAATAAATATTCTCATATGTTGCATAAGAACACAAGAACATAACATAAGAATGGAGGAGCACTGCAGAATGCTATGGCTATACAAGGCAGGATCCTTATTCAAAATGACCTCTACCCAAAGCTACCCAAGAATTTACTCCAGTACCCAATGGCACAAATCAAACTCAGCCCCACCTGGTTCGACACCCTCAGGAGTTTATTAATATCTCCTTTGTTTATTGCCCGTCATCCAATTATAACTTCAGTGATATCTCCCCTTATTCTAGTCACTCAGAAGAGTGAACATTTAAGGCTTTAAGTTCTATTCTTCATACGGGAGGACTCCTTACACAGTAAATAATTTTACGTTCATTATTCTCTGTATGTTCTCCATATGAGGTCTATATCACCTGTAGTCTATGGGGACCAAAACTGAGCGGCATATCCAAATGAGGCCTCACTTGTGATGTATAGAGCTGTACAATAACCTTTGGACTTCTGTTACTTATCTTCTGAGATAAATCCACAGTTAATCTGTTGACCTTGTTGAGCACACTAAGGCACTGCTGTCTTGCCATTAGATTCTGCTTACCATGGCTCCCAAAGACTTTTTCACATTCTGTATGATCAAGCTCTACTTCACCTAGTTTATAGCTTCGAGGGTTATTTTCATTACCATGGACTATTACCTTACACTTATCCACACTGAACTTAATCTGCCATTTTAAGACCAACACCATTAATTTGTCTAAATCTCCTGGGAGTTCATTGCTATCTCCTCAGAATGAATTATAAGGCCTTTCTTTGTATCATCAGCAAATTTACTCATGGTCACTCGTAATCCCTTCATCAAGTCATTAATATAAATATGAACAAGAGAGGGCCTAAAACTGCTCCTTATGGAATGCCGCCTTGTGACTATTCCATTAAGATTGACCCCCATCAATCGAAAATCTCTGGCTTTCTATTGGATGCCATGCCTCTGTCCATGCTTAGAACTTTACCTCCTATTTACCATGAATGTTGCCACTTTTCTTAAGAGACTCTTGTGAGGTTAACTCCTATCGAAGGCTTTAACTAAATCAAAATTACAACAACATATATTCTTTTAGACATGTCTCTACTGCCTCAAATGTTCTTATTGAAAAACGTCAGTAAAATTTGTCAGGCAGGACACGACCTCTCGTGAACCCATGTGAGATTCTTTTATCAAGTTATGTTCTTCAAGGTGTACTTCTAATAATGTCAGCTATAAATTGATTCTAGTAACTTGCCACTATAGATGGTCAGGCATATTGGACGGCTAATTTGAAATGGAACGGGACTTATCCCTGATTTGAATATCAGGAACCACATTAGCCTGCTTCACACAAACTCTGGTACAATACCGGTAATGAGACGCATTAAACACAACTCTTAATGGCTGACTAAGTTCAATCTTGCATCCTTAAGTACCCTGGAAAAACAATTCATCGGGTCCGGGGACTTTTTTGTTTGTTTTCCCTATCTGTTTGAAAACCATGTCCCTCGTGACAGAAAATATTTGTTATTTGAATCATTGGAACTGAATTAATTGTTAATTTTTGAACCTCATTTATGTCTTCCTGTTGTAAAAACTGAAAAAATAGTCAATAAATATGGAACACATTTCCAGTACGTTATCTGTTCAGCTGTCCATTCCCATTTTTACAGTGGTCTACTTTTTCCTTCTCCTTCGTCCTTATACACTGAAAAGAGAAAACCTTTGGATTGGTCTTTGATTCATTAGCAACTCTAATTTCATAGTCACGTTTAGCCTTTCTAATCCCCTTTTTTACTTCTCTTTTAAGCTGAACATATTGGTCAGTAAGGTTAACTTCTCCTCTTCTGATGTGCCTATAAATTCCCCTTTTCTCCACTAATAGATGCTTTAGCCTCCTGTTAACCCAATTTCTCTCTGGGGAATGTATATACTCTGAGCACGGTGTACATTATTAAGAAAAAATCATAAATTCAGATCCCTTCGTAATCATAAGTATGATCATTGCCAATAAAATCATTAGCTAGATAACCCCAATCGAGATTTGACAGGTGTTCCCTAAGTCCATTATAATCGGCAGAACGAAAATCAGGGATTTTTACCGTATTATCATTATTCTTGTATTACCAGTTAATGCTAAAAGTGATGAATTTGTGATCACTCGGGCCAAGCTCTTCAGTGATCTCCAGAATATTTACGAGTGTTTCCTTATTTGACAAGACTAGGTCTAGCAGATTATTACTCCTGGTAGGCTCTGTTACACACTGCTTCAGAAAACAGTCCTGAACTGTTTCCATAAAGTCACTGGACTCCAGATTACCAGTCAAAGAATTCCAGTCAATTTGATTAAAGTTAAAATCCCCTACTATCACTACTGGAGTGTGATAAAATTGATGAATTTAGAGACAACTCACTCAGAAATGTTCAAGAAATGGCAAAGTATTTTATCCACAGTGGTATATTACAGACCATTCTGGAGAAATACCCTGACTTTGCTAGCTGTAAATAAAGCATTACCATGTGTGTGTGTGTGTGTGTGTGTGTGTGTGTGTGTGTGTGTGTGTGTGTGTGTGTGTGTGTGTGTGTGTGTGTGGTGGTGTGTGTTGTGGGTGGGTGTGCGTGCTTGTGTGTTATGCATATATTAGTACGCTCATGTGCATGTGTCTGTGCGTGCGCCCTTGTGTGTGTATGTGTGTGCGCGCGCGCTAGTGTGGGTGTATGACTCACTTAATATTTGTATTTATAACTCATTACAATTGTGACCAGGTGTGGACGTATCAGTGGTTCATTACTTTGTAATTTGTTCATGATTGTAACCATGTATAGGAGTGAGGCTGATTCATTACCTCTGTAACTTGCCATGATTGTGACCAGATCTACCTGGAGTTCATTACCTTCGTAACTAGTTCAGCTATCATAACTTTGGGGTCCAGTCCCTGGACCCATTATGTACCTTTGTAATCTTTTGACTACCGCCCACAGGATGGGTGTGGGGTGCATAATAAAGATATTAATCTAAAACTCACTACGTTATTGTGTCTAGAAGCCCTAACAATTTCGTCCCAAAGAAGTCTCCCTCTATCGTGATCCAAGCCTGGAGGTCGGTATATTACACCTAGAATTAGTTTTTCTTGACCTTCTACAAACTCTAACCAAACAGATTCTGTTACTGTTCCATTTATTTTTATACCTGTTTTTTATGCAACAATTAATATTTTCTCGAACATATACTGCAACTCCTGCCCCCTTCCCATTACATCTATCCACATGGAACAACTTAAACCCTTGAATACTACACTCAGCAATCATATCCCGACTCTTTAAATCATACCACGTTTCAGTTAATGCAATGACATCAAAGTTCCCAGCACATGCTACCAAACGTAGTTCATTAATCTTATTTCTTGCACTTGCACTCTTACCATCAAATGTTTTTTCTTCTGCATATTTTTCCTATTCATCTTTGTTTTTACACAATTTCTGAAATTATCATTACCCAAAGTTGCTCAATGACAGTTTCTATTAAGATTCTTAATATCAGAACATAAGTCTATATATCCATACTCATTATTTTTCATTTCTAAACCCATACCTCTAACTAATCCTAGTTTAAAGTCCTAACAACCCCCTCAACTGAGCTAGCAAGAAAACCCACACCTGCCCTGGATAAGTGAACCCCATCCCTGGCATACATGTCATTTCGGCCATAGAAGTTGTCCCAGTTGTCAATGAATGGTACTGCATTATCCTTACAGTGTTTATCCAGCCAACAATTAATACCAATTGCTCAGGACAACCATTCATTTCCAACACCCCTTCTTGGCAAAATGCCACACATAACAGGGCGCCCCCCCTTCTTCCTAATTGTCTATTGCTGTGCTGAACCTTCTAACTACATCCTCACTTCTACGCTTGCCTACATCAATGCCTCCAGCACTGAGGCAGATAATAGGATTGATTCCATTACCATTCATGATGTTGTCAAGCCAGCTAACAATATCCTCCATCTGACATACTCGGCTTGTTTCTGAAAGGTCAGCTTTTTATCAATGTAGATACCCAAATATAGGTAGGAGCCTGTCCACTCAAGTTCTATATCCTGAATACATAATCTATTCACAAGATCTGGTCCCTTGAACATCATTGCAAGAGATTTCTCGGCCGAGATCTTGAGGCCTAATTCCCTGCAAGACTGCGTAAATAGGTCCAAAGCTTTCTGGGCCTCTCACTCCAAATTGCCTTTCCCATTCACTACAAGGGCAAGATCATCAGCATAGCTGAGTAGCTGTGTACCACTATGAAAGGGAAGGCTCAAGTTCCTGCATAAGGACGTTAAACAGGGTAGGACTGAGCACACCTCCTTGTGGTGTGCCGTTTTCCAGGGTTTTAAAGGAAGAGTAGTGTCCCTGAAAGCTGACACAGGCCTGCCTGTCCCTGAGGTAGGACCCTATCCAGGCCAGGAGGCGTCCTTTGATCCCCTTCCGAGCTAGTATTGCTAGAATTGCTGTGGGACTGGCTAGCTCAAATACCTTCTCAAGGTCGAGGTAGACAACGATACTAGGTTTTTTGTTACTATCAGCAATCTGGTTTAGTAGAGTGGTTATGCACTCTGCTGTACCCACTCCTTTGGTGAAGCCAAATATGTGAAGATGAGGGGTTCAAGTTCCCATAGGAGGCGGTTTAACACCATTCTCTCAGGAGTCTTGGCTAAACAGCTGATCAGCGATATGGATCTCATACTGCCTGGGTCCTTGGGCTTTGGAATTGGTACAATGGTAGCCTTCTTCCAAGCTGCTGGGAGTGTCCCAGTCCTCCAATACTTGCTTATGACGTCTAGTATGGCCACCCATCCACTCTGCCCAGCCCGTGCAATCATGGAGTAGGTAACACCATCGATGCCCGGGGCAGTGTCACCTGTGTTCTTAATGGCACGTCAGAGTTCCAAGTCCGTGAGGCATTCATCAGTCACATCTTCCGATTCATATGCAGCTTGTATCGTTAGCTGGCGCTGTGGCAGAAGATCCGTCTGTATATTCTGGATGTCCTGTGGGAGCTGAGTGGAGGCTCACCTGGAAGTGTAAAGCTCCACTAGTTTTTCAGCTTCCTGGGATGGGTTTGGGTGTGCTGGTGGCCTTAGCTTGCTCTTGCCAGTTGCTATGTTGAGCTTGCCCCATATCTCACATAAGGTGGTGTGATGCCCGAATGCTGAGCACCACTCCAGCCACTTCTCAGTTTTTACTCTGAGACTCTGTGAGCATGCTGCACAATGGCTGTCAGGGTATTCCTGTTCTCTGCCGTAGGGTTACGCCTGTATAGCTTCCTAAAAGAGTTGATGCGTTGGTTCTGCTTCTGCACCTCGTCGTTGTAGAACCACCAGTCTCTTGTGAATGCGTCCTGCGGACTTCTTTGGAACTGTGCACTCTGCTGCCTGGATGAGAACAGTGATTAGCTCTTGTTCAGCTGTATCACAGTCTTCAGACAGAGTGTATGTGGACCACCAGTCATGAAGATAATCCTGGAATACCTTCCAATGGGCCCTCTTTATGTTCCATCTAGGAGGCAGCACAACTGTGGGAGGCCTGTTGATGTTGAAGGTGGTGATCACTGCAAAGTGGTCACTGACAAGGTGAGGATGTTTCCCATGTGGCTCCTGCTGTGAGTTGTCTTGTCCCAAATGTAAGGTCGAGGCAGCCACCCAACAGGTGTATGGGGTCTCCATTGTTTAGCAACTTTACCTCTGGAATATCGTTTAGGAGCATTGCTATGTGTCTGCCAGAAGCATTGGTTGCTGAGTGAGAGAGCAGCATTGGGTGATGTGCGTTGAAATCTCCACCCACAATAATACGCTCAGTGCATGCTAGCACAAGGAGCTCTGCAATGTCGAGGGTGTGTCTTGGGTTCTTGTAGATGTAATACATGGTAATAGGTGCCACAGGTATGTGTGCAAGGACACACATACTGGGACAGTCAGAATTTCTTGTAGCAAGACGATGTCAACCCGATCCCGAATTACTGCCTCCAGCAAGAGGTACTGTTTGCCCCTCAGGCCCTGAATGTTCCATTGTAGGACCTTGAGGGTGTGATTTGGTATCGAAGTTATTCCATCCCTGTTGTTTCCTGAGCTGGGGACCGAACCCTGCCCACTCTGAGAACCTGCAAATTCATGGCGTCCACCACCTCCTCCTTGGTCAGTAAGCACACTCTCAGGAGCGTACTGACCATCTGCCGGAATATGTTCTGTTGTTCCGTGGAGTTGATTGTATTGCAAATAATATCCGTGAAAGCCTTGATGAGTGCTACAAGATCCCTCCTGGTGAGGGCCTACGTTGGCAATGGGTTTGAAGCAGTGGATATTACCTGGGCTGTTGTGGTTCATAGGGACTGCTGAGGGTTGGATTTCTTTATTGTGTGCACCATGGTCTGTTGCTGCATACCAGGTTGGGGAGCCAGCATCAGCTGGTGAGGTGCCAGGGAAGCCTGCAAAGCAGCTGTGCCGGGTAAGGAGTGCCTGCATTTTCGTGTTATGGCTTCATCAGTGCAATACAAAGCAGAAGGGTGTAAGGAGAGGAGGAGTTTGAAGGTAATTTGAAGGAACGAACTTATCCCCTGATTTAAGAACATAAGAACATAAGAAAGGAGGAACACTGCAGCAGGCCTGTTGGCCCATACTAGGCAGGTCCTTTACAATTCATCCCACTAACAACATTTGACCAACCCAATTTTCAATGCCACCCAAGAAACAAGCTCCGATGTGCAAGTCCCTCTCAAATCCAACCCCTCCCACTCATGTACTTATCCAACCTAAATTTGAAACTACCCAAAGTCCCAGCCTCAATAACCCAATATAGGAACCACATTAGCCAGCTTCCACAACTCTGGCACAACACCAGTAATGATGGACGCATTAAACACACTCCTTAATGGCTAACTAAGTTCCATCTTGCATTCCCTTATTTTACTTTTATTAGCACACTGTCCGATTCCCACCAAGGCAGGGTGGCCCGAAAAAGAAAAACTTTCACCTTCATTCACTCCATCACTGTCTTGCCAGAAGGGTGCTTTACAGTACAGTTTTTAAACTGCAACATTAACACCCCTCCTTCAGAGTGCAGACACTGTACTTCCCATCTGCAGGACTCAAGTCCGGCCTGCCGGTTTCCCTGAATCCCTTCATAAATGTTACTTTGCTCACACTCCAACAGCACGTCAAACATTCCCTTAGTTGGTTTAGAAAGACACGTAAGCAAACACTATAACATATTTATTAGAAAACGTTTCGGTCCTGGGACCTTGATCACTTCTAACATACAGAGGTAGAAAGACATTATATATATAGGCGGAGAGTGAGATGTGACGCACGTGACCTGAGGAATGTCATAAGAACATAAGAATGGAGGAACACTGTAGAAGGCCTACTGGCCCATGCGAGGCAGGTCCTTATCAAAACAACCTCTGTCTATGATGAGGACCAGTAGACGATGAAATCATGTGACTCCTGTGTTGTTGGGTTGGTGCTGCTTAAGTATCATGTATGCCAATGTTTTTGAAATTTTGTAGTTTCCAGTGTTGCGTTCTATAGTGTCGGTGACGGTGATTAGTGAGGCTTCTAGGCACCGTCGGCGTCTGAGGTCTGGTTCGGTGAGAACGAGTTGTGCCTCGTTCCAGTTCATCAAATGCCCCGTTGAGTCTCTGTGGAGGACACAGGCGTACCTTACATCGTCTCTGTTAGAGGCATTTCGATGCTCATTCAGGCGGACTGCAAGATCTCTGCCTGTCTCGCCTACATATTTCTTGGGACAGAACCCACAAGGGATCGTGTAGACGCCTGCTGTAGAAGTTAGAGGTGTGGGGCTGCGTTTAGTAGTGAGGTCTTTGATAGAGGATGTGTTTATGGTGGAAACGTTGATGTTACTCATAGCAAGTGCCCGGCGAGTATTCGTGGCAACATCGCCACATGGGAGTACTATGAACTGTTTAGGGGGCTGTTCCATGGGCGGTTTGTTGAGGATAGCTTGTGCCTTGAGTCTGCAATCTCGGATGAAGAAAGATGGGAACTGAAGACGTGTAAAGGCTTGTGTTATGTAAGTGCATTCTTCTTCTAGAAAACAAGGGCTGGAGATGCGAAGAGCTCTCAAGAAGAAGCCAATGAGGACTCCTCTCTTAGTGCGGGTATCTTGGTGTGAATAAAAGTGTATAAGATCGTCCTTGTTGGTAGGTTTTCTATACACTTTGAAGAGAAGTTTGTCACTGTCGGGAGATCTGCACAGTAGAACGTCGAGGAAAGGAAGTTTGCCATCATTTTCGAGTTCAAGTGTAAACTTTATTGATGGTTCAACTGCATTGATCTTGTTGAGAAGGGCCTGGATATTGAGACGCCTTGGATAGAAAACCAATATATCATCAACGTATCTTAGCCAGGTAACTACCATTCCCTTAGTACCCTGGAAAACAACTCGTCGGGCCCTGGGGACTTATTTTGCTTCAGTTTGTCTATCTGTTTGATAACCATGTCCCTCGTGACAGTAATATTAGTCAATTTGAATTCATCAGGAACTGAATAATTGTTAATTTTTGGAATCTCATTTATGTCTTCCTGTGTAAAAACTGACAAAAAATAGTCATTAAATATGAAACACATTTCCAGTACGTTATCCGTCAGCTGTCCATTCCCAATTTTCAGAGGTCCTACTTTTTCCTTCACTTTCGTCCTATACACTTGAAAGAAACCCTTTGGATTGGTCTTTGATTCATTAACAACTCTAATTTCATAGTCACGTTTAGCCTTTCTAATCCCCCTTTTCACTTCTCTTTTAAGCTGAACATATTGGTCAGTAAGGTTAACTTCTCCCCTTCTGATGCGCCTATAAATCCCCCTTTTCTTCCCTAATAGATGCTTAAGCCTCCTGTTAACCCATTTGGGATCGTTATTATTACACCTAATTTCTCTCTGGGGGATGTATATACTCTGAGCACGGTGTACATTATTAAGAAAAAATTCATAAATGCAGATCCCTTCGTAATCATAAGTATGATCATCAATAAAATCATTAGCTAGATAACCCCAATCGAGATTAGACAGGCGTTCCCTAAGTCCATTGTAATCGGCAGAACGAAAATCAGGGATTTTTTTTTTTACCGTATTATCATTATTCTTGTATTCCCAGTTAATGCTAAAACTGATGGATTTGTGATCACCTGCGCCAAGCTCTTCAGTGATCTCCAGATTATTTACGAATGATTCCTTATTTGACAAGACTAGGGCACGCAAATTATTACCCCTGGTAGGCTCTGTTACACACTGCTTCAGAAAACAGTCCTAAACTGTTTCCATAAAGTCATTGGACTCTAGATTATCGGTCAAAGAATTCCAGTCAATTTGACTCAAGTTAAAATCCCCTACAATCACTATGTTATTGTGCCTAGAAGCCCTAACAATTTCGTCCCAAAGAAGTCTCCCTCTATCGTGATCCAAGCCTGGAGGTCGGTATATTACACCTAGAATTAGTTTTTCTTGACCTTCTACAAACTCTAACCAAACAGATTCTGTTACTGTTCCATCTATTTTTATACCTGTTTTTATGCAACAGTTAATATTTTCTCGAACATATAATGCAACTCCTGCCCCCTTCCCATTACATCTATCCACATGGAACAACTTAAACTTTTAAATATTACACTCAGCAATCATATCCCGACTCTTTATATCATACCATGTTTCGGTTAATGCAATGACATCAAAGTTCCCAGCACATGCTACCAAACGTAGTTCATTAATCTTATTTCTTGCACTTTGACTGTTAGCATAAAATACCATCATATGTTTTTTTCTTCTGCACATTTTTCCTATTCATCTTTGTTTTTAAACAATTTCTGAAATTATCATTACCCAGAGTTACTCCATGACACTTACTAAGATTCTTAACATCAGAGCATAAGTCAATATATCCATACTCATTATTTATCATTTCTAAACCCATACCTCTAACTAATCCTAGTTTAAAGTCCTAACAACCCCCTCAACTGAGCTAGCAAGAAAACCCACACCTGCCCTGGTGTGAACCCCATCCCTGGCATACATGTCATTTCGGCCATAGAAGTGGTCCCAGTTGTCAATGAATGGTACTGCATCATCCTTACAGTGTTTATCCAGCCAACAATTATTACCAATTGCTCTGGACAACCATTCATTTCCAACACCCCTTCTTGGCAAAATGCCACATATAACAGGGTGCCCCCCCCCTTCTTCCTAATTATGTCTATTGCTGTGCTGAACCTTCTAAATCCTCACTTCTACGCTTGTCTACATCATTGCCTTCAGCACTGAGGCGGATAATAGGAACGTAAGAACATAAGGAGGAACACTGCAGCAGGCCTGTTGGCCCATACTAGGCAGGTCCTTCACAATCCTTCCCACTAACAAAATATTTGCCCAACCCAATTTTCAATGCTACCCAAGAAATAAGTTTTGATGATTTTATTTACTCATTACACAAGTCTCGCTCAAATCCAACCCCTCTCACTCATGTATTTATCTAACCTAAATTTGAAACTACCCAACGTTTTAGCTTCAATAACCCTACTAGGCAGACTGTTCCACTCATCAACTACCTTATTTCCAAACCAATACTTTCCTATATCCTTTCGAAATCTAAACTTATCCAACTTGAATCCATTATTGTGGGTTCTTTCTTGAAGTGATATCCTCAAAACCTTATTTATATCCCCTTGTTAATACCCATCTTCCACTTATACACTTCGATCATGTCTCCCCTCATTCTTCGTCTTACAGGTGAATGTAGTTTAAGAGTCTTCAATCATTCTTCATACGGAAGATTTCTAATGTTTTGTATTAATTTGGTCATTCTATGCTGGATATTTTCTAGCGAATTTATATCATTCTGTAATATGGAGACCAGAACTGAGCTGTGTAATCTAGGTGAAGCCTTATTAATGATGTATAAAGCTGTAAAAGAACTGCTGGACTTATGTTGCTTACACTTCTAGATATAAATCCCAGTAATCTGTTTGCTTTGTTATGTATGCTTAGGCACTGCTGTCTTGGTTTAAGGTTGCTGCTTACCATAACCCCTAAATCTTTTTTCACAATCTGTATGGGNTTAAGTTCTACGTTATTTAACTGATAAATACTAGGGTTTTGGACACTCCAGAGCTTCAGAACCTTGCATTTATCTACATTGAACTGCATCTGCCAGTTTTCTGACCAGGAATTGAGTTTGTCTATTTGTCTATATCCTCCTGAAGTTCCCTGACATCTATGTTTGAATCAATTATCCTACCTATCTTTGTGTCATCAGCGAATTTGCTCATATCACTACTAATTCCCTCATCAAGGTCATTGATATATATTATAAACAACAACGGGCCTAAGACTGATCCCTGTGGAACACCACTTGCTATGGATCCCCACTCGGATTTTACCCCATTTATGGACATGCCATGAGCTGCCACTTTCTTTAACAGTCTTTGGTGCAGTACTCTATCAAAAGCCTTACTAAAATCTAAATAAACAATATCAAATTCTTTGTCTTGGTCAAAAGCCTCAAAAGCTTTACTGAGGAACGTTAGTAAATTAGTGAGACAAGAACGGCCTCTCGTGAATCCATGCTGAGTATTATTAATCAGATTATGCTTATCCAGACAGCTTCTCATAATCTCAGCTATAACTGACTCTAGTCGAGACTTAAGAAATCGTAATGACACGATTGCAAATAAACCATACCCCCGGCCGGGATTGAACCCGCGGTCAAGTTGGATGAATCTAGTTGGATGAATCTTATTGTGGCTAGCTGGTCTAGTGGCTAACGCGACGGGCTGGAGTTTTGAGACTCTTGACCGCGGGTTCAATCCCGGCCGGGGGTATGGTTGACTCTAGTCATTTGCCTACAATTGAGCTTAGGCTTATTGGGCGGTAATTTGAAGATAATGACTTGTCCCCTGCTTTAAAAATAGGAATTACATTAGCCAACTTCCACATATCAGACACTACACCTGCTTGAAGAGATAAACTAAAAATATTAGTTAACGGTTCACAAAGTTCCATTTTGCATTCCTTAAGAACCCTTGGAAAAAGCTCATCAGGACCCGGTGATTTATTTTGTTTCAGACGGTCTATTTGTTTCATACCCATTTCACTAGTGACTGTGAAGTTACATAATTTATCTTCTTTAGGTCCACTATAAAAATTAATTACTGGGATATTGTTAGTGTCTTCCTGCATAAAAACCGAGAGAAAATAATTATTTAAAATCTAGCACATTTCATTCTCTTTGCCAGCAAGATGCCCCAAATTGTTTTTAGCAGGACCTATCTTATCCCTAACTTTTGTTCTATACATCTGGAATTAACTTCGAGTTAGTTTTCGAATCCCTAGCAACTTTAATTTCGTATTCCCGTTTAGCTTTTCTTATCCCCTTTTTAAAGTCCCTCTTAATGTCAATGTACTGATTTATGAGACGACCCTCACCTCTTTTGATACGTCTAAAAATTCCTTTCTTCTGCCCTAAAAGATATTTGAGACTATTATTCATCCATTTTGGGTCATTTCTATTCTATCTAATTTCCTTATGTGGGATAAATGTTCTTTGGGCAGCATGTATTAGTGTTAAGAAAGCTGTCATACTGATAGCTCTCTTCGTTACCCCAGTCCACATTATTATTATAATCAAAAAGAAGCGCTAAGCCACAAGGGCTATAGAGCCCCCAGTCCACAGATAAGTGTTCTCTAAGCCCATTGTAATCTGCTAAGTGAAAATCTGGGACCATTACTGAATTACCCCCCCCCCCCCGACTGTCATACTTCCATTCAATGCTAAAGGTAATTGATTTGTGATCGCTTGTGCAGTTCCTCTGCAATTTCTAAATTAACAAGTTTCCTTGTTTTCCCATGTAGGCTTTGTCACAAACTGCCTCAAAAAACAATCCTGAACTACTTCTAAGAAGTCGTTAGATTCTAAATTCCCAGTCAAGAAATTTCAATCAATATGACTAAAGTTAAAGTCTCCTAGAATTACTACATTATCGTGCCTTGTGACCTTAACAATTTCCTCCCATAGTAGTCTCCCCTGGTCCCTATCTAAGTTTGGGGACAGTATATCACTCCTAAAATAAATTTTTCATGCCCCTCTGAAAATTCTATCCAAGCGATCTCGGACATGTTTGTAGATGAATGGTTCAGAGAACCGACATGTTGATAAATTAGACACATGTGCAACTCTTGGGTATCTTTATTGAGGAAATGTTTCGCCACACAGTGGCTTCATCAGTCCATACAAAGGAGAATCTTGAAAAACAGGAGGAGAATGAGGTAATCAGTCCCTCAACCTTGAGTCGATGTGGTCAGTCCATCAATCTTGAATAGAATACGGCATTCGTGCGGAGAAGGAGCTTATAAACCGTTGGCAGGAGAGGTGCAGCAGTCATAGGTGGTGTCACATTTGTTCAATGTGGAAGTAGGTCGTGCCCAAGAATTAGGCAAGCGAAGAATTCCCAAATATTAAGATCTCAAGAAGTTGCAGTGTCTGACAGGTTTGTAGATGAATGGTTCAGAGAACTGACATGTTGATAAATTAGACACATGTGCAACTCTTGGGTATCTTTATTGAGGAAATGTTTCGCCACACAGTGGCTTCATCATTCCATACACAGGAGAATCTTGAAGAACAGGAGGAGAATGAGGTAATCAGTCCCTCAACCTTGAGTCGATGTGGTCAGTCCATCAATCTTGAATAGAATACGGCATTCGTGCGGAGAAGGAGCTTATAAACCGTTGGCAGGAGAGGTGCAGCAGTCATAGGTGGTGTCACATTTGTTCAGTGTGGAAGTAGGTCGTGCCAACAGTTTATAAGCTCTTTCTCCACACGAATGCCGTATTCTATTCAAGATTGATGGACTGACCACATCGACTCAAGGTTGAGGGACTGATTACCTCATTCTGCTCCTGTTCTTCAAGATTCTCCTTTGTATGGACTGATGAAGCCACTGTGTGGCAAAACGTTTCCTCAATAAAGATACCCAAGAGTTGCACATGTGTCTAATTTATCAACATCGATCTCGGACATACAATGCCACCCAACCCATCTTTCTGATACGTCTATCTACTTGGAACAATTTAAAACCCTGAATGTGACATTCTGCAGGCATGTCCCGACTTTTTGAATTAAACCACATCTCAGTTATGGCAAATACACCAACGTTATCTGCACTAGCAACTAATCTCAACTCGCCCATCTTATTCCTAGCACTATGGCTATTAGCATAATATACATTGAAAGACCCTCCTTTCTCTTTACCTTCCTGCTCATTTCTGTTTTTCTACTAACCTATTACTGTCCTTGTTAGCTAGTGCTACTGGCTTTCCAATGTCTACCTCGTTCTGCTTATTACTAGTTACCTTACAACTCATAATATTACTACACTGGGACTTCACTGTTTTCCTGCCAAAACCCATACCAGTAACTATTCCTAGTTTAGTCCTAACAGCTCCCTCCACTGCAATTGCCAGTGTCCCCACCCCAGACCTAATTAAGCGTACCCTATCCCTGGCATACATGTCATTTCTGCCATAGAAGAGGCCCCAGTTGTCAATGAATGTTACCACATTTTCCTTACAGTATTTGTCCAGCCAGCAATTGACACCAATTGCCCTGGACAACCATTAATTTCCAACTCCTCTCCTTGGCAAGATACCACATATGACAGGGTTCCCACCCTTCTTCCTAATTTCTATTGCTGACCTATACCTGCAAATCAGGTCCTCACTCCTACGTCTGCCAACATCGTTGCCTCCCCACTGAGGCAAATAGGATTGCTCCCATTGCCTTTCATGATGTCGTCCAGACAGCTAACAATATCTCCCATCCCAGCCCCAGGAAAACATACCCTCTGCCTCCTTTTCCTGTCCCTAAGACAAAACGCCCTATCCATAAACTTAACCTGTCTCCAACTACAACAATGTTCTTACCTTCACTTGTGGAATTCGTCGTGATGTTCTCGATGGTCTTTGTTTGGGTTTCTGGGGATGTTTCACTCACGTCTGCCAATGCTTCCTTAGTGCTCGTTGTGACGTTCCCAGTAGACAACCCACATTCTTCAGGTAGCACTGAAAATGGGTTGGAAGTTTCCACAGTAGTCTTCTGGTTCTTCAGTGTTTCTGCCTCTCCTACAGTCTCCTTTATCAAACGCTATTTATATCCCCTATATTAATTCCTGTTTTCCATTCATACACCTCCACAGTGTGACTGTGTGAGAGTCTCACACACACAATGGGACTTACACATGGGTAGTTTCAAATTTAGGTTGGATAAATACAACCCGCAATAATGGATTCAAATTAGTTAAGTTTAGATTAAGAAAGGATATAGGAAAGTACTGGTATAGTAATAGGGTAGTTGATGAGTGGAATGGTCTGCCTAGTAGGGTTATCAAAGCTAAAACCTTGGGTAGTTTCAAATTTAGGTTGGATAAATGAGTGATTATTATTATATGAGAGGGGTTGGATTTGAGTGGGACTTGCATATGAGTGGATAGTTATCATAGCTTATTTCTTGGGTAGCATTGAAAATTGGGTTGGGCAAATGTTTTATTAGTGGGATGAATTGTAAAGGACCTGCCTAGTATGGGCCAACAGGCCTGCTGCAGTGTTTCTCCTTTCTTATGTTATGTTTATTGCTTAGGTAGCGCTTATTCTGTTAGTGGGTGGGATTTGTGAAGGACCTGCCTAGTATGGGACAACAGGCCTACTGTTGGGAAATAAACATGTAAGCTCTGTAATTTAGGTTATAATATCCGCCACACCCTCTTTGGCGTGGATGCAGATGCAAATGCGGATATTTATTTAATCGTGATTGCGGATGTACACATCTCATTTAGAAAAAATAAGGATGCAGATGCGGATGTAAGAAATTGTGCGGATGTTCCGCGGATGCGAATGCAGATGCGGGTATCCAATACATCCCTAGTGAACATTAAAATGGTATAAAATACCGACAGGTTGTTAGGTAAGACACATATTTTGGATAAATACATGAGTGAGAGGGGTTGGATTTGAGTGGGACTTGCACATCAGAGCTTATTTCATGGGTAGCATTGAAAATTGGGTTGGGCAAATGTTTTATTAGTGGGATGAATTGTAAAGGACCTGCCTAGTATGGGCCAACAGGCCTGCTGCAGTGCTCCTCCTTTCTTATGTTCTTAAAAAAATGTGAACTCCTGACAGGATATGCTGCTCTGCATTTCTTCTCCAAGGTATGTAAATGACGTATGTACACCAGATCTAATTCAGTTAGCCTCACAAATTCTGTTTTGTCTTATAACATCTCCCTCTGCTGTCCACATGATATATTTAATTCATTCTAGAGTGTATAACAGGTTTCTATTTTATTTATATTGTTTATGTCATATTAGATGAATTGTGACAGATAAATAAGCCATAGAGTTGATATTAGGGTTATTTTGTCATGCCTCCTGAGAGCAGGAATTCAGCTGGAACGAATTAATTGCATTTCAATGAATTTAAATGAGGAAAATTGACCCAGCATACGAACCAAATCAGGATACGAACAAGTCCACAGAATGGACTAAATTCGTAGGCCGAGGTTCCACTGTACTAAAGAATTGTGGGTGTCGGATGGGATGTTCTCCATTGACCTAGAATATCCAAAATTCCCACATACCTCAGAGGTGCAACAAAATGTAAGTTCTACTAAGTTGCCTTCTAATCAAATTTTATGTATGAATACAGTAATGAGATTCATGCAGGTAATTTATTTTTAACATAAATTGCCCATTGGTCCTTTGAAACATATAATCAGTTGATTAGTGAATTAAATGTGACTTTACAGAAGAGAGTGAGTGTTGAGTCCACAAATTTGTGTGGTGGATTATAATTACCACAGTTAATTTCCTAAGCCCAAATGTGGCTAGGATTATATTAATGTATTTGTAATAATAATTAAGTGTACAATCAGTGTTTATTAACTAAATTGAACCATGGATAAATCTAATAGTTATTGTAGCTGGCATGTCCATGGATTTTAGAACAAGGGTGATCCAAAAATAGCTGTACCATAGAGGGAGAAGCCTGAAGCATGGTTAAAGAAGTGTGGAGGTCAGATGTATCAAATGAGTCAGGTGGAACCCTGGTACTTGGAGCAGGTGACGAAACGGTACCAGCATTAGGCATAGGGGCATGAGAAATGTCTGAAGCGTGGTACAACAGTTCACAAACTCAGTTCACGGAGTACACTACCTAATCACTAGATAGGTACATGGCTTCTGCCGAAAAGAAGAGGCCACGATGCTCGATGAACACGACCAAGGACTCGGATTTGGAAATGTGGGGCGCAATTCTAGTGAAGAAATTGCCAGACAACTTCTATCATCAGAGGAAGAAGAAGAGCCAGCTTACATTGTAGCAGATCTGGCAGTCCCAACCATGGAGCCAGCGAATATGGAAAGAGGGGAGGAAATAACACCCCATCCCCAGAGAACCAAGAAGGATGGATCACTGTGGATAAAAACAAGAAGCGCCGCCCATCCAAGGATCAGGCAAACCAGCTCGACCGACCTGGAAAATTCAAGGTGAAGCCTTACAGGGACCACAGAACCCACTATGGCGTTCTTTCATACCTGGAATTGTGACACAGCCTGAAGTTCAAGATATGGTTCAACTTGAGTGGAGAACCAATACTGACTCCTCTCAACAAAGAAATGTACACCACCTTGAAGAGAGTCATGGAGACAGATTGCTCCTTCACCTTGGAGGAACTGGACTCTCAGCAGATCACCAAGGGTGTAGTGATGTGATACCCACTGATGATGCCCATCAAGGCAGCAGCAGCTCACCTCAGTGTGGTGTCAGCTCAACGTCTCAAGGCAAAGGCTGCAGGCAATGCTCCAACCCGACAGGTCCTCATACAGCATATAGGACTGCTACCATCCCAGCTGGACCTCAGTTCTTGTGCCAGGTACGACGTCAGGACCTTCACGGCAGAACCAGTTTGTTTCAAGTGCCAGCATTACAGACACCTGGGTGCACTCTGTCCGAACAGAGTAATCTGCGATATCTGCAGCCAGCACCTCCCTACTGAGGAATGCATCACCAAACTGAAAAATGCATTGCCACCCACTCCACAATGCCCGAACTGCAGGCAGAAACACCATGCCTGGAATCCTCAATGCCCTGAGAGGCTTGCCAGAATTCAAGGAGCCTGGAAGATGCCAAAAACTCAGCAGCAGCCTATGACAGATCATCATTCTCAGCAGATGATAGGTGCAGAGAACCCTGCCATACTGGAGACCTATCATCAGGTCGCCCAACTCAATGCCCAGGAATTCTTAACTCTCGAAGCCACAACCAGGTGTCATGGACAGGAGCTTCCTGCCCCTCTTCTTCAATGAAGAAACAAAAAGAGGAACAGGAGGGAATATCTCGTGAACGCGATCAACAGACCACACTAAACGAGCCCCCCATCGGCCATAACACGACAACGCAGGCACTCCTTACCTGGTACAGCCGCTTTGCAGGCTCCCTGGGCACCTCACCAGCAGGTGCCGGCTACCCAACCTGATATACAGCAACAGACCATGGTGCACACAATAAAGAAATCCAACCCTCACCAGACCCTACAGACCACAACAGCCAAGGTAATATCCACTGCTTCAAACCCGGTGCCAACACAGGCCCCCACCAGGAAGGATCTCATAGCACTCATCAAGGCATTCACAGATATTATTTGCAACACAATCAACTCCACAGAACAACAGAGCATATTCCGACAGATGGTCAGTACACTCCTGTGTGCTTACTGACCGAGGAGACAGTGGATGCCATGAATTTGCAGGTTCTTAGAGCGAACAGGGCTCAGTCCCCAGCTCAGGAAACAACAGCAATGGAATATCAGTACCAAATCACACCCTCAAGGTCCTACAATGGAACATTCAGGGCCTGAGGGGCAAACAGCACCTCTTGCTGGAGATAGTAATTCGGGATCGGGTTGACATCGTCTTGCTACAAGAAACTGACAGTCCCAACTACCTGCCCAAGACTACCCGGTTTTGGTGGGTATTTTCGGCACATGGATGCGGGCGTTCACTGCAGAGGCACAGCTGTATTTTTTTTTCCAACAAGTCGGCCGTCTCCCACCGAGGCAGGGTGACCCAAAAAAGAAAGAAAATCCCCAAAAAGAAAATACTTTCATCATCATTCAACACTTTCACCACACTCGCACATTATCACTGTTTTTGCAGAGGTGCTCAGAATACAACAGTTTAGAAGCATACACATATAAAGATACATAACATATCCCTCCAAACTGCTAATATCCCAAACCCCTCCTTTAAAGTGCAGGCATTGTACTTCCCATTTCCAGGACTCAAGTCCGACTATATGAAAATAACCGGTTTCCCTGAATCCCTTCACTAAATATTACCCTGCTCACACTCCAACAAATCGTCAGGTCCCAAGTACCATTCGTCTCCATTCACTCCTATCTAACACGCTCACGCACGCTTCCTGGAAGTCCAAGCCCCTTGCCCACAAAACCTCCTTTACCCCCTCTCTCCAACCCTTTCGAGGACGACCCCTACCCCGCCTTCCTTCCCCTATAGATTTATATGCTTTCCATGTCATTCTACTTTGATCCATTCTCTCTAAATGACCAAACCACCTCAGCAACCCCTCTTCTGCCCTCTGACTAATACTTTTATTAACTCCACATCTTTTCCTAATTTCCACACTCCGAATTTTCTGCATAATATTTACACCACACATTGCCCTTAAACAGGACATCTCCACTGCCTCCAACCGTCTCCTCGCTGCTGCATTTACCACCCAAGCTTCACACCCATATAAGAGTGTTGGTACTACTATACTTTCATACATTCCCTTCTTTGCCTCCACCTACCTGGAGTTCATTACCTTTGTAAATTGTGAGTTCATTACCTTTGTAAATTGTGAGTTCATTACCTCTGTAACTTGCTCAGCTATCAAAACTTTGGAGTCCAGTCCCTGGACCAATTTTGTACCTCTGTAATCTTTTGACTACCGCCCGCAGGATGGGTATGGGGTGCATAATAAACATATTAAACTAACTGCCTCCATAGATAACGTTTTTTGACTCCACATATACTTCAATGCACCACTCACCATTTTTCCCTCATCAATTCTATGATTAACCTCATCCTTCATAAATCCATCCGCCGACACGTCAACTCCCAAGTATCTGAAAACATTCACTTCTTCCATACTCCTCCTCCCCAATTTGATATCCAATTTTTCTTTATCTAAATCATTTGACACTCTCATCACCTTACTCTTTTCTATGTTCACTTTCAACTTTCTACCTTTACACACATTCCCAAACTCATCCACTAATCTTTGCAATTTTTCTTTAGAATCTCCCATAAGCACAGTATCATCAGCAAAAAGTAGCTGTCAATTCCCATTTTGAATTTGATTCCCCAAAATTTAATCCCACTCCTCTCCCGAACACCCTAGCATTTACTTCCTTTACAACGCCATCTATAAATATATTAAACAACCATGGTGACATTACACATCCCTGTCTAAGACCTACTTTTACTGGGAAGTAGTCTCCCTCTCTTCTACACACCCTAACCTGAGCCTCACTATCCTCATAAAAACTCTTTACAGCATTTAATAACTTACCACCTATTCCATATACTTGCAACATCTGCCACATTGCTCCTCTATCCACTTTATCATATGCCTTTTCTAAATCCATAAATGCAATAAAAACTTCCCTACCTTTATCTAAATACTGTTCGCATATATGCTTCAATGTAAACACTTGATCTACACATCCCCTACCCACTCTGAAACCTCCTTGCTCATCCGCAATCCTACATTCTGTCTTACCTCTAATTCTTTCAATTATAACCCTACCGTACACTTTCCTGGTATACTCAGTAAACTTATTCCTCTATAATTTTTACAATCTCTTTTGTCCCCTTTCCCTTTATATAAAGGGACTATACATGCTCTCCGCCAATCCCTAGGTACCTTTCCCTCTTTCATACATTTATTAAAGAAAAGTACCAACCACTCCAACACTATATCCCCCCCTGCTTTTAACATTTCTGTCATGATCCCATCAGTTCCAGCTGCTTTACCCCCTTTCATTTTACGTAATGCCTCACGTACCTCCCCCACACTTACATGCTGCTCTTCTTCACTCCTAGAAGATGGTATACCTCCCTGACCAGTGCATGAAATTATTGCCTCTGTTTCTTCTTTAACATTTAAAAGTTCCTCAAAATATTCTCGCCATCTACCTAATACCTCCATCTCCCCATCTACTAACTCCCCTACTCTGTTTATAACTGACAAATCCATACTTTCCCTAGGTTTTCTTCACTTGTTTAACTCACTCCAAATTTTTTTCTTATTTTCATTAAAATTTCTTGACAGTGCCTCTCCCACTCTATCATCTGCTCTCTGTATTTGTATCTGATACAAAACCTCACGAAGTTATAGCCAACCCTGTGGACTGTGGGGAGGATATCGAGGTACAGGCCATCCTTGCATACATACCTGGGGCGCCCATTACCATCTATAACATTTATAAAAACCCAAGACACACCCTCGACATTGCAGAGCTCCTCACGCTAGCACGCACTGAGTGTATTATTGTGGGTGGAGATTTCAACACACATCACCCAATGTTGCACTCTCACTCAGCAACCAATGCTGCTGGCAGACACACAGCAATGCTCCTACACGATATTCCAGAGGTAAAGTTGCTAAACAATGGAGACCCCACACACCTGTTGGGTGGCTGCCTTGACCTTACCTTCGAGACAAGACAACTCGCAGCAGGAGCCATATGGGAAACTCATCCTCACCTTGTCAGTGACCACTTTGCAGTGATCACCACCAAACATCAACAGGCCTCCCATAGTTGTGCTGCCTCCTAGATGGTATGTAAAGAGGGCCAACTGGAAGGTGTTCCAGGATTATCTTCATGATTGGTGGTCCACATACTCTATCTGAAGACTGTGATACGGCTGAACAAGAGCTAATCACTTATCTCATCCAGGCAGCAGTTTCAAAGAAGTCCACAAGATGCACTCACAAGAGACTGGTGGTTCTACAACGATGAGGTGCGGGAGCAGAACCACCGCATCAACTCTTTTAGGAAGCTATACAGGCGTAACTCTACGGCAGAGAACAGGAATACTCTGAGAGCCATTGTGCAGCATGCCCACAGTCTCTCTCTCAAGAGTAAAAACTGAGAAATGACTGGAGTGGTGCTCAACATTCGGGCATCACACCACCTTATCTGAGATATGGGGCAAGCTCAACATAGCAACTGGCAAGAGCAAGCTGAGGCCACCAGCACACCCGAACCCATCCCAGGAAGCTGAGAAACTAGTGGAGCTTTTCACTTCCAGGGGAGCCTCCACTCAGCTCCCACAGGACATCCAGAATATACAGACAGATCTTCTGCCACAACGCCAGTTAACAATACAAGCTGCATGTGAATCGGAAGATGTGGCTGATGAAGACCTCATGGACTTGGAACTCTGACGTGCCATTAAGAGCACAGGTGACACTGCCCTGGGCATCGATGGTGTTACCTACTCCATGATTGCACGGGCTGGGCAGAGTGGATGGGAGGCCATACTAGACGTCATAAACAAGTCGTGGAGGACTGGGACACTCCCAGCAGCTTGGAAGAAGGCTACCATTGTACCAATTCCAAAGCCCAAGGACCCAGGCAGTATGAGACCCATATTGCTGACCAGCTGTTTAGCCAAGACTGCTGAGACAATGGTGTTAAACCGCTTCCTATGGAAACTTGGACCCCCTCATCACATATTTGGCTTCACAGAGTGCATAACCACCCTACTAAGTCAGATTGCTGATAGTAACAAAAAACCTAGTATCGTCGTCTACCTCGACCTTGGGAAGGCATTTGACCTAGCCACCCCACACCAATTCTAGAAAATAAGAGCCGAAGGGAATCAAAGGACCCTCCTGGCCTGGATAGGTCCTCCCTCAGGACAGGCGGGCCTGTGCAGCTTTCGGGGACCTACTCTTCCTGTAAAATCCGAAAACAGCAAGCCACAAGGTGTGCTCAGTTCCTACCCTTTTAACGCCTTATGCGGAACTTGTGACCTTCCCTTCATAGGTACACAGCTCCTCAGCTATGCTGAAAAATTTTGCTCTTGTAGTGAATGGGAAAGGCAATTTGGAGCAACAGGCCCAGAATGCTTTGGACCTAATTACGCAGTCTTGCAAGAAACTAGGCCTCAAGATCTCGCCTGAGAAATCTCTTGCAATGATGCTCAAGGGACCAGATCCTGTGAATAGATTATGTATTCAGGATATAGAACTTGAGTGGACAGGCTCCTACCTATACTTGGGAATCTACACTGATAAAAAGCTGACCTTTCAGAAACAGGCCGAACATGTCAGATCCCGTGCTCTACTCACTCAACGCCATGAAAGCCATGATGAGGCACCACGCAGGGGCGAACAAAGATGTACTTCGCTTGTACTATATACAACTATACGCTCGCTCATTGACTAGGGTGCACCGGCACAAAGCTCATCTCTTCCCGCAAGCAGGCAAAGGGTGGAGGTCGTACAAAACCAGGCGATAAGAACTATGCTTGGGCCCCACTGACTAACACAGTATGTCCCAGATCTAATTCCCACTTCCTTCCCTGGGTGACAAAGTAAGATACATAAACACCTGAAAAATAGCCACAATTCTGCACCGGCAGCAAGGTACCCCACTAAGGAGACGGATATTGACAACCATGACACAAGATCCAACTCTCTTCACGGACTACTCCTCGATTCGTTCGTTTTTTGCTGCGGGGGCGGAACCTCTGCCTAACAATTTACTCCTTGAAAAGAGTTGTGACCGTCCTCGGGCTGGGTATCATCCACCACCTCCCTGGTGCCCAGATCCAGCCGATGTTTGCATCATGCAACTACCCATCTCTAAGCATCTCTGCAGTCAAGACACCCTCAGCAATCATGCCGAGACAAGCATGGCACTGGCAGAGGGAGGCACATGTACAGTGTATTTCACAGATGGTTCTGTTGACCCTGACAGGAAGAGAGCAACAGCTGGACTGTACCACAATGGTCACACCCAAGGCTGGCGACTCCCTGACCACTGCACGATCCTTCAAGCTGAGCTGGTGGCAATTCAGCAGGCATTGTCACATGCCCTATGACATCGACTCCGACCTGTCATACATGTCGATTCCACCTCTGCAATCAATGCCCTCTCCCATCCCCAACCACAGGACAATGTTCACCTCATCACATCGATCCTAAGCATAATGACAGCCTTAGAAGTTCAGGGTAACAGATCAACATTGAACTGGATCCCCAGCCATACTGGCATCCGGAGAAATGAGGCGGCAGATGATGCAGCCAAGGCAGCCAGCCACAGACTATCCACATGTTGGGATTACTGTCCCCATCAGCCTACGACAGACCAAACTGGTGGCTGCCAAAGCCATGAAACTTATGGGGTATGTCTTAGGTGATACCCCATCTCAACAGTGGTACCGAGCAGTGACTCAGGGAGAACCCCCTGTTCTTTTCAAGATTGATGGACTGACCACATCGACTCAAGGCTGAGGGACTGATTACCTCAAACTCCTCCTGTTTTTCAGTGTTCTCCTTTGTATGGACTGATGAAGCCACTGTGTCGCGAAACGTTTCCTCAATAAAGATACCCAAGTATTGCACATGTGGCTAATTTATCAACCTGAGACACCTACAGTGGAAAAGTGTAGCAAATATTTTAGCAAAAGATCACCCCAGGAGGCAACTCTGATGAAAATTCACACATGCACGAGCTATTAAATCTCTGCACCAAATTCACCTTAAGCTAGAAAATACGCTGGACCTCATCTTCACTAGTAACAATGATCTGATACGTAATATAACCGTATCAAAGACAATACACTCATATCACACCATAATAGAGGTATACACACATATATACAGGGCTCCTGACCAGCAAAATGTGATCAGTCATGAGGGTGTCTTCACAAAATTCAACTTCAATAACAAAAACATACAAAGGGAACAAGTCAACCATGCCCTAAATGAAACAAGCTGGGAAGATACCCTAAACACACTTCCAAACCTTTGCATAGAAAAGAATCACAGGAAGAACAAAGTCATAAAGAAACTGAAAAAAAAAATACTTCTTCTCTTATGCCAAATCTAAGGAAAAAACAACATCCAGTACTGGGCCCCTGCTTAGGCAAAATGGGACATACACAGATGACAGCCAAGAAATGAGTGAGATACTAAAGTCCCAATACAACTCAGTGTTCAACAACAAATCCAAATGAATTCTTTATGAACAAGACCCAAAATTTGATCATCTCAAAAATCTCTTGATATTATCCTAACACCACTAGACTTTGAAAAGGCAATAAATGACATGCCCATGCACTCTGTCCTAGGCCCAGACTCATGGAATTCCATGTTCATCAAGAACTGCAACAAGCCCCTGTCATGTGCCTTTAGCATTCTATGGAGAGGGAGCATGGACACAGGAGTTATCCCACACTCACTAAAAACAACAGACATAGCCCCACTCTACAAAGGTGACAGTAAAGCAATTGGAAAGAACTACAGACCAATAGCACTAACATCCCATATCGTAAAAATCTTTGAAAGGGTTCTAAGAAGCAAGATTGCCAACCACCTAGATACCCATCAATTTTACACAACCCAGGGCAACATGGGTTTAGAGCAGGTCGCTCCTGTGTGTCCCAACTACTGGACCACTATGACAAGGTCCTGGATGCTGTAGAGGATAAACAAAATGCAGACTTTGCAAAAGCCTTTAACAAGTGTGACCATGGTGTAACAGAGCACAAAATGCGTGATAATGGAATAACAGGAAAAGTTAGTAGATGGATCTATAACTTCCTGACAAACGCAACACAGAGCAATAGCAAACAGAGTAAAGTCCGAGGCAGCTACAATGAAAATCTCTGTACCACAAGGCACAGTACTCGCTCCCATCCTATTCCTCATCTTCATATCTGACATAGACAGAGAAGCCATAGTTCCGAGTCTTCCTATGCGAATGACATCCGAACTGCCATGACAGTGACCTCCATTGAAGACACCGCAAGACTCCAAGTAGACATCAACCAAATTTTCAAATGGGCCACTCAAAACAATATGAAGTTCAATGAAGAGAAATGGAAAAACTTGAGGGAAATTAAAACTGTATCAGGGTATACAACAAATTCTAACCATACAATAGAATGAAAAAGTAATGTGAAGGACCTGGGAGTGATAATGCCAGAGGATCTCACCTTCAAAGACCACAACAATGTATCTGCTAGGAAAATGATAGGATGGATAATGAGAACCTTCGAAACTAGGGATGCCAAGCCCATGATTCTCTTCAAATTGCTTGTTCTCTCTAGGCTAGAATACTGCTGTACACTAACTGCCCCCTTCAAGGCAGGCAAAACTGCTGACCTGGAGAGCATACAAAGAACTTTCACAGCACATGTAAGTACAATTTTTTTTTTTCTAACACATCAACCGTCTTCCACCAAGGCAGGGTGGCCCAAAAAAAGAAAAACTTTCACTATTCATGCCATCAATGTCTTGCCAGAGGTTCACTTACACTACAGTTATAAAACTGCAACTTTAACACACCTCCTTTAGAGTGCAGACACTGCACTTCCCATCTCCAGGACTCAAGTCCAGCCTGCCTGTTTCCCTGAATCCCTTCATAAATGTTACCTTGCTAACACTCCAACAGCACATCAAGTCCTAAAACCATTTGTCTCCATTCATTATCAAATGCGCTCACACATGCTTGCTGGAAGTCCAAGCCCTTAGCACACAAAACCTCCTTTACCCCCTCCCGCAATCTTTCCTAGGCCAACCCCTACCCCCACCTTCCCTCCACTACAGATTTATACACTCTTGAAGTCATTCCATTTTGTTCCACCCTTTCTATATGTCCGAACCACCTCAACAACCCGTCCTCAGCCCTCTCAATAATAGTTTTGATAATGCCGCACCTCCTCCTAATTTCCAAACTACGAATTCTCTGCATTATATTCACATGACACATTGCCCTCAGACATGACACCTTCACTGCCTCCAGCCTTCTCCTCATTGCAACATTCACCACCCATGTTTCACACCCTCATAAGAGCATTGGTATAACTATACAGTGGACCCTCGACCAACGGCTTTAATCCGTTCCAGAGAGTTAGTCTTTAGTCGAATTAGCCGTTAGTCGAATTAATTTTCCCCATAAGAAATAATGGAAATATTATTAATCTGTTCCAGACACCCAAAAGTATTGAACAAAATAATTTGTTTTTTACAAGAAATATACATTTCCTTACACAGAAACGAATGCTACAAGCAAAATAAACAATAATTAAATGCCACTTACCTTCATTGTGGAGTTGTTGATGAGTGATGTGCCAGCAGCAAGGGGATATTCAGGTTTTCTATGGTTTGGAAGGGAAATCCCCTTCCATAAATACTTCAGGTACTAAGTCCTTTGGTGGGGTTACCTCCCTTCTTGGTTTTTAATGCCACTAGGACCAGCTTGAGAGTCACTGGACCCCTGTTGCACAAAATATCTGTCCAGAGAACTCTGTTTCTCACGTGCCCTTAAGATTTCCCTAAAATGGGACACAAGTGTCATTGTACATGTTGCCAATAAAGCTTGCAACAGCTGTGATAGGATAAAATTCGTCCATAAATGCTTGCACCTTTGTAAACATTGTACACATTTCCTTAATCCTTGACGAAGGCGACTTCTTCCGTCTCTCTTCCTCCTGCTCTGAAACACCTTCCTGAGTTGTGACCTGTTGCTGTTGCACATCAAGCTCTTGCAGGTCTGCAGTGATTAGTTCATCGTCATTCTGCACCAACTCTTCCACATCCTCGCCACAAACCTCCAACCCCATGGACTTAACCAATGACACAATAGCTTCCACAGCTGGCATAGGCTCCTGAGGGTTAGCCCCAAACCCTTGAAAATCTCTCTCTTGTACACATTGTGGCCACAGTTTCCTCCAAGCAGAGTTCAAAGCCCTGCAAGTCACTCCCTCCCAAGCCTTACCTATAAGGTTTATGCAGTTTACGATATTGAAGTGATCTTTTCTTAATGAGATCATCATGCAACTGCCTTGCCTTTTCACATATTGACAGAGAGACTATCGCCTAATAATTGTTTTTCGTTTATCCATACCAACAACAGTCTCTCCACCTCTTCAATTATTGGCGATCTCCATTTTGAAAACATACTTGCACCTTTCGCAATAACAGCTTCCTTGATCGCCTTTCTGTTCGCCAAAATTATAGTGATAGTTGAATGGGGTTTGTTACATAACCTTTCCAATTCGGACATGCACACTCCACTTTCATATTTTTCAATGATCTCTTGCTTCATTTCCATAGTAATTCTCACCCCTTTTACCACGGGCTTGGCACTAGAAGCGTTCTTGGGGCCCATGGTGGCTTGTTTAGCGGTTACAAGCACTAAAAATACTGGAATAGAAAATATATCGCAGGTACACGTGGAATTGACCGCAACAGCTTGTAAACAATGCCACACTGAGTCTTGGAGTGACTTGGCCCGCTCAGGCCGCATAGACACGTTCGGGATGAAAGCAGTTAGACGAGTTTTTCGCCGTTGGTAGAGCCATTTTTGTTTAAGCCAAATAGCGCCATTAGACGAATTTGCCATTAGTCGATGCAGCCGTTGGTCAGGGGTCCACTGTATTCTCATACATTCCCCTCTTTGCTTCTATGAACAAAATTCTTTATCTCCACAGACTCCTAAGTGCACCACTCACCTTTTTTCCCTCATCAATTCAATGATTCACCTCATCTTTCATAGACCCATCTGCTGACACATCCACTGCTAAATATCTGAATACATTCACCTCCTCCATACTCGCTCCCTCCAATCTGATATCCAATCTTTTGTCATTTTTTTTTTTATCATCACTTTACTCTTTCCTATATTTTTTTTTTTTTTTTACATACCCTACTAAACTCATCCACCAACCTCTGCAACTTCTCTTCAGAATCTCACAAAAGCAGTGTTGCCAGCAAGAGCAACTGTGACAACTCCCACTTTGTTATATTCTTTATCTTTTAACTCCACACCTCTTGCAAACACCTGAGCATTCACTTCTCTTACAACCTCATCTATAAATATATTGAACAACCATAGTGACATTACATGTCCTTGTCGAAGGCCTACTTTTACTAGGAAATAATCTCCCTCTCTCCTACATACTCTAACCTGAGCCTCACTATCCTCATCAAAACTCTTCACTGCTTTCAGTAACCTACCTATTCCATAGATTTGCAACATCTACCACATTGCCCCTAAGTACGATATGGCACCAAAATTACTGGGAACAGATGAAGTCCCATGATTTGTATTCCCTGGAATGCAGGCAAGAGAGAGATGCATGATAATATACACTTGGAAAATCCTAGAGGAAGGGATTTTTTGCACACAAAAATCACTCCCTATGAAAGCAAAAGACTTGACAGGAGATGCAACATTCCCCCAATGAAAAGCAGGGGGTGCCACAAGTACACACACACAATACAATAAATGTCAGGGGTCCTAGATTGTTTCACTGCCTCCCAGCATACATAAGGGGCATTACCAATAGATCCCTGGCTGTCTTCAAGAAGGCAGCTGGACAGGCACCTAGTCTATACCTGACCAGCTGAGCTGTGGTTCATACGTCAGTTTGTGTGGCCAGCAGTAACAGCCTGGTTGATCAGACTCTGATCCACCACAAGGCCTGGTCTCAGACCAAGCCACAGGGGCACTGACCCCTGTAACCCTCTCCAGGTATACTCTACGTATACTCCATCCCCAAACCCCAGCACCGCAAGTAATGCAGCTGCAGCATGAAACCTATGCTATACCCTACCCTTCATGCCAGTAAACCAACAATCTGGGATAGCAACCTCACATCTACTGGGACACCTAGTGGACAAAAGAAAGGGCGGCCGGATACCTGCCACAAAGCATACATCCTTGGGCCACCACTCCCAGGAATCTAAAAGGCAGCTTCCAGAGATACACCTGTCACCCGAAAGACACCCAAAGCCACTCCCCGGGAGACCAGAGAGGGAGTGGGACATCCCCAGGTGATCCAGATTCCATGGTAAACTACACCATCACCACGGACCTCAACGGAATGGGATGGACCACAGTACCCTGCCCTCTACCTAGGAACTCGATTCCCAGTGGAAAGAATCTCAAAGGCTGAAAACAGGAAGGGGATTGGGGAGCGATGGGAAGAGGAAGAAAAAAAAAGAGAAAAGGGATGGGGAGTATGGGATAGGGAAGGGAGGATTGGGGAGTAATTAGGTTCTGTCTGAGGAAGGAGACCAAATGGTCTAACTCCTCAGACTAACTCAGCAGTCAAAAGTTAAGGAAGCTACATTGCAGGGAAAGCATCTCCACCTGTGGGCAGGGAGTACATAAGTGTCCACTTTGAGAATTGGGAAATCTTAGAGCTCAAGTTGTTCCAGAATGTCGTCATCACATGTCCAAAAATCACGCTGAACAATGGTATGAGGCAGAACCATGGCCACTGCAAGAATTGAGAGCCGTATTTTCGAATTGTGACAGGAATATCTATGGAGTTAAGAAAGGAAAGATTGTGAGCCTGGCCAGCATTTCGCACCATGATGATGCATGCACCACTCTTAAGAGCATGAAATGAAATATTTTGACCAACATAGTACAGGAGTGCTTTGCTGATACTATGATCAGAAAGATAGTTGGGGATGTTGGTTACAGTGAAAAATTTAGTCCATTGTGCACTTTGAAATGTAGTGTAAGGGGAGTGAGTGTCATGATGATCTTTTCTGGGAACAGTGAGAGGTAACTGAAGCTGTGTTATCAGCTAATGGTCGTGGTCATTTGGATGTGGGACCAGAGGTAGTCTGTCCTGAGATAGCCGAGTGATCTGAAAATCGTCGAGTGGGAGAAGCCAAAAGCAGGGTCAAAGGCATGCAGAGATCAGATGTACCAAAGGAGTCGGGCAGAACCTCAGTACCAGGAGCGGGCGACAAAATGCTTCCCTTCAGGAGGCACCAGGACATTAGAAACGTTCGACAATGAGGTAAGGTTATAAAAGGGTGCTGCAGCAGAAAGGGGCCTCAAGAGCAGCAGTTTCACGGATCTTCAACTCCATGGTTAGGTCACTTTTTTTTTCTGTAAAAAGAGGGGAATGTTGAGAGAGCTCCTAGGAGAAATGAAAGCGTCGTAAATCCCTAAATCCCCCCCAAGAGGACCTCAGTGCAGCCACCCTTCATACTACCAAACAAGCAATTCAGGATAGTAACCACACATCTACTGAGCCACCTTGGTGGACAAAAGTAAGGGTGGTTGGATACCCACCACAAGGCATACCTCTTTCAGCCACCACTTTGTGGAATCCGACAGGCAGCCTCCAGAGATACACTCGTCACCCGAAAGACACCAGAAGCCTTCCCCCAGGAGACTGGAGAGGGATCAAGACATCCCCCAGATAATTCAGATTCCACAGCAAAGTACACCACCAAGAACCTCAATGGAATAGGATAGACAATGATACCCTTTCCCCAACCTAGGAACTAGAATGCCTGAGGGGAGGATCCCCAAAGGCTGAAAACAGGAAAAAAAAAGGGGGAAGGAATGGGAAAGGAGGGATAGGGAGGATGGGATGGGGGGAATGGGGGGTAATTAGGTTGTTTGAGGAAGACCAAAAGGTAAAATTCCTCAAACTAAAAGCCTCTTTACCACGATAGTGGTAAAGAGGGATAGTGATAACCACTAACAAGATATAGTGAGACAACCACTCACAGGATGGGTACAGAGTGACAACCATTCACAGGATGGATATGGGGTGAATATCACCCACAGGATGGGTATACAGTAAATACCACCCACAGGATGGATATAGGGTACATACCACCCACAGGATGGGGATGAATACTACTCACAGGATGGGTATGGGGTAACTCCCACCCACAGGATATTACAATCAAAAGAAGCGCTAAACCTACAAAGGTCATACAGCGCAGCAGGGCAGAGTAGTGCAGGATCAGAGGATCCATAGGATAGGTATAGGTTGACTACCACTTGCAGGATGGGTATGGTGTGACACCGCTAATGCCTCCACCGCTGAAATCCTAAATACACTGGGATGGACAACGATTCCCTTTCCCAAGAGAGACAAGGGGAGGAGGAAATGAGGTGAGGGGAGAGAGCAATTAGATTTACTCCAAGGAAGGAGACAAGGGGATCCAGGTCCTCAGACTAAGAGCATCTTTACCTCAGCAAGGGACCCTCCTTGAAGCAATAATTTTCTTTAAATCATCTGCTCATGATCTTAAATTTAGCATAATTTAAGCCATTTCCTAAAACTGTGTGAATATTATAGTTGTATTAAAATGTCAAACATTATCACAATAAACAATTGTTATCATTTGACAGCTTTTATTACACAAAAAGGATCCTCAAATCCAGCACACTTTACATTTATGTGCAATAAGTACTTAACCTATTTATGATCTTACATATTTACTCTCTCCAATATTTCCAAACCTTTCATACTATTCAACAAACTGAATTATGTTTCACAAGGCCCTCAGATACCAGTAACACGCACTGAATACACTGTTCTCCAATACTACGCTTAACAGCTCATTATGACTTGCACTGTCAAAGTTTTGTCAATAAACAATTATTTGCAAATTTAAACCAATAAAATTAAAATTTGTAATAATTAATGAATGATTATTACATTGATAAAGGAGCTCTAAACCCACAGGGATCATACAGTACCTGGGGAAATGGGAGATAATCAAGTTTAACCCAGGGAAGGGCAGGTCCATTTCCCAAGAGTCCTTACTGGCATCAAAAACCTCCCTTGATATAACTATAATTAAAAAGAAAAATTTCGACACACAATGTAAATGAATATAAAAATTATTTAAATTATGACAAAACGATTGTATCCTCACCAGTCTTACTGTAATGCCCTCAAACAAAAATATTGTAGTCAAAATGATTTTGAGTTACCAAAATCAAAGAGCCTAGGAAAAATATTAGTTATATATATACATTCATGTACATGTGTACCTACATATTTGTACCATCAGCTCATTTTGCCTATGCAATCTTTGTGATTACAATAATATTTGTTAAAAATTTCATCTTCAATTAGACAGTCACACTACAGCATCAAATTTCTAAATATCCACACTAACTTGATCCATCACTGAAAACCAGTAAATTGAAAAAGTCAGAGTACACGAACATTACACCTGAACAGTGCTACCAGAACAATTATGATCATTTTATCTGTCCAGAGTAGAACAAGACCCAACATCAAACATGAATACTGGACTCTAAAGATTCCCCCTAGTGTGGCTGGCTTGTTGATCGCCATTCACAGAACCCAGCTGCATCACTTGAAAGTAGCTTTGACCCATCATTACTGGATATTATATATACACACACAAAAAAAAAGCAAGCATCCCTCAATAGCAGGTCTACTACAGGCATAAAAAATATTTTTCAGAGGGCCTAATATGTCAAGATTTTACATATGACCAAAATTAATGATTAGTGTGATGAGCTATTACACCCAATAATTCAGTGATGTCCAAATTATATTCACATTACATTTATACAGTATATTAATTTACCCTACAACCCACCAACTGCAAGACTAGTACAGCTGACAATGTAAACAAAACATTCTAATAATCAATTTCATTGTGTGTTTCCTCTTCTTCCTCTTCATATTTAGTACCATTTTTAGCCTGCTCCTCTTCATCCTTCAGAGCAAGTTTTTTTTGAAAAATGGTCCCCCTATAATCAGGATAATCGCAAAAAAAAAAAAAAAAAAAAAACATTCATTTTAAATTTTTTTTAACCCATTTAGAAAAAAGTTAAAGGGCCTGAGGGGGAAAATTTTAGTTTGAAACATTTTGCTTTACAGAGAGAAAAGTTGTCACCTAAAAAATTTTCTGCAAATTTTCTTCTTATTCATTACTGGGAGCAAAAAAAGGGTTGGATGTAAAAGTGGGTTATTTTTAAGCGTGTTGCACCCGGAGAAAGAGAAGTGTAGAGGAAGAGAGAGATTTTTGGGGAAATGTTGAGTGAAGCGTGGGGGGTTTGAATCAAGTTGAGAGTAATGGTGGTGGGGATTTAATGCTAAAGTGGGAAAATGTTATGGAGGGAGTAGAGGTAAATTTGGGGGGGCCGGGGGAAATGTAAATGGGGGCCTTTAAATTGAGCTTGGTAGAAAAAAATTTTGGTAATTTGTAATACATATTTTAGAAAAAAAAGGGGTAATAAATATACAAGGGAGAGTAGCACGTAAAAAAGTTGTTTATTAGATTAGTATTGGTGGTAAAAGGGTTGATGGGGAGGCTCCAGGATGTACATGTTTATAGAGGGGGAGATATATCGGATCTTATTTAGTTGTAGCTACAGTTAAAGGGGTGAGGTAGATGGGAAAAAAGGAAGGTGGGACAACAAGTAAGGGGGGGTGAAAGGTTTATAAACTAAAGGGGGAGGAAGTTCGGGGAGATTTTTAACGCTATTGGCAAAAGGTGGGAGTGCAAAGATGAGTGTGGGGGGGTTTAAAGGGGGTTGGGAAAAGTTTTAAAAACAGTATTAGAATGTGGGGGAGAAGTTTGTGGTTATAGGAGGTGGGGGCAGGAGGAAAGAGGGGTGATTGGTGGAATGAGAAGTAAGGGTGTGTAAAAGAAAAAAGGTAGCTTTGAGAGGGTTTTTTCAAAGCAAAGTGTTATAAGAAGAGAGAGTATATGGGGTAAAAGAAAGGTAAAAAGAGTGGTGAGGAGTGCAAAAGGGAGCAATGATAGAGGGGAGAGGCCGTCAAGAAATTTTTTGAAATAAGAAAAAATTTTGGAGCGAGTTTTAAAAAAGTTAAGAAAACCTAGGGAAAAAAATGGGTTTGTCAGTTTTAAAAAAGAGTAGGGGAGTTAGTAATGGGGAGTTGGGGGTATTGGGGAGATGGCGGAATATTTTTTAGGAAAATTTTAAAAGTTAAGGAAGAAACGAGGCATAATTTCATGCAATGGTCGGGAGGTATACCATCTTTAGGAGTGAAGAAGAGCAGAATGTAAGTGTGGGGGGGTACGTGAGGCATTAGTAAAAAGAAAGGGGGGGTTTAAAACAGTGGAATGATGGATCATGAAAAAAATGTTAAAAACAGGGGGGGGGGATGTGTTTTAGTGGTTGGTACTTTTGTTTAATAAAATTTTGAAAAGGGGAAGGTACCCAGGGTTGGCAGAGAGGGTGATAGTCCCCTTTTTTTTTAAGGGGGAAAAGGGGGCAAAAGAGACTGTAAAAATTACAGAGGAAAAAGCTTACTGAGTATACCCGGAAAAATGTCGGTAGGGTTATAATTGAAAGAAATTTGAGGAAGAAGAATTAGGATTGCGGATGAGCAAAGGTTTTAGAGTGGGTGGGGGTGTGTAGACAGGGTTTACATTGAAAATATTTGAACAGTATTTAGATAAAGATAGGGAGGTTTTTTTGATTTATGGATTTAGAAAAGGCAATGATAGAGTGGAAGAGGAGCAATGGGCAATGTTGCAAGTATATGGAATAGGTGGTAATTTTAAAAGCTGTAAAGAGTTTTTTTTTGAGGATAGTGAGGCTCAGGTTAGGGGGTTAGAAGAGAGGGAGACTACTTCCCCGGGAAAAAATTTGGGTTTTTACAGGGAGTTAATGTCACATGGGTTGTTTAAAATTATTTATAGATGGGTTGTAAAGGAAGTAAATGCTGGGTGTTTGGGGAGGGGTGGATTAAATTTGGGGGCAAATTCAAAATGGGGGAAATTTACACAGTTATTTTTGCTGTGAAAAGTGTTTGGGGGATTCTAAAGAAAAATTTCAAAGGTTGGGATGAGTTTGGAATGTGTGTAAAGGTAAAAATTTGAAAGTGAACATAGAAAAAAAGTAAGGTGTGAGGGTGTCAAATGATTTAGATAAAGAAAAATTGGATATCAAATTGGGGAGGGGGAGTATGGAAGAAGGAATGTTTTCAGTACTTGGGGGTTACGTGTCGGCGGGAAAAGGATTTATGAAGGATGAGGTTAATCATAGAATTGATGAGGGAAAAAAAAAGGTTTGGGGCGTTGGGTATATGTGGAGTAAAAAACGTTTTCTATGGAGGCAAAGAGGGAATGTATGAAAGTATAGTAGTCCAACACTCTTTTATGGGTGTGAAGCTTGGGTGGTAAAAGCGCACAAAGGGACGGTTGGGGCAGCGGAGAGCCTGTCTAAGGGCAAAGTGTTGGGGGGGGGAATTTTTTGCAAAAATTCGGGGTGTGGAAATTAGGAAGGTGGGATTTAATAAAAAAATTTGCAGAGGGCAGAAGAGGGGTTGTTGAGGTGGTTTGGTCATTTAGAGAGAATGGATCACAGAAAAATGACATGGAAAGCATAAAATCTATGGGGGAAAGGAAGGGGGGGTTAGGGCCCGCCCGAAAGGGTTTTGGAGAAGGGGGAAAGGAGGTTTTGTGGTGGGGGCTTGGTTTTCCCAGCAAGGTCGTGAGCGGTTAGATGGGGTAATGGAGACGAATGGTATTGGGGACCGCATTTTTTGAGGTGAGCGGGGTAATATTTGTGAAGGGGTTCAGGGAAACCGTTTTTTTTTCATATATCGGACTTGAGTCCTGGAAAGGGAAGTCAATGCCTGCACTTTAAAGGGGGGGTTTGGGATATTGGCATTTGGAGGGATATGTTGGTACTTTATATGTGTATGCTTTGCTGTTTATTCTGAGCACCTTGCAAAAACGTGAAATGTGCGAGTTGGGTGAAGTGTTGAATGATGATGAAATATTTTTCTTTTTGGGGGTTTTTTTTTTTTTTTGGGGCACCCTGCCTCGGGGGGAAACGGCCGAATTGTTGAAAAAAAAAAAAAAAAAAAAAAAAAAAAAAAAGTCATTATAAAGGGGGAAAGAGATAGGTTTTTCAGGATTCATAAGGCTTTTGAAGAGTTCCCCCATCAAAGCTATTGGGGAAAAATTAAGGATACAGAAAAAAGAGGGGAATTTTTCCTGGGGAAGTGTCAGGGCCCAACAAAAGTGTCGGGGGGCCCGAGACTGTTCAACTGCCTCCCAGCATACATAAGGGGATTACCAACGACCCCGCAGTCTTTAAGCTGGCACTGGACAAACCAAAGTCGGTTCCCGACCACCGGGGGTGGGTCGTACGCTGGTTTGTGTGCAGCCAGCAGCAACAGCCTGGTTGATCACGCTCTGATCCACCAGGAGGCCTGGTCACAGACCGGGCTGCGGGGGCGTTGACCCCCGGAACTCTCTCCAGGTAAACTCCAGAGGCGTGGTTGACAGATAGACAGCAGAGAGTTTGCATCATTGGGGAGAAATCTGAGTTGGGGCATGTCACAAGTGGTGTTCTACAGGGGTCAGTGTTGGGTCCTTTGTTGTTCATAATTTATATAAACACTGATTTTTTTTTTTTAACACATCGGCTGATTCCAACCAAGGAAGGGTGGCCCAAAAAAAAGAAAAAAACTTTCATCATTCACTCCATCACTGTCTTACCAGAGGGGTTCTTTACACTACAGTTATAAAACTGCAACATTAACACCCCTCCCTCAGACAGCAGACACAATACTTCCCACCTCCAGGACTCGAGTCCAGCCTGCCGGTTTCCCCGAATCCCTCCATAAATGTTACTTTGCTCACACTCCAACAGCACGTCAAATATTAAAAACCATTTGTCTCCATTCACTCCTATCAAATATACTCTTATGCATGCTTGCTGGAAGTCCAAGCCCCTCACACACAAAACCTCCTTTACCCCCTCCCTCCAACCCTTCCTAGGCCGACCCCTACCCCGCCTTCCCTCCACTACAGATTTATACACTCTCAAAGTCATTCTGTTTTGTTCCATTCTCTCTACATGTCTAAACTACTTCAACAACCCCTCCTCAGCCCTCTGGATAATAGTTTAGATAATCCCACACCTTCGTCTAATTTCCAAACTATGAATTCTCTGCATTATATTCACACCACACATTGCCCTCAGACATGACATCTCCACTGCCTCCAGGCTTCTCCTCGTTGCAACATTCATCACCCATGCTTCACACCCATACAAGAGTGTTGGTACAACTATACTCTCATACATTCCCCTTTTAGCTTTCCTGGACAAAGTTCTTTGTCTTCAAAGACTCCTAGGTGCACCACTCATTCTTTTCCCCTCATCAATTCTATGATTCACCTCATCCTTCACAGACCCATCTGCTGACACGTCCACTCCTAAATACCTGAATACATTCACCTCCTCCATACTCTCTCCCTGTAATCTGATATCCAATCTTTCGTCACCTAATCTTTTTATCCTCATCACCTTACTCTTTCCTATATTCACTTTTAATTTTCTTCTTTTACATACCCTACCCAATTCATCCACCAACCTCTGCAACTTCTCTTCAGAATCTCCCAAAAGCACAGTGTCATCAGCAAAGAGCAACTGTGACAACTCCCATTTTGTGTTTGATTCTTTATCTTTTAACTCCACACCTCTTGCCAAAACCCTCGTATTCACTTCTCTTACAACCCTGTCTATGAATACAATGAACAACCATGGTTACATCACACATCCTTGTCTAAGGCCTATTCTTACTGGGAAATAATCTCCCTCTCTCCTACATACTCTAACCTGAGCCTCACTATCCTCATAAAAACTCTTCACTACTTATCTCCTATCTCCTATACCATACACCTGCAACATCTGCCACACTGCCCCCCTATCCACCATGTCACATGCCTTTTCCAAATCCATAAATGCCACAAAAACCTGTTTACCCTTATTTAGATACTGTTCACCTATATGTTTCACTGTAAACACTAGGTCTACACACCCCCTACCTTTCCTAAAGCCTCCTTGTTCTTCTGCTATCCTACTCACTGTCTTACTCTTAATTCTTTCAATAATAACTCTACCAAACACTTTACCAGGTATACTCAACAGACTTATTCCCCTATAGTTTTTGAACTCTCTTTTACCCCCTTTCCCTTTATACAAAGGAACTATGCATGCTCTCTGCCAATCCCTAAGTACCTTACCCTCTTCCATACATTTATTAAATAATAGCACCAACCACTCCAAAACTATATCCTTCACCTGCTTTAAACATTTCTATCTTTATCCCGTCAATCCCAGCTGCCTTACCCCCTTTCATTCTGCCCATGCCTCACAAACTTCCCCCACACTCACAACTGGGTCTTCCTCATTCCTACAAGATGTTATTCCTCCTTGCCCTATACACAAAATCACAGCTTCCTCATCTTCATCAACATTTAACAATTCCTCAAAATATTCCCTCCATCTTCCTGATACCTCTAACTCTTCATTTAATAACTCTCCTCTCCTATTTTTAACTGTCAAATCCATTTGTTCCCTAGGCTTCCTCAACTTATTAATCTCACTCCAAAACTTTTTCTTATTTTCAACAAAGTTTGTTGATAACATCTCACCCACTCTCTCATTTGCTCTCTTTTTACATTGTTTCACCACTCTCTTAACCTCTCTTTTTCTCACCATATACTCTTCCCTCCTTGTATCACTTCTACTTTGTAAAAACCTCTCATATGCTAACTTTTTCCCTTACTACTCTCTTTACATCATCATTCCACCAATCGCTCTTCTTCCCTCCCGCACCCACTTTCCTGTAACCACAAACTTCTGTGTTACACACTAACACTAGATTTTAAACCTACCCCATACATCTTCGACCCCATTGCCTATACTCTCACTAGCCCATCTATCCTCCAATAATTGTTTATACCTTACCCTAACTGCTTGCTCTTTTAGTTTATACGCCTTCACCTCTCTCTTACTTGCTGCTTCTATTTTCCTTGTATCCCATCTACCTTTTACTGTCACTGTAGCTACAACTATAAAGTGATCTGATATATCTTTGCCCTTTCTATAAACATATACATCCTGAAGTCTACTCAACAGTCTTTTATCTACCAATACATAGTCCGACAAACTACTGTCATTACACCCTACATCATATCTTGTATACTTACTTACCCTTTTTCTCTTAAAATATGTATTACTTACACTAAACCCCATTTTATACAAAGTTCAATCAAAGGGGTCCCATTATCATTTACACCTGGCACCTCAAACTTACCTACCACACCCTCTCTAAATGTTTCTCCTACTTTAGCATTTAGGTCCCCTACCACAATTACTCTCTCATTTGAGGGAATAAATAGCGACATATGCAAGTTTGCTGATGACACTAAAATAGGTCACCGAATTCATTCTAATGAGGACATTAAAGCATGCACTCCAGGAAGATTTGAATAGACTGATACAGTGGTCAGAGAAGTGGCAGATGCAGTTTAATATAAACCATACCCCTGGCCGGGATTGAACCCGCGGTCATAGAGTCTCAAAACTCCAGCCCGTTGCGTTAGCCACTAGACCAGCTAGCCACAATAAGATTCATCCAACTAGGTATATTTCTACACCATAGGAAAGTTAGCACAGGCACCACTGTGACCACAAATGCAAGTTTTTACAGACGAATCTCCAGCTAGCGCGGCCGTGACGAACTCTAGCTCAAGTCCCTTCACTGGCGTCAACATGACTCAAGAAATCGTAATGACACGATTGCAAACAAACCATACCCCCGGCCGGGATTGAACCTGCTGGAGTTTTGAGACTATGACCGTGGGTTCAATCCCGGCCAGGGGTATGGTTTGTTTGCAATCGTGTCATTACGATTTCTTGAGTTAGTTTAATATAGACACATGCAAAGTTCTAAACACTGGACAAGAAAATAACCATGCCACATATAAACTAAATAATGCATATCTTAATATTACAGACTGCAAAAAGGATTTGGGAGTTCTGGTTAGCAGTAATTTAAAACTAAGACAACAGTGCATAAATGTTCGCAATAAAGTGAACAGAATTCTTGGCTTCATATCAAGAAGCATAAATAATAGGAGTCTTCAGGTCATTCTTCAATTCTAAATGAGGCCTAACCAAAGATATATGGATTATGCTGCACAGTTCTGGTCACCATATTACAGAATGGACATTAATGCACTGGAAAACATACAAAGGAGGATGAGGAAGTTGATCCCATGTATTAGAAATCTTCCCTGAGGATAGACTGAGGGCCCTAAATCTGCACTCTCTAGAAAGGCATAGAATTAGGGAGGATATGATTGAGGTGTATAAATGGAAATCAGGAATAAAGGGAATGTAAATAGCATGCTAAAAATATCTAGCCAAGACAGGACTCAAAGTAATGGTTTTAAGATGGAAAAATTCAGATTCAGGAAGGATATAGGAAAGCACTAGTTTGGTAATAGAGTTGTGGATGAGTGGAGCAAACTCCCGAGTACCGTCATAGAAGCTAAGACGTTACTTAGTTTTAAAAATAGGTTGGATAAATACTCAAGTGGGTGTGGATGGGTGTGAATCAGACCTGACTAGCTTGTGCTAATAGGTATGATGCCATGCTCCTTAAGTGTATGTGATATGACCTGACTAGGTGGGTCAATAGTTTAAGCTGGGAGATGACTTGGACCTGCCTCACATGGGCCAGCAGGCTTGCAGCAGTGTTCCTTCTTTCTTATATTTCTTATGAGTTGTTTCTTATTGCTTAATGACATGCCTTTAAAAACAATGATTATGAAACAGTGATAGTTGTCACAGTTGATGTTTGCAGGGGATAGGGGGGTAAGTTTGAAAAGATACAAAACAGAAGAAAATCTGAAAGAGAATGCAGAAATGAACAAACCTATAAAATAAAAAAAAGAAAAACAATGAATTACAAATCAAGTAATTTATGCCATGAATGGTTTGGCAACACTTACCATCATCTGGTTCCTGCTTGATTTTGATACCTTCCTCTCCTTCTTCACCAGGACCGCGCTCGCGTCTATCTCGGTCACTGTATAGAAAACAATTTCATTATGAAGTGAATTTTAAAACAAATAAAATGGGCATTAATTTCTCCTAGCAACTTTTTTTTATACATAACAAAATTTCATTTACCGTTCTCTGCGGTGCTTTCTCTCACGCGACTTTGACCGCCTCTTACGATCACGGGAACGTGATCTATGACGTCTCTTCTCTCTCTCATCACCTTCTTCGGGTACTGTTACAGCACGTTCACGAGAGCGGGAACGGCGACGTTTGCGATCTCGGCTGTAGCAAGTCAGAAGGTTAGACAAATTACATCTAGAAAGTATTCACAGGCATTGACACTTAGCAGATCAAATGTAAAAGACATACACAAATAACCCGCACATAAAAGAGAGAAGCTTACGACGGCGTTTCGAGTGTGACTTTGTCAATGGTCCAAGTCGGACCGAAACGTCGTCGTAAGCTTCTCTCTTTTATGTGCGGGTTATTTGTGTATTGTTCCAATCACGGTATTGTGCCTTTTTGTTATTTATGTAAAAGACATACGGTAACATATCCTGCATCTTAAAGGGGAAGAAATTAACTTGCAGATAAATCTCCATTTTCAAAAAGGCAAGTAAAAAAAAAAAAATTCAAATACGAGTATGTGGATGTTGGGATACAAGTTTAACAGGGTAGGTGATTTAGGCAAATTCTGAAAAGTAATTTGAATAATTGCCAATCTGTATTTTTACATTGGCCATTTCTCATAAAGGTAGGTCATGTATTTAAAGAAAAACCAGTGCATTTGTTGGCAACACAGTGATGAGAATACAATGTTCACCTGAGAATCTAACAGTTTCTAGCTCAAACAGGGTGACAATTAAAGAAAAATCAATGACTATTCATGCCTTATTTATCCTTCCAGAGTAGCAGACACCTCAAAAGTCCTGTTATCTGCCAAAATGCTGCATCCCCACCCACCCTTCACTTTATTCACTGTACTTCTTACCTTCAGAAGTCTAGCTTCCCTGAACTTTTTTATAGATAATACCTTGCTCACACTCCAAGAGCATGTTAAATACACAGAACACTAACCTCCTCTCCCTGATCAAACACATGCCAGCTGGCCCGTACTTCTCAAAACATCTTCCACACCATTCCATTTTTTCAGTCATTCCTGAGATGTTCCCTACATCATCTTTCATCCATCCCAGGCTTGTACACTCAATCTACCAATCTTACTCCATTTTTTAAGAATAAAAAAATCTTAACATCCCCTCTTTTGTTCCATGAATTTTACTTTTCATATAATCGCACCATCAAATTTCCTTACCATTTATTCTCTATGATTTTCACATTGCATACAAACATAGGAAGTGCTTTATTTGGAAGAGAATGTTGGCACCTATTAGTGTTAAGTGTGTGTGGTGGAGGAGACTGACTGCAGCAGCATATCTGCACTGGGATAATGGGTCTATAAATAAAAAATTAACTTAAATAAATGTGAACAAAAACTTATGATTTATGGATTAAGTGGCACTCAGGCATTATATTGTTGACACCTAGGCACTGCAAGAGTGGTAAGAGGTAACCAGGACAGTCTCTTGATTCACTCCCCGCAGTCATTACCACCCACCAGACTAGATGCCAAATATCTTTATGCCAAATTAACTAAAATTACAAGAATTACCATAACTAACTGATACAAGCAAACAAACTACAAAACATATCCATGTAATGAACAAGCTCCAGAAAACATTTGTCCCCCTTTTCAAGTTGCCAAAAACATAAGAATTTTTAAAAATCATGCATATATGTTACTAAAGCTTATTAACCCTTTGAGGGTCTGTTCCATAGTTCTATGTCTTGTCCACAGGTCCAAGAACTTTCAAACAAATTTTTGTTATTTTTTCTTATGAAATGGTAGAATCTTTTACTGAAGGTAATAAAACAAAAAGTACGAAATGTGATGAAAAATTTATGAAATTACACTATCATGAATTTTGCTGTGTCAGCAATATTTATGTATCGGAGATTTTGCCCACCTTGACTCCTATTTTAGGAAAATTACATTATTCCAGTTGACCAAATTTTTAGCTATTTTGCTAGTATCACTTATATTTTATCGACTGAATACAAGAAACTACTGAATCATCTATTGCAACTACCTAATAAAGTGATCAGAAATTGGTATTTTGGCCAATTTCACAAAGTTCAAAATATTCCAATTTCAAAATAGGGACTAGAATAAACAATGAAAGTATTCCTGGCACTAAATAACATTTCCTCTGTTTATTAGTTACGTTTCCAGGCTTACACGTGAATTCCATTTTTTTTTTCACAAAGAATTTTTATTCACACCAAAAGATAGATTTATTTATATATATTTATATTAACACACTGGCCGATTCCCACCAAGGCAGGGTGGCCCAAAAAAGAAAAACTTTCACCATCATTCACTCCATCACTGTCTTGCCAGAAGGGTGCTTTACACTACAGTAACATCCCCACCTGTTCCTCAGAGTGTAAGCACTGCCTTTCCCACCTCCAGTCTCAAGTCCAGCTAACTGGTTTCCCTGAATCCCTTCGTAAGTCACCCTGCTCACATTCCAACAGCAAGTCCAACAAAAACTATTCATCTCCACACACTCCTATCTAGGTAATAATGATCGACAACAAACGAAACTAGATTTGACAAAGCAATTTAATGACAATTAGCTGAACATTAAAATAGGTGAGACTAAAAGGTTATCCATGAAAACTCAAATGGATAATTAATGTTATAGGAGTAGCCACTCTATAATCTTATAACCAGCAGTAATACATAAATATTTTGGGGTATCTTACTTTAACTCTTTCAAAGTCGGTCCCATTGTATCACTGTCTTGAAGCCAGTGTCAGTCCCACAACACAATATCATGAGCTCAGCTCATTCAGATAAGCTGCGAGTAGTAAATCTGGGCCTATATATGAGAGAAAGAGTCTATGCAGTAAGTGTGCACCATATAAAAAACTCCTGCACCACAAAGTGCATAACAAGAAGAAACTGCAATCGTGTTTTCGGTTAAAAACAGTGACTTTGCAGTGTATTTTTGTATGGTTTTCATGGTTGTATCCTCGGTTTCTTGGTCTCATTTGATAGAATGGAAGATATATTATGGAAACAGAAATGATTTGATTGATTTCAAGACTGAAAGTAGCTTGAAATTGAGCTCAAAGTAGCAGAAATGTTCGATTTTTTCTGATATTCCAGAGTGCACAATATGTGTCCAACTGGCCGGTCTAGTATGACTTCAGGAATGCACTGACATTTATACAATTATTATTTTGTGTGAATAAAAATTCAAAATGGAACAAAGATAATATAAGAAAAGCCTGAAGACATGACTAATGAACAGATTTTTTTTTTATTTCAGTGCCGGGAATGCCTTCAGTGTTTAGTCTGGACCCTATTTTGAAATTGGCATTTCTTGAATTTTGTGTGAAATTGGCCAACTTACCAATTCTGATCAGCTGAATGAGCAGTTTCTTGTACTTAATCAATAGAATGGAAGCCATACTAGCAAAATAGCTAAGAATTTAGTCAACTGGAACAATGGAATTGCCTAAAATTGAACTCAAAGTGGACGAGATCACCGATACGTAAATATTGCCGATGCAGCAAATTTCGCAAAAGTGAAATTTCATGTTTTCCATCAATTTTTGTACTCCATTTTATTACCTTCAGAAAACTCTACGATTTCACGATTTTTTTTTTTAATTTTGTGACCCTGAGAGCAGGTTTGCGAGCACAGGCTGCGACCCTGGATGAGTTAACCCTTTCAGGGTCGCCAGGCCCTCTCCAAGACTTGTTCTCAGGATTGCCAAATTTTCAAAAAAAAAAAAAAAAAAAAAATTCTTATGAAAAGATAGAGAATCTTTTCCCGGTCATGACACCAAAAGTATGAAATTTGATGGAAAACTTACGAAATTATGCTCTCGCGAAGTTAGCGGTCTCAACAATGTTTATGTATCTGCAATTTTGCCCACTTTGAGCCCTATTTTCAGCCAATTCCAGTGTACCAGTCGACAAAAATCATAACTATTTCGCTAGAACTCCATTTTTTCTATAGAATGAGTACAAGAAACCACCCATTTAATGATTTCAACTATCCAATAAAGTGGTCAGAATTTAGCAATTTTGTCAATTTCACACAAATTTCAAAAGATGCCAATTTCGTAATAGGGTCCATAATAAACAAGAGACATTCCTGGCACTAAAATAACATTTCCTCTGTTCATTAGTCACGTCCCCAGGCCCCTCTTACATTCTTTTGCTTTCCACTTTGAATTTTTATTCTCACAAAAAATAGAAGATTTACTGTTATGCAGACTACTACATTAGTGTAGAAATGGTATAAATAATATCAGCGCACTTGTGAAAGAATACACGTATTAGACTCACCAGTTGACGTGTATTGGACGCGTAGCATGATTTGTTTACTTTTGAACTTTGGTAAAAATTGAACATTTCTGCTACTTTGAGCTCAATTTCAAGGTACTTTTCATTGTAAAACCAGTCAAAATCATCTCAATTTCTGTAATATGTCTTCCATTCTATAAAATGAGACCAGGAAAACTAGAATACAACAATAAATACCATACGAAAATACAGTGCAAACTCGCTGTTTTAATCCAAAAACACGGTCAGTTTTTTTTTTCTCATTATGCACTGTTTGCTGCAGGATTTTTTTTATACTGTGCACACTGACCAAATAGACCCATTCTTTCATATGTAGGCCTACCAGCTTTCTCTCACTAGATCTGGGGGCGCTAGAATTTAGGCGTACTAGTACATCAAAAACCCTGGTGCGTAAGCCATACTAGTACGTCCGAAACCCTGAAAGGGTTAAGAACCTAACATCTCCTTCCTACACAACCTTTACCAGAACAGTCAGGTTACAGATATATAACATAGAAGCGAAGATAAAAAAAAAACTGCATCTTAGCTTTTCCTCTCTCTCAATTTTGCAACAGAAAATATATCCACACTAGCAAACTCCTATTAGCTTCCATGATAAACAGCCAATGAAATGATACACTACAACAATAATTATGCAATGAACAGTCCCAGACTGCAGAACAGACTGCAGAACATCAAGCTTATTTTACAACTTTCCCAGCAGACATTAACACTATAACAATGACCCTCATAATTAAGTTCACAGCTATTAATTTTTTTTACCACACCAGCCATCTTCAACAGATGTAAGGTGACCCAAAAAATAAAACACGTTCATTATTATACATTCAACTGATGTCTTGCCAGAAGTGTGCTGACATCACATTACTCTCCAATCTGCGACATCCCCACCACTAATCCACACGTTTAAACATACGTAATAAACAATGGTCAATGGCAAAAATCCCACATGGAGAAGAGTAACAAAATGAACACTGGAAGGTTTATTCTGGCAGCAACTATCTTCAAGGGTTTTGACATGTTTGCTGTCTTTCATGAACATGTCCAATGACAACAATTACGAACTTCTACAGTACCAGTATTTTAATTTTCAGTGTTTTTTATAGACCTTATTCCTATGATGTTAGTTTCTGCATAAGAAGGCCCAGTATATGACAAAACTGTTGGAGCTATTATTCCCTGACCAAATAACATATGTAACCATTATGACCATATTCAACAGACCACTAAAAAGTGTGCAGTGGGCTGAAATATACAGAAAAATACTCCTCTTGTTTTGTTTTCTCCAGGTGAATTTATTTGTACACAAGCCAATGTGTCCCAATCTTTTACTCATAGAAAACTATTTACAAATTACCTGCGTGATCTTCTGCGTCTCTCTCTCGGTTCTCGTTCTCTTTCTCTGCTACGAGTGTGTCTTCTTTCACGCTCGCCACGATCACGATCAACTCGTTCCCGATCGTTACTCCTGAAAAAAAAAAAATTACTCAAAACACTGCCTACTCAAGTGCTATTTTGAACTATCACATTTAAGTTCACTTAGCAACTTTTAACCCTTAAACTGTCCAAATGTAGATCTATGTTTGTACCACTAGTGCTCCAAATGTAAATCTACATTTTATTTTTCCTGCATTCAAATTTGGCACTATTGGCCTGAGATGCCTGGTCAGCATAGAATGGGTTTTAACACTCGGTGTGCGCAGTATTAAAAAGATCTGAGAACACCAGTTCAAGTGAGTGCCAGCTAGAGCAAATAGCTTAGCAAACACCAGAGATTCACTGATGCCATGTTGTATTAACACTCCCCTTTTAAGAGGAAAGTGATGCTGACCCAGAGTTTAGTGACTGAGATGGATGTGGCCACAAGTTGTCAAGGAAATATAAAAACCTCGATAATAACCCATGTGCAACATCCTTTCCTTTCTCATACCAGTGGTAGTGCCATCCTGTCAGAATGTCCTATAACCTATGAACTAAGTAAAGAGGAATGATTCTGGAACACGTGTAACATGGCTGGAGCTCGCACACTAACTCACTCACACTCTCACTCTTTTTTTTTTTTTACATAGGGTTTGACAAGGTTAAGGACCCATGGAGAGATGTTGTCTGGTCCCACCGCCTTCGAGGTGTGTGTGTGTGTGTGTGTGTGTGTGTGTGTGTGTGTGTGTGTGTGTGTGTGTGTGTGTGTGTGTGTGTGTGTGTGTGTGTGTGTGTGAGAGAGTGTGAGAAAGAGAGTGTGAGAAAGAGAGTGTGAGAAAGAGTGTGAGAAAGAGAGTGTGAGAAAGAGAGTGTGAGAGAGTGTGAGTGTGTGAGAGAGAGTGTGAGAGTGTGTGAGAGAGTGTGAGAGAGTGTGTGAGAGTGTGTGAGAGTGTGTGAGTGTGTGAGAGAGTGTGTGTGTGAGAGAATGTGTGTGTGAGAGAGTGTGTGTGTGAGAGAGTGTGTGTGAGAGAGTGTGTGTGAGAGATGTGTGTGTGAGAAGATGTGTGAGTGTGAGAGAGAGTGTGTGAGTGTGTGAGAGTGTGTGAGAGTGTGTGTGAGAGAGTGTGAGAGAGTGTGAGAGTGTGAGAGAGTGTGTGAGAGTGTGTGAGTGTGTGAGAGTGTGTGAGAGTGTGTGAGTGTGTGAGAGTGTGTGAGAGAGAGTGTGAGAGTGTGTGAGAGTGTGTGTGTGTGTGAGTGTGTGAGAGTGTGTGAGAGAGTGTGTGAGAGAGTGTGAGAGTGTGTGAGTGTGTGTGTGAGAGAGTGTGTGAGTGTGTGAGAGAAAGTGTGTGAGAGAAAGTGTGTGAGAGTGTGTGTGAGAGAGTGTGTGAGAGTGTGTGTGAGAGAGAGTGTGTGTGAGAGAGAGTGTGTGTGAGAGAGTGTGTGAAGAGTGTGTGAGAGAGTGTGTGAGTGTGTGAGAGTGTGTGTGAGAGTGTGTGTGAGAGTGTGAGAGAGAGAGTGTGTGAGAGAGAGAGGCAAATGTAGTCCCTGTTCACAAAAAGAAGAGCAGAGCAGAAATCAGCAACTACAGACCAGTGTCACTCCTGTCAATCACTGGTAAGATCCTTGAGACAATAATCTCAAGACAAATGACAGAGTTTTTTGACTATCACTCGCTACTTTGTGATCGTCAGTATGGCTTCAGGAAAGGCTACTCTGCTGCTGATCTGTTGTTAAACCTCTCCACTAAGTGGCACCAGTCACTGGATGAATCCAAAGTCAGCTGTGTGGTAGCACTGGACATTGCTGGAGCTATCGACCGGGTGTGGCACCAGGGCCTCTTAGCAAAACTTCAAGCACTGGGAATTGCAGGCTCTACGCTATGTCTCCTCAGTGATTACCTTCATGGTAGATCTCTAAGTGTAGTTCTCAATGGAACGGAATCAGCAAGACATCCTATTGGGGCAAGTGTTCCACAAGGAAGCGTGCTGGGACCATTGTTATGGAATGTCTACTTCAACGACCTTCTTCATCTCATCCCAGAATCACACTGACATTCACTTATCCAAGAAAAGAAATGCCAGCTGCTCTAAGATACATCAATCACCAGCTGAGAGCTATATCAGCTTGGGGAAATAGATGGCAAGTAACATTTGCACCTGAGAAAACGCAAATGATGATCGTCTCTAGGCACCATGATGGTAATGCTGGTGCAGAAGTAAGGATGAATGGGAGGGTGTTGGCACCTGGAGAAGAAGTTGATATCCTTGGGGTGAAATTTGACTCCAAACTAACCATGAAGAACCATGTTGTAAATCTTGTAAACAAGGCAGCCAGGAAGCTTACAGCACTTTGCCGTATCTCGCATCTACTTGACAGTAGGGGTTGCAAGATTCTGTACGAGGCACAAGTATGCTCACACCTTGAGTATGCTCCGCTTTCTTGGTTTGCCTGCCCCCCCCTCTCATCTGCGACTGCTTGACAGAGTAGAGAACAGAGCAAGACGTCTCATCTCTCGCCTGGACCCATCCTGGATAGATCTGTCATTTCAGCAGAGCCTTCAACATAGGAGGGATGTGGGTGGCCTTACTGTTATGTACAAGGCCAATATTGTCAAAGTACCACACTTGGATCCACTTCAAGACAGCGTGAAACCAGCTTTTATGCCACAAGACAGGCAGAAAGCAGCAACTTCACTCTGGCTGTACCCTTCTCCAGAACGTCACTCCATCTGAGATCATAAATACCCAGGATGATTCGAGTATGGAACACATTCGTACAGCATAATGATGTCAACGAGATAAAGTCAGTTGATCAAATGAAAATGCTGGCACACAGATGGCTCCAATTTCATCCTGTTCCCTACTTGTATGTCTCATAACAATAAAAATGCTTTCAAATGAGCTGATGTAGGTAACAGCTCTTAGCTTGCCAATAAAGTTAGGAATCTTTAACCTGTAAATAGCTTGTCAATAAAGATAGGGATCCTTAAAGAGGGAGCAGAGATATTGAGTGAGCCGTTAACAAAGATCTTCAACGCATCATTTGAAACTGGGCAACTCCCTGAGGTACGGAAAATGGCAAATGTAGTCCCAATTTTTAAAAAGGGAGACAGACATGAGGCACTAAACTACAGACCTGTATCACTAACGTGTATAGTATGCAAGGTCATGGAGAAGATCATCAGGAGGAGAGTGGTGGAGCACCTGGAAAGAAACAAGTGTATAATTGACAACCAGCACGGTTTCAGGGAAGGAAAATCCTGTGTCACAAACCTACTAGAGTTTTATGACAAGGTGACAGAAGTACGACAAGAGAGAGAGGGGTGGATCGATTGCATATTTTTGGACTGCAAAAAGGCCTTCGACACAGTTCCTCACAAGAGGTTACTGCAAAAGCTAGAGGATCAGGCACACATAACAGGAAAGGCACTGCAATGGATCAGAGAATACCTGACAGGGAGGCAACAACGAGTCATGGTACGCGACGAGGTGTCAGAGTGGGCGCCTGTGACAAGCGGGGTTCCACAGGGTCAGTCCTAGAACCTGTGCTGTTCTTGGTATATGTGAACGACATAACAGAAGGGATAGACTCAGAAGTGTCCTTGTTTGCAGATGATGCGAAGTTAATGAGAAGAATCAAATCGGATGAGGATCAGGCAGGACTACAAAGAGACCTGGACAGGCTACAAGCCTGGTCCAGCAACTGGCTCCTTGAATTTAACCCTGCGAAATGCAAAGTCATGAAGATTGGGGAAGGGCAAAGAAGACCGCAGACACAATATAGTTTAGATGGCCAAAGACTGCAAACCTCACTCAAGGAAAAAGATCTGGGGGTGAGTATAACACCGAGCATATCTCCTGAGGCGCACATCAATCAGATAACTGCTGCAGCATACGGGCGCCTGGCAAACCTACGGATAGCGTTCTGATACATCAGTAAGGATTCGTTTAAGACTCTGTATACCATTTACATCAAGCCCATACTGGAGTATGTAACACCAGTTTGGAATCCACACCTAGTCAAGCACGTCAAGAAATTAGAGAAAGTGCAAAGGTTTGCAACAAGACTAGTCCCAGAGCTACGGGGATTGTCCTACGAAGAAAGGTTGAGGGAAATTGGCCTGACGACACTGGAGGACAGGAGGGTCAGGGGAGACATGATAACGACATATAAAATACTGCGCGGAATAGACAAGGTGGACAAAGACGGGATGTTCCAGAGAAGGGACACAGACACAAGAGGTCCAATTGGAAGTTGAAACTAGTAAATAAATGGGATGTTGGGAAAGTATTTCTTCAGTCATAGAGTGTCGGCCGTGGAATAGCCTAGAAGTGACGTGGGGGGAGGCGGGAAACCCATTTTTTAAGGCGGGGTTGTAGGTCATGGGGCAGGGAGAGAGAGGACCCTGTACAATCAGAAAGAGGGGGGGCCAGGGCTGTGACTCGCCCCCTGAACCCAAAAATAGGTGGAAAACACACAACACACACACACCAACACACACAAAAAACCCCAACACACAAAACTAGGGGGTAAAAACGTGAGCAGTATCGCTGAATGTGCCCAGGATTAGTTTAGTGGTTGTCCTAAGATTTATTAGGGGCATGTTTGTGAGTGAATCAGTGAACTACCTACAAGAGTGTTAATAGCTTTAAAGAGGCGAAAAAATGTGAAAGATCAAGAATGTTACAATTTAAATTTGAAGAATGGGAGTGAGGGGGGAGCGTCAGCTGATCAGGCTGGGCTGCAGGGTTGCACAAAATACCCAAACGTTAATTGGGGTTAACGGTGTGACCAAAAATTTAAACAAAAAATATGTTGGTTGGTTTATGCAGCATGAGTGATAAGTCATAATGATAAAAAAGTAAATACTAAAGAAAGAAAAATTTTAGTAAATCCCAGCGTAGATTTGTTAGCCCCAATACTGTTTAAGAAGGTGAATCCCAAAGTTTTAAAAGAAAAAAAAAAATAAAACTTGAATGCTGTTTAAAAGTTCCTGAAGGAGTTTAAAAGTGAGGTTTTTATAGCACCCAACCAGCGGAACCTTTTGTTGTGCAGAGACACACTTCCCTATGTGTGGTTTTTTTGGGGGTGGGTGTCTAAAGTCTCAGTTTTCTGTCCTGCTGGTTGTATGCTATACCATACTCCCTAACTTTCAGTACAGGAGATAGTAGTGGAAACCCCTGAAAAAGTTAGTAAATTATCTAAATATCCCCAGGTAAACCCCGAAAGTTGTGTACCTAGTGCCCCCCCCCCCGACAGCGAAAAGCTATAAACAAGTGCACATACAAAACACGTGTTCCCAGTTTATTATTTTTTTTAAAACATTAGTAATATTAATAAGGAATTGAGTGAAAAAAAATAACCCTAAATCTTCAAAAAAGCAACGTACCCAGTGTGCAAAGATTGGGCCGGGGGGGAGTACGGTAACCAAGAACAATAACAAATGTGTAACGTGACCCCCCCCTTTTTTTAAAAAAACGACTAGCTAGAAAACCCCAACACACAAAACCCAAAGTGTAACAGTAAAATTTATATAGTTATATTAGTGTATATTAAAAAGGAACTATTTTGAAAAAATTTTTAATCTTCAAAAGAGTACGTACCCTAGTGGCCCCACGTACACACCACCCACATAGACCCACCCCCAAAAAAAAACTAACCAAACACATTGTCAAAAAACCCCCCCACCACCAACACACATTTTTAGATAACTGAAGCGCTAGAACATCCCAGGTTTAAAAACAAAATGGGTTTCCAAAAGGGGGAGGACATAAACGAAAGGGAACCCGTGTTGGTGGTCGGAAAAAAAAAGAAGGGGTTTTAAAACGGCTCAAGAAAAAAATGGAAAAAACAATGGGAGAAAGGTTAAACGAGCTTTGCAATACATTTTAAAGAGCAAATATCTGCAGAGAGCAAGAATGGGAATATGAGCTGAGTGTGAGGCAAAGATCAGAGATTGGAGAAAGAAAAAGTAGTGTGAAGCAGGATCTAAAGATGAGGTCCCAAAAGGGGCAAATGATGAAAGGGGAAAATCAGCAGGGAGCAAGGGGATGAAGGAGGGGATGGACTAAGCATCTTTTGCGCGTAAAATCAGGCCATCTGGTGTTGGGGATGATTAGGGGGAAACGCAAAGGAGATGCTTTTTCAGATCCGAGTACAGGGGAAAAGAAATGAGGGAAAAGGAGAGGGAGGGTCAAAAATTATTCTGGGTTAGGGGCTGAAGGGCGACCTTGTGAAAGAAAGCATTGGGAGAAAAAAGAGATTAAGAAAATCATTTCAATAAAAGGAGAGGGGTTTTGTCTCAGGTAGAAAAATTTTTACGACTTGGGGGGTATTGAGGGAAAAAAAATCGACCCAAACAGATTGACTTCAAGAAGTGTGGTACGGAACGGTTTCTACAACAGAAACCACTGTTAAAGGACTCTCCAGATTATCAAAAAAATGTTCCTCAATCGAGACAGAACACGAAAGGAAAGGGAACAACTGAAGTGAGAGCAAGCAGAACAATGGAAGGAAAAAGAAGGACAGGAACGCGCAGGAAAACTCAGCCTTTGGGAAAATCAAACAAATGCTTCAGAAACCTCTCAACCCTGTCACCCCATATCACCAAAAAACAGTAAAAAGAAAGGAAACCCCACTCCATAGCCACCACCCCCCCAAGCACTAATTCACAGTCACGCAGCCTCCCCTAATATTGTGCCCCGCCTCCCACCCCCCAGTGCACTTCCTCTTCCTCTCCCCAAAAAAGTAATGGAAAGGAAGCTAAAAGGTATGGTCACCCAAAGCAGTGGAAAAAATAAGAGGAAGGTGGCAAGAAAGCATCATTGATGCATATGACTTTAGCACTAACAGAGACAAAATTACAGGGGTGATAAAGAGAATTTTTCCCCCTGGAATCAGTTTTTTGAGGAAGAGAGAGAACAGGGAAGGGGAGGAGTAGCATTGCTATAAAAAAAAAGTGGAGTTTTTTGGGGGATGGGAGGAATGGAAAAAAGGGAAACAGACGGCTCATTGTAGGAACACTTTTAGTGGTGGCAAAAGGGGTGATAGCAGCGAAGTATAAACCACCACTTTAAAAGCGGAGAACAAGGAAGAGTATGATGTGTTTCAATAGGCAGGTGGGTAACTAGCTGAAATGGCAGGGGGCTTATGGGTAGGACAAAATTGCCTATAATGGGGGATTTTCAATCTAAAGGATTGATGGGAAACCTAGAGCCCTGGAGGACCCGAAACATGGAGGGAAGTGTTGGGACTGTATTGGAGAACTTCATGCATCAAATGTTAGGGATACCCAGAGAGAGAGAGGAGGGAGTTTGAAACAAAGCTGGATTCTATTCATTTGAAAAGTTCAGACATAAGGGAATACCCGAAAGCCCCTGGGCAGTGATCATGTGTCCGGTTTTGAAAATCTTGTTGGTTAAAGGGAGAATGCAGTTGCATGAGAACAAAGAGAGAAAACCCAAATTTAAAAAGGGGGCTACATAGGGAAAAGAGAAACTTTTCCCGCAGAAGTGCAGTGGGAAAAAAACTAGACGGAAGACAGTAAATGAAAAGATGGAAAAAGTAACCACTAAAGGGAGGGAGGGAGAGGGAAAAGGTTTATACAATGGGCAAAGAAAAAATGATAAAACCTGAGTGAGCCATGGGTTTTAATTTGGGTGTGTAAAGAGGGCCAAAACCAAGGGCGGAGATAGAAAGGTATGAAGGCAAAGGCTCAAAAAAAAAGGAGGAGCAGAAGAACCGAAACGAAAAAAAGCAAAGGGTAAGGAGAGAGGCGAGAGGCAAACGGAAAAGACCTGTCTAAAGGGGAAAGGGTTTCTGTAAGGGGATCATCTTTTCATCCCCCTTTGTACATTTTCCAGAGAATTTATATCCATTTGAATAGGGTGCCCAAAAGTGCAGCAAAATCTAAATGAGGCCTAACCAAGGATTGTATAGAGTTGAAGAAAACCTGAGGACTCCTTTATTTATGCTTCTTGATATGAAGCCAAGGATCTATTAGCTTTTTTGCGAACACTTATGCACTGTTGTCTTGGTTCAGATTACTGCTAACCAGAACTCCTAAATCTTTTTCGCAATCCGTAATATTAAGATCTACATTTTTAGTTTTATGTGCATGGTTATTGTCCTGCCCAAAACATTTAGAACTTTGCATTTGTCTATATTAAATGCATCTGCCACTTCTCCGACCACTGAAATCAGTCTATTCAAATCTTCCTGGAGTGCTCGAATGTCCTCGTCAGAATGAATTCGACGGCCTATTTTTGGTGTCATCGGCAAACTTGCGATGTCGCTCTTTTTTGCCCCATCTATGTCGTTTATGTAGATTGTGAACAGCAGGGGGCCCAAACTGACCCCTGTGGAACCCCGCTCGTGACGTTTCCCCCCACTCTGATTTCTCCCCATTTATGCAAACTCTCTGCTGCCTATTTGTCAACCATGCCTTATCCAGGAAAAAATTTCTCCTCCTATTCCATGTGCTTTAATTTTCCTCAATAGTCTCTGATGTGGGACCCTGTCAAAAGCCTTACTGAAGCCCATATACACAATATCATATTCATTACCATGATCTACCTCCTCAAATACCTTAGTGAAAAAAGTTAATAAATTCTTTTAAGGCAGGAACGCCCCTTGTAAAACCATCTGAGATTCGTTGATTAATTTATGCTTTTCAGGGGGCCCTACGAACTGCCTCGGCAATTATTGATTCCATAAATTTTCCCACTATGGAGGTTAGGCTTATTGGTCTATATTTTCGAAGCTAAGGACCTGTCACCTGTTTTAAAAAATGGGTTTATCCATTTGCCATTTTCCACTTATCTGGCACCATGCCAGTTTGTAGGTGATATGTTGAAAGATTACCCAAAGGTGTGCTAAGCTCCTCTTTACATCTTTAGAACCCTTGCATACAGTTAAATCAGGCCTGGGGATTTGTTAGGTTTTAATTTATCTATTTGCCTAAGGACCATGTCACTTGTGACCCTAAAAGTGCACAGTTTATTATCGTCCTGTTCTACATAATTTATCATTACTGGAATATCGCTGGTATCCTCCCGTGTAAAAAACTGAGAGGAAGTATGTGTTAAAAATTCTACACATTTCCTTTCACTGTCAGTGAGCTGACCCGAGGAACTTTTTGAGTGGGCCTATCTTGTCCCTGATCTTACTTCTGTTAACCTAAAAAGAACCCTTTTTGGGTTAGTCTTCGTTTCCCTTTTGAAATTTTAAAACCTCAAATCTCTATTTGTTTTTTTAATTCCCTTTTTTTTTTTCCCTCTCTTTAACTAAATTTAAATCGTTTCTTAATTCCCCCTCTTTCTTTTGATTTGCCTATATATCCCCTTTTTTTGGGCCCAAATCAGATTTTTTAAATTTAAAATTGTTCATCCATTTAGGATCATTTTTTTTTGATTTATTTCCCTATTTGGAACAAAATTTTGGGACTGAGAAAGCTGGGAAAAACTATCCCCTGGAAAAGCATATATGGGCAACCACCCCAAACCTCCCTGCCCCCATGGGTCATTTTTTCCAGTTACCCCAACCAAAAGAAATTTTTTCAGTCCAATGAAATCAGCCAACCCGAAAGCGGGGACGGAGACTTAAATTGCCTTTATTGGGGGAATTTCCCATGGATATTTTAAAAAACGGGGGTTTTTGGTGATCACTTCCCCCAAGCTCATCTTTAAACCCTTTCAAGATTTTTTTAATTTTGGTTTTTCCCCTACGGGCAAAAAACCAAGTCAAGGAGGTTTTTTCCCCAGTTGGCTCTGTAACAAACTTTTTTAAAAAAAAACAATCCTGGATCGAAATCAAAAAAAGGTAACCCCCCTCAAAATTTTCCCTGTAAAATTTGCCCCCATTTCAATCTGTCTATATTTTAAAAATCTCCCATTAGCACAACTTTTTCGTGTGGGATTTTAAACGAATTTCGCCCCAAAAGAAGTTTATGCACTCCCACAAGTTTTGGGGGCCCGGGAAAAATCACACCCAAAATTAGTTTTTCCCCGGCCCCGGGGGAAGCTTTTAACCAAACAGATTCAGGGGGAAAGCTTTCTAATTTAAATTATCTTGTTAACACAAATTTTAAAAAATTTCTTGACATACTGGGTACCCACCCCTTTCCTTTTGGGACCCTGTCATGTGGAAAAATTTTTAGCCTTGTATGTGACTTTCAGGGGGCCATCTTTTCTATCTTTCAAATTGAGCCAGGTCTCTGTTATAGAAATAATATCAAATGTTTCCTGCACTTGAAATTTAAATCTTAGCTATCTATTTTTTTCAAACCACTCCTCCCTATTAGAAAGGAAAACCCTTTAAAGGGGAGCTAGTCCCTTGCTGCCCTTTTGCGGGCCCCCCTTTTTTGCTGACCTGTTTTTTTGTCTTTTTTTATAACTTCATGCTGAATCCCTTTTAAAATTTTAAACTGTTTCCCAAAACCCTGGGTTTTGCAACCTTTTTTTCCCCCACACACACCCTTTCCCTCAAACTTCCTCGGGTTTAAAATCATGGCATTTCCCCAATGGCCTTCTAAATCGAGTCTGCAAGTGCTCCCAAACCCCGGGCCCCAGAGAGATGCCCCCCAACCCTTGCAAAAATTTTAAAAAGTTTGCCATAAAAGTTGTTCCAGTTGTCAATAAAAGGGTTTTGGCAAGTTCCTTGCCATATCTGTTTTTGCCAGCAATTTACACCAATTGCCCTGGGACAACCATTCTTTTCCCCCAAATTTCCCCCCCTAGGCAAGATGCTACATTTTGTTTGGGATCCCCCCCCCTTAGACTTAATGAAATCTTTTAGCTGACCGGGTACTTATCTGGGCAGCTTTTCTCTCCTCCCCTTTCCCCCAATATTTTTTTCCCAAACCAGCACTGAGCCCGAAAATTTGGGCTTGTTCCCATTACCTGACATGAATATTATCCAGTCTGTTGACAATGTCCCCCAAAACCGCTCCCGGGAACACAATCTATCTCCCCATCTTCTTTAAAATTTCCCATTACAAAAAAACCGATCAACATTTTCTTACCTGGAGTCACCAACCCCAAAAAAATGCGCTTTAACCCTTTTATTAGGGAGGGGCAAATTTGACCCCCCTTTTAAAGGGGCCCCTGAAGTACATTAAACCCGGAGAAAAAAGAAAAAGCGATTTCCTACCCTTAGACTTCACTCTTAACTTTCCTTACCCCTGATGGCCCCCCCCCATTTTCCCTTTAAAAAACTCGCCATTGTAAACAGGTGTGGGCTGACCTCACTGCGGAAACCTTTTCTACCACCCCCACCCCAAAGCCTCCTCACAGGAGAGACCCGCCGACCTCACTGCTAGAAAACCCCTTCCCCACATCTCCCAAACCCCTCACACTCTCTCCCAGGCCCCTTGAGGTGGACCCCTTCCCGGGCCCCCTAATTTTCCTCCTGGAGAAGCAAGACCTCCTTTCCCTTAAAATCTCCCAAACCCCAGCTTTTTAAAAAACTGTAGAAAACAAAACCATGCTTTTTTAACCGTCCACGTAATCCCCCCCCAAACACTCAGGGTCTGTGGAAACCCCACGTTAAAATGACCAAAATGTCCCTTTGGGAAAAAACACTAAAAATCGGTGTAAGTCGTTTAATTTTGGGAAAAATGTTTTCGCGGCCCAGACATCCATGTACAGCCAGGGTTTCCTTGTTTTTTCCAAACAGTGAGGAAATCCCAAAGCGTTATATGATACATTTTTGATTTAAAATTCCATTTTTTTAGTGCTTTTTAAATGCTAAAAAAGCCACCCAGGGGCCCAAAGAAAAACTTCCAGGGAGCAGGATTTTAAGGGCTTTTTAACCCCCCAGCAATAAAAATGTAGCATTAAACAGTGGTTTTGAAGTAAGTTTAGCAATTAAAACGACCCGAAAAAGGACAGCAGAAACTGCTTCTCCTTGTTTTTGGAGGTATATTGGGCTCTAACAACCCCGCCTTCAAAACCCCCCACTAAGTAAGGGGTTTTCTTTTTAGTGGCCCCCTTTTTACACCCAACAACAAACAACACACCACCAGGAAATTCTTAATGCCATTTTTTATTTTTCTGAGTATAATCATGTTTCTTGTTATTAATATTGCTTTTATTAAATTAGATGAATTGTGTAGATAAAAAGATGACAAGATAGTCCTTCATAAGCTTTACAAAGGATATCTTGCCCTGTCTCCCAACACAGTTCCTAACATACCCCAAAAACAGACTTTTGGAACACTTTTAGAGCGACAAGGGACCATGACCAATGTTCTAGTGGCTTTTAAAAAACAAAGGGGGGGAAAAGTAACCAGGAAAAGGAGGGTACATGAGTCTTTAGGGAAAGGGGATTTCCTTCCAAACAATTGTAAATCCTCCATCCCCCCCCCCTCCCATCTTCCATACATCCCATGTCTTCAAAAAAAGGTAAGTGTGATGTTATTATTGTTTTTTCTTTATGTATCATTTTTTTTGTGAGGTAAAGTTTTTTCTGGAGAAAAACACTTTTTTAATACTTTTGGCGTCTGAAAAGGTTTAAATTTGGATTCATTTTTTTATGGGGAAAATTAATTCGGAACAAGTCTCACTCTTGGAAGGATTAATTAGTAATCCGGGGGGGCCCCTGTATGCTTCATGTCTAAAAACATTGCGGTACCTATAAAAACTTTGTTTATTTTTCCCGTGTGGTTTTTTTTTTTGTCTCAAAACAGCTAGATAAAAAGGGATATCTTGCTACCCTACTTAACTTTGGGACATTTTCAGGAAGCACTGCTAACATGACCCCGCTTAACGATCACCCCCAAATGCACCAATTATGTAAGTGCTTTTACGTGTATGTTTGGGGGGCGAAATGGGGCTTCTATTACAATATTCCCCTTTGGGAAAAAATTCGGTCAGTACTGGGACCGAAAAATTTACGGAATGAAAAAAAATTGTTAAAAACCGGGGTCCACTGTATATATATACATACATTAGGTTTTTCCTTTTTTAAATGTTTGTTCTTTTTTATTTCTTCCCCTAACCCATGGTGACGTTTGAGGCGAAAAATCCCGGGGGAAAGGGGCTAGAAACCCCCTTTTCTCTGTAACATTTACTAAAAAAGAAGAAGAAAAAACTTTAAAAAAAGGGATGCTTAAAGTGCGTGGATGTAGTGCATGACAAAAAAAACAGTGATTGCTGATTTTAATAAATAAAAAGAAGTTGGATGTCCTGGCTCTAAGCAAAACAAAGCTGAAGGGGGGTAGGAGAGTTTCAGTGGGGGGAAATAAAGGGTTTAAAATCGGAGTATCTGAGAGAGTTAGAGAAAGGAAAAGGGGTAGCGTAATGTTAAATGATCTTTTGGGAAAGGAGAAAAGGAATATGAAGTGTAAATTCAAGAATTATGTGGATTAAAGTAAAGGTTGGATGCGAGAAGTGGGTCATAAAAAGCGTGTATGCACCTGGAGAAGAGAGGAATGCAGAGGAGAGAGAGAGATTTTGGGAGATGTTAAGTGAATGTATAGGAGCCTTTGAACCAAGTGAGAGAGTAATTGTGGTAGGGGACCTGAATGCTAAAGTAGGAGAAACTTTTAGAGAGGGTGTGGTAGGTAAGTTTGGGGTGCCAGGTGTAAATGATAATGGGAGCCCTTTGATTGAACTTTGTATAGAAAGGGGTTTAGTTATAGGTAATATATTTTAAGAAAAAGAGGATAAATAAGTATACACGATATGATGTAGGGCGAAATGACAGTAGTTTGTTGGATTATGTATTGGTAGATAAAAGACTGTTGAGTAGACTTCAGGATGTACATGTTTATAGAGGGGCCACAGATATATCAGATCACTTTCTAGTTGTAGCTACACTGAGAGTAAAAGGTAGATGGGATACAAGGAGAATAGAAGCATAAGGGAAGAGAGAGGTGAAGGTTTATAAACTAAAAGAGGAGGCAGTTAGGGTAAGATATAAACAGCTATTGGAGGATAGATGGGCTAATGAGAGCATAGGCAATGGGGTCGAAGAGGTATGGGGTAGGTTTAAAAATGTAGTGTTAGAGTGTTCAGCAGAAGTTTGTGGTTACAGGAAAGTGGGTGCAGGAGGGAAGAGGAGCGATTGGTGGAATAATGATGTAAAGAGAGTAGTAAGGGAGAAAAAGTTAGCATATGAGAAGTTTTTACAAAGTAGAAGTGATGCAAGGAGGGAAGAGTATATGGAGAAAAAGAGAGAGGTTAAGAGAGTGGTGAAGCAATGTAAAAAGAGAGCAAATGAGAGAGTGGGTGAGATGTTATCAACAAATTTTGTTGAAAATAAGAAAAAGTTTTGGAGTGAGATTAACAAGTTAAGAAAGCCTAGAGAACAAATGGATTTGTCAGTTAAAAATAGGAGAGGAGAGTTATTAAATGGAGAGTTAGAGGTATTGGGAAGATGGAGGGAATATTTTGAGGAATTGTTAAATGTTGATGAAGATAGGGAAGCTGTGATTTCGTGTATAGGGCAAGGAGGAATAACATCTTGTAGGAGTGAGGAAGAGCCAGTTGTGAGTGTGGGGGAAGTTCGTGAGGCAGTAGGTAAAATGAAAGGGGGTAAGGCAGCCGGGATTGATGGGATAAAGATAGAAATGTTAAAAGCAGGTGGGGATATAGTTTTGGAGTGGTTGGTGCAATTATTTAATAAATGTATGGAAGAGGGTAAGGTACCTAGTGATTGGCAGAGAGCATGCATAGTTCCTTTGTATAAAGGCAAAGGGGATAAAAGAGAGTGCAAAAATTATAGGGGGATAAGTCTGTTGAGTGTACCTGGTAAAGTGTATGGTAGAGTTATAATTGAAAGAATTAAGAGTAAGAGGAGATAGGATAGCAGATGAACAAGGAGGCTTTAGGAAAGGTAGGGGGTGTGTGGACCAGGTGTTTACAGTGAAAACATATAAGTGAACAGTATTTAGATAAGGCTAAAGAGGTCTTTGTGGCATTTATGGATTTGGAAAAGGTGTATGACAGGGTGGATAGGGGGGCAATGTGGCAGATGTTGCAAGTGTATGGTGTAGGAGGTAGGTTACTGAAAGCAGTGAAGAGTTTTTACGAGGATAGTGAGGCTCAAGTTAGAGTATGTAGGAAAGAGGGAAATTTTTTCACAGTAAAAGTAGGCCTTAGACAAGGATGTGTGATGTCACCGTGGTTGTTTAATATATTTATAGATGGGGTTGTAAGAGAAGTAAATGCGAGGGTCTTGGCAAGAGGCGTGGAGTTAAGAGATAAAGAATCACACACAAATGGGAGTTGTCACAGCTGCTCTTTGCTGATGACACTGTGCTCTTGGGAGATTCTGAAGAGAAGCTGCAGAGATTGGTGGATGAATTTGGTTAGGGTGTGCAAAAGAAGAAAATTAAAGGTGAATACAGGAAAGAGTAAGGTTATGAGGATAACAAAAAGATTAGGTGATGAAAGATTGAATATCAGATTGGAGGGAGAGAGTATGGAGGAGGTGAACGTATTCAGATATTTGGGAGTGGACGTGTCAGCGGATGGGTCTATGAAAGATGAGGTGAATCATAGAATTGATGAGGGAAAAAGAGTGAGTGGTGCACTTAGGAGTCTGTGGAGACAAAGAACTTTGTCCTTGGAGGCAAAGAGGGGAATGTATGAGAGTATAGTTTTACCAAATGCTCTTATATGGGTGTGAAGCGTGGGTGATGAATGTTGCAGCGAGGAGAAGGCTGGAGGCAGTGGAGATGTCATGTCTGAGGGCAATGTGTGGTGTGAATTAATGCAGAGAATTCGTAGTTTGGAAGTTAAGAGGAGGTGCGGGATTACCAAAAAATGTTGTCCAGAGGGCTGAGGAAGGGTTGTTGAGGTGGTTCGGACATGTAGAGAGAATGGAGCGAAACAGAATGACTTCAAGAGTGTATCAGTCTGTAGTGGAAGGAAGGCGGGGTAGGGTCGGCCTAGGAAGGGTTGGAGGGAGGGGGTAAAAGGAGGTTTTGTGGGGCGAGGGGCTTGGACTTCCAGCAGGCATGCGTGAGCGTGTTTGATAGGAGTGAATGGAGACAAATGGTTTTTAATACTTGACATGCTGTTGGAGTGTGAGCAAAGTAACATTTATGAAGGGATTCAGGGAAATCGGCAGGCCGGACTTGAGTCCTGGAGATGGGAAGTACAGTGCCTGCACTCTGAAGGAGGGGTTGCAGTTTAAAAACTAGTGTAAAGCACCCTTCTGGCAAGACAGTGATGGAGTGAATGATGGTGAAAGTTTTTCTTTTTCGGGCCACCCTGCCTTGGTGGGAATCGGCCAGTGTGATAATAAAAAATAATAAATAATAACAATAGTAAATGACCAACACAGGTGAAAATGTTCACCTGTCAGTGTGTTTGTGACTGAGTATATTTTCAGTACCTAATATAAGTGTCAGAACAAAGATTGGCAATGAAATCACAAGAACTACAGTGGTCCCTCGTTTTTCGTAGTTAATCTGTTCCTGGAGTTGCTACTATTATCGAAATGTACGATTTTCGAATCAATTTTCCCCATAAGAAATAATGTAAATACAATTAATCTGTTCCTGACACCCAGAGGTATTAAAACAAAAAAAATTTTTACATGAAATATACATGTAGTACATAAACAATACAATGGGAAATGATGAATGAAACATTAATAGCATAACACTTACCTTTATTGGAGATTCTTCTTAGTGTATGGGAGACTGGAGGAGGAGAGAGAGATTGGATTGTTTACAGTTTGGAAGGGGAATCCCCTTCCAGCAACACCTCAGGTACCGATTGCTTTTCTGGGGTTGCTTCTCTTCTCTGTTTCTTAATGGCACTAGGACCAGCTTGAGAGTCACTGGAGCCCTGTCTTGCAAAATAGCTGTGGAGAGAGCTCTGTTTCTGGCGTCTCTTTAACACTTCCCTAAAATGGCCCAAGACTTTGTCACTGTACATGTTGCCAACATGGCTTGCAGCAACCTTGTCAGGGTGATGTTTCTCCATAAATCTTTCCACTTGTGCCACTTTCATATTGTTCAATGATGTTTTTCTTAAATTCAATCGTATTTCTCACCTTCTTTACCACAGGCTTGGCACTAGGAGCTTTCTTTGGAGCCATGGTAGCTTATTTAGTATTTGCAAGCATTAAAATGAGTGGAATATTATGAAATATTTCGTAGGAGCATGTGAGGGGACCTTTGCTCACTGGTAAACAATGCCAGACTGGCTGGGTAGGAAGGCAGCCCCGGCTCACACCGTGCGTATACGTCCCGGACGAACTACTATTCGCGAGTCAACCTATGATTAGCGAGCCCATGTTTATGCGAAAATATCCCTATGATTTCCGAAATCTATGATTCCCGAGAACTATGAAAAAAGAGGGACCACTGTACTATAAATTGTAATTATCAGAACAAAAATTACAGTGGACCCTCGCCTAACCAACGCATCACATAACGTTAAATCCACCTAACGAAGCGTTTGAGCGTAAAAAAATTGCCCCGCCTAACGATAAAACCTCGCCAAACGTGATTCATCCGGGACCAGTCTGCGTGTGGCCTGAGTGCACCTCAGCTGTCCCATGGGTGCCAGTGTTTACAAGCCAGCCAGTGCAGTCGCATCTACGCATACATTTCACATTATTCCAGTGTTTTCAGTGCTTGTAACTGCAAAATAAGTCACCATGGGCACCAAGAAAGCTTCTAGTGCCAACCCTGTGGTAAAAAGGGCGAGAATTAGTATGGAAATGAATAAAGAGATAACTGCAAAGCATGAAAGTGGAGTGCGTGTCTCGAAGCTGGCCAGGTTGTATACGAAACCCCAATCGACCATCGCTACTACCTTGGCCAACAAAACGGCAATCAAGGAAGCTGTTCTTGCAAAAGGTGCCACAACTGAGAAAATTGCTTCAGATGAGGGGAGAGAGAAATTGAGGAAGCTGCCTTCTTCAACAATTAAGGAAATGTGTACAATGTGGTCAAATGTGCAAACCTTTATTGAGGAAAATCACTGTGACACAGCTATTGCAAGCCGTTCTGGTGACTTACAATGACAACGTTGTGAACCACTTTAGGAAAATCTTAAAGGAATGCGAGGTACAGAGCTCTTGGTGCAATAGAGATCCAGTGACTCAAGTTGTTCCCAGTGGCATTAAAAGAAGGGAAGTAACCCCAGAAAAGGACTTGCTACCTCAAGTCCTCATGGAAGGGGATTCCCCTTCCAAACAATAACAACTACCATCTCTCCTCCTCCCATCCCATCAATCATCACCAGATCTTCAATAAAGGTAAGTGTCATGTATTCTTTATTTAGTACAGTAGTAATTGTGCATGTCTTCTTCCTTTTGGGTGTATAAAAATGTATATTTCATGTGGTAATTTTTTTTCATACTTTGGGGTGTCAGGAACGGATTAATTTGGTTTCCATTATTTCTTAATGAGAAAATTAATTCGGCTAACGATGAGCTCTCAGGAACGGATTAATATCGTTAGGAGAGGGTCCACTGTATATAAAATAGAATAAAAAGGAGAAAAAAGGTATATAGGCAATTTCTGCAAGAGGCAGGACTCCATGTTGCCGTCAGGTGAGCATCCAGCGCCAATTTCACAGGCTTATATCTCGGTAAGTACTGATCCTAAATTTTTTTTTATATTATAACGTGTAGAATAATGCGTTCTTCAATTTTTTCTTTTCCAAAATATTTGGAGAGCTGGGCGAGTGAACATAGATCTACGTTTGGACAGTTAACCCTTTGACTGTTTTGGTCGTATATATACAGTGGACCCTCGACCAGCGATATTAATCCGTTCCTGAGAGCTCATCGTTAATCGAAATTATTGTTAGTCGAGTTAATTTTCCCCATAAGAAATAATGGAAATCAAATTAATCCGTGCAAGGCACCCAAAAGTATTGAAAAAAAAATTTTACCACATGAAATATTAATTTTAATACACACAAACTGAAGAAGACATGCACAGTTACACGACACTTACCTTCATTGAAGATCTGGTGATGATTGATGGGATGGGAGGAGGGGAGAGTGTTGATGGTCTTAGTGTTTAGAAGGGGAATCCCCTTCCATTAGGACTTGAGGTGGCAAGTCCTTTTTCGGGGGTTACTTCCCTACTTCTTTTAATGCCACTAGGACCAGCTTGAGAGTCACTGGACCTCTGTCGCACAACATATCTGTCCATAGAGGCCTGTACCTCCCGTTCCTTTATGACATTCCTAAAGTGTTTCACAACATTGTCAGTGTCACAATTAAACACTTGTTCAGGTTTCAATTCTTCACTGTCTATGTACTCCTTGAATTCCTGCACATATTTTTCAGCTGCTTTTAGGTCCAAACTGGCAGCCTCACCATGCCTTATCACACTATGCATGACACTACAATTCTTAAATCTCTCAAACCAACCTTTGCTGGCCTTAAGGGTAGAATCTGGGCAATATTCCGCGCGCTCAACCAAAAATAAAAAAATTATGGAAATTGAGTTATATATACCGAAAAATAGCTTAACTCTTTGGCAACACAATGGTACAAGAATCAATGTTCTAAGATGTTTCTACAAGAAATTATAGTCATTTATATCAGGTATGGTAACGACGATGTAGGTAGCGCGTCTGTTCTCAACCCATGTATTTTTTGGAATTTTTTCCTTGTTTTTTATTGCTTTTTCTTTGCATTATTCTTTCTAATATAATAATTGATTATTTGGCATCATATAAGAGTAAGTGGAGCTTATCAATAGACGTCTAGCCTATCAGGAAGCACCTGGGTACACTCGGCAATGCTCCCCCTCCAGATGGTGCCAGGTGAAATCACTTCATTATTACGTTTATATCAGCTTATATATCAACTATACGGCTTATTTATCTATCAGAATTGATCTAATATGATATAATAAACACTATAAATAACAAACAAACATGTTATATACTCTAGACTGAATAAAATAGGCCATAATATAGCGAGAGTCCACCAGCAATATTTCGATATAAATGTGTTACTCGTCTCCTAGTTGTATTGTTTGGTATGTGAGTGATAGAAAACGGCGTTTTGAAGAGGATAACTGCACTAGAACATCAGTTTACTAAGAAATACACCGAAAAAAACGCGATTTCCGCGCAAAAAATTTTTTTTGAGACGGTAGGCCTGCCGACGTTTTCTAGGCCTATATCTCGGAAGTAACTTTTTCACATATTTTGCTAAAGTACACCATTATTAATGATTGTACTGAAATGATTTTCACTGACAATATAAAACAAAGTGTGTTTGAAAATGTGATGATTCTTTTTTTGGAATATATCAAATATTTTTGATTTTGTGGGAGGTAAAAGGCAGATATTTTGGTGAATGCAAAAAAGTCTATCAAATGTATTTTTTTTTTCCATGATAATAAGATATATTAGATGAAACATGTGCATCCCAAATTAGTGTCAGATGTATTCTAACGGCCTCACCATGCCTTATCACACTATGCATGACACTACAATTCTTAAATCTCTCAAACCAACCTTTGCTGGCCTTAAATTCACTCACATCACCACTAGTTGCTGGCATTTTTCTAATTAAATCCTCATGCAACTTCCTAGCCTTTTCACACATGATCGCTTGAGAGATGCTATCTCCTGCTATCTGTTTTTCGTTTATCCACACCAATAACAGTCTCTCAACATCTTCTATCACTTGCGATCTCAGTTTCGAAAACATAGTTGCACCTTTGGCAAGAACAGCTTCCTTGATTGCCGTTTTCTTGGACAAAATAGTAGTGATGGTTGACTGGGGTTTTGTGTACAACCTGGCCAGCTCGGAGACACGCACTCCACTTTCATACTTAGCAATGATCTCTTTCTTCATATCCATAGTAATTCTCACCCTTTTTGCTGTAGGGTTGGCACTAGAAGCTTTCTTGGGGCCCATGGTGACTTATTTTGCAGGTGCAATCACTAAAAAGGCTGTGATAATATGAAATGTTCTGATTGTATGCTTGGAAGCGACCGCGGTGGCTGGCTGGCTTGTAAACACTGGCCAGAAGTGAACGCGTCTCAGACGGAACGAATAGTGTTGGTCGAGTTTTTTAGCGCTAGTCGAGGCAAAATTTTTGCGTTAAAATGTATCGCTGGTCCGATTTAATGTTAGTCGATGCCATCGTTGGTCGAGGGTCCACTGTATATACGTCTTACGTGGTACCATGTTTGACGTATATATTCTCAAATTTTAGGGGCTTCAAATCAAGCAGGAGAAAGCTGGTAGGCCTACATGTGAGAGAATGGGTCTGTGTGGTCAGTGTGCACCATATAAAAAAAAATCCTGCAGCACGCAGTGCATAATGAGGGAAAAAAAAAACTCCGACCGTTTTTTTAATTAAAATGCCGACTTTGTGGTCTATTTTCATATAGTATTTATGGTTGTATTCTCGTTTTCTTGGTCTCATTTCATAGAATGGAAAACATAGAAACAGAGGTGATTTTGATTGGTTTTACTATAAAAAAAAACCTTGAAATGGAGCTCAAAGTAGGGAAAATGTTTGATTTTTGCCAATGTTCAAAAGTAAATAAATGATGTCATTATCCAATAAATGTCCAACTAGCCATTCTATTATGCAGTCATGAATGGGTTGACATTATTTGTACAATTATTACAATATTTCAGTAGTCTGCATAACAGCAAATCTTCTATTTTTTGTTTGAATAAAAATTAAAAATAGAAAGCAAGAGTAATATCAGAGGGGCCTGGAGACGTGACTGATGAACAAAGAAAATGATATTTAAGAGCCAGGAATGTCTGCATTGTTCATTCTGGACCTTATTTTGAAATTGTCATATTTTTTAATTTTCGTGAAATTGGCCAAATTGCAAATTTCTGAGCACATTATTGGGTAGTTGAAATCGGTAAATGGGCAGTTTCTTGTACTCAATCCATAGAAAAAATGGAGTTCTAAAGAAATAGCCATGAGTTTGGTCGACTGGAACAATGGAATTAGCCGAAAATAGGGCTCCAAGTGGGCAAAATTGCCGATTTGCAAATATCGCCGAGGTCGCTAATCTTGCGAGAGCCTAATTTCATCAGTTTTCCGTTAAATTTCGTTTTTTTGGTGTCATTACAATCGGGAAAAGATTCTCTAAGCCTGAGCAGACATTATCACTTCATATGAAAATCAGTTAATATGCACAAAATGAAAATATGTTTTACATCATAAAACTAACAGAGGCACATTATATTTACATTTCAAGCAGCACTGTCATTGGTGCTGGGTAAGGCAGGCTAATGGGGAAACAAAAAGGATGCTCTAGAAGTGTAGTGGGTAAGTGTTAGCAATGAAGGGGTTGAGTAGGTAGGTGGTCTTAAGAAATGAAGAGAACTTGGATCTGGTAGATTATGTGGCATTCTTGGCAATAAAAATAAATACAACACACATTTACAGGCCATTACAGGAGAAGAACTTAGCAATAAGATGTATGATGAATGTATCGTAAGTCTCAGCAAGTCATCCTGGAATGGATTTCTGATCTTAGTACTCAAGACTATACCTAGTGCCCAGTTGTTGATTTTCAGTAGCTGAATATGCTAAAAGATTCCAGATTGTTTCCCTGTTTCCAGATCTTGATAACTTATGAAACATTGGTGACAGTAAAACTTTCTCCATGCTTAAGATTTGCTACAGGGGTTCTAGCAAGTCCCTCTCCATGAGGACAACTGAGAGTTAACCCTTTCAGGGTCGGCAGGCCCTGTCCTAAATTTGTTCTCAGGGTTGAAAATTAAAAAAAAAAAAAATAATCTTATGAAATGACAGAGAATCTTTTCCTGATCATAATGACACCAAAAGTATAAAATTTGATGGAAAACTTACAAAATTATGCTCTCATGAAGTTAGCGGTCTCGACGATGTTTACCCATAGGCGATTTCGCCCACTTTGAGCCCTATTTTCGGCCAATTCCAATGTACCAGTCAACAAAAATCATAACTATTTTGCTAGAACTCCATTTTTTCTATTGAATGAGTACAAGAAACCACCCATTTACCGATTTCAACTATCCAATAAAGTGGTCAGAAATTGGCAATTTTGCCAATTTCACACAAATTTCAAAAGATGCCAATTTCCAAATAGGGTCCAGAATAAACAAGAGACACTCCTGGCACTAAAATAACTTTTTCTGTTCATTAGTCTTGTCCCCAGGCCTCTTACATTTCTTTTGCTGTCCATTTTGAATTTTTATTCTCACAAAAAAAAAAAAAGATTTACTGTTATGTAGACTACTGCATTAGTGTAGAAATGGTATAAATAATATCAGCACACTTGTGAAAGAATATTAGACTCACCAGTTGATGTGTATTGGACGCTTGGCATGATTTGTTTACTTTAGAACTTTGGCAAAAATCAAACATTTCTACTAATTTGAGCTCAATTTTAAGGTACTTTTCATTGTGAAACCAATAAACCTCATCTCAATTTCTGTAATATGTCTTCCATTCTATAAAATGAGACCAGGAAAACTAGAATACAACCATAAGTAGCATACGAAAACACACTGCAAAGTCGCTGTTTTAAAGCAAAAACACGGCTGGAGTTTTTTTTTCTCATTATACACTGTGTGCTGCAGGATTTTTTTTATACTGTGCACACTGACCACATAGACCCATTCTTTCATACATAGGCCTACCAGCTTTCTCACGCTAGAATTTATGCATACTAGTACGGCACCAACCCTGGCATGCAAGCCGTACTAATACGGTACCAACCCTGAAAGGGTTAAGAGCCTTGCTTCACCCCTACAGGTCATTTTAACTTCCTCAAAATGGCATTCAGCTTATGCTCCTTTCCAGTCGCATTCTTGAGGCTAATGATAAATATCTTTCAAAGTCTCATCATATGCTATACTTATGCAGTGGACCCTCTAATTTCATGATTAATCCATTCCAGAGAGTCTGCCGAAAGTCAAAATTCACGAAAATTGAAACCATTTTCACCGTAAGAAATAATGTAAATCCAATTAACCTGTTCCAGACACCCAAAAGTATTAACAAAAAATACATTTTTTAGAGAATAAATATAGATTTACATGCAGAAAGAATGATAAATCAATATACACATAAAGCAATAGTAACACCACACTTACCTTTATTGAAGACTCTTGTTGGTGTATGGAAGATAGGAGGAGGGGAGAGAGAGGAAAAGTTACTATTGTTTGGAAGGGAAATCCCCTTCCATAAAGACTTAAGGTACCGAGTCCTTGTCCAGGGTTACTTCCCTTCTTTGTTTTTTAACCCTTTCAGGGTCAAAGGCCAAAATCTGAAGTCACGCACCAGTGTCCAAGAATTTTCAAAAAAAAAAAAAATTTTATTTTTTCTTATGAAATCGTAGAGAATCTTTTTGTGAAGGTAATAAAACAAAAAGTACGAAATTTGGTGGAAAATTTATGAAATTATGCTCTCGTGAATTTTGATGTGTCAGCGATATTTACGAGTCGGCGATTTTGCCGACTTTGACTCCCATTTTAGGCCAATTACATTATTCCAATCAACCAAATTCTTAGCTATTTCACTAGTATTACTTCTATTCTATCGATTGAGCACAAGAAATCGCCAAATCAACTGTTTCAACTACAAAATAAAGTGATCGGAAATTGTTAATTTGGCCAATTTAACACAAAGTTCAAAATATTCCAATTTCAAAATAGGCTCCAGAATAAACAATGTAGGTATTCCTGGAACTAAACTAACATTTCCTCTGTTCATTAGTTACATTTTGAGGCTTTACAAATAAATTCCATTTTGATTTTTTATTCACACCAAAAAATAGAAGATTTACTGTTATGCAATACTGTAATAATTGTATAAATATCATCACCATATTTGTGAATGTATATTAGACCCACCAGCTGATGTGTATTAGATGTGTGAGGTCGTTTGTTTACTCTTGAATATCGGCAAAAATTTAACATTTCCGCTACTTTGAGCTCAGTTTCAAGCCATTTCCAGTGCTAAAACCAATCAAAATCATCTCTATTTCTGTAATATGTCTTCCATTCTATCAAATGAGACCAAGAAATCGCAAATACAACTATAAAACATACGAAAAAACACTGCAAAGTCGCTGTTTTAATCGAAAAATCATGATTTCAGTTTTTTTCTCTCATTATACACAGTGTGCTGCAGGATCTGTTTTATGTGGTGCACACATACCACATAGATGTATTCTCTCATATCTAGGCCCAAATGTACCACTCACAGTTTATCAGAGTGAGCTGAGCTCATGGCATAGATCTACGGTTTGGACACTCACCGTAAAGCCGTAGATCTACGGGACGGACCCTGAAAGGGTTAATGGGACTAGGACCAGCTTGAGAGTCACTGGACCCTTGTCGCACAAAACATCTGTCCAGAGAGCTCTGTTCTGGTGTCTCTAAGATTTGCCTAAAATGGGAAATGGCATTGTCATTGTACAAGTTGCAAACATAGCTTGCAACAGCTTTGTTAGGGCGATGTTCCTCCACAAACGTTTGCACCTCACTCCACTCTGCACAAATGTCCTTATTCACTGAAGAAGGCACCTTCCCTCTCTCCTCCTCCTCCTCTGAAGCAATTTCCTCAGCTGTGGTCTGTTGCTATTGTAGATGAAGGTCTTGCAGCTCTTCAGTGGTTAGCTCTTCACTGTGGTCCTCCACCAACTCTTCCACATCCTCGCTACTCGCATGCAACCCCATGGAATTCCCCAATGCCACAATAGATTCCACAACAGGTGCAGGGTCGACAGGGTCAGCCTCAAACCCTTCAAAACCCTCCTCGAGGACACATTCTGGCCACAATTTTCTCCAAGCAGAATTCAAAGTCCTGGAAGTCACTTCCTGCCAAGCCTTATCTATAAGAGTTATGCAATTGAGGATACTGAAATGATCTTTCCAGAACTCTCTTAGGGTCAATCGAGTATCTGAGGTCACATCAAAGCACCTTTGAAACATTGCTTTAGTGTAGCGTTTTTGAAGTTTGAAATGATCTGCTGGTCCATGGGCTGGATGAGAGGAGTGGTATTAGGGGGAAAGAACTTCACTGTGATGAAAATAAACTCCTCAAACAACTGGTCATCCAAGTCTGGTGGATGAGCAGGAGCATTGTCCAGTACCAGGAGGCACTTGAGCGGCAATTTTTTTTCCAGAAGGTATTTATTCACACGGGCCAAACACTTCACTGAACCAATCAAGGAAAATTTGCCTCGTGGCCCATGCCTTATTGTTAGCCTTCCACATCACACAATTTACTCTTGATGATACTTTTTCCTAAACACACTGGGATTTTCAGAGTGATACACCAGTAAAGGCTTCACTTTGAAATCCCTACTAGCTTTACCACAGAGCAAGAGAGTTAGCCTGTCTTTCATAGGCTTGTGGCCTGGCAGTGCCTTTTTCTCCTGCATCATGTAGGTCCTCTTTGGCATTTTCTTCCCAAAGAGGCCTGTTTCATCACAATTGAACACTTGTTGGGGGAGGAATCCTTCATCCCCTACATACACCTCGAATTCATGCACGAATTTTTCAGCCGCATGTTTGTGATGAATGTTGCAGCGAGGAGAAGGCTGGAGGCAGTGGAGATGTCATGTCTGAGGGCAATGTGTGGTGTGAATATAATGCAGAGAATTCGTAGTTTGGAAGTTAGGAGGAGGTGCGGGATTACCAAAACTGTTGTCCAGAGGGCTGAGGAAGGGTTGTTGAGGTGGTTCGGACATGTAGAGAGAATGGAGCGAAACAGAATGACTTCAAGAGTGTATCAGTCTGTAGTGGAAGGAAGGTGGGGTAGGGGTCGGCCTAGGAAAGGTTGGAGAGAGGGGGTAAAGGAGGTTTTGTGTGCGAGGGGCTTGGACTTCCAGCAGGTATGCATGAGCGTGTTTGATAGGAGTGAATGGAGACAAATGGTTTTTAATACTTGACGTGCTGTTGGAGTGTGAGCAAAGTAACATTTATGAAGGGGTTCAGGGAAACCGGCAGGCCGAACTTGAGTCCTGGAGATGGGAAGTACAGTGCCTGCACTCTGAAGGAGGGGTGTTAATGTTGCAGTTTAAAAACTGTAGTGTAAAGCACCCTTCTGGCAAGACAGTGATGGAGTGAATGATGGTGAAAGTTTTTCTTTTTCGGGCCACCCTGCCTTGGTGGGAATCGGCCAGTGTGATAATAAAAAAAATAATAATAATAATAAATAATAATATGTTTGTCTGAACTTGCGGCCTCGCCATGCCTTACAACACTGTGTATGCCACTTCGCTTTTTGAATTTTTCGAACCAGCCTTTGCTGGCCTTAAATTTACTAACATGAGCACTCGCTGCAGGCATTTTCTTTATGAGATCGGCATGCCTTTTCGCAAATTATCGACTGCATAACACTATCTCCTGCTAATTGCTTTTCGGTGATCCACACCAACAACTTCTCAACATCTTCGATAATTTGCTATTTCTTTTTTGTTAGCATATTTACCCCTTTCACAACATCAGCTTCCTTGATTTCCTTTTTCTTCATCACGATGGAAGTGATCGCTGAATGGGGCTTCCGATACATCCCGGCAAGGTCAGCCACACATACAACACTTCCATATTTTTCAACAATCTCTTTCTTTAATTCTATCATGTTTCTCACCTTCTTTACCAAAGGGCTGGCACTAGGATCTTTCTTTGTGCCCATGATGGCTTATTTGGCAGTTGCAAGCACAAAAAACAATGGATTATTACGAAATGTTTCTATGAATGCGGAGGGCGATATTCACTCGCTGAGAAACAATGCCAGACTGACTCTTGAATGCATCTGTGGGAGGCTTTGTGTGCACGGGGCCATGGGACATGTACCGGATGGCTGCCAAATTTAGGGGGAAGTACACAAAAAAAAAAAAAAAAAAAAAAAAAAAAAAAAAAAAAAAGAGGCAACATTTTGACAAAAAAAAACTTGCCGATAATAAAAATCCATGAAAATAGAGCCTCACGAAATTAGAAGTATTACTGTACAATGTAAATGTCATGCAAGAAGATGTGGCATTGCATTTCGAGAGATTAGATCTAGTTCTTGGTAAATCTGAAGCTAATGTGAAGAAAAAAGTACTCTAAATGTCAGTTTCTTAGCTCAGAGATCAAAGTTTTTGACAACACAATTACTCCTAGAGGGGTTACGACCGACTAAAGTAACAGTGGTACAAAATTTTCCAGCTCCAAAAACTGCTGATGCTTTACGGTCATTTGTGGGCTCAGCAGGGTTTTACACAGCTTTCATGGCAAATTTTTCTTCGATAGCAGATCCTCTAACAGAACTGCTTAAAAAAAGATATTCCTTTCACTTGGACCTTTCATCAAGAAAGGACATTTCAGACACTAAAAGTTACACTAACTTTTGTTCCTGTTCTAAAATTCCTATACTTTGAAAAGCCTTTGCAAATGACCACAGATGCTAGTGCTATATATGGCATAGGTGCCATCCTAGCACAAAAGACTGATGGCAAGTATAACCCTGTTCCATGTTAGTCAAGTTTTAATTAACCAAGGCTGAACATAACTACTCTGAGCAAGAATCATTAGCCATAATTTGGTCTTTTAAAGCATTACTGTGATATCATCTACCAGTATCCAATTCATTTCTTGACAGATCATGCACCAGTGATTCTGTTGTTTTAGAACAAAACCTAGATGATTAGGAAGATGGTCCTTGACCATCTAATGTGGTTGTGGACACTGTCTGACCACATCAATGCAGTTATAGCTGATCCTACTCTCAATGAAAAAGTTAAAACTGCTCAACAAACACATCCAGCCAAGTCTGGTATAATCAAATTCCTGACAAAGGAAGATCAGACACTGTCTGAAAATGCCAGCTGTACTGAGTAGCTGAGCTGGATATCCCCAGTTGTAAAGTAAATTTCTTATCCCAAAGTCATTAGTGAATGTAGCCCTACATATAATTTATAATGTAAAAGGTGTTGCCCACCCTGGCATGAATCATTCTGTTAAACAGGCTTGGGTGAAGTATTTTCGGCTTTGTATGAGACAAGGTATTTCAAAGTATGTAAAAAAAAGTATAAGGTACGAAGAATGAGAAATTTGTGCAACATTTCAGTATCTATACTGTAAAAGTGTTTCACCAGCTATTGGTTTCCTCAGCTTGGAGTCAATGTGTTCAGTCTATCAATTTTGATAAAAGTGCAGCATATGTTCAGAGAAAGAGCTTATATACAGCAAACAGGTGAGGTGAAGCAGTTGGAGGCAGCATCACCAGTGGAAAAATCCACTAGTGGAATTAGGTCATGCCTATAGGTAAGTATTATTCCTTTTTTTGTACATGACCTGAACAGCTATCGATCAATCCAAAACTGTTCAATGATCCACAAGCCTAAATATATTTTCTTTTTTGTGTGCAATTTTTCTTTTGCGCTGTAAAGAATCATGGTTTAATATTAATCCCTGTAGTCTAGTAGTCCATTTATATTTCTGTTGTTAGGTTAGCTGCCTGCATGACAAGGACATCATACACATAGTATTAACTAAACTGTCAGTAATGACCAGAATAGACGGTCCCCTTAATGAGTCATTTGGCAGTTACTCTGGTGACTCAAAGTTCTCTCACTGCACACGCACCTGACCCAGAGAGACGGCCGAGGTCAGATGCCAGCTAGTATGACTCCGAATTTTAGTGCCAAATAAATACCAGTAAACCAAGGATTCCATCCATACTTAACAGTTTTTGAGCCTAATACTTTAATTATTAATAATAATATTCATACCTGTATTTCTTAACCTCAAGGTTTAAGGAATACAATAATTTTATAAAATTTTAAAGAGTGAAAATGATTTGAGATATCTATTTCCCAATTCAAACAGGCAAAGTCCTACTGTCAATCCTCAACAATGCTATATACAGTCACCTTAGCAGTAATCAAAGTGCAATACTTACGCCATACGTTCTTCATCTCTCCCACCACCACGTCTACGGTCATCTTCACGACCAGAGTGTTTTATGTTTACATCTGGTCCACCTCGACGTGTGCCTCCTAAACCACCACCTGAATCAAAGGGAATTACATTCTATATTTTTCACATTCCTTGAAAAACATTTAGTTATTTAGCTCATGTTACTAATTTTTGAAAACATTTACTTACAGCTAACCACTAATAAAAGAAATTCCATATTTTAGTAAAAAAAAAAAAAAATATATATAAAATTGCATTGAAGACCAATGAGAACAATTAACACGAACCAACTATAGTTCAGTAATAAATTAAGCAACAAGATTTACTCTGACTGTTTCAGTTGTATATATACGTCTTACGAGCCACCGTGTTTGACATGTATACACCTACCATCCGACTTACGAACTGCTCGACATACGTCCATTCGACTTATGACCGTGCATCTGGCAGCTGGGCTGGGCCGGCTGATTCACACCACTGTACAATATTTGACAATACTCGCGGCGGCAATGTGTCATAAAGGCAGCATCAGTTTGAGTAACCCTGCCCTATCAGCGGCATCATACTGTATTAACTGTACTAACTGGACAGTAAATTTCACCATGGCCCCTAAGATGAAGTCTGAATCTTGCACTGGAGATTGTGGCAAGAAAGGCTCTTACTCTCGAACTCTCTACTTGTTTTCACTGTTGCACATAAACCTGTCTGTATCTGTCTGCCTGTATATCTGTCTGTATCTCTGTGTGTGTGTTTATCTGTCTACTAGTGTGTGTCTTTCTGTCTACCTGTGTGTCTTTATGTCTACCTGTGTCCGTGTCTACCTGTGTGTCTGTCTTTCTGTCTACCTGTGTGTCTGTCTTTGTCTGCTTGTCTATCTCAGAGCCACTCATTAAGAGTGTACTTGGTCTTGAAGACGCCATATTAATAATGATAATAAAAATAATAATCACTGAGGCGCATTAAATGTGTATAAAACGTTAATATAGACATTTTGCTTAATCCATCTATGATTTTTTTTTCAAAATTATATAATAAACATGCTACATAACATATAAATTAACAAATATGAGACGTTTTTCTGGTCGGCTTGACAGTGAACAGGAACCGTTCGTGTCCGGGCTGGTAACAACAACAACAACGTTTGTTTACATAACTCGTGAACATTCTACATTCTCATTCTCTCTCTCATTTATTCATTTAATCTTGTTTACTCACCTCTCACTCTACATTAAAACTACAGATATTTTAAGGTAAGTAATGAGTGGACACGATTATTATACTATAGCTTAATAATAATAATATTAATATTAGTACATATGTATTATTGTAATAATAATGATTATTAATATTATTATTAATTTAGGGCACTGGAGCACAGATCCACTGTATAGCACTTTGTCTGGATTTTTTGGGTTATCCTAGGTAATTTATAATATGTATGATAACTTGACTTACGTGTACCAGTGAGAGAGAGAGATACAGAGAGATACAAAGAGACAGCCATATTCGGTCAGCCAGTCAGCCAACTACCCACCCACCCATCTAGCCACCCACCCACCCATCATCCATCCAGCCACCCACCCACCCATCATCCATCCAGCCACCCACCCATCATCCATCCATCCAGCCACCCACCCACCCATCATCCATCCAGCCACCCACCTGGCCAGCCACCCACCTGGCCACCCACCAATCCAGCCAGCCAGCCACCACCCAGCCAACCACAGACCCGGCCACCCAGCCAGCCAGCCGGATACGTATTACACATGTTCCAGAGTCGTTTCTCTTTACTTAGGGTATAGGTTACACAACATTCTGCCAGGATGACACTACCAGTGGTGTTCTCCCATTCCACTGAGTCGACAATACATAAAGATAATAGTAACATATGATACTGTATTTTTTTTTTTTTCAACAAGTCGGTCGTCTCCCACCGAGGCAGGGTGACCCAAAAAAGAAAGAAAATCCCCAAAAAGAAAATACTTTCATCATCATTCAACACTTTCACCACACTCACACATTATCACTGCTTTTGCAGAGGTGCTCAGAATACAACAGTTTAGAAGCATATACGTTTAAAGATACACAACATATCCCTCCAAACTGCCAATATCCCAAACCCCTCCTTTAAAGTGCAGGCATTGTACTTCCCATTTCCAGGACTCAAGTAAAATTTACAATACATATCACTACCATGTATACATCATATACATTACATAAATAATTAAAATACAACAATATTGGCAGTTTGGAGGGATATGTTATGTATCTTTATATGTGTATGCTTCTAAACTGTTGTATTCTGAGCACCTCTGCAAAAACAGTGATAATGTGTGAGTGTGGTGAAAGTATTGAATGATGATGAAAGTATTTTCTTTTTTGGGGATTTTCTTTCTTTTTTGGGTCACCCTGCCTCGGTGGGAGACGGCCGACTTGTTGAAAAAAAAAAACAATAGAAGTAAATTCTGGTAAAAAGAATGAAATAATGATTGTACATTACATTACAGTATTATGTAGGTAGTTTATGTAGGAAAGTTTTGACATTATGCCCTACCCAATATGTCGGCAATTTTCAAAGGTTCGACATACGTCCATTTCGACTTACGACTGGTTGGTCGGAACCAAGCTTGGTCGTAAGTCGGATAGTAGGCGTATACGTACTCATAAATTCTAGTGCCTTCAAATCAAGCAGGAGAAAGCTGGTAGGCCCACATGTTAGAGAATGGGGCTGTGTGTTCACTGTGCATCACATAAAAAAAATCCTGCAGCACGCAGTGTATAATGAGAAAAAAAAACTGACCTTTTTTTTTAATTAAAATGCCGACTTTGTGGTCTATTTTCGTAGAGTATTTATTGTTGTATTCTCGTGTTCTTGGTCTCATTTGATAGAATGGAAAACATATTATAGAAATAGAGGTGATTTTGATTGGTTTTACTATGAAAAGAACCTTGAAATGGAGCTCAAAGAAGGGGAAATATTTGATTTTTGCCGATGTTCAAAATTAAACAAATGCTGTCATTTTCCAATAAATGTCCAACTAGCCATTCTAATATGCAGTCATGAATGGGTTAATATTATTTATACAATTATTACAATATTGCAATAGTCTGCATAACAGTAAATCTTCTATTTTTCGTTTGAATATAAAAATTCAAAATAGAAAGCAAGAGTAATATCAGAGGGGCCTGGAGACGTGACTGATGAACAAAGAAAATGTTATTTTAGAGCGAGGAATGTCTGCATTGTTCATTCTGGACCTTATTTTGAAATTGTCATATTTTTAATTTCG
>NC_069403.1:25444334-25490182 GCF_026875155.1 Cherax quadricarinatus
CAGTAACAGCCTGGTTGATCAGACTCTGACCCACACAAGGCCGGGTCTCAGCCAAAGCCACAGGGGCACTGACCCCTGTAACCCTCTCCACGTATACTCTACGTATACTCTATCCCCAAACCCCAGCACCGCAAGTAATGCAGCTGCGGCATGAAACTCATGCTATGCCCTACCCTTCATGCCAGTAAACCAACAATCTGGGATAGCAACCTCACATCTACTGGGACACCTAGGTGGACAAAAGAAAGGGCGGCCGGATATCTGCCATAAAGCATACATCCTTGGGCCACCACTCCCAGGAATCTAAAAGGCAGCTTCCAGAGATACACCCGTCACCCGAAAGACACCCAAAGCCACTCCCCGGGAGACCAGAGAGGGAGTGGGACATCCCCAGGTGATCCAGATTCCATGGTAAACTACACCACCACCACGGACCTCAACGGAATGGGATGGACCACAGTACCCTGCCCTCTACCTAGGAACTCAGAGTGCCAATGGAAAGAATCCCAAAGGCTGAAAACAGGAAGGGGATTGGGGAGGGATGGGAAGAGGATGAAAAAAAAAGAGAAAAGGGATGGGGAGTATGGGATAGGGAAGGGATGATTGGGGAGTAATTAGGTTCTGTCTGAGGAAGGAGACCAAATGGTCTAACTCCTCAGACTAACTCAGCAGTCAAAAGTTAAGGAAGCTACATTGCAGGGAAAGCATCTCCACCTGTGGGCAGGGAGTACATAAGTGTCCACTTTGAGAATTGGGAAATCTTAGAGCTCAAGTTGTTCCAGAATGTCGTCATCACATGTCCAAAAATCACGCTGAACAATGGTATGAGGCAGAACCATAGCCACTGCAAGAATTGAGAGCCGTATTTTCGAATTGTGACAGGAATATCTATGAAGTTAAGAAAGGAAAGATTTTGAGCCTGGCCAGCATTTCGCACCATGATATGCATGCACCACTCTTAAGAGCATGAAATGAAATATTTTGACCAACATAGCACAGGAGTGCTTTGCTGATACTATGATCAGAAAGATAGTGGGAGATGTTGGTTACAGTGAAAAATTTAGTCCATTGTGCACTTTGAAATGTAGTGTAAGGGGAGTGAGTGTCATGATGATCTTTTCTGGGAAGAGTGAGAGGTAACTGAAGCTGTGTTATCAGCTAATGGTAGTGGTCATTTGGATGTGGAACCGGAGGTAGTCTATCCTGAGATAGCCGAGTGATCTGAAAATCGTCGAGTGGGAGAAGCCAAAAGCATGATCAAAGGCATGCAGAGATCAGATGTACCAAAGGAGTCGGGCAGAACCTCAGTACCAGGAGCAGGCGACAAAATGTTTTCCTTCAGGAGGCACCAGGACATTATAAACGTTCGACAATGAGGTAAGGTTGTAAAAGGGTGTTGCAGCAGAAAGGGGCCTCAAGAGCAGCAGTTTCACGGGTCTTCAACTCCATGATTAGGTCACTTTTTTTTCTGTAAAAAGAGGGGAATGTTGAGAGAGCTCCTAGGAGAAATGAAAGGGTCGTAAATCTCTCCCAAGAGGACCTCAATGCAGCCAGTAGTGCTGATGTGGCATGAAACCTGCACCATACCCCACCCTTCATACTACCAAACAAGCAATTCAGGATAGTAACCACACATCTACTGAGCCACCTTGGTGGACAAAAGTAAGGGTGGTTGGATACCCACCACAAGGCATATACCTCTTTCAGCCACCACTTCGTGGAATCCGACAGGCAGCCTCCAGAGATACACTCGTCACCCGAAAGACACCAGAAGCCTTTCCCCAGGAGACTGGAGAGGGATCAAGACATCCCCCAGATGATTCAGATTCCACAGCAAAGTACACCACCAAGAACCTCAATGAAATAGGATAGACAACGATACCCTTTCCCCACCTAGGAACTAGAATGCCTGAGGGGAGGATCCCCAAAGGCTAAAAACAGGAAAAAAGAGAGGGGGAGGAATGGGAAAGGAGGGATAGGGAGGAGGGAGGGGGGGAAGGGGGGAAATTTAGGTTGTCTGGGAAGACCAAAGGGTAAAATTCCTCAAACTAAAAGCTTTTTACCAAAAAAAACCCCCGCCCCCAGGAGGGAATGACAACCACTAAAAAGAATGTGAGCAACCGCTACAGGATGGGTACAGAGGACAACCATTACGGTGGAAAATGGGGTGATATCCCCCACGGAGGGGTTTAAAAACAGAAACCGCCCCAGGATGGGTTAGGGTAAAACCCACCCACGGGATGGGGATGATACCATAAAGGGAGGGTAGGGGGGAAAACCCCCACCCACAGGATTTACAATAAAAAGAAGCGCAAACCTACAAAGGTATACAGCGCAGCAGGGCAGAGCAGTGCAGGTCAGGGGACCCATGGGATGGGTTGGGTTTGACTACCACTTGCAGGAGGGGGGGGTTGGTGTGACCCCGCAATGCCTCCCCCGTTTTGAAATCCTAAATACCTGGGAGGACAATGCCCCTTTCCCAAGGAGACAAGGGGGGGAGAAATGAGGTGGGAGAGAGCAATTAGTTTTACCCCAAGGAAGGGGGACAAAGGCCCCAGGCCTCAGAGTAAGAGCATCTTTCCCTCGAAAGGGGGCCCCCCTTGAAGAAATATTTTTTTTTAAAATCTCTGCTCATGTTTTAAAATTTAGCAAAATTTTAAGCCATTTCCTAAAATGTGTGAATTTATAGTTGTATTAAAATGTCAACATCCAAAAAACCCAATTGTTATCATTTGACATTTTTTTTTTCAAAAAAAAGATCCTCAAATCCAGCACCTTTAATTTATTGAAATAAGTACTTAAAACCTTTTAAAGTTTAAATTTACTCCTCCAATTTTTCCCAAACCCTTTCATACTTTCAAAAAACGAATTTTTTTACAAGGCCCTCAGGTCCCAAAACACACAAAATACATGTTCTCCAATTACGCTTAATAGCTCATTTGACTTGCATTTCAAAGTTTTTGTCAATAAAAAATTTATTTGCTTTTTTAAACCAATAAATTAAAAATTTTGTAATAATTAATGAATGATTATTACATTAAAAAAAAGGGCTCAAAACCCACATGGTCTACGGCCGGGAAATGGGGATATCAAGTTTAACCCAGGGAAGGGCGGGCCCCAATTTCCCAAGACCCTTCTGGATCAAAAACCTCCCTTGATATAACAAAATTAAAAAAAATTTTCGACACATTTTAAAGAATATAAAAATTATTTAAATTATGACAAAACGTTGTATCCTCACCAGTCTTACTTAATCCCCTCAAAAAAATTTGTTGTCAAATGATTTTATTTCCCAAAATCAAAGAGCTGGGAAAAAATATTGTTATATATAAAATTCAGTCATGTGTACCTCAAATTTGTCCATCGCTTTTTTGCCCTCTGCAATTTTTTTTTGTGATTACAATAATTTTTTTAAAAATTTAATTTAAATTTAAACGTCACACTGCAGCACAAATTTCTAAATTTCCCCACTAATTTGACCCATCACTAAAAACCAAAAAATTAAAAAAGTCAGAGTACCGAACTTTAAACCCCTGAACATGCTCCCAGAAATTTGATCTTTTTATTGTCCAGGTAGAACAAGACCCAACATAAACAAAAAATATGGACCAAAGATTCCTCCTAGTGTGGCTGGTTGTTGTTTCCCATTCACAGCCCCCGCTGCATCACTGAAAGTGCTTTGACCCTTCATTACGGGATATTATATATACCACAAAAAAAAAAATAAGCATCCCTCAATGCGGGGCTCACAGGTAACAATATTTTTTCAGAGGGCCTAATATGCAAGATTTTACATAGACCAAAAAAAATTGGTTGTGAGCTATTACCCCAATAATTCAGTGATGTCCAAAAAATTTTCACATTCATTTATACAGAAAATAAATTTTCCTACAACCACCACTGCAAGATGTCGCGACAAAATAAACAAAACATTCTAAAATCAATTTCATTGTGTGTTTCCCTTCTTCCTCTTTATATTTAGTACCTTTTTTGCCCGCCCCCTTATCCTTCAGAGCAAAGTTTTTGTTGAAATATGGTCACTATATTTAGGATAATTGAAAAAAAAAAATATTTAATTTTTCTTAAAACCCCATTTTTTGAAGAAAAGTACAGGCACTGGGAAGATTTTGGTGTAACTTTTGCTCTTACAAGAGAAATTTCACACTAAAAGCTTTTCTGCAATTTCTTTTATTACTGCCATTATAAAGGGTGAATGCGAAGTGGTACATGGACTTCGAAAGGCTTTTCACGGTTCCCCAAACAAGATATGGGAAAATTAAGGGAAACAGAATAAGAGGGGAAATTTTTCCCGGGTAGGGGTGGGTTTACAGATAGGCAGCAGAAAATTTGTTCATTGAGGAGAAATTGAGTTTGGGGCATGTCACAAGTGGTGTTCTAAGGGGTCAGTGGTTTGGGGCTTTTTTTGTTTAAATTTGTATAAAAATTTATTTTTTTTAAAACCTCGGCTGATTCCAGCCAAAGCAGGGGGGCCCCCAAAAAAAAAAAAATTTTTTTCATTCACTCCCTCCCCCGTCTTCCAGGGGGTTTTTACACTACAGTTATAAAACTGCAACTTTTCACCCCTCCCTCAGACAGAGGGCACAATACTTCCCCCCTCCAGGACTCGGCCGCCGCCCGGGTTTCCCGAACCCTTCAAAATTTACTTTGTTTTCCCCCCAAAGATGTCAAATATTTAAAAACCATTTTTCTCCCTTACTCCCATCAAATATACTCTCATGCTGCTTGCTGGGGTTTCCCAAGCCCCTCACACAAAAACCCCCTTTACCCCCCCCCTCCAACCCTTCCCAGGCCGACCCCACCCATCTTCCCCACTACAGTTTTTTACACTCCCAAAAATCATTTGTTTTGTTCCTTCTCTCTTATGTCTAAACTACTTTAACAACCCCCCCTAGCCCTCGGATAATGTTTTGATTAAACCTACACCTTCGTCTAATTTTCCCAAAATATGAATTCTCTGCATTATATTCCAACCACACTTTCCTCGACTGACATCTCCCCTGCCCCCAGGCTTCTCCTCGTTCAACTTTATACCCCTGCTTCAACCCATAAAGAGCGTTTTGGTTTAAAACTATCTCTCATACATTCCCTTTTTGCTTTCTGGGCAAAGTTCTTTTTCTTTAAAAAATCCTAGGGGCACCCCCTCATTCTTTTCCCCCCCATCAATTTATGTTCACTTCCCTTTAAGATCCATCTGCTGGGGACGTCCACTCCCAAATCCCGAAACTTCACCTCCTATCTTTTCCCTGTAATTGATTCCAATCTTCTCACCCAATTTTTTTATCCCATCACCTTAAATTTTTTAATTCATTTTTCCTCTGCAATTTCTCGAATGTCGCAAAAGCCAGTGATCACAAAGACAAATGTGACAACCCCACTTCGTGTTTGTTCTTTTCTTTTTGTCCACACCCCTTTTCAAGACCCTCGCATTCACTTCTTTAAACCCTGTCTATGAATACAATGAACAAACCCTGGTTTCACAAAACCTTCTAAGGCCATTTTTTCTGGGAAATAATCTCCCCCTCCCTAATACTCAAACCGAGCCCCACCACCTCATAAAAACTCTTCATAAAATTTTTTTTCTCAACCCTCACCTGCAACATCTGCCCCCTGCCCCCCACCCCCTGTCACTGCCTTTTTCAAAACCCTAAATGCCCCAAAAAAAATCTTTTCCTTTTTTAGATACGTTCACCTATATGTTTTATGCAAACCTTGGTCTACCCCCCCTACCTTTCCCAAAGCCTCCTTTTTCTTCGCTATCCCACTCACCTCTTCCCTTTTAAATTTCTTTAATAATAACTCTACCAAACTTTTTTCCAGGTATACCCAACAGATTTTATTCCCCCTATAATTTTTAAACTCCTTTTACCCCCCCTTTTCCCTTTATAAAAAGGGAAACATGCATGCCTCTGCCAACCCCTAATCCCTTCCCCCCTTTCCATACATTTATTAAATAATAGCACCAACCACCCAAAAACTATATCCTCCCCCTGCTTTAAAAAAATTTTTTCTATCTTATCCCATCAACCCCAGCTGCCTTACCCCCTTTCATTCTACCCAGCCTCACAAACTTCCCCCCCCCCTCACAAGGCTCTTCCCCCCTCCTACAAAGTTATTCCCCCTTTGGGCCCTTACACTAAATCCGCTTCCCTTCTTCATCAATTTTTAAACAATTCCCAAAAAATATTCCCTCCATCTTCCCAACACCTCAACTCCCCTTTTTTAAAAAATCTCCTCTTTTTTTTTAACTGACAAACCATTTGTTCTCTAGGCTTCCTAACTTGTTAATCTCACTCCAAAATTTTTTTCTTATTTTAAACAAAATTTTTTGATAAATCTCACCCACTCTCTCATTTCTCCTTTTTACATGTTTCCCCCCTTTCTTAACCTCTCTCTTTTTCTCCATATACTCTTCCCTCCTTGAAAACATTTTTACTTTGTAAAAATTCTCATATGCAACTTTTTCTCCTTTTCTACTCTCTTTAATCATCATTCCACCAATCTTCCCTTTTTCCCTCCCGCACCCATTCTGTACCACAAACTTCTGCTGAACATCTAACAACTTTTTTAAACCTACCCTACCTCTCGACCCCATTGCCTATGCTCTCTTACCCCCATCTACCCTCCAACATGTTTATATCTTACCCTAACTCCCCTCCTCTTTTAGTTTATAAACCTTCACCTCTCTTTTTCCCTGACTTCATTCCCTTGTACCCCCATCTTCTTTTACTCTCTTTAGCTAAACAAAAAAGTGATCTGAAATATATGTGGCCCCTCAAAAAACATGTAACCCTAAAAGACTACTCAACGTTTTTTATCTACCAAATCATAACCCAAAACAAACTCTGTCATTTCGCCCATATCTATCTTGTATACATTTACCCCTTTTTTTTCTTAAAATATGTTTACCTAAAACAAACCCCCCTTTCAAATACAAAGTTCAATCAAAGGATTCCATTATCATTTACAAACCGGGCCCCCAAAAAATTACCTCCACCCCTCTCTAAAATTTTTATCCTACTTTAGCATTAGGTCCCCACCACAATTACTCCTCCTTGGTTAAAAGGGTTCCTAACATTCCTTAACACCCCCAAAAATCTCTTCTCTCCTTTTTCTTTCCTCTCTGCCCCAGGTGCATACCGCTTTATGCCCCCTTTTTTTTCGCACCCAAACCTTTACTTTAACCCACAAAAATTCTTAAATTTTTCACATTCATATTCTCTTTTTCCCCTCCTTCCATAACTGATACCCCATTTTTTTTTCCCCCCCCGAAACCCCCCCAAGGGCCCCCTTCAATTTTTGTTTTGCTTGGGGCCAGGACATCCAACTGCTTTTCGTTCATGCATCACACATTTTTTTTTGTATCCGCATACACCACGCACATTCAAGCATCCCTTTTTTATAAATTTTTCTTCTTCTTTTTTTTTAGAAAATTCTACAGGAGAAGGGGTTATAGCCCATTGCTCCCGGCTTTTTTAGTCCCCTATATGGCACCAGGCTTAGGAGGAAAATTTTTTTCCCCTTTCCCTATGAAAATAAAAGAAATAAAAAAGAAAAAGAGCTTTTAAAAAAAGGAAAACCGATGTATAATTTATATATGCATGTGGTGTCTGTGAAGTGGGGCCCAAAGGTAAGTGGGAGTAGCAAGAAACCCTTTATCAGCGTGTTTATGAGACAGAAAAAAAACCCCACAATTCCTACATGCAAAACATTCCGGGTTTCTGTTTTCACAGTCACTGGCAGGGGTAGTACTTCCCAGGTGGTTTCTGTCTACCAACCACTACCTGTAATCAAATATGTAATAATTGTATAAATAATATCACAGCATTCGTGAACATACATTGCTGACGTGTATAAGACGGGAAATGTGTTTGTTTACTCAAACTTTGGCAAAAATTAAAACATTTAAACTTTTTTTAGCTCAATTTCAACCTTTTTTTGGATTAAACAATCAAAATCACCTCTATTTCTTAATATACTTCCGTTCTATAAAATGAGCCCAAGAAACCGTGAATACAACCGTAAAAAAGCTTCGAAAGTATGCTACCCCTAAAGACATAGAAAGTTCTAACACTTTTTCTTACCGAATTTAAAAGAGAAAAGATGGGGAGAAAACAATTAAGAATTTACATTAACATTTTTTTTTAACTTTCAGTGGGAGAAACACTGGGGGGAAAAAACCCCTTTTCGCTGTTTTTCCAAAAAACACAATTGCAAATTTTTTTTCCATATGCGAATTTGTTTTATAGGTGAAAAACCCCCCACATAGATGCAGCTTCATGTCTAGGCCCAAATTTACCACCCAAAGCTTTATAGTGATGACTGAGCCATGACGTGTTCTAAAGGGGTTTGGACCCTGGCTTCAAACCATAGAACCGGGGCAGACCTCTCAAAGGGTTAAAGAATTTAACTTAGGACGAAGCAGTAATATCAAATGCAGAAAAAAAATGGCACAGGAAAGCAATCAGTAGAAACCCAGCTGTGGGGTAAAAACTTTTCAATATGTAAGCTGCCAGTTGGGAGTCAACACTCCAGTAAACCATTACCCTTAAATAGTTAAAAAATATAAAACCATGTACCGAAGTGTATAAAGGGAAAAAAGGAAAGTACCCGGTACAACTGTACAAATTTATATGGGTGGAAACAAGGGTTTTCAACATTTCAGTGGAAAAGGGTGGAGGCAGTGAAATTGTGTTTGAGGGAAAATGTTTTGAATATTATTTTGAGAATTTGCAGTTAAAATTGGGGGTTAGTGGGTTACCAAAATATCATTCAGAGGGTGGAGGTAATTTGGACATTTAAAGAAAATGGGGAAAAAAACAGGAAAACAAGAAAATACTGGGGAATAAAAATAGGGTGGAATGAGAGGGATAGAGATCATCCGGGGAAAAATTGGGGGGGAGGGAAAAGATGTTTTGAGTCTAGGAAAACGAACACCACAGGTTTTTAGAGCAAAGGGTTAGAGTAAAGGTGGGGTTTGGCAGTTGAGTGCCCAGGTTTAAAAAAAAAATTATGGAGAGGAGAGGGCCCACAAAAAGCGACAAAAAATTAAACCAAAAAAATAAAATTTCAAAATTTTCCCTCCAAAATGGGACGATTTTTTGTTTTAAAAAAACAAACAACCCCTCTCCAAGACAGGGTCTTCTTCTTTTTCTTATGACCAGACTTTGGTAAGAGGGTAGGAAGAAGGAGGGTAAGGATGGAAATTTTTGGAAAAGGGTGGGGGGGGGGAGAGAGGAGGAAAAAAAAGGAAATGGCCCCAAAACCCCTTTGGTGAATTTAAAAAGTGTTGTGAAATGATAATTTTCTTTTTGGGTATAAGACTAACCCTCAGAGTCACATAATAAATAGGAAATAATTTCAGACTCTGAATTGGAGTAATTTTACAAGTTGCAATTGCTTTTTTTTTTTTTTTTTTTTTTTTTTTTTTTTTTTTTTTTTTTTTTTTTTTTTTTTTTTTTCGCGATTGCACAACGGGTATTTATACAACAAGAAAGGCATTAAATTTTTGGCCAGTTTTAATTTCGTGACAATAGTTCTTTTAAGGTGGTGTCCCAACAATATCAATAGCATAATTTTTTCATTGAAATTTTTTTAAGATTTTCCCTAATTGGGGGCGATTTTTTCAGTTCCTAGAAGGGTTCGGTGGTACCCAAAACTTCTTCTTTAGGGGGGGTTTCTCAAAATCATGGGGAGGGGAAACACTTTTTTGAATAAAACGGCGAACCCTCTTGGGGGGTCATTCTTTGAGCCTGTGAGGCGGGGTTTTGAAGGATAACCGGGGATTTTCCACTTGTATGGATTTCTCATCTGGCTGTATAGTTCTTGCATTGTATAAAGGGTTTTTTTTTTTGGGGTGTCAAGGCGTACATTTATGGCAGTAATATCTTGTTGTGTGTGTAAATCTGCCATTTTAACTCTGTCTCTCCTCCTGGTATCGGTAATAAAGCGAAGAGCACTATTCTGGACCCTTTGTAACCGTAGCATGTTGGTCTTTGTTGTTAATGACATTGGGACACAAGGGTATTCGAGTATAGGTCTTATTATCATTTTATACAGATGTTTTTTGACATGTTGGGGGGCTTGATTGAATCGAAAGAGTCTGCTAAGACCGGCTTTGGCTGTGTTGATCTTTTTAGTTACATGAGGTGTTGAGTGGAGCAGCCTGCAAGACAGGTGGCCAAAAGAAAACATATTCACCAACATTCATTCAACCATAGTCTTTCTAGAGGGTGCTTGCTTCCCCATTCAGATTAGCTTCCAACTGTAACATCCCCACCTGTTCCTCAGAGTGAAACCCACTGCCTTCCCACCTCCAGTCTCAAGTCCAGTTTAACGGGTTTTTCCCTGAATCTCTTCGTAAGTCACCCTGCTCACATTCCAACAGCAAGTCCAACAAAAACTATTCATCTCCACACACTCCTATCTAGGTAATAATGATAGACAACAAACGAAACTAGATTTGGCAAAGCAATTTAATGACAATTAGCTGAACATTAAAATAGGCGAGACTAAAAGGTTATCCATGAAAACTCAAATGAATAATTTTAAAGTTATAGGAGTAGCCACTCTATAACCTTATAACCAGCAGTAATACATAAATATTTTGGGGTATCTTACTTTAACTCTTTCAAGGTCGGTCCCATTGTATCACTGTCTTGAAGCCAGTGTCAGTCCCACAATACAATATCATGAGCTCAGCTCATTCAGATAAGCTGTGAGTAGTAAATTTGGGCCTATATATGGGGAAAGATTTATGCAGTAAGTGTGCACCATATAAAAACTCCTGCCACCCCAAAGTGCATAACAAAAGAAACTGCAATCGTGTTTTCGGTTAAAAACAGTGACTTTGCAGTGTATTTTGTATGGTTTTTCATGGTTGTATCTTCGGTTTTCTTGGTCTCATTTGATAGAATGGAAGATATATTATGGAAACAAAGATGATTTGATTGATTTCAAAGACTGAAAGTAGCTTGAAATTGAGCTCAAAGTAGCAGAAATGTTTTGCTTTTGCTGAAAATTTCCAGAGTACACAATATGCGTCCAAAAATGGCCGGTCTAGTATGCCTTCAGGAATGCACTGCATTTATACAATTTTATTTTGTGTGAATAAAAATTCAAAATGGAACAAAGATAATATAAGAAGGGCCTGAAGACATGACTAATGAACAGAATTTTTTTTTATTTCAGTGCCGGGAATGCCTGCATTGTTTAGTCTGGACCCTATTTTGAAATTGGCTTTTCTTGAATTTTGTGTGAAATTGGCCAACTTACCAATTCTGATCAGCTGAATGAGCAGTTTCTTGTACTTAATCAATAGAATGGAAGCCATACTAGCAAAATAGCTAAGAATTTAGTCAACTGGAACAATGGAATTGCCTAAAATTTAACTCAAAGTGGATGAGATCACCGATACGTAAATATTGCTGGTGCAGCAAATTTCGCAAAAGCGAAATTTCATGTTTTCCATCAATTTTTGTACCCCCATTTTATTACCTTCAGAAAAACTCTAACGATTTCACGATTTTTTTTTTAATTTTGCGACCCTGAGAGCAGGCCTGCGAGCACAGGCTGCGACCCTGGATGAGTTAAGAACCTTACATCTCCTTCCTACACAACCTTTACCAGAACAGTCAGGTTACAGATATATAACATAGAAGCGAAGATAAAAAAAAAAAAAACTGCATCTTAGCTTTCCGCTCTCTCTCCAATTTTGCAACAGAAAATATATCCACACTAGCAAACTCCTATTAGCTTCCATGATAAACAGCCAATGAAATGATACACTACAACAATAATTATGCAATGAACAGTCCCAGACTGCAGAACAAACTGCAGAACATCAAGCTTATTTTACAACTCTCCCAGCAGACATTAACACTATAACCATGACCCTCTTTAATTAAGTTCACAGCTATTAATTTTTTTTTACCACACCAGCCATCTTCAACAGATGTAAGGTGACCCAAAAAATAAAACACATTCGTTATTATACATTCAACTGATGTCTTGCCCCGAAGTGTGCCTGACCCTCAACACTACTCTCCAACCTGCAACATCCCCACCACTAATCCACACAATGTTTAAACATTAAAAATAAACAATGGTCAATGGCAAAAATCCCACATGAAGAAAAGTAAACAAAATGAAAACTGGAAGGTTTATTCTGGCACAAACTATCTTCAAGGGTTTTGACAGGTTTGCTGGGCTTTCATGAACTGTCCAATGGGCAACAATTACGAACTTCTACAGTACCAGTATTTTAATTTTCAGTGTTTTTTGTAGGCCTTATTCCTATGATGTTAGTTTCTGCATAAGAAGGGCCCCGTATATGAAAAAAACTGTTGGAGCTATTATTCCTGACCAAATAAAATATGTAACTTTTTTGACCTATTCAAAGTGGGCGTTTTAAAAAAACCCCCGCCCGGTGTTTTTTTTCCCAAGCCTTTTCCTTTTTACCCAAAAAAATTTTTTTTCCCCCCAAAAATTAAAAAATTTTTTTCCCTTTAAAAAAAAAACCCCCTTGGGCCCCAAATTTTTTTTTTTGGGGGCCCCCCGGGGGGGGGAAAAATTTGGAAAATTTTTAAAACCCTTTTTTTTTCCCCCCCAAAAATTTTGGGAACCAAAAAAAAAATTTTTTAAAAAAGGGAAAAAAAAAACCCAAACCCGGCCCCCCCTTTTTTCCCAAAGAAAAATTTAAAAAACCCCTTTTTTAAAACCCCAAAAAAAAACCCCCCTTTTTTTTTTAAAAAACCCCTTTTTTTAAAAAAATTTTGGAAAAAATTTTTCCAATTCCCCCGGAAAAAAAAAATTAAAAAAAAAAAATTTTTTTAAAAACCCCCCCTTTTTAAAAAGGGGTAATTCCCAAAAAAAAGGGGGTTTTCCCCAAAAGGTTTTTAAAAAAATTTTTTAAAAAATTTTTTTTTTAAAAATTAAAACCCCCCCTTTCCCTTTTTTTTTAAACCAAAAAAAACCCCCCTTTTTCCCAAAAAAAAAAATTTTTTTTTTTTTTTTTTTTTTTCCCCCCCCCAAAAAATTTTAAATTTTTTGGTTTTTTAAAAAATTTTTAAAAAATTTTTTTCCCCTTTTTTTCCTTTTTTTTTTTCCCCGGTTTTTTCCTTTTTTAAATTTTTTTCTTTTTAAAAAAAAAAAAAATTTTTTAAAAAATTTTTTTAAAAAAAAAAAAAAATTTTTTAACCAAAAAAAAAAGGGGAAAAAAAAAAAAAACCCCCCAAAATTTTTTCCCCCTTTTTTAATTTTTTTTTTTTTTTCCCCAATTTTTTTTTTTAAAAAAAAATTTTCCCAAAATTTTCCTTCTTTCCCCTTTTTTCTCGTTCTCTTTTTTTTGGGGGGGTTTTTCTCTCACGCTCGCCACGATCACGAAACAACTCGTTTCCCCCATCGTTACTCCTGAAAAAAAAAAAATTTTCAAAAAAACTGCCTACTCAAGTGCCCTTTTTTAACTTTCACCCTTTTAAATTCACTTGCAACTTTTAACTCTTAAACTGTCCCCAAAAGTAAAATTCCCATTTTGACCACAAAGGGTTCCCCCAAAAGTAAATTTTACATTTTATTTTTTCCCGCATTCAAATTTGGGACTAAATTTGGGCCCGAATGCCTGGTCAGCATTTGAATGGGGTCTTAACAACCCCGCTGTGCCAGTATTAAAAAAATCCCGAAGGGCACCTTTTAAGTGAATGCCAGCTAGAGCAAAAAGCTGGCAAACACCCGAGTTTTTCCCCAAGCCAAAATTTTTATTAAAAACCCCCCTTTTAAAAGGAAAGGATGCTGACCCAGATTTATGACTTTAGATGGGGTGTGGCCCCAAAAATTTTCAAGGAAAAATAAAAAACCCCGAAATAACCCATGTGCAAAAAATCCTTTCAATTTTTATACCAGTGGTTTGTGCCCTCCTGTCGAAGGCCTATAACCTATAACTAAGTAAAGAGGTGAAATTCTGGAAAACACGTTTTTGGGAAATGGTGGCCCTCGCCCCCCCCCCCCCCCCCCCCCCCCCCCCTCTTACTCACACTTCTCCCCCTTTTTTTTTTTTTAACAGGGTTTTTACAAGGTTTTAAAGGGCCCTAGCTTTAATTTACAAGCTATTTTTAGGGGTTTAAAAATTTTCCCAACTTTTAATTTGGAAGCTAAGAAACTGTTTTCCTACCCTCAAACTCATTTAAAAACAATTTTTTTAAATTTTTTTTAATTTTAAGAAAAAATTACAAGGAGGGAACAGGATGAAATTGGAGCCATCTGTGTGCCAGCATTTTCATTTGATCAACTGACTATCTCGTTGACATCATATGCTGTATGAATGTGTTCCATTACTTGAATCATCCTGGGTATATATGATCTCAGAATGAGTGACGTTCTGGAGAAGGGTACAGTCAGAGTGAAGTTGCTGCTTTCTGCCTGTCTTGTGGCATAAAAGCTGGTTTCACGCTGTCCTCGAAGTGGATCCAAGTGTGGTACTTTGACAATATTGGCCTTGTACATAACAGTAAGGCCACCCACTTTCCCTCCTATGTTGAAGGCTCTGCTGAAATGACAGATCTATCCAGGATGGGTCCAGGCGAGAGATGAGACGTCTTGCTCTGTTCTCTACTCTGTCAAGCAGTCGCAGATGAGAGGGGGGGGCAGGCAAACCAAGAAAGCAGAGCATACTCAAGGTGTGAGCGTACTTGTGCCTCTTACAGAATCTTGCAACCCCTACTGTCAAGTAGATACGAGATACGGCGAAGTGCTGTAATCTTCCTGGCTGCCTTGTTTGCAAGATTTACAACATGGTTCTTCATGGTTAGTTTGGAGTCAAATTTCACCCCAAGGATATCAACTTCTTCTCCAGGTGCCAACACCCTCCCATTCATCCTTACTTCTGCACCAGCATTACCATCATGGTGCCTAGAGACGATCATCATTTGCGTTTTCTCTCAGGTGCAAATGTTACTTGCCATCTATTTCCCCAAGCTGATATAGCTCTCACCTGGTGATTGATGTATCTTAGAGCAGCTGGCATTTCTTTTCTTGGATAAGTGAATGTCAGTGTACAGTCGTCTGCATATGCATGTGATTCTGGGATGAGATGAAGAAGGTCGTTGAAGTAGACATTCCATAACAATGGTCCCAGCACGCTTCCTTGTGGAACACTTGCCCCAATAGGATGTCTTGCTGATTCCGTTCCATTGAGAACTACACTTAGAGATCTACCATGAAGGTAATCACTGAGGAGACATAGCGTAGAGCCTGCAATTCCCAGTGCTTGAAGTTTTGCTAAGAGGCCCTGGTGCCACACCCGGTCGAAAGCTCCAGCAATGTCCAGTGCTACCACACAGCTGACTTTGGATTCATCCAGTGACTGGTGCCACTTAGTGGAGAGGTTTAACAACAGATCAGCAGCAGAGTACCCTTTCCTGAAGCCATATTGACGATCACAAAGTAGTGAGTGGTAGTCAAAAACTCTGTCATTTGTCTTGAGATTATTGTCTCAAGGATCTTACCAGTGATTGACAGGAGTGACACTGGTCTGTAGTTGCTGATTTCTGCTCTGCTCTTCTTTTTGTGAACAGGGACTACATTTGCTCTCTCTCTCTCTCTCTCTCTCTCTCTTGCTCTCTTCTCTTTTCTCTCCTCCTCTCTCTCTCCTCTCTCTCCTCTCTCTCTCTCTCTCTCTTCTCTCTCTCTCCACTTTTTACTCTCTCTCTCACACTCTCTCACACTCTCCTTCTCTCACTCTCTTCACTCTCTCACTCGTCACACTCTCTCAACACTCTCTCACTCGACCCTCAACCCCTCGTTTAACACTCTCTCACACCTCACACCTCACACATCTCTCACACACTCTCTCATCACCACCCCGCAACCCACAAATCGTGAGTACACACACTCTCCACACACACTCACACAAAACCACACACACACTCACACACACACACTCTCAACACACGACTTTCACAACATCTCCCAGGATTTAGCATCTATTGCCAACAATATACGGTCATCGTACTGAGTGATCAAAAAACACAAAGTAAGCTTTCACAGAGCCAACAATAATCACACAACAAGAATTACAACTACAGATGGAAGCAGTAATGGCTGAATCAGTGATCAGGCGGCTGCATTCAGTGGTTGCCAAAATATATTATGCGGTAATCGGTACGTGATGAATCAGTTAACATACTACAAGAGTGTAATAGCACTTAAGAGTGCAATAATGTGATAAGATCAGAAATGTTACAATTAAATTGTAATGAATGTTGATGAGGCAGGTAGCAGTCACTGATCAAGGTGCTGTCAGTGTTGAACAAAATATCAAAACAGTTTAAGGGGTTTAATGGAGTGACAAGTGAAATTGATTAGACGAATAGCAGATGTTGTGTTGTTAACAGCACTGTAGTGATAAGGTCATAAACGAGTGATTAAGTAAATCCTGAAAGTAAGAAAAAATTAGTCAATCCCCAGCTGTCAGATTTGTTATGACCAATACTGTACTAAAGAAAAAAGAGTGAATACCAAGTCTTAAAAGAAAAATAAAATAAAAACTTGAATGCATGATAAAGTTCCTGAAGGAGTTACAAAGTGAAGGAGTTGATAGCAGCCGACCAGCAGGAACCTCCAATGTTGTGCAGACGACATCACTTGCCTATGTGTGGTTAATTTTGGTTAGTGTCTAAAGTCTCAGTGTCTCGCCCTGCTGGTTGTATGCTATACCATCACTCTCTCCCTAACTTTCAGTACCAGGAGATAGATAGTGGTAACCCTGATAATGTTTAGCAAATTATCTAAATATCTTCAGAAGAGTTGTGTAGCCTAGTGAACCCCCCCCCATTTTTCTGACAGCGACAAGCTAGTAAACAAGTACGTACACACAAATACACGTGTTCACCAATAATTATTATTATAATAAACATTAGTATATATTTATAAGGAATTGAGTGAGAAAAAATAATCGTATAATCTTCAAAAAGCAACGTAACCTAGTGTGCAAAGATCTGGGCCGGGAGAGTACCGGTGAACCAAGAACAATAACAAATAGTGTTAATGTGACCCCCCCTCTTTTTCAAAGAACGACAAGCTAGTAAACACACACACACAAACACAAGTGTACACAGTAAATTTTATATAGTATATATTAGTGTATATTAATAAGGAATTGATTGTGAAAAAATTTTATAATCTTCAAAAGAGTAGCGTAGCCTAGTGTGCGCACGCACACACACACACACACCCACATACACACCCACACACACACACACACACACACACACACACACACACACACACACACACACACACACACACACACACACACACACACACATACACACACACACACACACACACACACACCCACACACACACACACACACACACACACACACACACACACACACACACACACACACACACACACACACAAACCTAACCAAACACATTAGCTCATAAATCCCCCCACCACACACACACATTTTTACTATAAGATGAAGCAGCTAGAACATCCCAACAGGATAAAAACAAAATGGGCTCTCTCAAAAGGGAGGACATAAACACACGGGAACCGATGATGGCTGGTCGGAAAAGGAAGAATGGGTAGAATGGCTCAAGAACAAAATGGAACAACAACGGGAGAAAAGGTTAAACGAGCTTTGCAATAACATGTTAGAGCAAATATCTGCAGAGAGCAAGAAGTGGGAATCATGAGCTGTAGTAGCTGAGACAAAGATACAGAGATTGGAGAAAGAAATGGATGTGCTGAAGCAGGATCTAAAGATGAGGTCCGAAAGGAGCAAGATGACTGAAATGGGAACATCAGCAGGCAGCGAGGGGACTGAAGGAGGGGATGGATCTAAGCAGTCTTTTGCAGCAGTAATATCAGGCCATCATGGTGTCTGGGAGATGATTAAGGAAACAGCAAAGGAGATGCTTAAATCAGATCCAGAGATACAGAGGGAAAAGAAATGAGAAGAGAGAGGGAGAGATCAATAATTATTCATGGGCTTCAGGAGGCTGAAGGGCAGACCTATGATGAAAGAAAGCATTGGGAGAAAACAGAGATTAAGAACATCATTGCAATAACAGGAGAGAGGGACATGTCTCAGGTAGAAAATTTTCACAGACTTGGGGGGTATTCGAGGGAAAAAAAAATCGACCAATCAGATTGACATTCAAGACAGATGTGGTATGGAACAGGATACTACAACAGAAACCACTGTTAAAGGACTCTCCAGATTATCAAAAAGTGTTCCTCAATCGAGACAGAACACGAAAGGAAAGGGAACAACTGAAAGTGAGAGCAAGACAGAACCAATGGAAGGAAAGAGACAGGACAGGCAATGACAGACAGGAAAACTCAGCCTTTGGGGGAACATCAAACACAAATGCTTACAGATACCTTTCAACCCCTGTCACCAAATATCAACCAAACACAGTAAACAGAAACGAACCTCACTCCATAGCCACCACCCCCCTAAGCACTAATTCCACAGTCACAGCAGCCTCCCATAATATTGTGCCTTGCCTCCCACCCTCCCAGCCTGCACCTTCCTCTTCCATCTCCTAAAATACAGTAATGGAAAGGAAGCTAAAGGTATGGTACACCAATGCAGATGGAATAACAAATAAGAGTGAACAGTGGCAAGAACGTGTCATTGATGCATCACCTGACATTATAGCACTAACAGAGACAAAACTTACAGGGATGATAACAGATGCAATTTTTCCACCTGGATATCAGATTATGAGGAAAGACAGAGAGAACAGAGGAGGGGGAGGAGTAGCATTGCTCATAAAAAACTGTGGAGTTTTGAGGAGATGGGAGGAATGGAAAGAAGGGAAACAGACGACTTCATTATAGGAACACTTCAGACTGGTGGTCCAAAGGTGATGATAGCAGTGATGTATAACCCACCACTTAACAGCAGGAGAACAAGAGAAGAGTATGATGTGCGCAATAAGGCAATGGTGGATACACTAGCTGAAGTGGCCAGGAGGGCTCATATGGGTAGGACAAAATTGCTTATAATGGGGGATTTCAATCATAAAGAGATTGACTGGGAAAACCTAGAGTCACATGGGGGACCAGAAACATGGAGGGCTAAGATGTTGGAGACTGTATTTATATTGTAGTTGACAGTATCGAATGCCTTTTGCAGGTCTAAGGTTACCATAACTATGAGGTTCCCCTTTGACATTTCAGTTCTCAGGTAATCCATCAGATTAATTAGGGAGGTGTCGGTTGAGTAAGATCTTCTAAAGCCCAATTGATAGCTATGGAGTATGTTGTTGTCATTAAGGTACTTAACTACTTGAGAGTACACCGCCCTCTCTAGAATTTTGGATATTATACTGAGTATACTAACAGGCCTTTAGTTGCTGACATCAGACCTACTATTTTTCTTGAAGACAGGAGTAACTCTGGCCTCCTTGAACCCCTCCGGTACGGTATTAGTGATGAATGATAGATTTATTATGGGATTGACAGTTCAGAAGCACCATCTTTTAGGGACTTAGACGGGATGTTATCAGGGCCTGTGCTCTTAGTTGGGTTTAACCTGTTTAGTTCTTTTTGAATAAAGTCATGAGATACACTTACTAGTTGACAACTGTTTGGGGTTACCCCTTTATTGGTATAGTATGTTTGAAACTTATCAGAGTCTGTGTTAAAGGTATTTGATGCAGCTGGTAGTTTACTTACTAGTGTTGATGCAACAGATGTGTAGTAGGAATTAAAGCAATTTGCCACCTTAGATGTTTCGTGGCATACCTCATTATCGATAGTGAGTACTATATTAGACCTATTTACTGGCTTGTGGCTATACCCCAACTGTTTTAGCTGTTGCCAGAGCTTTCTGGGGTTATACTCTTCAATTTTTGAGCAATAGTGCTTTGCCCTTGCTCCTTTTATAAGTCCCTGTACTCTGTTCCTCACCTTTTGGAATTCATTTAGTGCTGCAATATCCTGTCTGTTTGCTTTAAATCTTTTTAGAAGCTGGTCTCTGAATTTTATATTATCTAATATCTCAGTAGTCATCCAGGGTTCAGTTCTTCGTTTAATCCTAACCTCTTTAACTGGTGCATTATTATCAAGGATGGTAGTGAACATTGTTTTGAATTTTTCCCAGGCATCGTTTATGTCCGTGCAACTTGTTATCTCTGTCCAGTCACAGTTGTGTAGCCTATTTACCAGTGTTTCTTTACTGTAGTTTCTAGTTGACCTCATTTTTATTGTCCTGTGTAGGCCTATCCTATCCCTAGTGATTTTCCTGGTGCAATAAATGATGAAATGTTCACTAAGACCTGTGGTAATGACGCCTGACTGACTAATGTTCTCAGCGCGGTTACAAAGTATGTGGTCAATTAGGGTGGCTGAGAACTGCGTGATCCGGATTGGTGTATTAATTAGTTGAGTGTAACTATTTAAACCTAGAATTTGCTTATACCTTTTACATAGCCCGTTATTTTGCTGCTGAAAACAAATATTGAAGTCGCCCAGTATTATTGTCTCGCAATTGTTTTCAACTCCGGACAAGACTCTGGAAAAGTCTTCTAAGAACTGGTCCTGGGTAGGAGGGCGGTAACTAGTTCCTACTAAGATGGGTTTGGTCTTGGGAAGCAGCACTTCAAAACATAGAATCTCCATTTTATTGTTATTTAAATCAGGTCTTGGGTTGTAAGCTAAGTCATTTCTAATGTAGGCACATACTCCACCACCTTTTCTGTTCCTATCTAAGCGTTTTATATTGTAACCATCTATTTTGACCTCGTCGTCAGTCACCGTATCATCCAACCAGGATTCAGAGATGGTTATAACTGCCGCCCTAATTTTGTTAGCCAGAATCCTAATCTCTGCCAATTTAGGAAGAAGTGATCTTGCGTTGACATAAATAAAGTGAAGGCCTGTTTTCATAAAACAATTATAATCATCAATATATGACAATGGGTCATTTGTATTAAAATTAGGTAAATCAATGTCATCACTGCTAAAGGGTAACTGTGCCAAAGTGCATTTGTTACACACAAAGTGATTTCTGGCACCATTACTATAATTGTACATACATCCATCATGCACCCACCCCTTACACATTTTACATAAGGTGCCTTTTCTGTTTTTCATGCGTACTTTAGTACAGTGTATGCACCTGTTTGGTAGTGTTTGAGATAATAATGGCTGTATTGTCTCACATTGACCTGTGTATGCATTACATATGGAGTTAAGGTTATCATTCCTAGCTACTAGACCATCATTATCACCGTCATTTATCTGTCTGTTTTGCCTCTGCACAATAGTTTGAGGTCCTGGATTAATTTGGATATCACCACTTAAGAGCGCTACAATAAGAGCTGTGTGCCACTGTTTTTGTTTGGGTATGCGGTGTTGCCAGACCTTGCGGCGATAGTGATATTTACTTTTCTGGTAGGATGGCAACTGTTGGGCTTTTACTGTCCAGGGCGCTGTTACTCCATTCACCTTTTCCTGCCCCCATGACTGATTTCTTTCTTCATGGAATTGAAGAAGAAATATAAATATAATTATGGCAGCCTGTACCCCCCTATTGCCTGCCATTTTCACTCTTCGCTCTTTTACTCATATACAATAATATTTATTTCTCTTTTCCAGTCACCTAGTACACTTAGTATCTGCTTTAGCAATCACCACTGAATTACTAGTAAATTTTCTTCTTCAAAACCCTCTTCACTGCTCACTTTTCCCTTAACTTCACACACCCCTTTCAGTTAACCCCTTATTACACACTCCCCTTCCCACCTCACTTCACAGTCCGGCTTCACCTATTAACTTCTAACTCCTTTCCATTCTGGTAGACCAGAAAGGTTTAATCAATGGTTTTATCCTTCCAAATCCCCCTCAATTCCATTTATCGGGGGTTGTGTGGTGATGACTGCCTAACCTGGTCTGACGCAGCTATTTTTAAAACAGAGGGCAGTAAACACCACCTACAACCTGACTTTCCTTGAGTTTCTAGATATATTTGGCGTTTTCTGCTATAATTCTCTCACTGTACACTGGTCAGCTGAATATAGATCAGCTACTAAAATATTAACCTTGACTGTTTACCTGTTCACTTCTTTCCCAAGACTGGCACTGAGGGATAACCGTCCTATAACCTTGGAGTTTTGTACTGTTGATTTGACGGTGTCTCCTGTGTTTCTCTCTCGTTAGCACTGGTACAGGTGATATGATGGTGGTACTGATATGATGCTACTGTCAACAGATGAACGTCAGTAAAGATGAGAATTTCACTTCGCTAGTTGTACGTCTGGCAGTAGCTGGTGTTTGGATGCCGGTCAGCCATGTTTAAATGCTCAATTCTTTCTCTCGTTTGGCACTGAGGAAAAAAGTCCTACAGACCTGTCATTTCCTTGGAGTTTTGTTGATCAGGTTTTCTGCCATGTTGTCTTCCCGTTGAATACTGGTGCAGTTGATATGGAGGTCAGTTATTTCATTGTAGTGGAAAACGTCTCATGTCTGGTTCACATCTGGCAGCAGGTCTGGTACTTGAATGCCGGTCCCTCTTTGTCATATTTAGTCCATTTCGTTGTCGTCAACCGTCAGTTTTTTATGTCATTATAGGTTCCTTGTATGTTGTTGCAGCAGTACTTGCAATTTGGCCATCACTGGAGTTCGGATAGGCCCAGAGGACGGCAAGATATAGGAGCAGCCTTGTTGCTGCTTGCTGCTGGCAAGCTACGAGGTCTTGGGTGGGGTCTGGGGCGGGGCGGGGCGATGTGGGTCAGAAGGGTCATTAACACCTAGGTGTGACCGCCGCCATTTTGGGCAATACAGCCACATTCTATACTATTAAATTTGGGTATTATTATCCTTGGAGGACATAGAATGGTTCAGGTGTTACCCAATCTTCTATTTCTTCTGAAGATCATTCCTCATTATTTAGTGTGCTTTGCATTTATGCTGCATATAGAGAACTGTGGTCTGAGGTTATAGCTACATGGTGCGCGTACTTTCTCTGCTCGATTCGATGGTACAAGGGAGACTGTAGTTCTGAGTGGTTCTCTGTGAATAGAATTGTTGGTCCTCATCAATGCTGCTGGTGTTCCACACAGTGACTTTGTCAATGGTCCAAGTCGGACCGAAAACGTCGTCGCAAGCTTCTCTCTTTTATGTGCGGGTTATTTGTGTATCGTTCCAGTCACGGTATTGTGCCTTTTTGTTATTTATCTGCTGGTGTTTGATACACTAAATGACTAAACTGACTCGTCATATGAATCTTTGGACACGTCAGTTTTCTAGTTCCCGAAGTGCACTGGGTCATTATTCATACCTACCTCGGTGAAGGAAGACACTGGGTTCTCTTCCTGGAAGGGTACAAGGGTGAGTTTAGTTGAATGCCAATTGGCTGCATCACTCAGAGCAGCAATGGAACCTGCTTGATCAAAAGGGTCAGCCTCTACGCCGGCGGATTGTGCAGTGACTGTTGCAAGTGCAGGGGTCGTTTCTTCCTTCCTGGGGGTGGGGGGGGTTAGATGTGAGTGTTGCCGGGTACATTCACCCTGGGTTGAGGAGTGGAATTCAGTTAATGAGCTCACTTTATCTGGGACGATGATAGCTGAAGCTTCCTTTGCTAATAACAGATCGTTGATGATGGTAGAGCAGAGCTGGTCATCCCCCCATGCCTTGTCACGTTCCATCATGTATATCAGAATCCCCTTCATTCCTCTTTCTTGTATGGATCCTGGGAAGATAGGGTAGGAGAGTGAACCTTGAGCTTGTTGCTTGCCTGGGTTAGGTTTTGGGGGGGTTGGGAAGGGGAGGAGATCCAGACATTTTTGATGGTAGATGTGGCAGTAGGTGCCCTGCCAGAGCTCAGTAGTTTGGGAAAGGATACTTGGGACAGCATAGGCGGTGTCGGTGGAGTAGTTTTCTTGGAATTCGCCAGTTTCTTGTCTTCCAGAATTTTCTGGACTGTGGATTTCCTAACATGGCAACTAAGAGAGACAACATGGTGTTTCTAATCACTTGGATTTCCTTCGGTTGGTGCACTCTCTGTAAACTGCAGATTAGTTTTTCACTGGTGCATTTGTTTGCATTATAGCACTTGAGCCACTGAGTTCCGTTCACAAACCTTTCCATAGATACTTGGTCAGGTGTGCATTTGGTACCAAAGCATCTCAAACAGTTGCCATTTATGAGTTTGGCTTCTTCTAGTGTCTCGAAAATTAATTTCAGAAACTGTTGGTTGTTCGAGTTCTTTGCAAACTTATACGCCTTGAGGACATTGATATCGGAGTTTGCTCTGTTAATTTCCTCCACGAGTTTTCCAGTAGTATTTTCATGCATGAAGCTTTCGATGCATGTAACAAACACAGAGTGCTGGGCCTGGTAGTTGTCAGGGAAAATGGGTATGATACCCTCATTGATGAGTTTGTCAAGAACATATTTCTTTAGTATTTGGAGTAGTTCCTCTGTGGAAAATACTGTACATATTTTCCAGAAATTCAGTATTTATATGTAAATAGATGGCCATACTGTATTTAATAATATTTGTGTCATAGAAAACGGAAAGCCTGCGTCTGGGCAGGACACTCGCCATCTTGGTTTTGAATTTTATACGAACGTTGGTGTAATGGGAAGAATTTTTCGTGCTCCAGAGGTTAAAATTGTGTTGACACCTCTCAAATAGGAGGCAAAATTGGTGGATGGGCATTCCTGCATAACTTGAGATATCAGACGACTGGACAAGACAGCTCCAGGAACCTCAGATAAGCTCTCTAGATTTGTGTGTAATTCTGGCCAGCATTATTTTCATAGATTTAGTTAGTGAGGTTTTTCTGAGTATGATACAACTTAATATCCAGTCAAATTGGTGAGTGATATTAAGATATATTTTCCTTCTATTATGTAATTGTGTATATATATAACCATTTATTATTTTTAATATAAAGTCCACAAATTTATATATTTACCAGTATTCCTGGTGTATGTATATTTCATTTAATTAATAGGTTCAGAGCAACTTGTGGATATGACAGTGGTAGGTATCGAAGGGGGACATTTTTGCGACCTAGGAGTCCCAAATTCCTACTTGTCTATGTAACTCTGATAAATAATAATTATCTTTGTTATCATTTACTGTTATGTACACAATGAGTTACATTCAGATAAATGCAATTTTCCACATTTAATTTGCCCGTTGGTTCTTCTTGAACCGGAGGTAATTAGTGAAGTCATTAATTAGTTAATTACTTAATAATTATATGTGAAATAACAGAAGGAGGTGGATGTTAAGTTCACAAATTTACTTAATGTGTAGTGGATTATAATAATTACAATATTAATTTTGATAAGCTAAGCTCAAGTCTGGCTAAGTTTATATTAATTTGTATAATACTAATTTGATAAGACAATTCTGGCCAATATTTATATCAGTGTATGTGTAATTGATAAGACAAGTGTGGATAAATATTATATTGTTTATAATATTAATTTTGCTATGCCAAATTCTGGCAAGGATTTATATTTGTATAATATTAATTTGATAAGCCAATTTTGGCCAAGATTTATATCAGTGTATGTGTAATTGATAATCCATGTGTAGCTAATTATTAATGTGTATAATAGTTTTGCTATGCCAAATTCTGGCAAGGATTTATTAATTTGTATAATATTAATTTTGATGAGCCAAGTTTGTATTAATGTACATTTAAAATTTATATTATACATGTAATTGCTAAGCTCAGGTAGCTAGGATTTATTCAAAGGTAAGTTGTACTATTTACCTTTATAAAGTACATAATTTAGTACATAATCAGTGTTATTAAGTTGAATTTAATACATTGCATCATGGCTGAAATTGAGGAAATTAATGTAAAAGACAAACATGGAATATAGAGCAAAAAAGCCCTCGCAAGTTAGAAAGGGTCATGTAACGAAGCATACAAAAAAGTTTGGAATTAATGAAAAAGAAACTGTGAAACGATGTTTAAAAAATTGTATTTAGAGTTTTGGGTTAAAGTATGATTCATACAAATTATTTTACACAAATATAAGGAGATTTATTAGTAAACGTTAATGAGACGAAGTGATTAAAAATTTAAATCAATTATGAATTAGAGGAAAAATTCTTTTTTTGAAAAAGTCACCCTTTGAAAAAATCAGAATGTGTAAAACAAGGCATTTAATCAGTCTGCCCCAAACAAATAAGATGTTTTTGCCAAAACTCCCAGAATTATGTTTTACCTGTATTTAATCCGGGGGAAAAAATTGGGAAATTTTGGTCTTTTTTTAAGGGGCCTTGCAGACACGAGGACCAAGCCTGGGTAACTAAATTATTTTCCCTCAAAGGAAAAGGTAAGAGGAGAGCTTACATACTCAACAACCCTTTCCCATTAATACTTTTACAAGGAACAGTTGATTTGTTGAAGGTCACTTATGGTAATATGGTTGGATCTGTAATATAAATGAAAATTTTGAAATCCCCAGATCACACTTAAAAGGTTTACAGCTTTTAGATTAAACTGGAGACACCTCAAAACTTTAAGTAATAAATATAATCTGAAGGATTCAGAAGGGTTATTGGTGCCGAACAGAAAAAATTTAAAACTAAAAACACTTGAATGACTCTCGAACAAATATCAAAAGGGGTTATTTGGTCGGGAAGGAAATAAGACTAGGTCTACAAGAATTGATTGTGCATTGCGACCAGCCAACCAATCATTTTAAAGATGAAAAACACAAAATAACTTGAGGTACTGTCAATTTTCAAAAAAGGGAAAAATTACCCAAAATGTTAATAATCAAAATTCATTTCCTAAAAAAAGTTCATAGATGCTTTCAAGACGGGAATCAGAAATAAGATTCTCCAAAAAAAGAAAAGTACCCTCTTAAGATACACTTAACAGGAAACTAGTCAAAAAAAGAGAATTGCTTTTCCCTGGGGGGTACCATTTTCAAAAATTTGCAAGCTACAATTCATGAATGAAAATTGAAAGATTGGGGGAACTTGAAGATTATCAGGGTTTTGGGTAATCACAATGAAAGGATTGTTATGCCAAATTAAAAAACTTTTTATCAATGTCACAAAGGAAACACCATATAGTCATTTTAAAAGGGTCTAAGAAATGTTGATAATAAGATAATTTTAAACCCCGCACAACAGAAATGAAAAAAATTGCTGCTAATGTTAATAATGAGGGCTTTGCTGAAGTGCCTTACCTGTTTTTAAGAAAAAATTTGATGAAAAAAGGGCATAAATAAAAAAAATGAAAAACCCCTTATGGACTAGGACCCAGGTCTTTCGTAAAACGTAAATATCTTGATGGTATGAAAGTACAGATGGAGATCCCACAACTTTAAAATTATCGGTTTTTTCTCTCGGAAAAAAGGGGCTAAATTTGTATGACACTTTTTTATGTAACTCCCCGGGTTGGTCAAAAAAAAAAAACTGTTTAATGCAGTAATTGAAAAACTTCCGAAAAAAAATATCTACAATAGGACTTAGAAAAAGCGCAGAAAGACCTCACATAATGTAAATTTACACCTTCTGGTGAAGTGATGATTCTGTAGGCCCAATAAATATTTTGAAAGGTATGAAATTATCCTCCTTTGTAAAGGGTTGGAAAGAAAGGGTGTCACCCTTTTGAAGACTGCAGGGCCATGAAATGTTTTGTGATTCCCGTACTAATAATGCAGACTAAGGAAACTACAAAACCATAACGTGTGTTTTAAAATCATAATTTTACCCCAAATAATTCTTCCAAAAGGGGATGGTGTTGAGCCATGCAAAAATTTGGGGGGGGAATAGACAGCTTTGGGAATAAATGTAAATGAAGAAAGTCCAACTTTCTTTTACTCAGGAACAGTACCTGAGAATGCAAAAATTGAATCTGGACAATACGGGGTCATTTTCCGGGGAGACGAACCACCAGAATTGACTTCACAAATCGTAAGCACGATTGAAAACAAACCATACCCCAGCCGGGATTAAACCCCCGGTCAGGGGTCTCAAAACTCCAGACCGTCGCGTAGCCACAACCAACTAGCCACAATAAGATTCCCAACTAGGTATTTTCTACACCAAGCGGGTCTAGGGGCTAACGTGAGGGTTTCTGGATTTTGGGGAGACTCCGACCGCAGGTTCAATCCCGGGCCCGGGGTATGGTTTTTTCCAGAATTGCCCCCCCTAAATTTCAAATGGCATAGGCATTTTTAAAAGGGCCCGCCCCCCCCAACTGAGTAAAAACACCAGAATTTTTTAACGCCTAAAATGATATAAATGCGACAGTTAATTAATAAATTTATAGAAAGTACCTCCTGAGCAACCAAAAATTTTTGGTCACTATTTTCCACATCACAAAGGAAAAAAGGGTTTTTAAAACCACCTTCTCTGAGAATTGTGTTTAATTTGTATGCCAGAGTAAAAAAAAATTACCATTTTAAAAACTTTTTTTTAAGAAGAAACAGAAAAAAGGAAAAACTTATTAAATTTCGGAGAAAAAAATCCTTTTCGGGTACAAATAAAGCTTCCTAAGAGGGGTTTACAAAGGCTGACCGGAAATGTCCCGCTTCTTATGGCCTAAATCCAATACCCCTTAGCCCTCGAAAACCTTCGCTTTAGGAGCGTATTATTTGTGCTACATCCGCCGTTTCCGCTTCAAACGACATAAATGCAACCCTTAAATGTACGGGAAGTCCCCTTGAATAAAGTAATGAGAAAACAATTTTAAGTGGAAAGTTTCCTGGGTGTGACGCAACGAAGAGGGAAATGTTTAAAGACTTATGAGAGGGTAATAAAAAATGCAAAGTGCAAATATGCCCCTGAAAGGGGTGGAAAGTAATTCGTCCAAATTAAAGGGCAAAATAAATAAAGATTTACCCAGGAATGAATGCCAAAATGTAGTAATGTATTGGGGTTAACTTGGGGTAAAATGAAGAGATTTGTTAATGTTAAAACATAATAATTACAGATGCCCAATAAATTAACTAAGAGAGTCTTTCTTGCGAAGTTTCCAAATGTTTTTTATCCCCTAGGTTTAGGTCCCCCCCTTACTATAAAGGGAAATTATTAATTCAGGGAAACAGGAAACTTAAATTGCTTGGGATGAAATTCTACCCAGGAATTCATTAACAGGGGGCTGAAAATTAAATTGGGGATTAGAAAAAATTCCAATTTGGGGTTCCCATGCCAGGGGCCAATCCAAATGGGGAAAAAGTACTCCACATTTTTTTTGAGCTTCAAAAATTTCATAGGACATTGCTTACCTTCAATGTAATAGGGTTTTTCTCTTGTTATGCAAGGCAAAGTGTCTCCAATAAAAACACGTACCTTCCTCAGTTGGAATTAACACCATTTATGAGGGGTCAATTATTTAAATTTTATAAAAAATAAGTTCAGGAATAAATATTGCGACACTGTAATTTGGGGCGATAATGAGGTATCCTTACAATGGATTCATAAGAAACACTAAAATTTTGTACGTACAAAACAGGTAGCGAAATTTAAACAGATCAAAAGAATAAATAGTTTGGGCAGCAATGTTAACCTTTAATCATATACCTGGGGAGGGGAAAACCCCTGATTTTTTTGCTCGAATTTACCTTTTGCAAATTTTAAATACTGATTATGGTTTAAAGACTAGCGGGTTTGGGAAATAAACTAATTGGCCGACAAAAGGGGTAATTTGCTCCTGTTTAAATACTGTGACCACTGCTCCAAAAGTTTGTCCTTCCTTTGCCTTGAATAAATAGGGTATTCTTCTTTACCCCAAAAAAACAAAAAAAACTAAGTGGGGTTTAAATTTCTAAACAAGATAATATTTTATATAATTTTCACATCCCTTGAATATTGGATAAAGAGGTACAGGGGAAATCTAGGGAAAAGGAAATTTAAATTGAGAGGAAAAAAAAATTGGAAAAATTCCATAATAAAAATTGGGCTGTATTTAGAGAACAATGCAAAATTTGGTGCGAGGGAGTTACAAAATGCTGAATTGGGTGATTATGCTAAACACCCTACTTACTGCCCAAACCATCATCTAACAAAATTTTATTGTTTTTTAAATGCCCTAAAAATGTAATATATGGTGGGGGACAAATACCTTAAAATGTATTAGGGAAAAATTTCTGGATTCCACAAGGATGGCAAAGTGTAAAAAGGGTGATTAAAAAACTTTTGGGAATAGCGTGTGTGGATGCCAGATCCTTATGTACCCAGGGCCTCCACCATTGCCAAAAGGACGGGACAATTAGTGAAACCATTTGATTAACAGTGAGACTATAGTGGGCCAAAACTTAACAGTATTCAAAAAGGTGTTCCCTGAAAGTTATGTTTTTTTTTTTCACCTGTACTGCAATAGGGCAGTTCATTTAAAGTGGGCACAGGGCTTGTCTCGAAAAATTTATACAGCTGTTTCGAAAATTTGCATCTAGGGGGGGGGGGAACCTGTCCGATGTTGATATTTTTGGGTAATGCCACAAATTTTGTAGCAGGTGCTCAACACTTGAAAATTAAATAATATAACGATGTTCAATCCTGTTACCCACGGGGTTACCTGGAAATTTATTACTCCTAGACACCTTGGAGGGGGGGGGGCTGTACAAAAACGATAGGCCAGTGAAGAGGTGCTCCCGCAAAGTACTACACTGAAGAGAATTAAATTTTTGGAAAAATTCCGTGCATGTTAGGGGGGGCAGAAAAACATAAATAATAGGACCTCTCTCGAACATGAGTGATACAAAACCCATGCAAGTTTAACACCTTCTCACCCAATTGGAAGGAAATTTAAGCTGCCACTGCTACAGAGATAACTGGAAGAAAGTGATGAAGATTACAAAGATCGGCGTTTGTGTGTAAAATTTAAAATTTAAAAAAAAGTAATTGAACACTGGCTAATTGGGGGGGTAAGGAAAATCTTCTTACACTACGTGAACACTTTATGGGGCGACAGAGGCAGTAAATCGACAGAAACCATTTCAACCAGTGACATTGTGTTAATTAATACTGAACAACATCAAACATTTTGGGCCTCGGGGCAAAGTATTGACATTGTACCCAATGCAAAAGGGTGTTGCCCAGGAATTCAAAGAGTTGTGTCATGGCCGGGAAAATTTTACACACAATTAAAAAATTTGGGATTCCCTTGGAATTAGGTTTGGTTCAATCAAACTAAATGAAAATCCGAGGGAAAGTGACATGAGTGATATGGAAGATAGCGCAGACCAAGTGATGCCGGAAGATGAAAAACGTAGAAAGGGACCTACTAGAGAACAGTCACTCAAGCCAGAACGGGCCCGGAATCGTCTCCTAAAGAAAGAAGTAATTTGAATCGTTTAGCAACGAAACTCCGCCGGCCGCAGTGTGGAAAATACTGTATAAATTTCCAGAAATTTAGTATTATTTGTAAATAGATGGCCATACTGTATTTAATAACTTTATGTCATAGAAAACGGAAAGCCTGCGTCCTGGGCACGACACTCCCATCTTGGTTTTGAATTTGTATGAACGTTTGGTGTAATGGGGAAAAATTTTTCGTGCTCTAGAGGTTAAAATTGTGTTGACAACCTCTCATAAGGAGGCGAAATTGGTGGATGTGGGATTCCTGCATATTGATTCAGACGACTGAACAAGACAGCTCCGGAACCTCAGATAAGCTCTCTAGATTGTGTGTAATTCTGGCCAGCATTATTTTCATAATTTAGTTAGTAGTTTTTTTTTTTTCCCCTGGAGTATGATACAAACTTAATATCCATCAAATTGGGGAGTGATAATTAGATATATTTTTTCCCTTTTGTTTTGTAATTGTGTATATATTACCATTTATTATTTTTAATATACATTCCACAATTTTTTTATTTACCAGTATTCCTGGTGTATGTATATTTCATTTAATTAATAGGTCCAGAGCACTTGTGGATATGACAGTGGTAGGTATCGAAGGGGACATTTTTGCGACTTAGGTGTCCCAAATTCCTACTTGTCTATGTAACTCTGATAAATAATAATTATCTTTGTTATCATTTACTGTTATGTACATAATGAGTTTACATTCAGATAAATGCAATTTTCCACATCCTCTACGAGGAAAAGAAGTAGTACAACACAAGAGTAGGTCTGGAATATATCCACCGGGTGCAACTGTGGCACCGGTGGATATATAGTACAAATGCACTATAAAATGTTTTTTTTTTTTTTTTTTTTTTTCACTTCTGGCCATCAGTGTCCCGAAGTCTGAGTCTTATATTGGGCATGTTGCCCCGTTAAGGAAGGCTGTCATAGATGATATGCTGGAAAAAAGAAGAACTTTAAAGTAACCTACATTCCTACGTCAGCTGACTTATGACGGTCAGCCCCTAACATAACCTACCTTGGAGGAAGTGAGGGAAACGGGACCCAAGGCAGTGATTGACCAAAGATTAATATGCCACACGGGCTACTGGATAGTCACCTTGTCCTTGTTTTAAGTCACCAGAGGAGAAGTTACAGAAAAAGAAGACAGGAAAGTTAGAAAGACAGCAGTGTAGAGAGTGTTTGTTGTTAGGCCAGTGTAGTGGTTGAGGTATTTTTTGGGGAAGAATGAGGTGGGGAGTGATGGGGGGAGAGGGGGAACACGCAAGCTAGTCACTGCATTACCTTCTTGATGGGATGGGTCTCGAAGTGACAGCAAGCAAGTTTCTTCTCAGCTCTGAATAATTCAGGATAACCTTAATTAAAAATGACTTTGGGTGTTAGTGCTCCTACCGAAAACTCCGACGTCCTCTCGCTGCGCCGTCCACTTGCAGAATGAATGAATGGGAAAGACATCACTACCAGAAAGGAGAGAAGGAGCCAGTATATATAGCCTAGCTGGCGTGATGTGGTGTTGTATGTTAGTTTAAATGTTGGTGATGAGACGCCCAGTAAGTAGGGAACGCCTTCATTATTCAAATTTTCCTTAAAGCAAACATATTTGTGTTCAGAAATGCGTGTACCCAAGTTCCTTGCTCTCTTCTCCACAATTTTTTTTTTCCACCTCAAAGAATCCTTCCATCCCCTCAGTTAACTTCAATCTCTCCTACAGGTTTCTAACATGTTGAACCCATAATGATAATGTCGGTGGTTATAGCAAATCCAAGTTTGTCTTTGCTCCTGATACTGATTACGATAATGACTACCACTCCTCCTTGGGCAGAAAGATGAACCTGTCCTGGATAGTGTATCGCCTGGAAGTATTAATACGAAGATCTCTTTTTTTAACATCAGAGTTCACATGAAATGGAAGGTAAACAAAATTTGAAAATTCCTAGTTAATATGTACTCGACTTCGATTTCTCAAGTACGATTTAAAGCAAAGTTTATGATATACGTTATTTAGGCCTCGTGGTGGATCAGGGTCTGGTCAACCAGGCTGTTACTACTGGCCTCATTCAAGCCGACATACGAACAACACCTTGGCTTGTCAGGTATTGACTTTGGATACCTGTTAAACGCCTTCTTGAAGAGAGCCAGAGTTCTGTTGGTAATCCCCCTTATGTATGCTAGGAGGCAGTTCAACAGTCTTGGGCCCCTGACACTTATTGTGTTCTCTCTCAGTGTACTCGTGGCGTCCCTGCTTTTCTCTTGGGCAATGTTGCATCTCCTTCCGAGTCTTTTGCTTTCAAAGGGAGTGATTTTCATGTGGAAGCTTGGTACTAATCTATCTAGGATTTTCCAGGTGTATATTGTCATGTATTTTTTTTTCGCCTGCATTCCAGGGAATACAAATCAAGGAACTTCTACCATTCCCATAATTTAGGTGCTTGATCATCCTTATGTGTTCCGTGAAAGTTCTCTGTAAATTCTCCAGGTCAGCAATTTTGCCTTCCTTCAAGTGGGCAGTTAGTGTACAGCAGTATTCTAGCCTAGAGAGAACAAACAATTTGAAGAGAATGATCATGGGCCTGGCATTCCTATTTTTGAAGATTCTCATTTTCTAACCTATCATTTTTTCTAGCCGATACGGTAGATACATTTTTGTGGTTTTTGAGGTGAGATCCATGTGACATTATCTCTCCGAAGTCCTTCACATTAGTTTTCGCTCTATTGTATGGCAGGGCACACAACACTTACAAGTGGCGGGGCACACAACACTTACAAGTGGCGGGGCACACAACACTTACAAGTGGCGGGGCACACAACACTTACAAGTGGCGGGCACACAACACTTACAAGTGGCAGGGCACACAACACTTACAAGTGGCGGGCACAAAACACTTACAAGTGGCGGGCACACAACACTTACAAGTGGCGGGGCACACAACACTTACAAGTGGCAGGGCACACAACACTTACAAGTGGCGGGCACACAACACTTACAAGTGGCGGGCACACAACACTTACAAGTGGCGGGGCACACAACACTTACAAGTGGCAGAGCACACAACACTTACAAGTGGCGGGGCACACAACACTTACAAGTGGCGGGGCACACAACACTTACAAGTTGCGGGGCACACAACACTTACAAGTGGCGGGGCACACAACACTTACAAGTGGCGGGGCACACAACACTTACAAGTGGCGGGCACACAACACTTACAAGTGGCGGGGCACACAAGACTTACAAGTGGCGGGGCACACAAGACTTATAAGTGGCGGGGCACACAAGACTTACAAGTGGCGGGGCACACAACACTTACAAGTGGCAGGGCACATAACACTTACAAGTGGCGGGGCACACAACACTTACAAGTCGCGGGGCACACAACGCTTACAAGTGGCGGGGCACACAACACTTACAAGTGGCGGGGCACACAACACTTACAAGTGGCAGGGCACACAACACTTACAAGTGGCGGGGCACACAACACTTACAAGTGGCGGGGCACACAACACTTACAAGTGGGGGCACACAACACTTACAAGTGGCGGGGCACACAACACTTACAAATGGCGGGGCACACAACACTTACAAGTGGCGGGGCACACAAGACTTACAAGTGGCGGGGCACACAACACTTACAAGTGGCAGGGCACACAACACTTACAAGTGGCGGGGCACACAATACTTACAAGTGGCAGGGCACACAACACTTACAAGTGGCAGGCACACAACACTTACAAGTGGCAGGGCACACACAACAAGGATTGTACACTTATTTATCAATTATGTTCTTACAACAAAATCTTGCTGTGACTGATACGACAAATATTGTTGGCAAAAATATTGGTACACAAGTCTGCAAAAAGATCAAGGAATGAGACACTGCTGGCATACGAAAAAAAATAAGGTACACATAGAAATAAATTCATAATTTAGTATACTGGGTGAATATCACTGCAGGAACTACAATAATGACAAATACTGGAGAATACAATGCTGAAAGAATACAAGATGAAAAAAATGAATGAATTACTTCACACGCAGTGAATGACTGGGGTAAAGAATAAAATACTTCACAGAAATAAGGAATACAATTGAACACTACAAAATTATACTTACTAAAGACAGAGAGTAGCATAAAAAACACATAAAAAAATATAAAATTGAAACACGAAAGATATACGATAACACTGAAAAATAATGCAAAAATAATGAGTCAAAGAAACACTGAGTCTACACTGAAAACACAAGACTTAGAGTACACAAGAAATTCACTGTAAATGTCTCACACACGCAAATGTCTTTAAATGCAAGGAAAATGTCTCTAAACAGAAAATTATCACTGAAGTCTGGAGTGGTAGACGGTGGTGACGAGTGATGAGGTGAAGACGTTGTCCTGTGGGCGGGTGATGATTCCTCCTACACTCACACTGTTGTCGTGGAGAAATGCGCTTTCTAGGTGAACGCACATAACTGGCTTTATAGTTGGCGCACAGCTACAATCTTGACCAATTGTGTGAGCCAAAACAGTACTAGGACCCGGTACAAGGGTGGAAAAAAACCCACAGGTAGGTGACGTGGGGAGTGGGTGGCAGGTGGGTGAAGGGAGCGTGACTTCTGGCTGGCACTCACTGGCACACAGTCTCACCATTCACGAAGGTGGCCTAACTAAATCACAATGTCACAGGGATGGTGAAGACCACTCTTACTAGCATCCAAGCACAAGCGATATATAGACAATACTTCAGAGGAACTTGCGTACTTCTCTCTCTCAGCTGTGTTAGAAGCTGGGTTGGCTGACTGGCTTAACCCACGAGATTGGCTGACTGGAAGACGTGTAACAATGCACTCAGCATGAAGGAGCAGTGTGGGTGAGAGGAGACAGGCTGGATGATAGGCTGAAAAAGGCTGACTAGTGCTCACTTCCACAGTCTGGCTTACAGACTGGCTTAAATGCAAATCCGGGTCAACCCCTCGGAGATTGAAAGCAATTAACACATGAACTAAGCCAGGAAGCTTGAAAAACGGCTGCAACTGGTTTGCAGGCTGAAGCGACACAGGGTGGAGGAGAGTGAGGGTAAGCGGCTAGCTGGAGGTGGCAGGTTCACCTCTGACCTGCTGGCACCCCACAAACAATCTTCTAACGTCTGAAATGCCGTAAATCCACACTGTCACCAAATTGTCATGGCCGGTTCGATAACGTGGATGGGTAAAAACACTCACGTAGGCTGGTTAGTATGCATAATTATAACGGAAAGTATGGGAAGCACCATCAGCCGCCCTGCCTCTCTCTGCTCTCTATCTCAGACTGACCCACCAGTGCCTAGAGGGTGAGCGGTGTTTAGAAACGGCTATGGTCAGCAGCAACGTGAATAACAGACAGTGATTTCACACAGACGGTTGGTAGTGAGTCATCTACTGGTAAAATGGTTACTGGTAACTGGTACTACTGAGAACCTTACCTAACCTAGCGTAACCTAACGAACCTAACCTAACCTAACCAAACCTAACCTAACCTAACCTAACCTAACCTAACCTAACCTCTCCTAACCTAACCTAACCTAACCTAACCTAACCTAACCTAACTGAACAGTAATGCAACCTAACGTAACCTAACGTACCCTAACCTAACCTAACCTAATGTATCCTAACATAACCTAACGTAACCTAACGAACTAACTATCTAACCTAACCTAACGTAACCTAACGTAACCTAACCTAACATACCCTAACCTAACCTAACATAACATAACCTCGCCTAACCTATCCTAACCTATCCTAACCTAACTAACCTAACCTAACCTAACCCCTAACCTAACCTAACCTAACCTAACCTAACCTACCGTAAAATAACATAACGTAACGTAAACCTAACCTAACCTAACCTTACCTAACCTAACGTAACCTAACCTAACGTAACCCAACCTAACCTAACCAAACCTAACATAACCTAACCTAACCTAACCTAACCTAACGTAAACCTAACGTTATGTAACCTAACGTAACCTAACGTAACCTAACATACCCTAACCTAACCTAACCTAACTTAATGTATCCTAACGTTACCTAGTGCAAACCTAACCTAATCTAACCTAACCTAACCTAACATAACCTGACCTAACCTATCCTAACCTAACCTAACTAACCTAACCTTACTAACTAACGTAACCTAAACAAACGTAACCTATCGTAACGTAACGTAACCTAACATATCCTAATGTAACCTAACATAACCTAACCTAATCTATCCTAACCTAACCTCACGTAACTCAACCTAACCTAACCAAACCTAACCTAACCAAACCTAACCTAACCATACCGAGGGCGGGGATAGAACCCGCGATCAGAGAATCTCAAAACTCCAGACCGTCGCGTTAGCCGCTGGACCAGCTAGCTTCAATAAGATTCGTCCAACTACATATATTTCTACACGATAGGAAGGTCAAGCTTTCAATATTATAAGAAGGTTACGTTTCACTCCTGTGAGGAGCGAAACGTAGCCTGTGTAAAATATTCAAAACCATATTTGTTAAGTGTAAATCAAAGGATTATTGATAATTAAGATAAAAAGCAACAGTAATAATGATAACATTTGTACTGCCAGACTTGGAGAAACTTGGCGACCAACACGATGTGAAAATAAAAAATATACTGACCTTTAATACCAATCAATTTGGAGGAAGACAAGACAAGTAACATAATTTTTACAATGTATAAATGATCAGTAGAATAATAATCCATTAGTTTCAGCACGTTAACAATTATGTAATGTAAATATAACATATATATAGCATATAATGTAGCAGATTATATAGCATATTATATAACATATAAAATATTAGTTTTTTCTATGTTAAGTTTTGCATGTGTATTGTTTTACTTAGTTACTTTTTCTTGTTCAGTGATATAATATTAGAAGATCTCCGTCTATAATGGAAAGTAAGAGTCTATAATATATTAAGACAAACGTTGTTTCCAGTGTAAAATATTCATTATGTCAACAGTAGGAAAAAAAGTGATGTTAATGGCAGGAATGTTGCTTGCTGACGCCGTCAAGAACATCCCGTAATACGTCAAGTTTTACGTTCAGTCAACACCTAATTATCGCAGTAATGTTCGACCTCAAAATGTGTTTCAGGGCCGTCGGGTTTGACTCTTACCACCGCAGTACTCACGCTCACTAATACATACATACATACATACAAATACATACATACATACTACATACATTCATACATACATACATCATAATATACATACTTTACATACAAAATACCATACATACATACACACACACTTTACATACATACATACATTCATACATACAATAATAATAACAGAAGACAGGAGAAAAGAGGGGTGGGTTGATTCAATCTTCTTGGACTGCAAGAAGGCCTTTCGACACATTTTCCTCACAAGAGGGGCAGAAACTAAGGATCAGGCGCATATAACAGGAAGGGCACTGCAGTAGATCAGAGAATACCTGACAGGAGGCAACAACAAGTCATGGTAAAGTAATGATGTTATCACAGTGGGCACCTGTGAACGAGCGGGGTCCCACAGGGTCGGTCCTAGGACCAGTGCTATTTTTGGTATATGTGAACGACATGAAAGGAAGGGTTAGACTCAGAAGTGTCCCGTTTGCAGGGGATGTGAAGTTAATGAAGAGAATTAAATCAGATGAGGATCAGGCAGGACTTCAAAGTGACCTGGACAGACTGGACACCTGGATCAGCAACTGGACTTCTCGAATTTAAACCCCGCCAAATGCAAAGTCATGAAGATAGGGGAAGGGCACAGAAGACAAACAGACAGAGTATAGGCTAGGTGGCCCCAAAAACTGCAAACCTCACTCAAGGAAAGAATCTTGGGTGAGTATAAACACCAAGCATGTCTCCAGAAGCACACATCAACAAGATAACTGTTTTTCAGCATAAATTTGCGCCTGGCAAACCTGGAAAAAAGCGTTCCGATACCCTTAGTAAGGAATGTTCAAGACACTGTACACCGTGTACGTCAGGCCCATACTGGAGTATGCAGCACCTGTTTGGAATTTCCCCACCTAGTCAAGCATGTCAAGAAACTAAAGAAAGTGCAAAGGTTTGCGACAAGGTTAGTTCCAGAGCTAAGAGGAATGTCATGAAAAAAGGTTAAGGGAAATCGGCCTGACGACATTGGAGGACAGGAGGGTCAGTGGAGACATGATAACGACATATAAAATACTGCGCAGAATAGACAAGGTGGACAAAGACAGGATGTTCCAGGGAGGGGACACAGAAACAAGAGGTCACAATTGGTGTACTTAACTTAGAAAGACAGCTCATCGCCTGCACAGCCGCCCCTGCAGACGAGGTCTTGAGAAGCTGTCAAAGTCATCTCTCAATGGGCTGTAAATGAGTTATAATTTGTAAGATTATAAATTACCCCTAGGGGGTGTTATGTCAGCATATTTCATTCACTGATGGCTGACAAACTTACTTGTGTGGACTCAAAAGTCCGCCCCTTACTGCCGACTATAGGTTGATTACAAACTCCTTGCGACTCAAGAACTGCGCACCCCCCGTTACAAGAAATTCGTAACCTACCTTGCTCTTGTAGCGTGAGCTATGGTGTTCTTCACACCTTCGACAGGAAATGGGTGACTTGATAGAAGCTGAAGTGTCCTTGGATGTCCACGTCTTCCATAGTCTAGAATACGCACCACTGGTACACTATGTTCCACAAGATTTGTCTTTATTGTTCACAATCTTATCACTAAAGAACTGATCACACTTCTCTTAAAAGTTTTTTATTGTGTTTTATGAGAACACTTTGTTCACACTAATGCACAGATGGGTTTTTGTTGGTTATCCTGGCGTCAGTGTCACTCTCTGTAGAGTCAAAAGTAATCTGAAGATGCCACAGTGCCCCACGCCATTACTGCCCCTTGCACAAAGGAAAAGCTGACATAGTACTTTTGCTTCCTTGCCAATTTTCCTCGATGAAGCAAAGCAGAATTTTTTGATTCTTGCTGTCTTAAGCATAGACAACAATGTCCACTATCTTTACTATGGTAATAAAGTGGGAGCAGGATTTTCCTTAATTGTCTTGCTAAAGTAAGAGATGAACTGTATTTTATTAAGCAAACACTTTGCAACACAGGACCGCACAGAGCGTCGAGCCACGCCCAAAATACTAATACCTGCATCTGCTATCAATTACTCACTGTAGCAGTAAACAAGATATTTGCCCCTTCTGAGAGGGCTGGGCCCCTCAGGGCTGAAAGGGCTGAAAGGGGCTGAAGGGGGCTGATACCCCCCTCCTGGAGAAAATTTCTCCACACTGGGGGCGGCGGAGGTTCGCTGCAGGTGAACTATTCATCACTTAACATTAATTTGATTTTCTCACTCGCCACCACTGCTGCTTGTCTTTTCTGAACAGCTTTAGTCTGTGTGGTTTCTGGAGAATCACTAATTTTGTTTTCAACCTGTGTAATTCTAACGGAAACTAGTTTATTCATGTCCGCTTATTCACTACACCTTTGTTTAAAAACATCAACTGTCCTGATGATTTCCATTTGCATCAGGAAATATAGGGTCACAATTTTCCAAGTGGCCATTGGGCCCCTCGGACCATCATTGTCAATAATCACTTTTGCACCAGGTCTTAAGGACTTATGATTTTCAGGAACACCAGCTCCATAGAATTTGTTCTCTCAATGAGGGTGAATAGTCTTCTCCCCAAAATTTTTCTCCCAACGTTCAATCACTTTATTAAGGTGTTTGAATTTATGTCTGAGTTGCTCAGGTTCGAAATAAGTAGGATCCTCTATAATTTCTTTATCATTCATGGGAGGAACAGGTTCGAGCCTTCTCCAATGGAGTAAATGAGATGGACTTAACACTTCTAAATTGTCCAGATCATCGGTAACATAAGTTAGAGGTCTGTTGTTGACTCTATTTTCTATTTCAGTCACAACTGTACGGAATTCTTCTAAGTCTATTCTCTGACGATGAAGAGTCTTCCTTAAACAACGTTTTACAATGCCGATCATTCTTTCATAAAATCCGCGTGCCATGGAAAATTTAGGAGAAGAACTCCAACGACAACTGCGTTAAATCACATCTGTTGTACTTCTGGTTGATCAAAGATCTTGCTTATATAAGCAGCACCACAACAAAGTTCGTTGCATTATCTGAAATTCATCAGTCTGGGACATGCCCTTCTGGCTGAAAACCCTTTCTGAATAATTTGATAAAGGGTTTCAGCAGACATGTCAGTGGCTACTTCTAGATGTACTGCTCTAGTTGTAGCACAAGTGAACAAACAGATGTACACCTTGATAGGAACTTTGCCAACTGTTTTGGTTAAATTTTTGGGTCCAGTGTAATCTACACCTTCACCTCAAATGGAGTGATATGACAAACTCTTTCAGAGGGATATGGAGGGGGAAACCTGGATACTGACATACACGCATATCGTATGACGACAAGTAATACAGTCCTTTATTTGTTTTTTTCACCACTTTGTCGACCTTGAGGTATCCAGTAGGATTGTCGTATATGACAAAGTGTGTCAGCTACCCACCATGTAACACGTTACTGTGGGCGTTTTTGCACAATCAGTTTTGTTAGCCAATGATTCTTGGGGGATCAATATTGGATCTATGGCTTTTTTTAGGTAGTGAAGAATTATGAATTCTTCCTTGACATCTTATAATCTTTTCTGAGTCGAGATAAGTTTCCCAAGAATTAATCATAACAGGTTTCTTTGGGATTTATCTTGTGTTTCCAGAAATTTATATTCTGTGAGAAAACATCTTTCTGTATTAGTTTCACCCAGTATTTAATGGGTTCAAATTCTTTAAACAGTTTTTTTCCTTTAATGAATTTATGGACAAGAGCTGTAACTCTTAAGAGTTTTTCCCAAAGATGAGTATTAGATCCATCAATGACTCTTTCTGTTGTGTCTGCAGTATTTACACAACTTATTTCTGCTGTGTTCAAGCAGACGTTCTTCTGGCATAATGTGAGGTTTTTGCTGAGGCCAGTTATTTTCATTAGAGACCCAGTTCGGTCCGTGGAGCCATAATTTATTATCCACAAATTTCTTGAGGGGACACCACGTGACAACATGTCAGCTGGGTTCTCTTGGGTAGAGACGTGAGAAAGAGATAATCTCTATGCATCTCTTTTATTTCTGCTACTCTGTTCTGTACATAGACCAACTTACTCTTTTTATTTTTTTAACCACTGGAGAAAAATGCTTTATTATCACTCCAGATCACGGTTTTCTCAATAGTGAGATGATCGAGTACTTTTTTTGAGATAGCTAATTTTGTACCTACATAGAGTGCTGTCAGTTCCAATTGTGGTACTGTTCTGACCTTCAAGGGTGCTAACCCTGGCCTTTGAAGTATTTAAATGTACTTCCTTCAGCATTACTCATGTAAGCTACAGCGCCATAACCTCTGGGTTTACGCATCACAGAACACATGTAATGTGTAATTGTTTCCCTCTTGACCTATTTGTCTGGGAATGTAATTGATGAAGTTGCTTAAACTCCTTGGATATTTTATCCCATGCTTGACTCATTTCTAGAGGCAAGTTCTCATCCCATCCAATTTTGAGCTTCCATGCATCTTGCATAAGCATTTTACCCTTTATGGTAAATTTGGGGAGAGGTCCTAGAGGATCAAAACATTGTGATACCTCTGACAGTAAACACGTTTAGTGAGTGTACTGCATGATTTATTGTTTATCTTTTTGAGACTCAAAGTATCTTCCTGTGTGTTCCAATTAAGTCCCAGCACATTGTTGCAATCAGGAATTTCAGTTTCAGCAAAATCTTCTTTGATAAGTTCCCTTAATTGCTTTTAATTTTTATTCCCCCATCCTTAGAGGCATATTTGCTTCTTTCATCTCCTTTTTTAGCTTCTCTGTATAAGGATTTCAAATCCTCCTCTTTATTCACACTACCTTGAAGATTGTCCACATAGAAACTATTCTATAAGATTTCTTTGAAGGGACTTTCAGATTTCTTCAAAATGTGCATTTAGAGTAGCTTCTAGTAAGAATGGAGAGGATTTTTGCACCAAAAAAATACTGAATTGAAAGATAAGTTTTCACAGGACTTTGAGGATCATGTGGATTTTTCATGCCACAAGAATCGAGTATAATCTCTATCTATTTCTTGTAGTCCTACTCTTTAAAAAAGCTTTGGAAATATCAGCCGTGTAGGCATATGGGTTTGTGCGAAATTTCATAAGCAAAGTCTGTATGTCAGGACAGGCTAACTTGACCTTAAACTGCTTTCAGTGCTGCAAAAATGTTTCTTTTAATCCCTGGATCTGCACAGACTTAGGCAAATCATCTCTACCAATACAGTTTCTACTGTCTTTTTTTCCCGTTTCCTAGACCAACAGTGATTCTGGCTAGGTCATTGTCTGTTTACCAGAATTGTGGAAAAAAACAGCTATATCTAACTGTATTTTGGCATAGGGTTGTTTATTCAGTTTCTGCAACACTGTTCTTCTTATGAAGGACCTTTGTGAGCCTTGATCAAATAAAGTTAGCACATTGGTTTTGTGTAATTTATTAGATAACTCAACTCGAGCTATCGGAGAGCAGTTGCTTTATTACTTTCTCTCACATTTAATGCTGTTGCTTGTTGACTTCCTGATTCGTGGAAGTCTGCTGCTGTTCAGCAAAAGTATTTGGCATAATCTGAGATGCATACCCTTGGCATTTAAAACACTTCTTCAGTGGCATTTCCTCCCTTGTGTTCACCTAAACACTTATGCACCTTTTTAGCTGATGAAACACGTTGTTTACGGCCTCCATTGATGTGTAATTTACTCATACTGTGCCCAATGTGTTCCATCACAAAGTACACATTTTGGAATACTTTATGTATGACAGTCTGTTTACTGTCTGTTGTATTCACAGCTTGATAAATGCCTATATGGATTTCCCATTTGTGGTTTAGTGGGAGTAGTATACTCTTTTTTTACTGAGTTGAAGGTTGTTATCCACTGGATTTGTGGATTTTTCATGTTGTCTCGTTTGCTTGCATGCATGAAACTTTTGTTTGGTAAACCATTGCTAATTTCTTCACAAGTGAAATAGCGTTTATTGAACATATATTTAATCGTTCAATAGTTGTGGTGACAACTTATCTTGTACAATCCCACTGAAAAAACCAATCACATTGCTTAAGTCATATTTGGGCACCTAGAGATCTGAGACATTGTCTAATGTGATTCTAAAGCCTGTAAGTCTAAAAAAACAATGTTGGGTGGCTTCAAACTTGATATTAAGACTGCATGTCTAACTCTGGCCTTGTCAGAAATCGAAGTAATTGTCTGCAAAGACACGTAAGGCTATTTGATATTTACCTTTAAAAACCGGAAATGACTTAATCAGTTCATAGGGTTTCCCCCTTCACAAGACATTTAAGGTAATTGTACTTAGAAAACTCATCTATGTCAGTTCGTGAATTTACTTTTGGATTGAAAACCACTAATGAATTCTTCATAATTATGACCTTGGAAAATGGGTTTAATGACAATGTATGTAAGCTTGGTAATGGGACACTTTTTGTTACAGGTGTTAACAGGTGTTTGACCACTAGTTACAGTAGGTCTCTGTGACAGAGTTTTTGCCGCAGATAGGCTGTACTCCTGTCCACCTTAATTGTTGATTACTAAAAGTATCCAAAAAATTTTAATTTCATCCTCAGAACATCTGATTGAAGAAATTATTTTCATAATGTGTATAGTCTGAATTAATTATTTTCGACGTTGTGTAAGTAAATTCGAATTTGACATCAAGATTATCAAAATCTAATGTTTGTATCTTGAGTTAATCCTATACAGACTGAAATTAGTTTTTCTAATTGTGTAAAACTTAGTCTGCAAAGACTGAAACTGGTTTTCAAACAAACCATTTTAATGGTATATCGGAAAATTCTAAACACCACACTTAGAATGTTTAAAAAACACTGTACTGCTAATAAAACAGCTGAGTTTTGTTATGCTTAAGTCAGCAATAATCGAGCCACAGACTACTGACCTACTAAGCTTAAACTCAGGGTCAATGACCATGAAGGGTACAGAGTACATATGCCTAGAGTCTAATCGACATGTGCCTAGGGCCACATGGTAACTAACACACACACACACACAACACACACACACACACACGCATGCACATACACAGGACTAGTGTCTAATCGACATGTGCCTAGGACCAAATGGTAACCAAATGGTAACACACACACACACACACATGCATGCACATACAACAGGCCTAGTGTCTAATCGACATGTGCCTAGGATCAAATGGTAAAATAACACACACAAAACACACACACACACACACACACACACACACCAAAACACACACACACACACACACCACACCACACACATACACACACACACACCCGACACACACACAAACTCAGAAACCTCAGAACAGCATTCCGCACCTTAATAAGGAATCGTTCAGGACCCGTTTCACCGGGACTTTAGACCTTTATAA
>NC_069403.1:25490682-25520682 GCF_026875155.1 Cherax quadricarinatus
GGAGGGAGGGGAAGGTGAGATCACAACACAACTACCATACCATTGATGGGTAGGAGGAGGAGAGGAAGGTGAGATCACAGACAAACTACCATTACCACTGATGGGGTAGGAGGGAGGAGAGGAAGGTGAGATCACAAAAACCCAACTACCATTACCACTTGATGGGGTAGGAGGGAGGAGAGGAAGGTGAGATCACAACAACAACTACCATTACCACTTGATGGGGTAGGAGGGAGGAGAGGAAGGTGAGATCACAACAACAACTACCATTACCACCATTAACATGAAGTTGAACAATTATAAATATTGTGAAAACTTGCAAGTGGTCGGAGAGAGAAACATCGATCTGCTCTTGATATCAAACCCCTTCAATGGAGGTTCCTTGATGCTAGTGAGAGGCTCTTGATCTAGGGAATTGAATCTGTGCTCCAGTTCCCTGAAATGAGCCTGAATACCTTCCATCTCCCCCACGTGCGCTATATAATCCTACGGGTTGAGCGCTCCGCCATTATTATAATAATATCAATATTTCAATAAGAGACTTACGTAATATATATATATTTATTATATATATATATTATATATATATATATATATATATTATATATATATATATAATATATATATTATATATATATATTATATATATATATATATATATATATATATATTATATATATATATATATATATATATGGTTCCTTGCTCTGATCTCGACCATCACATTTATGTAATATAATTGTCTAACATGTTTAAAGATACATAGATTTTCCATTATGTAACCCTGCTAGGCAAGTGCACTACTCATTACGCATTTTTTCGAGAATTTTCTTTCATAGATATCAGTGCCCTAAGCGTTGAGAGAGAGAGAGAGAAGAGAGAGGGAGGAGAGAGAGAGAGAGGGGAGAGAGAGAGAGAGAGAGAGAGAGAGAGAGAGAGAGAGAGAGAGATAAGAGAGAGAAAGAGGACAGCGTAAAGCAAGCTTCTATACCACAAGACGGGCAGAAAGCAGCAACTTCACTCTGGCTGTACCCGTCTCCAGAACATCACTCCATCTGAGATCATATATCCCCAGGATGACTCTAGTCTGGAACACGTTAGTACAGCATTATGATGTCAACGAGATAAAGTCAGTTGATCAAATGAAAATGCTGGCCCACAGATGGCTCCAACTTCATCCTGTTCCCTTCTTGTATGATTCATAACATTAAAAATGCTTTCAAATGAGCTGATGTAGGTAACAGCTCTTAGCTTGCCAATAAAGTTAGGAATACTTAACCAGTAAATAGCTTGAGTATAAAGTTAGGAATACTTAACCAGTAAATAGTTTGTCAAAAAAGTTAAGGATCCTTAACCTAACCTTGTCAAACCCTGTGTGAGAAAAACAAAGGTGTCCTTATTGGATTCTTGAAAGCTCTTCGCCTCTGCAGGTTGTTCCTTAACGAAGAATAAACCTACATAACACACGTCTTTACGTCTTAATTCCGTCAACATCCAGACTGAGAGACGAGACACATGTAATCCTTAAGAGATTACCCAGGAAATATTCCTCTAAACAGTTCATAGTGCTCCGTGTGGCGATGTTGCCAAGAATATCCGCCAGTTGCTTGATAGAAGAATTATTAATGTTTACAACATAAAAATAATATAATACAATATAATATAAATATATAATATCTTTGTTTCTACAAGGGATAAAGTACAAGGTATACAGACCATAGTTGACATCAGTGACATAATACTATATAGAAAGCCGCTTGTTATGCTCAGCACTTCGGGCAAATTAGGGCAGTTTTGTCCCAGAATGCGACCCACACCAGTCGAATAACACCCTAACCCATTTTACTGACGGGGAACATAGACAACCGGTTTTAGGAAACACGCCCAATGTTTCTACCCTCGCCGGGAATCGAACCCGGACGTTCGCCTTGTGAAGGCAGAGATTTAGCTACTAGGCCAGTGGGCCACATGAATAAATTCCCCTTTGAATGGTCCCACACTAACTTCCACAGCAAGCTTCTACATCCATTGTAGACAATATCCAAAGAAATATGTTGGGGAAAGAGGCAGAATCTTTCAGTCCACCTAGGTGAACATGGATACACAAATAACTCGCACATAGAAGAGAGGAGCTTACGACGACGCTTCGGTCCGCCTTTGTAAATGGTCCAAATCGAACCGAAACGTCTTCGTAAGATACTCTCTTCTATGTGCGGGTTATTTGTGTATCGTTCCAGTCATGGTATTGTGCCTTTTTTGTTGTTGTTGTTATCATGGATACTCCATCATCAAGGACGACTTAAAGAACGCCTTAGTCCTCCGCAGGAGCTCCACGGAATATTTTATGTATTGGAATAAGGCACAACTGTTCTTCACTGAACATGACCTTAAACACCGACGGTACCTGAAGTCTCTCTACTCACCGTCACCGACACCGTGGAACATAGTACCGGAAGCTACAAAATTTAAGTAACACTTGGATACATGATATTCAGCCAAGCAAAGCCCAACCTGCCTCACAATACAAGAATCACGTGACATCACAACAAAAGGATCATGTGACCTCACAACAAAAGAATCATGTGACCTCACAATACAAGAATCACGTGACGTCACAACCAAGAATCACTTGACCCCACAACACAAGAATCACTTGACCTCATTGTCTATCTGACATCGAGAAAACCCTCACTTACATTTTTCATGTCACTATATTACATTTACATCTATATTCTGCTATATTTTTACCTCTACTATAAGTGATCAAGGTCCCAGGACCGAACGTTTTCAAATAAATATGTCCCAGTGTTTTCTCACTTGTCGTCTTTTAGCAAAAAATTATCGGTATCAGTTACCAATGTTTTATACTATATACATTGTGCACTCCGTGGCCACTTTTATTAAGTACACCTGCGCACCTAACCAGCCAATCACGTGGCAGCAATTCGATGTCTAAAAGCATGTGACCATGGCCAAGAGGTCCAGCTGTTGTTCAAACAATACTCCAGAATGGGAAACAAATGTGATCTGAATGACTTTGTGGAATGTGAGATGTTAGAGAATGGCCAGACAGCATCAAGCTGACAGGAAGGCTACAGTAACTCAAATAATGACTCGTTACAATAGTGGTATGTAGAAAAGCATCTATGAACGCACAAAACATCGAACCTTAACGTGGATGAGTTACAGCAGCAGACCACACGAGGTTGCATTCCTGTCATTTCAACAAGGACCAGAATCTCTATTGAATGTTTCCAACACTTTGTTGCATACATACCACGATGAATTCAGTCTGTGCAGTAGCAGAAGGGTGTACCTCATAAAGTGGCAACTGATTTTGAGTTTGTGTGTGTGTGTGTGTGTGTGTGTATGTGTGTGTGTGTGTGTGTGTGTGTGTGTGTGTGTGTGTGTGTGTGTGTGTGTGTGTGTGGTGTGTGTGTGTGTGTGTACTCACCTAACTGTAGTTGCAGGGGTCAAGACTCAGCTAGTGGGTCCTGTGTGTGTATGTGTGTGTGTGTGTGTGTGTGTGTTAGTTAGTTAGTTACCATTTTGTCCTAGGCACATGTCGATTAGACACTAGGCCTGTTGTATTTGAGAGTGTGTGTGTGTGTGTGTGTGTGTTAGTTACCATGTTGTCCTAGGCACATGTCGATTAGACACTAGGCCTGTTGTATTTGCGAGTGTGTTAGTTACCATTTTGTCCTAGGCACATGTCGATTAGACACTAGGCCTGTGTGTGTGTGTGTTCACCTAATTGTGGTTGCAGGGTGTGTACGTGTGTGTGTGTGTGCATGTGTGTGTGTATGTGTGTGTGTGTGTGTATGTGTGTGTGTGTCTGTGTGTGTGTGTGTGTGTACTCACCTAGATGTGGTTGCAGGGGTCGAGTCATAGCTCCTGGCCCTGCCTATTTACTGGCCGCTACTGGGTCACCCTCCTTGCACCATGAGCTTTATCATACCTCTGCTTAAAGCTATGTATGGATCCTGCCTCCACTACATCGCTTCCCAAACTATTCCACTTCCTGACTACTCTGTGACTGAAGAAATAATTTCTAAAATCATTGTGATTCATCTGTGTCTTCAGTTTCCAACTGTGTTCCCTTGGTGCTGTGTCCAGTCTCTGGAACATTCTGTCTCTGTCCACCTTGCCTTGTCAATTCCTCTCAGTATCTTACATGTCGTTATCATTTCCCCCTTAAATCTTGTATCCTCCAGTGTCGTCAGGTCGATTTCCCTTAACCTCTCCTAGTAGGACATACGCCTTAGCTCTGGGACTAGTCTTGTTGCAAACCTTTGCCCTTTCTCTAGTTTCTTTACATGCTTGGCTAGGTGTGGGTTCCAAACTGGTGCTGTATACTCTAATATGGGTCTAAAGTACACGGTGTACAGGGTCCTGAATGATTCCTTATTAAGGTGTCGGAATGCTGTTCTGAGGTTTCTGAGGTTTGTGTGTGTGTGCGGGTGTGTGTGTGTGTATGTGTGTGTGTGTGTGTGGTGTGTGTGTGTGTGTGTGTGTGTGTGTGTGTGTGTGTGTGTGTGTGTGTGTGTGTGTGTGTGTGTGTGTGTGTGTGTGTGTGTGTGTGTTAGTTACCATTTGATCCTAGGCACATGTCGATTAGACACTAGGCCTGTTGTATGTGCATGCATGTGTGTGTGTGTGTGTGTGTTACCATTTGGTTACCATTTGGTCCTAGGCACATGTCGATTAGACACTAGTCCTGTTGTATGTGCATGCGTGTGTGTGTGTGTTGTGTGTGTGTGTGTGTGTTAGTTACCATGTGGTCCTAGGCACATGTCGATTAGACTCTAGGCCATATGTACTCTGTACCCTTCATGGTCATTGACCCTGAGTTTAAGCTTAGTAGGTCAGTAGTCTGTGGCTCGATTATTGCTGACTTAAGCATAACAAAACTCAGCTGTTTATAGCAGTACAGTGTTTCTTAAACATTCTAAGTGTGGTGCTAGAATTTTCGATATACCATTAAAATGGCTTGTTTGAAAACTCAGTTTCAGTCTTTGCAGACTAAGATTACACAATTAGAAAAACTAATTTCAGTCTGTATAGGATTAACTCAAGATACAAACATAGATTTTGATAATCTTGATGTCAAATTCGAATTACTTACACAACGTCTGAAAATAATTAATTCAGACTATACACATTATGAAAATAAATTTCTTCAATCAGATGCATCTGAGGATGAAATTAAAAATGTTTTGGATACTTTTAGTAATCAACAATTAAGGTGGACAGGAGTACAGCCTATCTGCCGCAAAACTCTGTCACAGAGACCTACTGTAACTAGTGGTCAAACACCTGTTACACCTGTAACAACAAGTGTCCCATTACCAAGCTTACATACATTGTCATTACCTATTTTCCAAGGTCATAATTATGAAGAATTCATTAGTGGTTTTCAATCCATAGTAAATTCACGAACTGACATAGATGAGATTGCTAAGTACAATTACCTTAAATGTCTTGTGAAGGGAGAACCCTAATGAACTGATTAAGTCTTTTCCCGGGGGGTTAAAGGTAATTATCAAATAGCCTTACGTGTCTTTGCAGACAATTACTTCGATGCTGACAAGGCCAGAGTTAGACATGCAGTCTTAATATCAAGCTTGAAGCCACCCAAACATTGTTTTTCAGACTTACAGGCATTTAGAATCACATTAGACAATAGTCTCAGATCTCTAGGTGCTAAATATGACCTAAGACAATGTGATTGGTTTATCAGTGGTATTGTACAAGATAAGTTGTCACCACAAACTATTGAACGATTAATATTATGTTCAATAAACGCTATTTCACTTGTGAGGAAATTAGCAATGGTTTACAAAAAATAGTTTCATGCATGCAAGCAACGAGACAAGATGAAAAATCCACAAATCCAGTGGATAACAAACCTTAAAACTCAGTATAAAAAGAGTATACCTACTCCCACTAAACCACAATAATGGGAAATCCCATATAGGCATTTATCAAGCTGTGAATACAACAGACAGTAAACAGACTGTCATACATAAACGTAATTCCAAAATGTGTACTTTGTGATGGAACACATTGGGCACAGTATTGTAGTCAATACACACCCAATGGAGGCACGTAAACAACGTGTTCATCAGCTAAAAAGGTGGCATCAAGTGTTTAGGTGAACAAAGGGAGGTAAATGCTCACTGAAGAAGTGTTTTAAATGCAAGGGTGTGCATCATACAGACATTATGCCCAATACTTTCGCTGAACAGCAGCAGACTTCCACAGAATCAGGAAGTCAACAAGCAACAGCATTAAATGTGAGAGATAAGTTTAAAGCAACTGCTCTCCCGATAGCTCGAGTTGAGTTATCTAATAAATTACACAAAACCAATGTGCTAACATTATTTGATCAAGGCTCACAAAGGTCCTTCATAAGAAGAACAGTGTTGCAGAAACTGAATAAACAACCCTATGCCAAAATACAGTTAGATATAGCTGTTTTTTTCCACAATTCTGGTAAACAGACATATGACCTAGCCAGAATCACTGTTGGTCTAGGAAACAGGAAAAAGACAGTAGAAACTGTGGTAGTAGATGATTTGCCTAAGTCTGTGCAGATCCAGGGATTAAAAGAAACAGTTGCAGCACTGAAAGCAGCTAAGGTCAAGTTAGCCTGTCCTGACATACAGACGTGCTTATGAAATTTCGCACAAACCCATATGCCTACACGGCTGATATTTCCAAAGCTTTCTTAAGAGTAGGACTACAAGAAATAGATAGAGATTATACTCGATTCTTGTGGCATGAAAATCCACATGATCCTCAAAGTCCTGTGAAAACTTATCGTTTCAAATCAGTATTATTTGGTGCAACATCCTCTCCATTCTTACTAGAAGCTACTCTAAATGCACATTTGAAGAAATCTGAAAGTCCCTTCAAAGAAATCTTATAGAAAAGTTTCTATGTGGACAATCTTCAAGGTAGTGTGAATAAAAAGGAGGATTTGAAATCCTTATACAGAGAAGCTAACAAGGAGATGAAAGAAGCAAATATGCCTCTAAGGATGAGGAATACAAATTCAAAGCAATTAAGGGAACTTATCAAAGAAGATTTCCCTGAAACTGAAATTCCTGATTGCAACAATATGCTGGGACTTAATTGGAACACACAGGAAGATACTTTGAGTCTCAAAAAAGATAAACAATAAATCATGCAGTACACTCACTAAACGTAGTTTACTGTCAGAGGTATCACAATGTTTTGATCCTCTAGGACTCCTCTCACCAATTACCATAAAAGGTAAAATGCTTATGCAAGATGCATGGAAACTCAAAATTGGATGGGATGAGAACTTGCCTCTAGAAATGAGTCAAGCATGGGATGAAATATCCAGGAGTATTAAACAACTTCATCAAATTAAATTTCCCAGACAAATAGGTCAAGAGGGAAACAATTACACATTACATGTGTTCTGTGATGCGTCAACCAGAGGTTATGGCACTGTAGCTTACATGAGTAATGCTGAAGGAAGTACACTAATTACTTCAAAGGCCAGGGTCGGGACCCTTGAAGGTCAGAACAGTACCACAATTGGAACTGACAGCACTCTATGTAGGTACAAAATTAGCTGTCTATCTCAACAAAGTACTTGATCATCTCACTATTGAGAAAACCGTGATCTGGAGTGATAATGAGGCAGTTCTCCAGTGGTTAAGAAATAATAAGAGTAAGTTGGTCTATGTACAGAACAGAGTAGCAGAAATAAAAGAGATGCATAGAGATTATCTCTTTCTCCACGTCTCTACCCAAGAGAATCCAGCTGACATGTTGTCACGTGGTGTCCCACTCAAGAAATTTGTGGATAATAAATTATGGCTCCACGGACCGAACTGGGTCTCTAATGAAAATAACTGGCCTCAGCAAAAACCTCACATTATGCCAGAAGAAACAGTCTGCTTGAACACAGCAGAAATAAGTTGTGTAAATACTGCAGACACAACAGAAAGAGTCATTGATGGATCTAAATACTCATCTTTGGGTAACTCTTAAGAGTTACAGCTCTTGTCCATAAATTCATTAAAGGAATAAACACTGATTATGAATATCTTGAACCCATTAAAAACTGGGTGAACTAAATACAGAAAGATGTTTTCTCTACAGAATATAAATTTCTGGAAACACAAGATAAATCCCCAAAGAAACCTGTTATGATTAATTCTTTAGGACTTTATCTCGACTCAGAAAAGATTATAAGATGTCAAGGAAGAATTCATAATTCTTCACTACCTAAAGAAGCCATAGATCCAATATTGATCCCCAAGAATCATTGGCTAACAAAACTGATTGTGCAAAACGCCCACAGTAACGTGTTACATGGTGGGGTAGCTGACACACTTTGTCATATACGACAATCCTACTGGATACCTCAAGGTCGACAAAGTGTGAAAAAACAAATAAAGGACTGTATTACTTGTCGTCACTACGATATGCATATGTCAGTATCCAGGTCCACCTCCATATCCCTCTGAAAGAGTTTGTCATATCACTCCATTTGAGGTGACAGGTGTAGATTACACTGGACCAATAATTTTAACCAAAACAGTTGGCAAAGTTCCTATCAAGGTGTACATCTGTTTGTTCACTTGTGCTACAACTAGAGCAGTACATCTAGAAGTAGCCACTGACATGTCTGCTGAAACCTTTATCAAATTATTCAGAAGGTTTGCAGCCAGAAGGGCATGTCCCAGACTGATGATTTCAGATAATGCAACGAACTTTGTTGCTGGTGCTGCTTATATAAGCAAGATCTTTGATCAACCAGAAGTACAACAGATGCTGAATCAACGCAGTTGTCGTTGGAGATTCATTCCTCCTAAATCTCCATGGCACGGCGGATTTTATGAAAGAATGATCGGCATTGTAAAGCGTTGTTTAAGGAAGACTCTTCATCGTCAGAGAATAGACTTAGAAGAATTCCGTACAGTTGTGACTGAAATAGAAAATAGAGTCAACAACAGACCTCTAACTTATGTTACCGATGATCTGGACAATTTAGAAGTGTTAAGTCCATCTCATTTACTCCATTGGAGAAGGCTCGAACCTGTTCCTCCCATTTAATGATAAAGAAATTATAGAGGATCCTACTTATTTCGAACCTGAGCAACTCAGACATAAATTCAAACACCTTAATAAAGTGATTGAACGTTGGGAGAAAATTTGGCGAGAAGACTATCTCACCTCATTGAGAGAACACTTCTATGGAGCTGGTGTTCCTGAAAATCATATAAGTCCTTAAGACCTGGTGACATAGTGATTATGACAATGATGGTCCGAGGTCCCAATGGCCACTTGGAAAAATTGTGACCATATATCTGATGCAAAACGGAATCATCAGGACAGGTTGATGTTTTAGCAAAGTGTAGTGAATAACGGACAATGAAATAAACTAGTACCGTTAGAATTACACAGTGTTGAAAACAAAATTAGTGATTCTCCAGAAACCACACAGACCAAAGACGTTCAGAAAAGACAAGCAGCAGTGGTGGCGAGTGAGAAAATCAAATTAATGTTAAGTGATGAATAGTTCACCTGCAGCGAACCTCCGCCGCCCCCCAGTGTGGGGAAATTTTCTCCAGGAGGGGGGTATCAGCCCCCTTCAGCCCCTTTCAGCCCTTTCAGCCCTGAGGGGCCCAGCCCTCTCAGAAGGGGCAAATATCTTGTTTACTGCTACAGAGAGTAATTGATAGCAGATGCAGTATTAGTATGGGACGTGGGCTCGACGCTCTGTGCGGTCCTGTGTTGCAAAGTGTAGCTTAATAAAAGACAGTTCATCTCTTACTTTAGCAAGACAATTAAGGAAAATCCTGCTCCCACTTTATTACCATAGTAAAGATAGTGGACATTGTTGTCTATGCTTAAGACAGCAAGAATCAAACATTCTGCTTTGCTTCATCGAGGAAGTGGCAAGGAAGCAAAAGTACTATGTCAGCTTTTCCTTTGTGCAAGGGGCAGTGATGGCGTGGGGCACTGTGGCATCTTCAGATTACTTTTGACTCTACTGAGAGTGACACTGACGCCAGGATAACCAACAAAGAACGATCTGCGTTAGTGTGAACAAAGTGTCTCATAAAACACAATAACACTTAAGAGAAGTGTGATCAGCTTCTTTAGTGATAAGATTGTGAACAATAAAGACAAATCTTGTGGAACATAGTGTACCAGTGTGCGTATTCCTAGACTATGGAAGACGTGGACATCCAGGACACTTCAGCTTCTATCAAGTCACCGATACCTGTCGAAGGTGTGAAAAACACCATAGCTCACGCTACAATGAGCAAGGTAGGTTACGAATTTCTTGTAGTACGGGGACTGCGCAGTTCTTAGTCGCAAGGAGTTTGTAATCAACCTATAGTCGGCAGTAAGGGGCGGACTTTTGAGTCCACACAAGTAAGTTTGTCAGCCATCAGTGAATGAAATATGTGACATAACACCCCTAGGGTAATTTATAATCTTACAAATTATAACTCATTTTTCAGCCCATTGTGAGATGACTTTGACAGCTTTCTCAAGACCTCGTCTGCAGGGGCTGCTGTGCAGGCGATGAGCTGTCTTTCTAAGTTAAGTACACCAATTGTGACCTCTTGTTTCTGTGTCCCCTCCCTGGAACATCCTGTCTTTGTCCACCTTGTCTATTCTGCGCAGTATTTTATATGTCGTTATCTGTCCACTGACCCTCCTGTCCTCCAATGTCGTCAGGCCGATTTCCCTTAACCTTTTTTCATGACATTCCTCTTAGCTCTGGAACTAACCTTGTCGCAAACCCTTTTGCACTTTCTTTAGTTTCTTGACATGCTTGACTAGGTGTGGATTCCAAACAGGTGCTGCATACTCCAGTATGGGCCTGACGTACACGGTGTACAGTGTCTTGAACGATTCCTTACTAAGGTATCGGAACGCTGTTCTCAGGTTTGCCAGGCGCAAATATGCGCAACAGTTATCTTGTTGATGTGTGCTTCTGGAGACATGCTTGGTGTTATACTCACCCCAAGATCTTTCTCCTTGAGTGAGGTTTGCAGTCTTTGGCCACCTAGCCTATACTCTGTCTGCTGTCTTCTGTGCCCTTCCCCTATCTTCATGACTTTGCATTTGGCGGGGTTAAATTCGAGAAGCCAGTTGCTGATCCAGGTGTCCAGTCTGTCCAGGTCACTTTGAAGTCCTGCCTGATCCTCATCTGATTTAATTCTCTTCATTAACTTCACATCATCTGCAAACAGGGACACTTCTGAGTCTAACCCTTCCCAAATCATGTCGTTCACATATACCAAAATACACTGGTCCTAGGACCGACCCCTGTGGGACCCCGCTCGTCACAGGTGCCCACTGTGATACATCATTACGTACCATGACTTGTTGTTGCCTCCCTGTCAGGTATTCTCTGATCTACTGCAGTGCCCTTCCTGTTATATGCGCCTGATCCTCTAGTTTCTTTCACTCTTGTGAGGAACTGGTCGAAGGCCTTCTTGCAGTCCAAGAAGATTGAATCAACCCACCCCTCTCTCTCCTGTCTTCTGTTATTATTATTGTATGTATGAATGTATGTATGTATGTATGTATGTATGTATGTATGTATGTATGTATGTATGTATGTATGTATATATGATGTATGTATGTATGAATGTATGTATGTATGTATGGTATGTATGTATGTATGTATGTTATGTATGTAATGAATGAGCGTGAGTACTGCGGTGGTAAGAGTCAACCCGACGGCCTGAAACACATTATTTGAGGTCGAACATTACTGCGATAATTATGGTGTTGACTGAACGTCAACTTGACGTATTACAGGATGTTCTTGACCGGCGTCAGCAAGCAAACATTCCTGCCATTAACATCACTTTGTTCCTACTGTTGACATATGAATATTTTACACTGGAACAACGTTTGTCTTATATATTATAGACTCTTACTTTCCATTATAGACGGAGATCTTCTAATATTATATCACTGAACAAGAAAAAGTAACTAAGTAAAACAATACACATGCAAAACTTAACATAGAAAAAACTAATATTTTATATGTTATATAATATGCTATATAATCTGCTACATTATATGCTATATTATATGTTATATTACATTACATAATTGTTAACGTGCTGAAACTAATGGATTATTATTCTACGTGATCATTATACATTGTAAAATTATGTTACTTGTCTTGTCTTCCTCCAAATTGATTGGTATTAAAGGTCAGTATATTTTTTTATTTCACATCGTATTGGTCGCCAAGTTTCTCCAAGTCTGGCAGTACAAATGTTATCATTATTACTGTTGCTTTTATCTTAATTATCAATAATCCTTTGATTTACACTTAACAAATATGGTTTTGAATATTTTACACAGGCTACGTTTCGCTCCTCAGGAGTGAAACGTAACCTTCTTATAATATTGAAAGCTTGACCTTCCTATCGTGTAGAAATATATGTAGTTGGACGAATCTTATTGAAGCTAGCTGGTCCAGCGGCTAACGCGACGGTCTGGAGTTTTGAGATTCTCTGATCGCGGGTTCTATCCCCGCCCTCGGTATGGTTAGGTTAGGTTTGGTTAGGTTAGGTTTGGTTAGGTTAGGTTGAGTTACGTGAGGTTAGGTTAGGATAGATTAGGTTAGGTTATGTTAGGTTACATTAGGATATGTTAGGTTACGTTACGTTACGTTACGATAGGTTACGTTTGTTTAGGTTAGGTTAGGTTAGGTTAGGATAGGTTAGGTCAGGTTATGTTAGGTTAGGTTAGGTTAGATTAGGTTAGGTTGCACTAGGTAACGTTAGGATACATTAAGTTAGGTTAGGTTAGGTTAGGGTATGTTAGGTTACGTTAGGTTACGTTAGGTTACATAACGTTAGGTTACGTTAGGTTACGTTAGGTTAGGTTAGGTTATGTTAGGTTTGGTTAGGTTAGGTTGGGTTACGTTAGGTTAGGTTACGTTAGGTTAGGTAAGGTTAGGTTAGGTTAGGTTACGTTACGTTATGTTATTTTACGGTAGGTTAGGTTAGGTTAGGTTAGGTTAGGTTAGGGTAGGTTAGGTTAGGTTAGGTTAGGTTAGGATAGGTTAGGATAGGTTAGGCGAGGTTATGTTATGTTAGGTTAGGTTAGGGTATGTTAGGTTAGGTTACTTTAGGTTACGTTAGGTTAGGTTAGATTGGGTTTTGGTTACGTTAGGTTATGTTAGGATACTTTTGGTTGGGTTTTAGGTTAGGGTAGTTAGGTTACGTTAGGTTGCTTTTAAAGTTCAGTTGGGTTTTGGTTGGGTTGGGTTTTGGTTGGGTTTTTGGGTTTTAGGAGTGGGTTTGGGTTTAGGTTAGGTTAGGTTAGGTTAGGTTAGGTTTGGTTGGGTTTTGGTTTTGGTTTTGGTTGGTTTAACGCTAGGTTGGGAAAAGGTTCTCAGTAGAAACCATTTCCGGGAACCATTTACCAGTGATGACTCACTACCAACCGTCTTTTGTAAAATCACTGTCTGTTTTCCGTTGTGCTGCCCATAGCCTTTTCAAAAACCCCCGCTCCCCCTCTAGGCCGGGGGGTCAGTCTGAGATGGGAAGCAGGGAAAAGGGGCCCGGGCGGGCTGATGGTGCTTCCCATACTTTCCTTTTAATTAGGGCATATTTAACCCACCCTTTCGTGATTTTTTTTTACCCTCCCGTTATCGAACCGGCTTTGCTTTGGTGCCCAAAAGTGTGGATTACGGGCTTTTCAAAAGTTAAAAGATTGTTTTTTTTGGGGTTTCCAGCAGGTCAGAGGTGAACCTGCCACCTCCGCTAGCCCCCTTCCCCTAAATTTCTCCTCCACCCTGTGTGTTTCGGGCCTGAAAACCCAGTTGCAGCCGTTTTTCAAGTTCCCAGGCTTAGTTCATGTGTTAATTTTTTTCAATCTCCGGGGGGTTTTTTGCCCCGGATTTTTTTTTTAAAAGCCAGTCAGTAAGCCGGGACTGGGGAAAGTGAGCCTGGGTCAGCCTTTTTCGCCCTATCTCACCCTGTCTCCTCTCACCCCTGCTCCTCATGCTGAGTGCATTGTTAAAACGTTTTTTCCAGTCAGCCAATCTCGGGGGTTAAGCCCGTAAACCCAAACCCCCAGTTTTCTAACACAGCTGAGGGGGGAGAATTTACGCAAGCCCCTCTGAAGTATTGTCTATTTTTCGTTTTTTGTGTTGGATGTGGTAAGAGGGGTTTCACCTCCCTGTGACATTGTGATTTGGTTAGGCCCCCTTCTGAAGGTTTGAGACTGTGTGCCAGTGATTGCACCCAAAAGTCCGCTCCCTTCACCCCCCCTGCCACCCACTCCCCACGTCCCCCTACCTGGGGTTTTTTTTTCCCCTTTTGTACCGGGTCCTAGTACTTTTTTGGCTCACACAATTGGTAAAGATTGTAGTGTGCCCCAAAAACTATAAAGGATTTATGTGGTTCCCCTGGGAAAGCGCATTTCTCCCGAAAACAGTGGGGAGTGTAGGTGGGAATCATCACCCCCCCCACGGACAAGGGTTTTTTCACCTCATAACTCGTCACCACGTTTTACCACTCCAGACTTTTGTGAAAATTTTTTTTTGTTTAGAGAAAATTTTCCTTGCTTTTAAAAAGCCCATTTGCGTTTTGGGGAGCCCATTTACAGTAAATTTTTTTGGGTGTACTCTAATCTTGTTTTTTTTTCATTTTTAGACTCAGTGTTTTTTGACTCATTATTTTTCCCAATTATTTTTCAGTGTTATCGTATTTTTTTTTCGTGTTTAAAATTATATATTTTTTTATGGGGTTTTTTTATGCTACTCCTGTTTGAAATTTAAAAAATTTTGTAGTTTTTAATTGTTTTCCTTTATTTCTGTGAAGTATTTTTTCTTTCCCCCAGTCATTCACTGCGTGTAAAGTAATTATTCATTTTTTTCTTTGTATTCTTTCAGATTGATTTCCCGTTTTTTTTCATTATTGTATTTCCCTGCATTTATTTTTCCACCCAGTATACTAAATTATGAATTTATTTCTAGTGTACCTTTTTTTTTTTCGTTTTGCCAGAAAGTGCCCCTTTCCCCTTGATCTTTTTGCAAAATTATTTTCCAATATTTTTGCCAACAATATTTGCCCGTATCAGTCACAGCAAGTTTTTTGTTGTAAAAAATTTAATTTGGAAAAAATAAGTTTTACAATCCTTGTGTGTTTTGCCCTCCCACTTTTTAATTTGTTGTGTCCCTGCCACTTGTAAGTTTTTTGTGTCCCCTGCCACTTGTAAGTTTGTGTCCCCCCGCCACTTGAAAGTTTTTGTGTGCCCGCCACTTGTAAGTTTTGTGCCCCGCCCTTTTTAAGTGTTTTTTGTGCCCCGAAATTTTTTCGTCTTTTTGGGCCCCCCCACTTGTAAGGTTGTGTGCCCCCAACTTGAAAGTGTTGTGTGCCCCCCCACTTGTAAGTGTTGTGTGCCCCCCCAAATTGAAAGTGTTGTGTCCCCCTCCCACTTGAAAGTGTTGTGTGCCCCCCAACTTGTAAGTGTTGGGTGCCCCGCCACTTTTTAAGCTTTGTGTGCCCCCCCCTTTTGGGAAGTGTTGGGGCCCCCCCAAACTTGTAAGTGTTATGTGCCGGGCCATTGTAAGTGTTGTGTGCCCCGCCACTTGTAAGTCTTGTGGGCCCCCCCATTGTAAGTTTGTTTTCCCCGCCACTTGTAGTCTTGTGTGCCCCCCCAAACTTGTAAGTCTTGTGGGCCCCCGGGCCATTTGGGTAAGTGTTGTGTCCCCCGCCACGTGAAAAGTGTTGTGTGCCCCGCCATTTTGTAAGTGTTGTGTGCCCCGTAACTTGTAAGTTTTGGTGTGCCCCGCCTTTTTGTAAGTTTTTGTGTGCCCCGCCACTTGAAAATTTGTTGTGTCCCCGGGCCAAATTTGAAAGTGTTGTGTCCCCCGCCGCTTTTTAATTTGTTGTGTCCCCCGCCACTTGTAAGTTTTGTGTCCCCCGGGGCCACTTGTAAGTTTGTGTGCCCTGCCTTTTGGTAAGGTTGTGGGGCCCCGCCATTTTGAAAGTGTTTGTGTGCCCCGCCACTTGTAAATTGTTGTGTGCCCTGCACTTGTAAGTGTTTTTTGTGCCCCCCCCACTTGTAAGTGTTGTGTCCCCTCCCCACTTGAAAGTGTTGTGTGCCCCCCCACTTGAAAGGGTTGTGGGGCCCCCCCCCACTTGTAAGTTTTTGTGTGCCCTGCCACTTGTAAGTGTTGTGTGCCCCCCCAAATTGTAAGTGTTGGTGCCCTCCCACTTGAAAGTTTTTTGTGTGCCCTGCCATACAATAGAGCGAAAAATAATGTAAAGGACTTCGGAGAGATTTTGTCACAGGATTCCTTCAAAAACCCAAAAATGTATCTACCGTATCGGCTAAAAAAAAAATGTTTAGGTTAAAAAAATGAAAATCTTCAAAAATGGAAATGCCAGGCCTTGATCATTCTCTTTTAAAAATTTTTTGTTCTCTTTTAGGTAGGAATACTCTGTACACTAACTGCCCACTTCAAGGGGGCAAAATTGCTGCTGGGAATTTACAGGAACTTTCACGGGAAAACATAAAGGATGATTTAAGCACCCCAAATTACTGGGAATGGGAGAAGTTCCCTTTATTTGTATTCCCTGGGAAAGCAGGCGAAAAAAAAATCATGACAATTACACCTGGAAAATCCTTTGATAGTTTTACCCCAAACTTCCCCCATGAAAATTTACTCCCCTTTTAAAAGGGAAAAGACCTTTTGGAAGGAGATGCAAAATTGCCCCCGAGAAAAAAACAGGGACGCCCGAGTACCTGGGGAGAGGGAAAACAATAAGGTTCCTGGGCCCAAGACTGTTTTTAAAATGCCTCCTAGCATACATAAGGGGGGATTTTCCCAAAAGAACTCTGGGGTTCTTCAAGGAAGGCGTTTGGGCAGGAAACCCAAAATCCAAAAACCGACAAGCCCAAAGGGGTTGTTCGTATTTTCGGCTTGGTTTAGGCCCTTTGGGAACAGCCTGGTTACCAGACTGATCACCAAAGAGGGCCCAAATAACGTATATCATAAACCCTTTTCTTTAAATCTACTTGGGGAAATCGAAGTCGAGTTTCTTTTTAACTAGGAATTTTCAAATTTTTTTACCCCCTTCCCCTTTCATGTGAACTCTGACTGTTAAAAAAAAAAGATCTTCGGATTAATCTTTCCAGGCGGGTTCCCCTATCCGGGAAAGGTTCTTTTTTCTGCCCAAAGGGGGGGTGGTAGTCATTATCGTTTTTCAGTTTAAAGGAGCAAAGAAAAACTTTGGGTTTGTATAAACCCCGACTTTTTCATTATGGGGAGGGAGGGATTTAAAAATTAACTGGGGGATGGGAAAGGGTTCTTTGGGGTTGGAAAAAAAAAAAGGGGGAGAAGAGAGCAAGGAACTTGGGTACACATTTTGAACCAAAAATTTTGTTTTCTGGAAGGAAAAAAATTTTAATTTAAAGAAGGCGGTTTTCCCCACTTACTGGGGTCTCATACCAAAATTTAAACTAACTACAACACCCACATCACGCCAGGTAAGGTTTTATATTCTGGGGGTCCTTCTCTCCTTTTGGTAGTGATGTCTTTCCCCTTCATTCATTTTTGCAACGTGGACGGCCCCAGCGAGGGGGACGTCGGGTTTTCGGTAGGAGCACTAACACCCAAAGTCATTTTTAATTAGGGTTTTCCGGGAATTTTTTCAGAGGGAAAAAAAATTGCTTTTCGGGCATTCGAGCCCATTCCCCTCAAGAAAGGTTTTTGCGGGGAATAGCTTGCGGGTGTTCCCCCCTCCCCCCCATCATCCCCCCTCATTTTTCCCCCAACCCAAACCCCAAACCCAAAATGGCTAACAACAAACACTCTTCACTGCTGTCTTTTTTAACTTTCCTGTCTTCTTTTTCTGGGAATTTTCCCCTGGTGACTTAAAACAAGGCAAGATGGGGCTAAACCAGTTGCCCGTTTTGGGCATATTAAACTTTTGGGCAATCATGCCTTGGGTCCCGTTTCCCCCAAATTCCTCCAAGGTAAAGGGTTTTGGTTTGGGGCTGACCGTCATAAGGGCAGCTGAGTAGGAATGTAGGTTACTTTTTTAAAGTTCTTTTTTTTCCCCGCATATCATCTATGACAAACCTTTTCCCTTAAAGGGGCAACATGCCCAAAAAAAAAGACTCAGACTTTGGGACAAAAGATGGCCGAAAGTGAAAAAAAAAAAAAAAAAAAAAAAAAAAAAATTTTTTGTGCATTTGGATATATACCCCCGGTGCCCCAGTTTTTCACCGGTGGTTTTATTCCGGACCTATCTTTTTGTTGTACACTTCTCCCTCGTAAGAGGGTTTTGGGGAAAAATTTCATTTTTTTCTGAATGGAATCATTTTGAACCTTTTCAGTAAATGATAACAAAGATAATTAAATTTTTATCAGAGTTCATAGAAAGTTGGAATTTTTTGGGGCTTTAAGTCGCAAAAAAAATCCCCCCTTTGATACCCACCACGTCATATCCAAAGTGCTCGGACCTATTAATTAAAAAGAAATATACATTCCCCGGAATATGGTAAATATTTTAAAAAATTTTGGAAAGTATATTTTAAAAAAAATAAATGGGGGGTTTTTTATATTCACAATTAAAAAACAGAAAGGAAAATATATTTAATTATCACTCCACCCAAATTTTACTGGTTTTTTAGTTTTTTTACTCAAAAAAAACCCCACTAACTAAATCTATGAAAATTTTAAAGCTGGCCCCGGAAAATTTTTTTAACCAAAACTGAGGCTTAATTGAGGTTTTTTGGAGGGTGTTTTTGTTAGTCGTTTTTGAATCCCCCAAGTTATGGGAGGAATGCACTTTCCCCCAATTTCGCCTCCTATATGAGAGGGTCAACACAATTTTAACCTCTTGAGCACGAAAAATTTTCCCAAATTTCACCAAAACGTTCATAAAAATTTTAAAAAACCCGATGGCGAGTGTCGTGCCCCGACGCGGCTTTCCGTTTTCTTGGGCCCAAAAAAAGTTATTAAATACAGTTTTGGCCCTTTATTTACAAATAAATACTTTAAAATTTTTGGGAAAATTAAAAATATTTTCCACACTGGGGGCCGGGTTGAGTTCGTTGCTAAACGGTTTTAAATTTTTTTTTTTCTTTAGGAGACGATTCAGCCCGTTCTGGCTTTAGTGATGTTCTCCCAGTAGGTCTTTACGTTTTCTTTCCGGGGATCACTTTGGGCTGCGTTTTTCTTCCTTTTCACTCATGGGCACTTTTTCCCCCGGATTTTCATTTTCGTTTGAAATTTAACACCTAAATTTCCCAAGGGGAAACAATTTTTTTTTTTGTGTTTTAAACTTTCCTTGCCATGGGCACAACTTTTTGAATTCCTGGGCAACACCTTTTTGCATCTGGGTACAATGTCAATACTTTGCCCAGAGGCCACAATGTTCGATGTTGTTCAGTGTCAATTAACACAATGTCACCTGGTTGAATGGTCTGTCGATTTACTGCCTCTGTCGCACCATAAAAGTGTTCACGTAGTGTAAGAAGATATTCCTTACGCCACACATTAGACCAATGATCAATTACTTTATTTAACATTTTAAATTTATCACACAACACTGCCGCATCATTGTAATCTTCATCACTTTCTTCCGGATTATCTCTATAGACAGGGCAGCTTCCAATTTCCTTCCACATATTAGGTGAGAAGGTGTTAATACATCTGCATCAGGTGTATCACTCATGTACGAGAGAGGCCTATTATTTATACGATTTTCTGCCTCCACTAACACTGCACGGAATTCTTCCAAATTAATTCTCTTCCGGTGTAGTACTTTGCGGAGACACCTCTTCACTGTGCCTATCAGTCTTTCGTACAGCCCCCCCCTGCCAAGGGGCTCTAGGAGTAATAAATTTCCAGGTACACCCTCGCTGGGTTAACAGAGATTGAACATCGTTACTATTATTTAATTCTATCAAGTGTTGAGCACCTGCTACAAAATTTGTGGCATTATCCAAAATCATCAACATCGGACAGGATCTCCTAGACTGCAAATTTTCGAAACAGCTGTATAAACTGTTCTGCAGACAAGTCCTGTGCCACTTCTAAATGAACTGCCCTAGTAGCAGTACAGGTGAACAAACAAACATACACTTTCAGTGGAACACCATTTGAAGTACCTGTTAAAATTATTGGACCACTATAGTCTACACCTGTTACATCAAATGGTTTCACTAATTGTACACGCTCCTTTGGCAATGGTGGAGGACCTGGGTACATATAGGATCTGGCATCCACACAGCGACATATTACACAAGATTTAATCACCCTTTTTACACTTTGCCGTCCTTGTGGAATCCAGAAAGTTTCCCTAATACAATTTAAGGTATCTTGTACCCCACCATGCATTACATTTTTATGGGCATTTTGAAACAATCAAGATTTGTTTAGATGATGAGTTTTGGGCAGTAAGATTAGGTGTTAGCAAAATCACCCAAGTCAGCATTTTTGTACCTACCTCTGACCATAAATACATTGTTCTCTAAATACAAGCCCAATTTCTCTATATAGAACTTTCACCAAATTTTTTTCCGTCATCAATTTTAATCTCTTTTCATAGATTTCCTCCTGTACCCTCTTTATCCAAAATTCAAGAGGATGTGAAAACTTTATGAAAAATTCATCTTGGTTTAAAGAATTTATTTACCACTTTGTTACATTGATTAGGTTTGGGTAAAGAAGAATACCTATTTATATCAATGCTAAGGAAGACAAACTATTGGAGCAGTGGTCCACAGTAATTTCAACAGGAGCAATTACATCTTTTGTTCAGGCAATTAGCTTTTTTTTACCTCATCCAGCTCGGGTCTTTAAACCATGATTCAGCATTTACAAATTTTGCATAAGGTAAACCCTTGAGACAAGAAATCACTGGATTCTCCTCACCTGGTATATGATAAAGGGTAACATATGCTGCCCAAACTATTATACTTCTCTTGCATTGATTTTTCAGCGACTCTGTTTTGTACGTAAAACAATTTTACTGTTCCATTACTAATCCAATGTAAGGGAAACTATTATCAGACAAATTACAGTGTCGCTATTATTTTTCTCCTGAATTATTTTCTTATATAATTAGCTAGATTTGACACCTACTAAATGGTGTTAATTCCAACTGAGGTAAGGTAGCGTGATGTAATTGGAGACACTGTAGCTTAGACATAACAAAGAGAAATAACACTATTTAATTGAGGTAAGCAACGTGCTCTTATGCCAATTTTGAAGCATCACAAAAAAATTGTGGAGTACATTTTTCCCATTTGGATTGGCCACCTGGCGCGTGGAACTCCAACATTGGGAATTTTCTATAATCACCAATTAATTCATCCCACCTGTTAATGAATTCTCAGTAGAATTTCTCCCAAGGCACATTTAAGTTTCCATGCTTCCTGAATATTAATTTCTCTTATAGTAAGGGGTGGACACTAAACCTTGTGGATCAAAACATTTGGAAACTTTAGCAAGCAAAACTCTTTAGTTAATTATTGGGGCATACTGTAAATTATTAGGTTTTATCATTAAACATATCTCTCTCTGTTCCCAATTTAAACCAGTACATTCTACATTTTGGCACTTTCATCTCCAGGGTAATCTTTTACTTATTTTGTTTTTCAATTTGGACGAATTACTAGTGCATTCTCTCAGAGGCTTATTTTGCACTTTGCATTTTTTTATTTGCCTCTCCATAAGTCATTATCAGTTCCTTCTTCAGTTGAGTCACACCCAGGAAATTGTCCGCATAAAATGTTGCGCTCATTACTTTAGTCAATGGACTTTCCATACGTTTAAGGTGATGCATTTATCGTCGCTTGAAGTAGTAGGAACGGACTGGATGAAGCACCAAATAATATGCTCCTAAAGCAAAAGGTTTTCAGAGGTAAGTGGGTTCAATAGGATTCTCAGGCATAAGAAGCGGGTACAATCCCGGTCAGCCTTCTTGATGAACACTCTAGGAAAGCTTTACTTATGTCAGCCGTTTAAAGGCATAATTTCTCATCTGAATTTAATTAAGATATCTCCTAATTTTCCATCAGCCACGGACCTGTCATTAAACAGTAATTAATTAGGTACATTTTTCTACTCCTGGCACTACAATTAACACAATTCTCGCAGAGGGTGGTCTTGGAATCCTCTTCACTCATTGATGTGGACAAATAGTGTCCATAAATTTTGGTTGCTAGGAGGTACCTCTTCTATATAATTTATTAATTAATGCTCTGCAATTTATCCATGTAGGCAAGTTACCAATTTGTGTCTTACTCTCAGTTCGCGGGCTTCGTGCCTTTAACTGTCCATATGCCATTCTGTAATTAGTGGGCAATTCTGGATGGTTCAGCTCTTCCACGGATGTCGTACCAGTATTAGTCCAGATTCAAATTTTTACATCCATTAAGGTATTTTGCTCGTGAGTAAAATGAATCGTTCTGGACTTTCGTCATTTACAATTTTTCCAATGCTGTTAATTCCCTACAAATTTACTGCACTGGTCAACACATCCTCTATGAAAGAATTTATACTGGGGCACAGACTTCATGAGTAAGACACACCAGTTATGGTATTTGTAGTTTCCGTCTAGTCAAATGAATTATTATTACGAGTGAATCTACCATACATATTACATGGCTCCTGCGTCTTCAAAAGGGTGACACCAATTTCTTTACATACCTTTTCAAAAGGTGGCATATTAGTCAGACTACCTAGTCTAAAATTTATTGGCCTACAGAATCATCACTTACCCCAGAATGTGACTCTAAATTTAATTATGTGAAAGTCTTTCTGTACTTTAACTAAAGCCCTATGTAGTTATTTTCTCTGGAAGTTATCTAATTTTACTGCATTAAACGTTTTTTTCATTGCCAAACCTGACTCGTTACATAAAACAGTGTCATATAATTGAGCCCTTTTATCCGAGAGAAAAACCAAGATAATTATAAAGTTTTGTGGGGAATCTCCCATCTGTACTTTCATGCCATCCGACATTGACGTTTTATGAAAGTACGCTGGATTACTGGTGTATAATGCAGTTACATTTTTAATTATGCTTTTTTCATCATTTTTTTACCTGTAACACAAGGTTAGAAGGCTACTTCAGCAAAACCACATTATTAACATTAGGCTCAGCAAATTTTTACATTAGCTATGTTTGTGTCGGGATTGTCAACATTATCCATTTATAATCAACATTGTCATTGTAGACCTTACACATGACTATATGGTGTCTTCCTTTGTGACACTGATGACAGTTGTTTAATTTAGCATGGGGGACAATCCTATACATTTGTGATTACCTAAAACACTGATACATCTCTCAAGTTCCTCAATCTTTCAATCTTTATCATTTCATTGAATTGTATGCATTGCAATTCTTAGAAAATGAGTACCCTTGCGTAAGAGACAATCTCTCTTTCTTTGACTGGTTTCCTATTAGATGGGACTACTCTTAGGAGGGTACTTATGTCTTCTTACCTTGTGGAGAATCATTATTCTGATTACTTGCTACTAGATATGCACCTATGCAACTCTTTTTAGGAAATGAATTTGATTTCTGATTATTTAATATTGTATAATTGTTTCCCTTTATGAAAACTTGACAGGATACCACGAATTATTATGTGGTGCATCTTTAAAATGAGTTGGTGGTGGTCTGAAACCTGAACAATTATTTTGTAGACCTAGTCTATTTCATCAGACAAATATAACCCTTTGTGATATTTTTCGAGGCCCATTCAGTGTTTGACAGCAGTTTAATTTATTTGTACCAATGGCATCTCAATACCAGTCTGATTCCTGACAGATTATATTTATTACTTAATGGTTTGAGAGAACTGCTCGTACAGTGTAACTCTTAACTGCTGTATAACCGTTAGGTAAGTTGAATCTGGGATTTTAAATTAATAAATGTGATTCACTAGATCCAACCTAAATTTGTTCTATATTACATAAGTGACTTTCATACAAGTCAACTGCTTTCCTTGTAAGAGTCATCTACTTTGGGGTAAAGGGCTTGTACGAGTATGTGTGGCATCTCCTTCTTACCTGTCCTATGAGGTAAATAATTTAGTTACACAGGCTAGAGGCTAGATCACTCCTGTCATACACAGCGCTTTAAAAATTGACCAAAATTCCTCCCAGTTTACTGAAGGATGAAACACAGGTAAACATAATTCTGGGAGTTTTGACAAAGACATATTATTTGTTGGAGCAGACTGATTAACTGCCTGGTTTACACATTTTAATTTATTCAAAGCCTGTGTACATGTTTGTAACGGATTGCCAAACTCTTTCAACTCAGACATAATTACGTGTATTAGGTGAAAGTTATGCAGATCCTCTAGTGTGTACCACGTGAGGTGAAAGAGTAGGCCTACTGACCCATGTAGCAGGAAGTAGCAGCAGCAATAGTTGTAGCTGCTGTAGTAGTAATGGTAGTGTTGATATTAGTTAGTATGAGTGGAGGTAACTAGTTGCTACGTGTGCCATGGGTTATTATTTTGAATAGTTTAGCAAATACCTCCGAAATTGGGACGGGCTGCCTTTATTATGTTTAATGAGCGTCTAGAAGGCTAATAAAGATGATCAAGGCATTTGTCTACGGTAAGTTTGCTTCTTTGATCACGTAGGCCGGCTAGTCACTGATTCTCATAAGAAGGTGGGAGGAATTTCTGTCGCATCAAAAATGCGTCATTCAAATTGTTGTTTCTGCATGCCAAAGTTCATTCAGAGGGATCTGAAAAAAAAAAAATTATATATATATATATATATATATATATATATATATATATATATATATATATATATATATATATATTAAAAATATATAATATATATAAAATATATATATATATATATATATATATATATATATATATATAATATATATATATATATATATATATATATAATATATATATATATATATTATATATATATAAATATATATATATACATTAATATATAATAAATATATATATATATATATATAATATATATATATATATATATATATATATATATATATATATATATATAATATTATATATATATATATATATATATTAAATATATATAGTCGTGTCGAATAGGCAGAACTTGCGATCTTGGCTTAAATAGCAATGCCATCTTGCCATATAGGACAAGAGAAAATTTGTTTATGCAATAATTTCGCCAAAATCATTCTGAACCTAACGAAAAAAATATAATTTCACTGTTTTTGTTTAGTATTAAATTATTGTAAACAAATCTAACATATATTTAGTTGGGTTACGCTAAAATAAATTGTTCTTGTTATAATAAGGTTAGGTAAGTTTTCTAAGTTCCTTTTGGTGCAAAATTATAAATTTTTACATCAACATTAATGAAAAAAATATATCTTTAACTTTATAAGAGAAAATTTTAGATAGGACTTAATTTAAATGAGTTCTGTATTGAAAAGTTTTTACATATTCGGCACGACATATAATATATATATATATATATATTATTAAGTATATATATATATATATATATATATATATATATATATAAATATATATATATATAAATAAAATATATATATATATGGGGAAAGGTACCACCTCTAGAACTGTTATAGGGACCCTCATCCTCAGAGAAAAGAATAAACTTGCTTCAGGGAAAACTCAAGATTCTCCCTGAAGCTGTTTGAGAATTTTCTCCCACCACCCCCTATATTATATATATATATGTTTTATTTAAAGACAAAATACATTGACAAAACATTCACAAAATATGATACGAAGTAAAACAACATAGGTAACTCAGAGCTACATCTCGAATACTTCGTCCAGCTCAGCTCCCCGGCAGTGGGCCGCGTGCCCAGAATGCTGCAGGCATTTCCTCTCTGGATCGCAACACTGAGTCTCTGAAAGAGGAAGCTGGTTCGCCCTGTGGTCCTTTGGTTTTCTATGATGAGCTTTTCACCTAGCTCTTTGAGGAACTTTAGAGCACACTTGCCCCATGCTCCAAGGGTCTCCGACCCTATTGGAATGAAGTTATAGCAAGGGGGAAGGTCTTCATATTTGCAGATCTTCTGAGTCTCCCTGTGGCTGGCAGCTCCACCCCCTTCCACTACGGAGTATGGCAAGTAGGTGTCTGCCAATGTGGCGGCACATGTGTAGTCCCAGGCAATCTGCTTTCCATCCTTCCAAGGTAGCATAGTGGCTCCATCAGGACACTTTAGACTTCTGTCAGACCTCTGCACTTGGGGTTCCCGTTGAGCTGGGCAACGGGCTGTGGCGAGGCTTCTCTTTATGATGTCATTGACCTCCTCATGCCTGGCGTACTTCCCTTCTGCTGTGTGACACACGAGACCATGAAGTCCGAATTGATCAGCTGTCGCCCTGCCGCAAATACACCTATGTTCGGTGAGGATTGGGGCGGCTAGGCGAAGAGCAACACCAATCCGAATGGCCTGTGGGTCTAGTCGAGTGCCCAAGGAGGAATTGGGAACAGCAAACAGGAAATCTCCTGAGTGTGGTACCTTCACTGCCAGGAGACGAGCTTTGTCCTTTCCTGAGGCGTTGGAGAGCATTGTGTTGGCGATTTTTTCCATGATCGGTTTGTCCCAGTGGGACTGTTTGTGTTCTTTGGGAGTAGCTGGTCTACTGGAGGAATCTGTAAGGGTGTCCCACCGAATCGCTGCTTCAGTAAACCTGGGGTCTTGAGCTCCTACCATGTCTCTCAAGCGTTCAGGAACAATCTTCTTGACTAATGCACTGGAAGCCAAACACGAAGACAGAAAAGCAGGTAAAGCAACATGCGTTGCTTTGCGCACCCCTATACCTCCCAGTCGTACTGGGAGGGTTGCCTGATCCCATTGCTGATCCTCTAGTGACAGGTTCAGTGCCTTCTTAAGGGTTGACCTCAGGTGTGCGTCATATTCGTCAAGTGTTGGGTTGTCAAAAGAGGGTGCACACCTGAGGAAGTAAGTGAGTCTTGGAATAGTAAGGCACCTTGTGAGGAGATACAGAGCATCATGGGCATCAAGATTGCTTATTCTCTCCTCCATTCTCATCAGGTCAAATTTAATTTGTCCTTGAGGACTGTGTCGATGGCCTGGGTGACCCAGCGGTGCTCCCAAGAGGGTACTGTTGGACGGAGTGGTAGTAGAGACTTCTGGGAGAATTCTTCGCACAGCATTGATTATTTCCTGGTTTGCTGTGATGATTTCACACTTGGAGGATTGAGGATGATCCCAAGTCTTCTCCTGTGTTTTCACCAGTTGTAGGTCCCCTACCAGGGACTCTTCAGTACCTGCCAGAGTGCCATCATCCAGGTACCAGATGTTGAGCTTGCTGCGTAGGTTGGAAGTTAGTTCTCTTACTGCCAAGCAGAAGAGAAGTGGAGCGAGTGGGTCACCCTGCTGAGCACCTTCTGATGAGAGAATTTCATGTTCTCCAAACAAAAGAATTGAGGGTTTGCTGTAGCCGGCTGAAATGAATGGAAAAAGACTGGGGAAGCGATCCCGAACAGCTGGCAAGACAGCAATCTCTCTTTACCATATTAAAGGCATTTCTAAAATCAAGTTTGACTATTTGGCCCTTGTCTTCTGGTAGGTCCCTGATGTAGGCCCTTGCCGCATGAGCTGCAGCTTCACTGCCTTGAGAGACCCCAAAGCCCAGTTGGTGTGGCTGGAGTAAACTGGCAGCTTCTAGGCGAATGTTTCTTATTGCTGCTTTGGCAACGAGACGGCGAAGAGTGTTTCCAACCACAATGGGTCTGATTCCCCATCCTTCTTCTTCAAGGCACACAGTGAGGCTCCAAAAAAGAAAGGTTTAATTTCTTCTGGGATTCGCCCAGCCAGGCAGTTGTTGACGAAAGTTGTTAACCCCGGTGAGAAGAAGTGATGCAGATGCACCGAGTACTGGATTTACCATCTCCTTGAGGTGCTGAGGTCGAATTCCCGTGTAACCTCCTGCAGATCCTGCAGGAAATGACACAATCGCCTTATAGACTTCCGATTCAGGCAAAATTAATTGTTCAGTGATGGGGTCTTCCTCAGGGTTGTTGTTGATGGCTATGGTGTCCCTGGTTGGGACACCATGGCCATCAACATGGCACATACCGCATATAGTTCATGGTGGTGGTAGGGGGAGGAGAGGGGTCTCCCCTCCTTGTGGTGGGCGGTGGAGGAAAGGGAGGAGTGGAAGATGTGTGATGAGGTGGAGTAGGGCACTCACCCCCTCCTGGACAAGTCACTATACACCACAATGCTCTGTGCACCTGTTACTATACGCCACTATTCTCTGTGCACCTGTTACTAACTCACCACTATCTTTGTGCCACAGCCCCCCTATAAACCGACACGCCGCTTGTACAACTACACGTGGCTAATGCCTCCATATACCATCTCATATTATCACTACACACTAATACACTATACACAACGGGTGAACAAACACTTCCAAATGTTGTTAACACGAGCACATGTGTATGGCGCGCCTGTTTGGGGAAGGGTGAGATACAGTATTACCCTCAATCTCCGCCTCCGGCCTCCTCGTTCCTCCTCCATTAGCCTTCCTCACTGACACTCACCTACCCATGGTGACCGTTCTGTTCCCTCACTGAATTCACATACACAAAACACTTTCTTGTTATATATATATATATATATATAATCTATATATATATATATATATATATATCATATATATATGTAATATATATGTATATATATAATATATATATTATATATATATATATATAAAATATAATAAATATATATATATTTATATATATATATATATAATATATATAATATATATATATATATATATAAATATGTATATAATGTATATATATAATATATTTCATATATATATATATAATAATATATATATATATATAAATATATATAAATATAAATACTATATGTATATATATATATAAAATATATATATATATATATCTATAAAAATTATAAAATATATATAAATATAATATATATTATAACAAAAAAGTGTTGTGTATGTGAATTCAGTGAGGGAACATAACGGTCACACTGTGTAGGTGAGGTCATGTGGGAAGCAAATGGAGGAGGACGAGGAGCGGAGGCGGAGATTGAGTAATACTGTACTCCCCTTCCCCAAACAGGCGGCGCATACACCGTGTGCTCGTGTTACAACAATGGAGTGTTTTTTGTTCACCGGGGGGGGGGGGGGGGGGGGGGGGGGGGGGGGTGAGTGTATATATGCGTATGCATAATATGAGCATGGTATGCCATATAGGACTAGTGAAAATTTGTATGTGCAATAATTTCGCCAAAATCATTCTGAACCTAACTAAAAATATTATTTCACTGTGTTTCTTTAGTATTAAATTATTGTAAACAATCCTAAAATACATTTAGTTGGGTTAGGCTAAAATAAATTGTTCTTGTTATAATAAGGTTAAGTAAGTTTCCTAAGATTCTTTTGGTCAAAATTAAAATTTTTTTACATAACATAAGGAAAAAATATATCTTTAAACGTATAAAAGAAACTTTTAGAAAGGACTTAATTTTAAATGAGTTTCTTGCTAATTGACTAGTTTTAACATATTCGGCACGACATATCACATATATATATATAATATAATAATATATATATTAATATATATATATATATAGATATATAATATATAAATTATATAAACATGACATAAAGTGAACCCTCGAATTTCTGATTAATCAGTACTAGAGATCGCCGAAATACCAAAATTCACGATTTTCAAAAACATTTTTACTCCCCAATAAGAAATAATGAAATCAAATTAATCCATTCCAGACACCCAAAAGTATTAAAAAATATTTTTTTACATTGTAGGTTACGATTATCGACATAAGAAACAATGAAGACAATGAATAAACAATAATAACTTTGACACTTACCTTTATTGAAGAGTTGTTGTGTGGGCGAGGGAGAGGATGGAAAGTTACCATTGTTTGGAAGGGGAATCCCCTTCCT
>NC_069403.1:25525682-25535682 GCF_026875155.1 Cherax quadricarinatus
TGACATCACACCATCCTTGTCTAAGGCCTTACTTTTAGACTGAAAAATTTCCCTCTTTCCTACATAATCTACCTTGAACCTCAACTACCTCGTAAAAAACTCTTCACTGCTTTCAGTAACCTACCTCCTACACGTGAGCCATACACTTGCAACATCTGCCACATTGCCCCCCTATCCAACCCTGTCATACGCTTTTTCCCAAATCCATAAAGCCACAAAGACCCTTTTACCTTATCTAAATACTGTTCACTTTATATGTTTTCACTGTAAACACCTGGTCCACACACCCCCCTACCTTTCCTAAAGCCTCCTTGTTCACTGGCTATCCATACTCCGTCTTACTCCTTAATTCTTTCAATTATAACTCCTACCATACACTTTACACATGTACACTCAAATACTTATATCCCCCTATAATTTTTGTGCACTCTCTTTTTATCCCCTTTGCCTTTATACAAAGGAACTATGCATGCTCTGCCAATCCCTAGGTACCTTTACCCTCTTCCATACTTATTAAATAATTCAACCAACCACTCCAAAACTATATCCCCACCTCTTTTAAACATTCTAATCTTTTATCCCATCAATCCCCCGGCTGCCTTACCCCCTTCATTTTAACCTACTGCCCTCACGAATCTTTCCCCCACAACCACAACTGGCTCTTCCTCACTCCTACAAGATGATATTTCCTCTTGCCCTATTACACAAATCACAGCTTCCCTATCTTCATCAACATTTAACAATCCCTCAAAATAATCCTCCATCTTCCCAATACCTCTACCTCTCCATTTAATAACTCTCGCTCTCCTATTTTTAAATCTGACAAATCCATTTGTTCCTCTAAGGCTTTCTTACTTGTTAACTCACTCCAAAACTTTTTCTTATTTTCATCAACAAAATTTGTTGATAACATCTCACCCACTCTCTCATTTGCTCTCTTTTTACATTGCTTCACCAATCTCTTAACTTCTTCTCTTTTTCTCCATATACTCTTCGCCTCCCTTGCAATCACTTCTACTGTGTAAAAACTTCTCATATCTTAACTTTTCTCCCTTATCTATACTCTCTTACATCATCATCCCCACCAATCGCTCCCGCTTCACCCTCCTGCACCCACTTTCCTGTAACCACAAACTTTCTGCTGAAACACGCTAACACTATCATTTGTTAAACCTACCCCATACTCTTCGACATCCATAGCCTATGCTCTCATTAGTCCCATCTATCCTCCAATACTGTTTATATCTTAAACCCTAACTGCCGGTCCTCTTTTTAGTTTATAAAACCTTTCAATCTCTCTCGTTCCCTGATGCTTCTATTCTCCTTTGTATCCCATCTACCTTTTAACTCTCAGTGTAGCTACAACAGAAAAGTGATCTGATATATCTGTGGCCCCTCTATAAACATGTAAATCCTGAAGTCTACTCACAGTCTTTTACTACCAATACATAATCCAACAAACTACTGTCATTTCCGCCCTACTCATATCGGTGTATCCTTATTTATCCTCTTTTTTCTTAAAAATATGTATTACCTAAAACTAAACCCCTTTCTATACAAAGTTTCCAATCAAAGGGCTCCCATTTCATTTTACACCTTGCACCCAAACTTACCTACCACAACCCTCTCTAAAAGTTCTCCTACTTTGCATTCAAGTCCCCTACCACAATTACTCTCTCTCTTGGGTTCAAAGGCTCCTATACATTCACTTAACATCTCCCAAAATCTCTCTCTGCTCCTCTGCATTCCTCTTCTTCTCCGTGCATATCACGCTTATTATGACCCACTTCTCCGCATCCAACTTTTACTTTAATCCACATATATATATATTTAATATATATTATATAATATATATATATATATATATATATATATAGACTTCAGATGTACATGTTTATCGAGGGGCCACAGATATATCAGATCACTTTCTAGTTGTAGCTACACTGAGAGTAAAAGGTAGAATGGGATACAAGGAGAATAAAGCATCAGGGAATGAGAGAGGTGAAGGTTTATAAACTAAAAGAGAGCAGGTAGGGTAAGATATAAACAGCTATTGGAGGATAGATGGGCTAATGAGAGCATAGGCAATGGGGTCGAAAGAGGAATGGGAGTAGGTTTAAAAATGTATTTAAGTGTTCAGCAGAAGTTTGTGTTAAGTCGGAAAGTGGGTGCAGAGGGAATAGGAGCGATTGGTGGAATGATGATGTAAAGAGAGTGTAGGGAGAAAAAGTTAGCATAGAGGTGTTTAAAAAACCCGTCGGTGTTTAACCTGTGGGATCTGTAGTGAGGTGCTTGGCTCAGACCGCATTATATAGCTTTCCATGGATGCCTTTACTTTCATAGTTCCTTATAAGTGAGTATCACGAAATCGCTTGGGAATTTCCTCTATTCTTTCAGAAGGTGGTTGTTTTGGGCATATTCTGAAATCACCTTTTACTGGATCATATTGCATATATATATATATGAGTTAATATATATATATATATATATATATATATATATATATCAATATATATATATATATATATATATATATATATATAATATATATATATATGTCTATATATATATATAGCATATGTATATATATATAAATATATATATATATATATATAAATATATATATATATATATATATATATATATATATATATATATATATAATAGTATATAATATGTGTGTGTGTGTGTGTGTGTATATTGAAATTAAAATTACTTATTACAAAGAAGCCTCTACTATCCTCTAGTATCTCGGGCAGACTAATACTAATTCTTACTCTATTTTGACGCAGGTTATGGATCATGCTGATATTAAAGTTATGTAGCTGTAGTGATTAACTAGATTTACAAAATTGAGATAGTTCAAAACATTTAAGAAACTAACAATTAGTTCATCTATTAATCGAAATTATCTGGTCTTGGCATGATACAGTTTCATTTAATGCTTCTATATTGGAGTGTCTTAGGCAAATTTGTGATTAGCTTAAGAATTATGTAGCAATAGCTGTATTCAGAATTTTATGTTTACAGTCATGTGTAAATTAGGGAAGTCACAGATATCAGTAAATGTATTTTGTTTTGAATATGTGCAAGATAAGGCAGTTTTCATGTGGTTAGCTACCGGTGGGGCGTGTAAGGGAGATAAGATAATTTTTAACGGTACTTTTTAAAATGGTGGTTGTGTCTGCAGTTCTAGAATTTTCAGGCAGGGAGTTCCAGGTTTTAAGCCCTTTTATGTACATTGAATTTTTGTATTGATTTCGCCGGACACGGGGAATGTCATAGAGATGGTTGTGTCTGGTATTATGCCTAAGGGTCCTGTCACAACTATCAAGAAAGTGTTTTAGTTCAGGGTTACTATTGGAATTTATGGTTCTGTAAACGTAGATTGCAGAGAAGTGTGGATGTTCTGTACAGTGAGTAAGTTTAGGTCTTTGAAGAGTGGGGAAGGGAAGGGGTTTGCATAGTATTGGACTGCGTGATCCCCAGGCACAAATGGCATATGTGAGGTAGGGATAGATGAGTGAATAGTAGAGTGTGAGTAGGGCTGATTATGGTACGTTGTAACGTATCTTGGAGAGGATACCAAGAGTTTTGGATACTTTTTTTTTTGTTATGTGTTGGATATGGGTGCTGAATTTCAGGTTGCTGTCGAGGTGTAGCCCCAGGAATTTGCCCGCATTATGTTCAGCAATAGGAGCACTGTCAGTCACTGTCGAGTTGTGCAACATCTGCTCTGTTACCAAACAGAATACAGAAGGTTTTGTCAGTGTTGAGTGTAAGCTTATTGGCAGTCATCCAGGTTGATATTTTCAGGAGCTCTTCGTTAACAATGGTGATGAGTAAGCAAGCTTTGGCCGAGAGACATAAGTCGTGTCACGTCCAGCAAAGAGAATTGGTTGCAGGTGTTGTAAACGTTGGAAGATCATTGACGTATAAGAGAAGAGCAGAGGAACAAGACACTTCCTGTGGCACCCAGTAATCCAAGTGATCTGTAGATGAGTTGGTGTCTTAATGGAGACTATTGATACCTGTTAGCAAGGTGGATTTGGAAATATGTAAGTAATGGCATGGCCTATTATACAGCTTAATGGTCAAGTTTGTGAAGTAAGGATGGCCGTGGGTCTACTGTATCAAAAGCTTTCCTTAGTCAATAAAGAAGTCGTCATGATATTCCTTATTTTCCAGTGGTTGTGTAGAGCCAGTATCTAGTATTCTATATATATGTAGATATATATATATGCAAAACAACCCCTCTGAAGAACAGAGAAATTCCAAGCGCTTTCTTGACTACTCACATTATCAAGGAACAATGAAAGTGAAAGCATCCAAGAAGCTATATAAGGGTCCGCCAGCACCTCACTATCAATCCCACAACGGTTAAACACGTGACGCGCGGCGAGGCCAACCTTGGATAGGTACCTTTGCAAAACTCACCCCCAAACTATTCTAAACCAAGAAAATTAAAAATTATTTGCCAGTGTATATAAATTCATTCCAAATTCAATTAATTATAAATGATCTTAATTTATATAAACCAAAGGAAATATTCATATTATTGTCAATATATACATATACATTATAAATATATATATATATATATATATATATATATATATAAAAATATATATAAATATATATATATATATATATAAGTCGTGCGAATAGGCAACATGCGATCTAGGCTCAAATTAGCAGCGCTCATCTTGCATATAGGACAAGCGAAAATTTGTGTATGCAATAATTACGCCAAAATCATTCTGAACCTAACGAAAAAATATATTTCACTGTGTTTGTTAGTAATAAATTATTGGTAAACAAATCTAAAATATATTTAGTTGGGATAGGCTAAAATAAATTGCACTTGTTATAATAAGGTTAGTAAAGTTTTCTCTAAATTCTTTGGTGCAAAATTATTATTTTTACATAACATTAATGAAAAAAACATGTCCCCTTAAACCGTATAAAGAGAAAATTTCAGAAAGGACTTAATTTTAAATGAGTTCTCTTGATAATTGACCAGTTTTACATATTCGCATGACACTCACAACATATGTATATATATATATAAATATATATATTATATATATATATATATATATATATATATAATATCTATATATATATATATTATATATATAATATATTATATATATATTATATATATAACACAACACACACAACACATATCTATATATAATATATTTAATATATATATATATTAATATATATATATATATATATATATATATATATATATATATTTGTGGTATGTGAGTATCACCTATTTGTGGTTGCAGGGTCGAGTCTTAGCTCCTGGCTCCGCCTCTTTATTGGTTTGCTACTGGATCCTCACTCTCCCTGCCCCATGAGCTTTATCATCAACCTCGTCCTTAAAACTATGTTGGTTTCCGCCCTCCACTTACGTCCCTTTCTAGCTGTTCCACTGCCTGAAAACTCTATGACTGAAGAAATACTCCTACATCCCTTGACATCATCTGAGTTTTCAACTTCCAATATGTGAACCTCCTTGTTTCTGTGTCCCCTCCCTGGAACATCCTGTCTTTTTCCACCTTGTCTATTCGCGCATTAAAATTTGTAAGTCGTAATCATGTCTCCCCTGACGCTCCTGTCTTCCAGTGTCGTCAGGCCCGATTTCCCTTAAACCTTTCTTCATAGGGCTTTCCCTTAGCTCTTAAACTAACCATGTCGCAAACCTTAGCCCTTCTTCTATTTTCTTGACGTGTTGATCAAGTGCGGGGTTCCAACAGCCTGACTACACGTTGTACAGTGTCTTGGGAACGGTTATCCTTACTAAGGTATCGGAACGCTGTTCTCAGGTTCGCCCAGGCTCCCAGAATGCTGCCGCATTTATCTGGTTGATGTGTGGCTTTTTTCCCCCCGAGGAAAAATGGGGGTTTTGGGGGGGCCCCCCCCCTCTGTGTTATACTCACCCAAAATCTTCCTCCTTGGAGCGAGAGTTTTCAGTCTTTGGCACCTACCACAATACTTACTCGTCTGCGGTCATCTGTGCCCTTCCCCGATCTCATGACTTTTGCATTGTGAGCTAAATTCGAGAAGTATGCCAGTTGCTGTAACCAGGTGCCCGGGTCTGTCCAGGTCTCTTTGAAGTCCTGCCTGGTCCATCAATCTGATTTAATTCCCTCATTAACTTCACATCGTCTGCGTCTGTGTACTCTCACCTATTCAGAGGTTGCCGGTCGAGTCCAACGCTCCTCTGTGTTGTGTGTGTGTGTGTGTACTCACCTATTTGTACTCACCTAGTTAGGTTGCGGAGGTCGAGTCCGAGCTCCTGGCCCCGCCCTCTCAACTGATCGCCTACAAGGTCACTCCCTAAACCGTGAGCTTTTATCATACCTCTGCTTAAAGCTATTGTGTGGTGTGTGTGGTGTGTGTGTGTGTGTTTGTGTGTGGTGGGTAATAATTTTCGGGCCGAAAAATAATCTGACCTAACGAAAAAAAATATTAATATTATTCTTCATTGTGTTGTTTATTACCAAATTATCATCCTCAGTGGTTTGGTGGTTTTATCTGACGTGATAAGACACTATTCTATCATCACCTTATTTTGTTTTGTCAATAGGGAAATGTATTCCCTAGCTTGGTCCTTACAAAACACTCATATGTGATATTATAAAGAACTTTGAGGAGGTAAAGTCGACCAACTGCGTCATCACCTAAAAACATGGTGACTAGAACTGAAAATAAGTACCTTTTTTTTTCTATAAAGCAACAGTTGTTTCAACATTACGAAAGAATAAGCAACACATAAAATTCTACTATAAAATACTTGTGTATAACAATATTACAAAATTTATGCAAAATCACAAAAATTTCCGTTATCTCTTTTACCTTCGTTTTGCGGGAATATCAGGTGAGGAAGCACTGTACCTTAAAGATCGTGTCACACCTGTTAATATTACTGTGTATGTAGCCTGCTTCCAAAGCTTCGTCAAGGTCATTCCACTTTCTTACCGCCCGAAGGCTGAAGGAATGCTTCCTTACATCCCTGTGAATTATTTGCCTTTAGCTTCCAACTATGCCCCCGTGTACCTATTTCCCACCTCTCTAATAGTTTATCCTTGTCCACCCTATCAATTCTTGTAAGTATTTTGTATACTGTTAAGCCTTTCCCGGTTCTTCTCTCCACTGTCATCATTTTCAGCTCATTTAGCAGTTCCTCATAGCTAATTCCTCCTCTCTGGGACTATCTCATTATGTTCCTCTGTACTTTCTCCGGTTTCTTACATGCTTTTTTTCAGAGGAGAGTTTCCTGCTGTTGTTGCATACTTTAACTGAACATGAGATATGTCATAAACAGAGCCGTGAATGACTACTGAAAATCCTAAAATCTAGTCAGAGGTGTGCCAAACGAGCATTAGTTGCAGAGGTTATTGGGATGATGTGTGCCTCTGGAGATATGCTTGACACTACACTCATCCCTAAGTATTTCTCCTTGAGTGAGGCCTCTGCAACCTCTGCATCGCGACCTGTACTCGGTTCTCTGTCTTCTTACTGCTTTATAATTTTGCATCTGCTGAGGTTGAATTCCAGTAGTCCATTTGCCTGATTAACTTACAGTTTGTCTACATTTATTTATAGCTTTTCCTTGTCCTCATTTTGATTTATCTTCAGAAATTGCACATCTGGAAACAGGGATACATCTAACAATGTTTTCTGGTATACTGATCCGACTAACGACCCTTACAGAATCTCTCTTGCTATAATTTCCCATCCTGACACCTCTTTTCAGACAATCACTATTTGTCTCCTGTAGAGCGTTCTGTCATTCCTGCTTGCTTCACAAGTTTTTATCTCTTGTGCTGTACAGTATCGAATGCTTTCCTGCAGTCCATGTTTTTGTAATTGACCCATTCTTCTTTCTTCTGTGTCACTTCTGTTACTTTATCATAAAACTCCAGCAGGAATGTAAGACAATATTTGCCATTTCGTAATCAATGCTGGTAATTTTTATAAAACCATTTGTTTCCAAGTGCTTCACCATTCTTCATTACCTTACACAAGTTGCATGCCTGTGATACTTGTCTGTACTTTTTAATGTTTTCTGTGTGTCTTTCTTTATTGTTGGAACTACATTCACTGTCTTTCAGATCTGTGGAAATTATCCCATATCTATTGATTTATTGTAGAATTTTACTAGTAGTTCAGGCAATGCTTCGCACAGAATCTATGGAGACACTTCTCTGGCACCTGTGCTTTTGATGAATCCAGCTAATTAAAGAATATCATCTCTTCCCCTGGTGTGTGTGCGGTGTCTGATTTTGCACCTTTTTCTAGTGGGACACCTCTTTAATTTTTTTTCAATTCCTTATAAACTTTCTTCCTTCCTTCATCAGGTGAATTACCTGGTCTCTTACCGAGTTCTTTTTTGTGATGTGTCCGTGAAACAGTTTCGGTTCATACTTGGCTCTTGCCACAATGTCTCAAATTTTCGTCTGGTATCTCTCGCATACTCGTATTTGGTTCTACTCACTCACTTTCTGGAGTTTTTCCTTGCTATTGTGTGTGCGTGTGTATCGTTTCCGCTTCTCCCTTCCCCTCGCCTTTTCTCCACCAGGTAGAAGTTGAAGTGTGTCCCTCCTACCAGTTGACAGTCACTTGACTTTCGGCTTCCATCAAGTCTGCAAGTATCTAATCCACTCCTGTTTAAGAATATATTGTTTTGTTTAATGTAGTTTAAACAAGAGCTTCACTTTTGTTTAGGAATTAATTCTGCTAATTCAGCCTAATCTGATTTGGATTTAAGTAGTGTAATATAATAATTTTTGTCCCCACCATTTCTTTTAAAGTCAGTACGTCTATCATGTGAGTGATTTCTCGAATGGTTTGTAATTTTCAGTTTATTTTAGCCATGATTGTTGGCTCAGGTCACCCGACGCAGGCGAGATATGGGGGGGATGGTAAGGGTAGCATAGATCTTGTTCAGATCTGAGATGTAATCTGGCATCTGTATCTAAACTGGTCCTCTTCCACTCGTAACTGACATGCAATCAGCTACGCACCATCCTACAGCCGTTCCCCAGTTATCACCCCATCAAAGTTTTATTGTGGTTCACAACTGGCGACTCTATTGCTTGGGAAGGTTGTCGTTTTCAGAGGATCCCAGAAACTCGGTTCTTCAGGATCCCTGCTCATGTTCGAGTCACTTTCTACTTCAAGTGTCACAATAGTCACTTTTATTCACTTTATTAAATGTGTACATGTTAGCTTTGAGTCACTAATTATTTATATACATGTATTTCATTTTTCATTCTTTGCTTCAGGTAGGATTAAAATCATGTTTTTGTGTTTTATATTCTATACTAATTCTACATATTAATAAAATTGTTTATCTTATTATGTTATCACTGATTTTTCTATGTTTTTATTTCCATAAGGAGGAATCGGCCTTATCATATAGTTTTGCGGGTACGACAGGACTGTTGAGTCTTCACATTCTCCCACCTGTTATTCTTCCCACAATAACTACATTCTCTAGGTACTAAAAATTCAGTACTATGTGGTCACTAGCACCCCGAGACCTGTCATATTCTATTTTCCTATAACAGATGCACTTGTAGTAAATTCTAGATTTACTTTTGCTAGCTCATTCCTTCCTCTCTCTGTCTTGATATGGTGGCACATTAAGCTTTCCAATATTTTAGACCTCCATATTTCGATTCATCATCTCTCCCCCATTTGCGTAGGAATTCCTCCGGTATATTTCCTTGTGATAGAAATTTCCCGTGATCAGTGGCTTTGCTTTGGCCATATGAGCTGTTCTTGTTATTTCTGTTATTGTGTCAATCACTGATTTGTTACTGAACTGATATTCCCGTCTTGGTCTCCGACTATATGGAAGTGGGTCGTAGATCACTGTTGCTATTACTCTATGTCCTCCAGTGTTTGCTGTGTCCAGGATGCAGTTACCTGATTCATATCCGTTTATCCTTCTCATCTCATAAAATCTTCACTGGTA
>NC_069403.1:25540682-25595682 GCF_026875155.1 Cherax quadricarinatus
CAACGTGATGCACACCACACCCCACACACACACACACACACACACACACACCACACACACCACACACATACACGTTTCTCATATACAACAGGCCTAGTGTCTAATCGACATGTGCCTAGGCCCAAAAAGTGAACTAACACCCCACACACACACACACACACACACACACACACACACCACACACACACAAAACCACACACACCCCAAAACACACACACCACACACACAAACACACACACACACTCATACACACACACCCCACAAAACACAAAATACACACACACACACACATACACACACACACACACACACACACACACACACACCAAAACACACACACACACACACCACACACACACACACCACACACACACACACACACACACACACACACACAGAAACTGACCACATACAGGCAGGATCCAGAGTCACAGAGGGTGAGGCAATGGGAGGAAGAAAGGGCAAAATCAGTGTTTATCCATGGGGGTTCAGGAGAGAGAGGAAAGGACACACACCGAAAGGCAGCAGGAAGAAACAAAGGAGATTGAGAAAATCATCACGGGAAAAAGGTGAAGAGATGGACGAGATTGTAAATTTTCAGAGAATAGGGGGGTACTCGAAGGGGAGAAACCGACCAAAACAAGCTGATTTCAGGATGGAAACAGTGCGGAACAGGATCCTCCAAGAGAAACCACGATTGAAATACTCGGAAGAGTACAAGAGGGTGTTCCTAGACAGAGACAGACAAAATCAGAACGACAGCAGCTGAGGGAGAGGACAAAAAAGCGAAAAAGGGGCTAGGAAAAGAGACAAGGAGGGAACCAGCAGAGGTCAGTCAGAGCAGAACAGAACAGCAAGGGGAAGCACACACACAACTATTCTCAGAACCATACAACCTATCACACCATCCCAACACACACTACAATCCATACCCACAGCCTCCCCCAACACCGAGCTATAGAATCCCACAGTATGCCACCAGGTCTCCCACCCTCACAGGCCCCCCCAAAACCCCAGTGTTGGAAAGGAAACTGAAGGTATGGTACACAAACGCTGATGGAATAAAAAAAATAAGTGGGAGGAGTGGGATGAAAGAGTCAAAGAAGCATCACGGACATCATAGCTCTCACAAAACCAAGCTTACAGGTATGATAACAGATGCCATCTTTCCACGGGATACCAAATCCTGAGGAAAGACAGAGGGAACGGGGGGGGGGGGGTGGAGGAGTGGGGGTTGCTGATCAAAAATCGCTGGAATTTTGATGAGATGGAGAGAGGAGACAGTGGAGAAGAAAGTGATTACATAGCGGGAAAACTTCATTGGAGGTCCCCAAGTGGTAATAGCAGTGATGTATAACCCACCACAGAACAGCAGGAGGCCAAGGCAAGAGTACGACGAGAGCAATAGAGCGATGGTTGACACACTGGCTTTGAGTGGCCAGAAAGAGCTCATGCATGCGGGCAAAGCTCCTGATCATGGGTGGGCTTTAACAACAAGGAGATCGATTGGGAGAACTTGGACCCACATGGAGCCAAGATACATGGAGGGCTAAGATGATGGAGGTGGTACTGGAAAACTTCATGTGCCAACACGTAAGGGACACTACAAGAGAGAGAGGAGAGGATGAACCAGCAAGGCTGGACTTAGTATTCACCTTGAGTAGTGCAGATATCGAGGACATCACATATGAAAGACCCCTTGGGGCCAGTGACCCTGTGGTTTAAGCTTCGAATACACAGTAGGGCTACAAGTGGAGGGAGAAGCAGGAGGCCAAAGGGCGAATGAAGCCAAAATACAAGAAGGGGACTACACAGGAATGAGGAACTACCTGAAACGGGGTCAGGGGACGAGAAAAATGGCAGGGAAGCCGTTAATGAGTGATGGAAAAGTAGCAACAAAAGCAAAGGAGAGAGGAGAGAGAGAGAACCATAAGTCATGAAGAGGGGGGGCCAGGAGCTGAGTCTCGACCCCTGCAACCACAATTAGGTGGTACAATTAGGTGAGTACACAAACACTGCCAGGAAACAGCAGCGATCAGGGTACGTGGCGAGGTGTCAGAGGGGGCCCCTGGAAAGTGGGGCCCCACAGGGGGTCGCCCCAGACCGTGCTGTTTCTGGATTTGTAACACATACGGAAGGGAAAAGACCCGAAGTGTCCCTGTTTGCAGATGATGTGAAGTTGATATAAAATTCATTCGGATGAAGACCGGGGCACACTACAATGGAATCGGGACGGCTGCAGACCGGTCCAGCAACTGGTTCCTGGAGTTCAACCCACCAAGGGGGAAAAGTCATGAAGATTGGGGAAGGGAAAAGGAAGACTGCAACGGAGAACAGTCTGGGGAGCAGAGACTACAAACTTCCCCAAAGGAAAAGATTTTGGGGTGAGTAAAACACCAGGCACATCCCCTGAGGCGCACATAAACCAAATAACTGCTGCGCATGGGGGCTAACAAACCAAGAACAACATTCCGACACCCTTTTTAAAGAAATTTTTTTTCAGGACCCTGTACACCGGGATTTGGCCCCAAATTTGAGTAGCACACCAGTTTAAAAACCCACACCAGCCAAACGAAAAGAAATTAGGAAAGTGGAAAGGTTTGCAAAAAGGGGCTAGTCCCAGAACTAAGGGGTATTTATGAGGAAGGTTAAGGAAATCGACCTAAAACCGCTGGGGACAGGAGAGATAGGGGGACTGATAACACACATAAAATACTTTGAGAGGAATTGACAAGGTGGACAAAGACAGGATGTTCCAGAGATTGGACAAGAAAAGATTTGGGAAAGTTGAAACACAGAAATCACAGGGGTTGGAAGTTTTTTCTTCAGCACAGAGACCCAAAGTAAGTGAATATTTGGGAAGCTTTAGTGGGGGCAGGATCCAACTAGCTTTAAGCGGGAGGTATATAAAGCCCCGGGTTTTTAAGGGGGAGGACCATCGACCAGTGAAGGGGGGGGCCATGAGCTATGAATCGACCCCCTGCACCACAAAGGTGAGTAAAAACACACCACACACACACACAACACACCAACACCATTTTTAAACCCCACACCTCGTGAAACCGAAAAAAAATTAGAGAAATGCAAAGGGTTTGCAAAAAGTTAGTTCCCAGACAAAGGGGGAATGTCCTATGAAAAAAAGGTTAAAGGGGAAAATGGGTCTGAAAACACTGGAGGACGGGGGGTTCAGGGGAAACTGATAACGACATTACAATATTTTTGCGGGGGAATGAACAAGGGGCAGAGACGGGAGTTCCGAGATGGGGACACGAAAAAAGGGGGGTCACAATTGGAAGCGAAGACTAGGGGTCAAAGGGAGGGGTTTGGAAAAATTTTTTTTCATCATAGAGCAGTTAGGAAGTGGAATAGTCTGGCAAGTGATGTAGTGGAGGCAGGAACTATACATGTTTTAAGCAAGGTTATGATAAAGCTCAGGAAAGCGGGGAAAAGGACCTAAAGAGGTGGTGAAGAGGGGGGGGCCAGGGCGAGTTTCGACCCCTCACCACAATTGGTAGTAAACACACACAGTAGGGACAGCGAGTTGGCGGCGAGTACCCCCGTGCCCCGGGAATAAATTTTTTTTAGGGCACCCAAGTTTTTTCTGAAAGGGGTTGCTAATGTGTCAGGGTATAAACAATCCTAGAAGTGTTTTTTTAATCTGCTGAGCCAAAAAGGTGGGGGAGGCCCAATTTTTAAGTGATCTAAAAAATAAAAACGTTGGGGCGCAGGGGGCAGGCTATGTGGTGGTAAGGCACGTTGTCAAGTGTCACCCAAAAGAAATAAAGGAAACAATCGTGTAATGAGAAAAGGCAGTAAACAGGGTACTCATTAACGAGAAGAAATTGGGGTGGATCTACGCCGGGGACGTCACATCGGTGGATCTACGCCGGGGACGTACATGAGCTGGATTTTACGCCGGGACGTCACTCGAGCTGGAAAATCTACAGGCTGCTACAGCTGCACACAATACGACCACCTATGAGTGGTTTTTGGGTGTGGGTTCGGTTTCCCCAATTTAAACCGCCAAGCTGAAAGTAAGGTTAAATCTCAAGCACGATAAAGAATAGGGATCAAATATTCATAAGGGGAAAAGCAATTGGGAATCCTTGAACAAGGCAGGTGGGAGGTAGGCTAGGGAACATTTTAAAATAGGTGAGGAAGTCCCAGAGAGTGGGAGTCAGGTTTTTCAAGAGGTTTGTTGACACAAGACCCCTGGAATCCCCATTACCCCCAAGCAGAAGCCCCCCCACTTTTAACACATAATAGACCCGCACATAATTCGACACATAAATTAACACACACAAAACACACAACCCCACCCCCCCTAACCATCCCCCTTCACACAACCACACACACACACAAGGGGGGACACTCATAGAAGTTTTGCCCCAAATAGCAATTTCTGTTTTTATAACCCGAATTTTCGGGGATGTATCAACAGTATTCCCCCTCATACACACATACACACACCCAACCCCCGTACAGGCAAAATGGTAACTAACTAGGCGAATACACACACAACACACACACCACACACACACACACACACACACCACACACACACACACACACACACACCACACACACATACAACACACAACACACAAACACGCCCAACCAAAACCACCACCAATAACAAACAACACACAAACCACAACACACACACCAACATAATAAAACACACACACACATACCCACACACACAAACACAAACCAATGTAAGTATGTGCCGGGGCCCAAATCCCAGGGGGGTTTGGGGTCAGGGCACAAAAGTTGTGGGGAGCCAAGGGCCACGAGACTTACATTACAATGCACAACCACCTACCTTTTTAGTACATAATAAACCCCACACATAATTCACACAAAAATTTCACACACCACAACACACAACACACACAATATCCCGACTCACACATACATCCCCCCCTCACCCAGACATCTCACTACTTCCCCGATCCCTCCCCTCCCTCGTTTTTAAAACCCCCCCTCCCCCGTTCACCCTCCCCCTCCCCACCCCCCCCCACTCCCCTCCCCCCATAGCCACTTTTCCCCACTACCTCCCCCCCAAAAATTGACTACACAAAATAACCAACTACAGAACACTAGGTTTCCCATTGGCAATAGGATAAAAAAAAAAGGGGTTTCCCGAGACAACAAAAAAACCAAGGGACAGGAGAGGAAGCTGCAAAAGGGAAAATTGGGCAGCAAGCTCATAAAAAGGGATCATGAAAGGGAAAAAGAAACTAGAAGAATTAGCATGAGATGGAAGAGAGGATAGATTTGGGGAAACAGGGGAAATGGGAGGTGCAGCAAAGCAGAGAGGCTGGGTACAGATTTAGAAGAGAACTGAAAAATCTGAAACAGCCCAAAGAACTAAAGAACATTTTGGAAATTTACAAAAAGAGACTGCTACCTCAGCCACAAAAAAGGGGGCTGTGGGGGGAAAGAAGGGGGACAAATGCATGGAGAAGCTCTATCAGAGGGGGACTGTAGTAAATGAAAGACTAACTTTTTTGGGAGGCCCTAACAGACAACAACAAGCCCAAGGAAAGCCGGAAGGGAAAATGACAGGGGACTGACCCCAATACATTAGCCATGAAAAATGAGGAAAAGGGAAAAACTGCAGTGCAGGAAACCAAATTTTAAAGAGGGGATACCGGGATATGCATGGGAGAATGAAAGGGTGAGGGGCAGCTTTGTGTTGGGGTCCAGGAAGTTGAAGGGGAAAAATATAAACAAGAAAAACAAGGGGGGAAAAAAAGCAATTGAAACATCATAAAGCAATAGGAAAGACGAATGACCCAGTTGGAAATTTTCGAAGAAAAAGGAGGTTTGTAAAAAAAAAAACCCGGCCCGTGAAAGTGACCTTCAAAAAGGCAGAAGCGACTCGGGCCAGGATCCTGCAGGAGAAAGCACATTAAGGGGCTGCCGGGATACAGGGGTGTATCCGACTGCGACAGAAACCAGAAGAAATGCAGAAACTGAGAGAGATGGTACAAAGGAAAGGGGAAAAAAGGGGGGGATGGAGAAGACAGACAAGATCCCCGACCCAGGAAAAAAGATCAAATTCAGCCTCCCCCACATTCCTATAGAACCCCACCAGGTAACCCCAGGGACCCAAAAACCTAAATCAAAACACCAATGCCCACCAAACCCCCACCCACTACATTACAAATCACCCCCACAGCAAAACCCCTAGTTCCCCTTTCCGGTCTCCCACTTCCCCCAAACCCCCTATACCTCCCAGACCACAGTCTTAGAAAAGAATTGAAGGGGGGTATACAAATGCAGATGGAATAACAAAAAAGTATGAGGAGTGGCACGAAAGAATCAAGAGACATCCCCAGACATAATACCTCACAGAAAAAAAACTCACCAGAATAATAACAGATTCAACTTTTCCATCCCAAAATCAAAACCTCAGGAAAAAGAGGGGGAGAGGGGGAGGAGTTCGTGCTCATTAAAAACCTGGGTTTTTTAGAACATGGAAGGAAAAAGGATGGGACGGGCAAAGGGACTACTTAGTAGGGAACAATCCCGTTGAGGGGGCATAATGAAATTTCAGTAATGTACAACCCACCCCAGAACTGCAGGAGGCCAAGAAAGAATACATGGAACAAAAGAGCAATGATCGACACCAGCCGAGGTGGGCCCGGAAGCCACAGGGGGGGGCAAAGTATTAGTTTTGGGTGATTTCAATCAAGGGAGATTGACTGGAAAACCTGGAGCCCCCTGGGGGTCCCAAAACGGGGGGCCCAAAATGTTTGGGGTGGTATGGAAAATCTCATGCATCAACATGTTAGAGACACACCAAGAGAGAGGAAGGGTAACCAGCAAAGGGGGACCCTTTTTTCACCTTGATTGTTCGGACATCGAGGACATGTTGAAAAGGGCCCCCGGGAGGTAGTGATCATGTGGGTTTTGTGCTTCGACACATAGTTGAGCTCCAAGTGGAGAGAGTAGCAGGAATAGGTGGGAAAAACCAAACTACAAAAGGGAAATACTCAGGCATGGGACTTCCCTTCAAAACATTCATGGGAGAGGGAACTGCAGGAAAAAACCCGTACAAGAATGATGGACTATGTGGCACAAAAAGCAAGGAGGCAGAGGAGAGGTTTGTTTTCCCAAAGGGGAAAAAGAAATAATGGGAAGAACAGAAACACAAAACTGTCAGTGGTGACAATAAGGCAGGGAGGGTGCACTTCCTTTTTAAATCGCTTGACCAAGAAAAGGCTGGGGCCCCAACAATTTGACCCCAAAGTTTGTTGAAAGATGTGAAACCCGCTAGCAGCCCTCAACTGATCTTTCAGCACTGCCTAGTACGTGAAATGGCCCCCCCTATGAAAGAGGCAAATGTTTTACTTTCACAAAAAGAAAGCAGAGCAAAAAATCAGAATACAACCATGTCACCCCTGTCAATCATGGTAAGCCCCTTGAGACAAATCTAAAGACAAATACGGTTTTTTGATCCACTCCTACTTTGTGATCGTCAATAGGGTTTTCAGGAAAAGGTTACTCGTTTGACGTTATTAAACCCTCCCCTAAGTGGACCAGTACTGGATGAACCCAAAGTCGTGTTGGGGTAGCATGGACATTGCTGGGTTTCGCCCGGGTGTGGCACCAGGGCCTCTTGCAAAACTTCAAGCACTGGAAATTGCGGGGCTCTGCTATTCCCCTCATGATTACCTTCATGGTGATCCAAGTGTAGTTTAAAAATGGAAGGGGAATCGCAAGACATCTAGGGAAAAGTTTTTTCCCAAAAGGAAGGTGCTGGGTCCTTTTAGGGAATGTCTACTTCAACGCCTTCTTCATTACCCCAGAATCACATGCTATGCAGACGACTTACACTGAATTTACTTATCCCAAAAAAGAAAAGCCCTGCTCTAAGCTACATCAATCACCAGCTGAGAGCTATTCAGCTTGGGAAATAGATGCGGTAAATTTGCACCCAGAAAAAGCAAAAGATGATCGTCTCTAGGCCCATTTATGGTATGCTGGTTGCAGAGTAAGGATGAATGGGGTGTTGGGCCCCGGGGAAAAAGTTGTATCCTTGGGGTGAAATTTTTTACTCCAAACTAACATGAAGAACCCGTTGGGAAATCTTGCAAAAAGGCAGCCGGAAACTTACAGCCTTCGCCCTACTCGCTCGCTTGACGTAGGGGTTGCAATCCGTACGAGGCACAAGTACGCCCCAAACCCTTGAGTATGCTCCAACTTTCTTGGTTTGTGCCCCCTTCTCTCTGCGATGCTTGCAGAGAGAGAAAAAAGCAAGAGTCTCATTTTCTCGCCTGGACCCCCTTGGATAGATTTCATTTCACAGAGCCTTCAACAAGGAGGGATTTGGGTGGCCTTACTGTTTGACAAAGGCCAAAATTTCAAAATACCACACTTGGATCCACTTCGAGGACAGCATGAAACAAGCTTTTATGCCACAAGACGGGCAGAGAAAGCAGCAACTTCGCTCTGGCTGTACCCTTCTCCAGAACATCACTCCATCTGAGATCATACATACCCAGGATGACTCGAGTATGGAACACATTCGTACAGCATAATGATGTCAACGAGATAAAGTCAGTTGATCAAATGAAAATGCTGGCCCACAGATGGCTCCAACTTCATCCTGTTCCCTACTTGTATGTCTCATAACAATAAAAATGCTTTCAAATGAGCTGATGTAGGTAACAGCTCTTAGCTTGCCAATAAAGTTAGGAATCCTTAACCTGTAAATAGCTTGTCAATAAAGCTAGGGATCCTTAACCTTCTCAAACCCTGTGTTAAAAAAAAAAAAAAAAAAAAAAAAAAACCGAGTCCTTGGTTCACCCAAAGGTGTAGGGAGGCAAAAACTAGGTGAACTAGAGAATGGAAAAGGTACAGAAGACAGAGAACTCAGGAAAATAAAGAAATCAGCCGAAGAGCCAGAAACGAATATGCACAGATAAGAAGGGAGGCTCAGAGACAATATGAATATGACATAGCATCAAAAGTAAAGACTGACCCGAAGCTGTTGTACAGCCACATCAGGAGGAAAACAACAGTCAATGACCAGTTAATCAGACTGAGGAAGGGTGATGAGGAATTCACAAGAAACGACCAAGAGGTATGTCAGGAGCTCAACACAAGATTTAAAGAGGTATTTACAGTGGATCCAGTAGGACTCCAGGAAATCAGAACAGGGGGGCACACAGCAAGTGCTGGATGAGGTACTATAACCAAGGAGGAGGTGAAGAAGCTGCTATGCGAACTTGACACCTCAAAGGCGGTGGGACCAGACAACATCTCTCCATGGGTCCTTAAAGAGGGAGCAGAGATATTGTGTGAGCCATTAACAAAGATCTTCAACACATCATTTGAAACTGGGCAACTCCCTGAGGTATGGAAGATGGCAAATGTAGTCCCAATTTTTAAAAAGGGAGACAGACATGAGGCACTAAACTACAGACTTGTATCACTAACGTGTATAGTATGCAAGGTCATGGAGAAGATCATCAGGAGGAGAGTGTTGGGGCACCTGGAAAGAAACAAGTGTATAATTGACAACCAGCACGGTTTCAGTTTTATGACAAGGTGACAGAAGTAAGACAAGAGAGAGAAGGGTGGATCGACTGCATATTTTTGGACTGCAAGAAGGCTTTCGACACAGTTCCTCACAAGAGGTTACTGCAAAAGCTAGAGGATCAGGCACACATAAAAGGAAAGGCACTGCAATGGATCAGAGAATACCTGACAGGGAGGCAACAACGAGTCATGGTACGCGACGAGGTGTCAGAGTGGGCGCCTGTGACAAGCGGGGTTCCACAGGGGTCAGTCCTAGGACCTGTGCTGTTCTTGGTATATGTGAACGACATAACGGAAAGGATAGACTCAGAAGTGTCCTTGTTTGCAGATGATGCGAAGTTAATGAGAAGAATCAAATCGGATGAGGATCAGGCAGGACGACAAAGACACCTGGACAGGCTACAAGCCTGGTCCAGCAACTGGCTCCTTGAATTTAACCCTGCCAAATGCAAAGTCATGAAGATTGGGGAAGGGCAAAGAAGACCGCAGACACAATATAGTTTTAGATGGCCAAAGACTGCAAACCTCACTCAAGGAAAAAGATCTGGGGGTGAGTATAACACCGAGCATATCTCATGAGGCGCACATCAATCAGATAAACTGCTGCAGCATACGGGGCGCCTGGCAAACTGCGGATAGTGTTCCGATACCTCAGTAAGGATTCGTTTAAGACTCTGTATACCATTTACGTCAGGCCCATACTGGAGTATGCAGCACCAGTTTGGAATCCACACCTAGTCAAGCACGTCAAGAAATTAGAGAAAGTGCAAAGGTTTGCAACAAGACTAGTCCCAGAGCTACGGGGATTGTCCTACGAAGAAAGGTTGAGGGAAATCGGCCTGACGACACTGGAGGACAGGAGGGTCAGGGGAGACATGATAACGACATATAAAATACTGCGCGGAATAGACAAGGTGGACAAAGACGGGATGTTCCAGAGAAGGGACACAGACACAAGAGGTTACAATTGGAAGTTGAAGACTCAGATGAATCAAAGGAATGTTAGGAAGTATTTCTTCAGTCATAGAGTAGTCAGGCCGTGGAATAGCCTAGAAAGTGACGTAGTGGAGGAGGGAACCATACATAGTTTTAAGGCGAGGTATGATAGAGCTCATGGGGCAGGGAGAGAAAGGACCTAGTAGCAATCAACGAAGAGGCGGGGCCAGGAGCTGTGAATTGACCCCTGCAAGCACAAATAGGTGACTACAAATAGGTGAGTACATACACACACACACACACAGTAGTGTTACAAGTAGAGAGGGTAACAGGAGTTGGATGGGAAAAGCCAAACTATAACAAGGGGGACTACACAGATATGAGGAACTTCCCTGGAGGTTCAGTGGGACAGAGAATTAGAAGGAAAGTCAGTAAATGAAATGATGGAATACGTAACAACAAAATGCATGGAGGCAGAGGAAAGGTTTGTTCCCAAGGGCAATAGAAATAATGGAAAGACCAAAGCGAGTCCTTGGTTTACCCGAAGGTGTAGGGAGGCTAAAACTAAGTGCACCAGAGATTGGAAAAGGTACAGCAGGCAAAGGGCCCAGAAAATAGAGAGACTAGTCGAAGAACCAGAAACGAGTATGTACAGATTCGGAGGGAGGCTCAGCGACAGTGCGATAACGATATAGCATCGAAAGCCAAGTCTGACCTGAAACTGCTATATAGCCATATTAGGAGGAAGACAACAGTCAAAGACCAGGTGATCAGGCTGAGGAAAGAAGGTGGGGAACTCACCAGAAGTGAACAAAAGGTATGTGAGGAGCTCAACAAGAGATTTAAGGAAGAGTTTACAGCGTAGACAGAAAAGCCTCTGGGTGGACAGAACAGGGGGGGGGGACGCCAACAAGGAATATACCAACAAGTGTTAGATGACATTCACACAACCTCAAAGGCAATGGGACCAGACAACATCTCCCTGTGGGTCCTTAGAGAGGGAGCAGAAATACTGTGTGTGCCACTAACCACAATCATCAACACATCCCTTGAAACTGGGCAACTACCTGAGGTGTGGAAGACGGCAAATGTAGTACCCAAATTTGAAAAAGGAAACAGAAAAGAGACACTAAACTATAGACCAGTGTCACTGACGTGTATAGTATGCAAAGTCATGGAGAAGATTATCAGGAAGAGAGTGGTAGAGCATCTGGAACGGAACAAGAGTATAAACGCTAACCAGCACGGATTCATGGAAGGCAAATCCTGTGTCACAAACCTACTGGAGTTTTATGATGAAGTAACAGAGGTAAGACACGAAAGAGAGGGGTGGGTTGATTGCATCTTCTTGGACTGCAAGAAGGCCTTCGACACAGCTCCTCACGAGAGATTAGTGCTAAAGCTAGAGGATCAGGCGCGTATAACGGGAAGGGCACTTCAATGGATCAGAGAATACCTGACAGGGAGGCAACAAAGAGTCATGGTACGTGATGAGGCATCACATTGGGCACCTGTGACGAGCGGGGTCCCACAGGGGGTCAGTCCTAGGACCAGTGCTATTTCTGGTATATGTGAATGACATGATGGAAGGGATAGACTCAGAAGTGTCATTGTTCGCAGATGATGTGAAGTTAATGTGGAGAATTAAATCAGATGAGGAACAGGTAGGACTTCAAAGAGACCTGGACAGGCTGGACACGTGGTCCAGCAACTGGCTTCTCGAATTTAACCCAGCCAACTGCAAAGTCATGAAGATTGGGGAACGGCAAAGAAGACCGCAGACACAGTATGGTCTAGGTGGCCAAAGACTGCAAACCTCACTCAAGGAAAAAGATCTGGGGATGAGTATAACACCGAGCACATCTTCTGAGGCGCACATCAGTCAGATAACTGCTGCAGCATACGGGCGTCTAGCAAACCTAAGGATAGCGTTCCATACCTCAGTAAGGAATCGTTCAAGGCTCTGTACACCATTTACGTCAGGCTCATACTGGAGAATGCAGCGCCAATTTGGAATCCACACCTGGTCAAGCACGTCAAGAAATTAGAGAAAGTGCAAAGGTTTGCAACAAGACTAATCCCAGAGTTAAGGGGATTGTCCTACGAAGAAAGGTTAAGGGAAATCGGCCTGACGACACTGGAGGACAGGAGGGTCAGGGATGTTAGGAAGTATTTCTTCAGTCATAGAGTCGTCAGACAGTGGAATAGCCTAGAAAGTGATGTAGTGGAGGCGCGAACCATGCATAGTTTTAAGACGAGGTTTGATAAAGCTCATGGAGCAGGGAGAGAGAGGAACTAGTAGAAATCAGTGAAGAGGAGGGGCCAGGAGCTATAACTCGACCCTTGCAACCACAAATAGGTGAGTACACACACACACACACACACCTACACACACACAACAGGCCTAGTGTCTAATCGACATGTGCCTAGGACAAAATGGTAACTAACTAACACACACACACACACACACACACACACATATATATATATATATATATATATATATATATATATATATATATATATATATATATATATATATATTATATATATATATATTTATATACATATATATATATATATATATATATATATATATATATATATATATATATTATATAATATATATATATATATATCACACCAGATATGCTGCAGAGCGTCTGGACCGAACTGGACTATCACATCGATGTTTGTCGAGCAACCAGAGGGGCGCACATTGAGGGCGTTTAATGCTACACTACACCACATGAAACTGAATGAAATCCTGCATCTGAAATTACTAACTATGAAAAATTATTACAATAAAGTTACGTGTTATACCTGTTTGAAATCAGGGAGTGTTTTCGTGGACACCGTGTATTGTAACAGCGACTAGCCGGGAGATCGAACCAGTGTTGTTTTAGCCCGCCTCATGGTGAACCAAAATTCACGACTAATTACAGTGTTGTTATTACCATGATGAAAATTACATGATGCTCTAACCCACAGGACCACCAAATCATACAAAAATCAGGTACCTAACAGAGCTAGGTGTTTTACCTTGATCCGAGGAGATACGGTGGTGTGGGTGCCTCTGAGCTAATTTCAATCTACTCCCCGTTTGGTGTACTAGCCTCCACGAGCAGTATATATATTATTGTAACCACGAACGAGAAGTATTTAATCAATAACAACACTGCGACTAGCCAAGCGCTCGTTCGTGGTTACAATAATATAAATACTGCACGTGGAAGCTAGTACATCAAACGGGAGTAGAGTGGAATTAGTTCAGAGGCATCCACAGCACCGTATGTCCTCCGATCAAGGTAAAACACCTAGCTCTGCTGGGTGCTTGACTTTTGTAGGATTTGGTGGTCCTGTGGGTTTGGGCGTCATGTGATTTTCGCTCACCATGAGGCGGGCCAAAACAATATGGGTTCGAGTCCTTGGCTAGTCGCAGTGTTGTTATTGATTAAATACCACTCGTTAGTGGTTACAGTTTTATATGTATATATATATATATAATATATATATATATATATATAATATATATATATATATATATATATATATATATATATATATATATAATATATATATATATATATATATATATATATATATATATGTCGTGCCGAATATGTAAAACTGTTCAATTAGCAAGAACTCATTTAAAATTAAGTCCTTTCTAAAATTTTCTCTTATACGTTTAAAGATATATTTTTGTTATTAATGTTAATGTAAAAAATTTTAATTTTGCACCAAAAGAAACTTAGAAAACTTACCTAACCTTATTATAACAAGAGCAATTTATTTTAGCCTAATCCAACTAAATATATTTTAAATTTGTTTACAATAATTTAATACTAAACAAACACAGTGAAATATATTTTTTTCGTTAGGTTCAGAATGATTTTGGCGAAATTATTGCATACGCAAATTTTCGCTTGTCCTATATGGCAAGATGAGCGTTGCTATTTAAGCCAAGATCGCAAGTTTCTGCCTATTCGGCACGATATATATATTTATATATATATATATATATATATATATATAAATATTATATATATATATATATATATATTTTATATATTATATATATATATATATATATATACATATATATATATATATAATATATATATATATATATATATATATATATATATATATATATATATTATATAATATTATATAAATATATATATATATGTATACAGTGAAACATATAAGTGGAACAGTATTTAGATAAGGCTAAAGAGGTCTTTGTGGCATTTATGGATTTGGAAAAGGCATATGACAGGGTGGATAGGGGGGCAATGTGGCAGATGTTGCAGGTGAATGTTGTAGGAGGTAGGTTACTGAAAGTATGAGAGTTTTTACGAGGATAGTGAGGCTCAAGTTAGAGTATGTAGGAAAGAGGGAAATTATTTCCCAGTAAAAGTAGGCCTTAGACAAGGATGTGTGATGTCACCAGGGGTTTGTTTAATATATTTATAGATGGGTTGTAAGAGAAGTAAATGCGAGGGTCTTGGTAAGAGTCGTGCAGTTAAAAGATAAAGAATCACACATAAAGTGGGAGTTGTCACAGTTGCTCTTTGCTGATGACACTGTGCTCTTGGGAGATTCTGAAGAGAAGTTGCAGAGATTGGTGGATGAATTTGGTAGGGTGTGCAAAAGAAGAAAATTAAAAGTGAATACAGGAAAGAGTAAGGTTATGAGGATAACAAAAAGATTAGGTGATGAAAGATTGGATATCAGATTGGAGGGAGAGAGTATGGAGGAGGTGAATGTATTCAGATATTTGGGAGTGGACGTGTCAGCGGATGGGTCTATGAAAGATGAGGTGAATCATAGAATTGATGAGGGGAAAGTGGTGAGAGGTGCGGGATTACCAAAACTGTTGTCCAGAGGGCTGAGGAAGGGTTGTTTAGGTGGTTCGGACATGTAGAGAGAATGGAGCGAAACAGAGTGACTTCAAGAGTGTATCAGTCTGTAGTGGAAGGAAGGCGGGGTAGGGGTCGGCCTAGGAAAGGAGGTTTTGTGTGCGAGGGGCTTGGACTTCCAGCAGGCATGCGTGAGCGTGTTTGATAGGAGTGAATGGAGACAAATGGTTTTTAATACTTGACGTGCTGTTGGAGTGTGAGCAAAGTAACATTTATGAAGGTGTTCAGGGAAACCGGCAGGCCGGACTTGAGTCCTGGAGATGGGAAGTACAGTGCCTGCACTCTGAAGGAGGTGTGTTAATGTTGCAGTTTAAAAACTGTAGTGTAAAGCACCTTTCTGGCAAGACAGTGATGGAGTGAATGATGGTGAAAGTTTTTCTTTTATCGGGCCACCCTGCCTTGGTGGGAATCGGCCAGTGTGATAAAAAATATATATATGTATATATATATATATATATTATATATATATATATATATATATATATATATATATATATATATATATATATGTCGTGCCGAATAGGCAGAACTTGCGATCTTGGCTTAAATAGCAACGCTCATCTTGCCATATAGGACAAGTAAAAATTTGTGTATGCAATAATTTCGCAAAAATTTTTCTGAACCTAACGAAAAAAAAATATTTCACTGTGTTTGTTTAGTATTAAATTGCTGTAAACAAATCTAAAATATATTTAGTTGGGTTAGGCTAAAATAAATTGCGCTTGTTATAATAAGGTTAGATAAGTTTTCTAAGTTCCTTTTGGTGCAAAATTATAAATTTTTACATCAACATTAATGAAAAAAATATATCTTCAAACGTATAAGAGTAAATTTTAGAAAGGACTTAATTTTAAATGAGTTCTTGCTAATTGACCAGTTCTACATATTCGGCACGATATATATATATATATATATATATATATATATATATATATATATATATATATATTTTATATATATATAAATATATATATATATATATATATATAAAATATATGCATATATATTTGTATTTTTCTTGCTACAACTTTTCGTTTTCATTTCGGTCACAACACATAAAGATATAGTCTGATCGGTACAAATTTTTAATGTTAGTGTATGACAACTAATGCAAAATTATAGGAACAATTGGCATGTATGGATGCCCTGTATGGAAAGTTGCAGGACACATTCCCAGCATCGTGGAATGCCTACCTACATGGAGTCTACCTGGAGGGTATTCCGGGAATCAACGTTCCCGCGGCCCGGTCCACGAGCAGGCCTCCCGGTGGATCAGGGTCTGATCAACCAGGCCGTTACTGCTGGCCGCACGCAGTTCAACATTCGATCCACAGCCTCTTGAAGGCAGCCAGGGGTCTATTGGTAATTCCTCTTATGCCTACTGGGAGGCTGTTGAACAGTCTTGGGCTCCGGACAATTATTGTCTTTTCTCTTAGTGTACCAATGGCGCTCCTAGTTTTCAGTAGCGTGTTTTGCACCGCTTGTCCAGTTTTTGTTCTTGTAGGGAGTGATTTCCACTAACTTCCAGAAACTCCTGCCACACAGATTGAGGAGTTCAAAAATAAAAATTACCTCGTAATTCGTCGATGTAAGAGAGCAAAATTAAAGTGTGTAGGTGTACATGTGCCAATTTTATGAGTAAAATAGTGTGAAATTTTCATTCCCATTATTCACGTTAATTATACTTGGGTCCATCTCTTCTGAATGGCTTCAGTACTTAGTGAGTGACGCACTTTATAACCAGGAAAGAACCTATTAAATTTAATTTGTGTGCGGGCAAATTTGTCAAGGAATTATCTTATAAAATTTGGAATTGTTTGCGCTGTTGATGAGATACATATGTCCCAATTTACTACTATTATTAATTAAATAATGATACTGATTTCCATTTAACAACTAAAATATGACTTGTGATGTTGGTGCACTCGAGAAAAATTCAATAATTTCCGAGTTTCAAAAATGATTTACATCAACCCTTCAGCGCAACTTCTAAGCGGCTTCAAACTTATTGTGCTGGTGTGTTTTAGGATAATGGTCTCTCTGAGATAAGAAGAGAATACTTCTATAGTTTAGTTTCAAAGCTCCTGTTCCTTATTGGAAAGTTTGTATGACATGTTAAGAGTATGTCACATTTTATTCAGCAGGGCATGCATACATCCATGTAGGCATGCCCTGCTGACCAGTGAACCAGGTGCTAAGGGTATAATGAGCGGGGCCCCTCGTTATACTAGCACCTTGGCTCAACCAGCCAATCAATCACAAGGAAACTCACCAAAGTTATGAAGCAACGATGTTGGACACTCGTGAATCAACACTGGCAGATTTACCTCCACGTCTGGTTGACGGATCCCACCGCATCTCTTGTTTAAAAATTGCCCTTTGGTATATATCCTCTGTAAATATTGTACATATAATTGTTTGCTGTTTGGTAAAGGATATATATATATATATATATATATATATATAATATATATATATATATATATATATATATATATATAATATATATATTATATATATAATATATATAAGCATTTACCCACCACTGTCCTCTGCTCTTATTCGTCTCTACCTTGGTTATCATGCTACAACCAGGTGTGCAGGCCACTAGACTACACCTGTGTTTGCAATAGTTTGAATAAACTTTGGACTCTGAATGACCTAATTTGACACGTTTGCTCAAGAAAGTGGAATATTAGTTTCCACTTGATAATTTGTTAAAGCTCTTCTGATCTGTATCAGATCTTCAGTACTGTAAAATTTTGCCAGACTCTGTAGTATTAGTCAAGTGTGTTGAAACACAGGAGACTGGAGTCAAGTGTGTTGAAACACAGGAGATTGGAGTCAAGTGTGTTGAAACACAGGAGACTGGAGTCAAGTGTGTTAACAAGGAATTGGAGTCAAGTGTGTTGAAACACAGGAGACTGGAGTCAAGTGTGTTGAAACACGGGGGAGACTGGAGTCAAGGGGAAAAGTGGTGTTGGAAACAAAGGAGACTGGAGTCAAGTGTGTTGAAACACAGAAGATTGGAGTCAAGTGTGTTGAAACACAGGAGACTGGAGTCAAGTGTGTTGAAACACAGGAGACTGGAGTCAAGTGTGTTGAAACACAGGAGACTGGAGTCAAGTGTGTTGAAACACAGGAGACTGGAGTCAAGTGTGTTGAAACACAGGAGACTGAGGCAAGTGTGTTGAAACACAGGAGACTGGAGTCAAGTGTGTTGAAACACAGGAGACTGGAGTCAAGTGTGTTGAAACACAGGAGATTGGAGTCAAGTGTGTTGAAACACAGGAGACTGGAGTCAAGTGTGTTGAAACACAGGAGATTGGAGTCAAGTGTGTTGAAACACAGGAGACTGGAGTCAAGTGTGTTGAAACACAGGAGATTGGAGTCAAGTGTGTTGAAACACAGGAGACTGGAGTCAAGTGTGTTGAAACACAGGAGACTGGAGTCAAGTGTGTTGAACACAGGAGACTGGAGTCAAGTGTGTTGAAACACAGGAGACTGGAGTCAAGTGTGTTGAAACACAGGAGACTGGAGTCAAGTGTGTTGAAACACAGGAGACTGGAGTCAAGTGTGTTGAAACACAGGAGACTGGAGTCAAGTGTGTTGAAACACAGGAGACTGGAGTCAAGTGTATTGAAACACAGGAGACTGGAGTCAAGTGTGTTGAAACACAGGAGACTGGAGTCAAGTGTGTTGAAACACAGGAGACTGGAGTCAATTTGTTTGAAACACAGGAGACTGGAGTCAAGTGTATTGAAACACAGGAGACTGGAGTCAAGTGTGTTGAAACACAGGAGACGGGAGTCAATTGTGTTGAAACACAGGAGACTGGAGTCAAGTGTGTTGAAACACAGGAGACTGGAGTCAAGTGTGTTGAAACACAGGAGATTGGAGTCAAGTGTGTTGAAACACAGGAGACTGGAGTCAAGTGTGTTGAAACACAGGAGACTGGAGTCAAGTGTGTTGAAACACAGGAGACTGGAGTCAAGTGAGTTGAAACACAGGAGACTGGAGTCAATGTGTTGAAACACAGGAGACTGGAGTCAAGTGTGTTGAAACACAGGAGACTGGAGTCAAGTGTGTTGAGACACAGGAGACTGGAGTCAAGTGTGTTGAAACACAGGAGATGGAGTCAAGTGTGGTTGAAACACAGGAGACTGGAGTCAAGTGTGTTGAAACACAGGAGACTGGAGTCAAGTGTGTTGAGACACAGGAGACTGGAGTCAAGTGTATTGAAACACAGGAGACTGGAGTCAAGTGTGTTGAAACACAGGAGACTGGAGTCAAGTGTGTTGAAACACAGGAGACTGGAGTCAAGTGTGTTGAGACACAGGAGACTGGAGTCAAGTGTGTTGAGACACAGGAGACTGGAGTCAAGTGTATTGAAACAGAGGAGACTGGAGTCAAGTGTGTTGAAACACAGGAGACTGGAGTCAAGTGTGTTGAAACACAGGAGACTGGAGTCAATTGTGTTGAAACACAGGAGACTGGAGTCAAGTGTATTGAAACACAGGAGACTGGAGTCAAGTGTGTTGAAACACAGGAGACTGGAGTCAATTGTGTTGAAACACAGGAGACTGGAGTCAAGTGTGTTGAAACACAGGAGACTGGAGTCAAGTGTGTTGAAACACAGGAGACTGGAGTCAAGTGTGTTGAAACACAGGAGACTGAAGTCAAGTGTGTTGAAACACAGGAGACTGGAGTCAAGTGTGTTGAAACACAGGAGACTGGAGTCAAGTGTGTTGAAACACAGGAGACTGGAGTCAAGTGTGTTGAAACACAGGAGACTGGAGTCAATTGTGTTGAAACACAGGAGACTGGAGTCAAGTGTATTGAAACACAGGAGACTGGAGTCAAGTGTGTTGAAACACAGGAGACTGGAGTCAAGTGTGTTGAAACACAGGAGATTGGAGTCAAGTGTGTTGAAACACAGAACTGGAGTCAGTGTGTTGAAACACAGGAGATTGGAGTCAAGTGTGTTGAAACACAGGAGACTGGAGTCAAGTGTGTTGAAACACAGGAGACTGGAGTCAAGTGTGTTGAAACACAGGAGACTGGAGTCAAGTGTGTTGAAACACAGGAGACTGGAGTCAAGTGTGTTGAAACACAGGAGACTGGAGTCAAGTGTGTTGAAACACAGGAGACTGAGGCAAGTGTGTTGAGACACAGGAGACTGGAGTCAAGTGTGTTGAAACACAGGAGACTGAGGCAAGTGTGTTGAAACACAGGAGACTGGAGTCAAGTGTGTTGAAACACAGGAGACTGGAGTCAAGTGTGTTGAGACACAGGAGACTGGAGTCAAGTGTATTGAAACACAGGAGACTGGAGTCAAGTGTGGTGAAACACAGGAGACTGGAGTCGAGTGTGTTGAAACACAGGAGACTGGAGTCAAGTGTGTTGAGACACAGGAGACTGGAGTCAAGTGTTTTGAGACACAGGAGACTGGAGTCAAGTGTATTGAAACACAGGAGACTGGAGTCAAGTGTGTTGAAACACAGGAGACTGGAGTCAATTGTGTTGAAACACAGGAGACTGGAGTCAAGTGTGTTGAAACACAGGAGACTGGAGTCAAGTGTGTTGAAACACAGGAGACTGGAGTCAAGTGTGTTGAAACACAGGAGACTGGAGTCAAGTGTGTTGAAACACAGGAGACTGGAGTCAAGTGTGTTGAAACACAGGAGACTGGAGTCAAGTGTGTTGAAACACAGGAGACTGGAGTCAATTGTGTTGAAACACAGGAGACTGGAGTCAAGTGTGTTGAAACACAGGAGACTGGAGTCAATTGTGTTGAAACACAGGGAGACTGGAGTCAAGTGTGTTGAAACACAGAAGACTGGAGTCAAGTGTGTTGAAACACAGGAGACTGGAGTCAAGTGTGTTGAAACACAGGAGACTGGAGTCAATTGTGTTGAAACACAGGAGACTGGAGTCAAGTGTGTTGAAACACAGGAGACTGGAGTCAAGTGTGTTGAAACACAGGAGACTGGAGTCAAATGTGTTGAAACACAGGAGACTGGAGTCAAGTGTGTTGAAAACACAGGAGACTGGAGTCAAGTGTGTTGAAACACAGGAGATTGGAGTCAAGTGTGTTGAAACACAGGAGACTGGAGTCAATTGTGTTGAAACACAGGAGACTGGAGTCAATTGTGTTGAAACACAGGAGACTGGAGTCAAGTGTGTTGAAACACAGGAGACTGGAGTCAAGTGTGTTGAAACACAGGAGACTGGAGTCAAGTGTGTTGAAACACAGGAGACTGGAGTCAAGTGTGTTGAAACACAGGAGACTGAGGCAAGTGTGTTGAAACACAGGAGACTGGAGTCAAGTGTGTTGAAACACAGGAGACTGGAGTCAAGTGTGTTGAAACACAGGAGACTGGAGTCAAGTGTGTTGAAACACAGGAGACTGGAGTCAAGTGTGTTGAAACACAGGAGACTGGAGTCAAGTGTGTTGAAACACAGGAGACTGGAGTCAAGTGTGTTGAAACACAGGAGACTGGAGTCAAGTTGTGTTGAAACACAGGAGACTGGAGTCAAGTGTGTTGAAACACAGGAGACTGGAGTCAATTGTGTTGAAACACAGGAGACTGGAGTCAAGTGTGTTGAAACACAGGAGACTGGAGTCAAGTGTGTTAAAAGACAGGAGACTGGAGTCAAGTGTGTTGAAACACAGGAGACTGGAGTCAAGTGTGTTGAAACACAGGAGACTGGAGTCAAGTGTGTTGAAACACAGGAGACTGGAGTCAAGTGTGTTGAAACACAGGAGACTGGAGTCAAGTGTGTTGAAACACAGGAGACGGAGGCAAGTGTGTTGAAACACAGGAGACTGGAGTCAAGTGTGTTGAAACACAGGAGACTGGAGTCAAGTGTGTTGAAACACAGGAGACTGGAGTCAAGTGTGTTGAAACACAGGAGACTGGAGTCAAGTGTGTTGAAACACAGGAGACTGGAGTCAAGTGTGTTGAAACACAGGAGACTGGAGTCAGTGTGTTGAAACACAGGAGACTGGAGTCAAGTGTGTTGAAACACAGGAGACTGGAGTCAAGTGTGTTGAAACACAGGAGACTGGAGTCAAGTGTGTTGAAACACAGGAGACTGGAGTCAAGTGTGTTGAAACACAGGAGACTGGAGTAAAGTGTGTTGAAACACAGGAGACTGGAGTCAAGTGTGTTGAAACACAGGAGACTGGAGTCAAGTGTGTTGAAACACAGGAGACTGGAGTCAAGTGTGTTGAAACACAGGAGACTGGAGTCAAGTGTGTTGAAACACAGGAGACTGGAGTCAAGTGTGTTGAAACACAGGAGACTGGAGTCAAGTGTGTTGAAACACAGGAGACTGGAGTCAAGTGTGTTTGAAACACAGGAGACTGGAGTCAAGTGTGTTGAAACACAGGAGACTGGAGTCAAGTGTGTTGAAACACAGGAGACTGGAGTCAAGTGTGTTGAAACACAGGAGACTGGAGTCAAGTGTGTTGAAACACAGGAGACTGGAGTCAAGTGTGTTGAAACACAGGAGACTGGAGTCAAGTGTGTTGAAACACAGGAGACTGGAGTCAAGTGTGTTGAAACACAGGAGACTGGAGTCAAGTGTGTTGAAACACAGGAGACTGGAGTCAAGTGTGTTGAAACACAGGAGACTGGAGTCAAGTGTGTTGAAACACAGGAGACTGGAGTCAAGTGTGTTGAAACACAGGAGATTGGAGTCAAGTGTGTTGAAACACAGGAGACTGGAGTCAATTGTGTTGAAACACAGGAGACTGGAGTCAAGTGTATTGAAACACAGGAGACTGGAGTCAAGTGTGTTGAAACACAGGAGACTGGAGTCAATTGTGTTGAAACACAGGAGACTGGAGTCAAGTGTATTGAAACACAGGAGACTGGAGTCAAGTGTGTTGAAACACAGGAGACTGGAGTCAAGTGTATTGAAACACAGGAGACTGGAGTCAAGTGTGTTGAAACACAGGAGACTGGAGTCAATTGTGTTGAAACACAGGAGACTGGAGTCAAGTGTATTGAAACACAGGAGACTGGAGTCAAGTGTGTTGAAACACAGGAGACTGGAGTCAAGTGTGTTGAAACACAGGAGACTGGAGTCAATTGTGTTGAAACACAGGAGACTGGAGTCAAGTGTATTGAAACACAGGAGACTGGAGTCAAGTGTGTTGAAACACAGGAGACTGGAGTCAAGTGTGTTGAAAACACAGGAGACTGGAGTCAAGTGTGTTGAAACCAGGAGACTGGGAGTCAAGTGTGTTGAAACACAGGAGACTGGAGTCAAGTGTATTGAAACACAGGAGACTGGAGTCAAGTGTGTTGAAACACAGGAGACTGGAGTCAAGTGTGTTGAAACACAGGAGACTGGAGTCAAGTGTGTTGAAACACAGGAGACTGGAGTCAAGTGTGTTGAAACCAGGAGACTGGAGTCAAGTGTGTTGAAAACAGGAGACTGGAGTCAAGTGTGTTGAAACACAGGAGACTGGAGTCAAGTGTGTTGAAACACAGGAGACTGGAGTCAAGTGTGTTGAAACACAGGAGACTGGAGTCAAGTGTGTTGAAACACAGGAGACTGGAGTCAAGTGTGTTGAAACACAGGAGACTGGAGTCAAGTGTGTTGAAACACAGGAGACTGGAGTCAAGTGTGTTGAAACACAGGAGACTGAGGCAAGTGTGTTGAAACACAGGAGACTGGAGTCAAGTGTGTTGAAACACAGGAGACTGGAGTCAAGTGTGTTAAAACACAGGGACTGGAGTCAAGTGTGTTGAAACACAGGAGACTGGAGTCAAGTGTGTTGAAACACAGGAGATTGGAGTCAAGTGTGTTGAAACACAGGAGACTGGAGTCAAGTGTGTTGAAACACAGGAGACTGGAGTCAAGTGTGTTGAAACACAGGAGACTGGAGTCAAGTGTGTTGAAACACAGGAGATTGGAGTCAAGTGTGTTGAAACACAGGAGACTGGAGTCAAGTGTGTTGAAACACAGGGGACTGGAGTCAAGTGTGTTGAAACACAGGAGACTGGAGTCAAGTGTGTTGAAACACAGGAGATTGGAGTCAAGTGTGTTGAAACACAGGAGACTGGAGTCAAGTGTGTTTGAAACACAGGAGACTGGAGTCAAGTGTGTTGAAACACAGGAGACTGGAGTCAAGTGTGTTGAAACACAGGAGACTGGAGTCAAGTGTGTTGAAACACAGGAGATTGGAGTCAAGTGTCTTGAAACACAGGAGATTGGAGTCAAGTGTGTTGAAACACAGGAGACTGGAGTCAAGTGTGTTGAAACACAGGAGACTGGAGTCAAGTGTGTTGAAACACAGGAGACTGGAGTCAAGTGTATTGAAACACAGGAGATTGGAGTCAAGTGTGTTGAAACACAGGAGACTGGAGTCAAGTGTGTTGAAACACAGGAGACTGGAGTCAAGTGTGTTGAAACACAGGAGACTGGAGTCAAGTGTGTTGAAACACAGGAGACTGGAGTCAAGTGTGTTGAAACACAGGAGACTGGAGTCAAGTGTGTTGAAACAAGGAGACTGGAGTCAAGTGTGTTGAGACACAGGAGATTGGAGTCAAGTGTGTTGAAACACAGGAGACTGGAGTCAAGTGTGTTGAAACACAGGAGATTGGAGTCAAGTGTGTTGAAACACAGGAGACTGGAGTCAAGTGTGTTGAAACACAGGAGACTGGAGTCAAGTGTGTTGAAACACAGGAGACTGGAGTCAAGTGTGTTGAAACACAGGAGATTGGAGTCAAGTGTGTTGAAACACAGGAGACTGGAGTCAAGTGTGTTGAAACACAGGGGACTGCAGTCAAGTGTGTTGAAACACAGGAGACTGGAGTCAAGTGTGTTGAAACACAGGAGATTGGAGTCAAGTGTGTTGAAACACAGGAGACTGGAGTCAAGTGTGTTGAAACACAGGAGACTGGAGTCAAGTGTGTTGAAAAACAGGAGACTGGAGTCAAGTGTGTTGAAACACAGGAGACTGGAGTCAAGTGTGTTGAAACACAGGAGATTGGAGTCAAGTGTCTTGAAACACAGGAGATTGGAGTCAAGTGTGTTGAAACACAGGAGACTGGAGTCAAGTGTGTTGAAACACAGGAGACTGGAGTCAAGTGTGTTGAAACACAGGAGACTGGAGTCAAGTGTATTGAAACACAGGAGATTGGAGTCAAGTGTGTTGAAACACAGGAGACTGGAGTCAAGTGTGTTGAAACACAGGAGACTGGAGTCAAGTGTGTTGAAACACAGGAGACTGGAGTCAAGTGTGTTGAAACACAGGAGACTGGAGTCAAGTGTGTTGAAACACAGGAGACTGGAGTCAAGTGTGTTGAAACACAGGAGACTGGAGTCAAGTGTGTTGAGACACAGGAGACTGGAGTCAAGTGTGTTTAAACACAGGAGACTGGAGTCAAGTGTGTTGAAACACAGGAGACTGGAGTCAAGTGTGTTGAAACACAGGGGACTGGAGTCAAGTGTGTTGAAACACAGGAGATTGGAGTCAGTGTGTTGAAACACAGGAGACTGGAGTCAAGTGTGTTGAAACACAGGAGACTGGAGTCAAGTGTGTTGAAACACAGGAGATTGGAGTCAAGTGTGTTGAAACACAGGAGACTGGAGTCAAGTGTGTTGAAACACAGGAGATTGGAGTCAAGTGTGTTGAAACACAGGAGACTGGAGTCAAGTGTGTTGAAACACAGGAGACTGGAGTCAGTGTGTTGAAACACAGGAGACTGGAGTCAAGTGTGTTGAAACACAGGAGACTGGAGTCAAGTGTGTTGAAACACAGGAGACTGGAGTCAAGTGTGTTGAAACACAGGAGACTGGAGTCAAGTGTGTTGAAACACAGGAGACTGGAGTCAAGTGTATTGAAACACAGGAGACTGGAGTCAAGTGTGTTGAAACACAGGAGACTGGAGTCAAGTGTGTTGAAACACAGGAGACTGGAGTCAAGTGTTTGAGACACAGGAGTTTGGGAGTCAAGTGTGTTGAAACACAGGAGACTGGAGTCAAGTGTGTTGAAACACAGGAGATTGGAGTCAAGTGTGTTGAAACACAGGAGACTGGAGTCAAGTGTGTTGAAACACAGGAGACTGGAGTCAAGTGTGTTGAAACACAGGAGACTGGAGTCAAGTGTGTTGAAACACAGGAGATTGGAGTCAAGTGTGTTGAAACACAGGAGACTGGAGTCAAGTGTGTTGAAACACAGGAGACTGGAGTCAAGTGTGTTGAAACACAGGAGACTGGAGTCAAGTGTGTTGAAACACAGGAGACTGGAGTCAAGTGTGTTGAAACACAGGAGACTGGAGTCAAGTGTGTTGAAACACAGGAGACTGGAGTCAAGTCTGTTGAAACACAGGAGACTGGAGTCAAGTGTGTTGAAACACAGGAGACTGGAGTCAAGTGTGTTGAAACACAGGAGACTGGAGTCAAGTGTGTTGAAACACAGGAGACTGGAGTCAAGTGTGTTGAAACACAGGAGACTGGAGTCAAGTGTGTTGAAACACAGGAGACTGGAGTCAAGTGTGTTGAAACACAGGAGACTGGAGTCAAGTGTGTTGAAACACACAGGAGACTGGAGTCAAGTGTGTTGAAACACAGGAGACTGAGGCAAGTGTGTTGAAACACAGGAGACTGGAGTCAAGTGTGTTGAAACACAGGAGACTGGAGTCAAGTAAGAAAGGAATAATTTTCATGGATGATGCAGAGATCAAAATACATCTATCATTGTTATTATTATGATTATTATTATTATAATAATTATTATTAGTAGCAGTAATAGTAGAACTAGTATTAGTACTAGTAACAGAAGAAGCAATACAAGTAGTAGTAGTAGTAGTAGTAGTAGTAGTAGTAGTAGTAGTAGTAGTAGTAGTAGTAGTTGTAGCAGCATTATATACACAGGTGTAGAGTGGCTTGAACACGTTGCAGTAAGTGAACAAATAATGGAGTAACCAAAACTCAACAGCAGTACATGTATATCACTCGTATTTCCTTCACCAAATACACAACCTGGTATTTACAACATGTACAGTAATGTAAGAGTAAGTGTACAACACGGTGTACAACACGTTGTACAACACGGTGTACAACACAGTGTACAACACGGTGTACAACACGGTGTACAACACGGTGTACAACACGGTGTACAACACGGTGTACAAAACGGTGTACAAGACGGTGTACAACACGGTGTACAACACGGTGTACAACACGGTGTACAACACGGTGTACAACACGGTGTACAACACAGTGTACAACACGGTGTGCAACACGGTGTACAACACGGTGTAAAAACACGGTGTACAACACGGTGTCAACACGGTGTACAACACGGTGTACAACACGGTGTACAAAACGGTGTACAACACGGTGTACAACACGGTGTAAAAACACGGTGTACACCGGTTTACAACAGGCCCTCTGGTGAATCAAGAGCATGATCAACCAGGCTGTTGCTGGGCTGCACGAAACCACATACGACGCCACAGCCGGCTGATCCGGACCTGGACTTTGGTGCTTGTTCCGTGCCAGCTTGAAGACTGCCAAGGGGTCTGTTGGTATCCCCTTAAAGTGTGCTGGGGAGGCAGTTGTACAGTCGCGGGCCCTGACACGTATGTATGGTCTCTTAAACGTGCTAGTGACACCCTGTTTTTCATTGGGGGGATGGTGCATCGTCTGCAAGTTCCTTTTGCTTTCGGATGAGTGATTTCGTGTGCAAGTTCGGTACTAGTCTCTAGGATTTTCATGGTGTATATAATTCATGTATCTCTCCTCCTGCGTATCCAGGGAATACAGGTTTAGGAACCTCAAGCGCTCCAATAATTGAGGTGTTTTATTCCGTTATGCGCCGCCGTGAACGTTTCGACATATTTTCTAGGTCGGAATTTCACCTGCCTTGAAAAGTTGCTGTTAGTGTGCACGTTCCAAGCCTAGTAATAGAAAAGTGACCTGCAAGAGTGTCATCATGGGCTTGGCCTCCCTAGTTTGAAGGTTATAATTATCCATCCTGTCATTTTTCTAGCAGATGCGATTGTACCATGTTATGGTTCTTGAAGGAGTGTTCTCGACATGAGCATCCCCCCAGGTCTTTGACGTGGTGTTTCGCTCTATTTATCGTGGCCTGACAGAATTTGTTTTGTACTCTGAGGAAGATTAATTTCTCATGTTTACCATATCTGAGTAATGAAAAATTTCTCATCGTTGAACTCATATTGTGGGTGGCCCGGTGACATGGTTGCTAAAGCTCCCGCTTCACACACGGAGGGCCGGGATCGATCTGACGGGTGGAAACATTACGACACGTTTCCTTACACCTGTTGTCCTGTTCACCTCGCAGCAAAATAAGTACTGGGTGTTAGTCGACTGGTGTGGGTCGATCCTGGGGACAAGATTAAGGACCACAATGGAAATAAGTTAGACAGTCCTCGATGATGCACTGACTTTCTTGGGTTATCAGGGTTGGCTACCATTCCGGGGTTTTAAAAAATCCGACGAAATCTTATCTTATCTTATCTTATCTTCTGCAGCCCACGAAAGATTGGTTGATGTCTGCTGGAGCTTTGCAGTGTCTGCAATGGAAGACACTGTCTTGCGATTGGGTGTCATGCAAAAGGGGAAGGACACGGTGCTGTGCTGAACATCCTTGTCATGTCGGATATAAGGATGAGGAAATAGATTGGGAGGCGAGCTATCGGGCTTGTGGACGAGCTTTCACGTAGCTGCCTGGACTTTACTTGTTGCCGACTACTCTCTGTTGTTCTGTTAGTGAGGGAAATTATTGATCCAAGGACCGCTTCTTCCTGTTATTCCTTTAGAACGCATTTTGTGCGCTATTACGCCATGGTCACACTTGTCGAAGGCTTTTGCAAAGTCTGTATATATTACATCTGCTTTCTTTTTGTCTTCTAGTGGCATTTAGGCCTTGTCGTTGTGGTCCAATAGTTGAGACAGGACCGGAGCGTCCTTTCCTAAACCATGTTGCCCTGGGTTGTGTTAACTGAGGGTTCCTAGATGCGTGGTGATCATGCTTCTTGGACCCTTTCAAGATTTTTGATAGGGGATGTTAGTGCTAGTGGTCTGTAGGTCTTTGCTGTTGCGTTACTGCCCCTTTGTGGGTGGGGCTATGTCTGTTGTTTTTAGTTACTGTGGGACAACGCCCCCGTGTCCATGCTCCCTCGCCATAGGATGAAAAAGGCTCGTGATAGAGGTTCTTGCATTCTTGATGAACATAGAGTTCAATGAGTCTGGCCCTGGGGCAGTGTGCATGGGCATGTCATTTATCGCCTGTTCGAAGTCATTTGGCGTCAGGAATACTAAATCGGATAGGCTTGTGTTAATCAATTTTTGTGGCTTTCATAAAAAATTCTTTTTGATCTTCGACTTCAGTTCTGGTTAGGGCTTGCTAAAAACTGGAGTCATATTGGGACTTGAGTAAAGCTCACTCATTTCCTTGCTGTCATTTGTGTTAGGACCCATTTGTTAAGTAGGGGCCAATACTGGACGTTGTTCTCGATTTTTGATTTGGCTAGGAGAAGAACTACTTAGGGTTTCTTTCAGATTTAATTTATGGCTTTTAGTTCTTCCCGCCGCGTGTTACTAGTATTGTGTGATGGTGTTATTAGTATGTGGTGATGTGTTCTAGTATTTGTGTGGTGTTACTCGTATTGTGTTTTGTTACTAGTATGTTATGATGTGTTATAGTACTGTGTGATGGTGTTAACTCGCATTGTGTGATGGTATTACAATCCCAGGGATTCCAAATGGCCTGTTATCCCGGGTGTAAGGGAGCAAAATAAACACCTCGACCACGCAAAAGTTTAGAATATATTATATCCTTCACATTTTGCCCCTTCCACCAACCCGCACCACTCCTGCGACCTACACCTATGATCATGAGTGATAAGTACAGTGCACCTCCACATTAAGCAAGGCGAAGAAATAGAAACCACACGAATAGCAGACGTGTTTCTTAACCAGCTCTAGAATGGGAAATGACTAGGGCAGACAGGAGAGCGGTACCCACAATAACCTCTGCGATTGCCAAAAACCATCTTCTTCTTTAGCTAGAACTGTGTCACTAGTTGAAGACGGGGCCAATCAACTCTCTTAGCAACCTGTTCGTGGTTGGGGGAGATAGCTGTAAATGGGTGGTTCATTCGCCGAATTAAAGAGATACGTATTCTTTGCATGCCACACCCCACCCCGAGAAGGGCTCAGGATTAGGCTGCCACCTCCAGTGGTAACCGTTGCCGCCTTGGCCACAAAATAAATGGGAACGCTTTCCTCTCCACCATCCAACTCTTAGATAGAGCTCAGCTTTTTCGTGACCAAAAGCCAACCCTAACTTAGAATGAGGGACAGCAGTTCAGGACAGGCTAGATAGGTCCAAGATACAGGCGACGGTAGCCGCACCCCCTTCCACAAAAAAAAATCCCACATAGGGGATAAAAATAAGAGCGTTTGGAATAAGGGGTTATCACAATAACATCTAACTAAATAAATAAAATATTAGACTCTAGATAAAGTGTCTGCCACCAATTTTCTTTGCCGGCAATATATTTAATGGAAATATTATAGAGCTGCAGCTTAGCGTCCAGCGCATAGGCTTGTGTTTGTGGTTCTTCATGGCTGGGAGATTTACTAGAGGATTGTGATCACTGTTTAGACTGTGACCCACTGCGATGTCTGGCCCATATAAACATCGGAAATTCTCCAAAGCCGTAACCAGCGCGGGGCTTTTTTTCAAAGGTAGAGTAAGCTCTGATGTGGCTGAACCTTGGCTGAAAAGTATGGTACAGGCAGCAATAGTTGATTCCCGAATTTGAAATAGTAATGCCCAACCCAGACTCACAAGCATCTCAACCTGTACTGAAAAAGGTTTGGAGAAGTTGGAGACAAGAGATGGGTGCAGTACAAATATCTTTTTGCTTTATTAAAACAGTTGTTTTACCCAATTGCCGTCCCCCAATTACAGGGAAACTTTGTGTGGTAAGAGAGGTCAAGAGGGGTACACTATCTGAGAAATTTTCCATGATTCTTTGTCAAATCCTATCATGCTAGGAAACGATGAATGAGATTTCCTATCATGAGGAAACTGAGTAATCTTTTAATAGAAAGAACTTTAGCAAGTTTAGGTGCAACTTTCCAAACCAACTTCAAGGGCTAGAAAAGTGCAGTTGGCTGGCCAACGGATGATTTAGATAATTACTTTTACATGGTCCCTAAAACTTATTCCACAATGAGCAACGAAACTTCTTAGTTAACATCCCCTAAACGCCACACCCAACATCATCTCGCATTATAATTAAACCCACTATCTTACCTTAAAAATCATCCATTTTTTCCAAAAAAATCTTATAACATCTTATATGATTACACAAATACCAATCTTTATCAAAACTAACATACCCTTTCCATCCTACTCCTCGGAGCCTCTAACCTGGCCTCTCAAAGTTGTAACCTATATAAGAATCCAAGAAATTCTTCTTTTTATTACTCAATAACCAATTTCACAAACAAACTTACTAATACACTCCCACTCTAAACCTTCATTTATCTATTCATCCAACCCCCACCCCCCCCACCACATACCAAACATCCCAATAAATCCATAAATTTCCACCACATAAAATTAAACAAATACAATCACACAACCAAAACAATTCACATCCCCCCCACAACTTCAATCATACTCTCTAACCACCAAACAAATTAAACTCTCAATCACCCAACACACCTTTACTTCAAACCTCTCCCTTCCTCCTAATCCCTAAACAAACCAAACTCTCTACCATCTATCCCCCTCTACTCAATAACACCCCGCTCTATATCTCCTCCTCTCCCCCCCGATATCCCACCTACCCCACCCCCTACTCGCTGTCCAACCCTTCCACCTGATGTGGATGGCACCCCCCACCCTCCCACCTCCTCCTAACCATCGCCCCCACCCCCCCTCCCCCCACTACTCTCCCGCCCTCGTCCCCCGCTCCCCCCCCACCCCAACGTCCCCCCACCCCCCCCTTTAGTTTTTGAGTTCTTAGCAATGGGAGCTACCCATAATTTACATTCAGATTATCTATTCAATCTGCTTAGTCCGTAAATCTAGCTTTCAAGGTTGTGCCAGGTATAGGTTCCATTTACTGCCCCAACACCTTGTCTCTGATGGAAGGAGCGGATTGTGCCACTTCTGTCATACTTGTTTCATTTTACTTTAGCAGTCTTTAAGTTAGGCCTTGGCTAACTGACGCGCCACCTGCAACCTTGAAGTCGGGTTGTAGAGTGTTGAGCTACGTCTTCTCCATCCATCATTCTTTGAGCACCCGAGAGGACTCGTACATTGTGCCAAAAATCGCTCAAACGGACTATACCTGTAGACTCTTGCACGTCTCTCGTACTGAGAACAGCAACAAGGTAGTGATTCATCCCAGTCTGTAGTAAAGTGCATGGAAAAAGTTCTATCATTGTTTTTAATGTTCTGATGAATCTTTCAAGGCGCCTTGGGGATGTGGATGATAGGCAGTCGGAAGTATAAGTTGGTGGATTATCCCTTAAACCAATTAATACTTCCTAAAGCTTTGGCAGTAACGTTAGTACCTTGATCACTTTGAATAGTTTTAGGAAGCAAAACAAGAAATTAATTTAGTTAAAGCTTGGAATAGACTTAAGTATTAATACTGCGCAAGGGAATTGATTCAGGGTAATCTGGTTAACTTTTATCCATAATGTCAATAAAATACTGATTCCAGACTGTGACTAGGTAGTGGACTACACAATCTAAAATTACATCTGCAAAAGGTTTCTCTCAGCAGGTATAGGTTGAGAGGTGCAGGTTTAATGGATTGTCCAGCACATCTGACTCCTCCCTTACGGGAGCTAGGGCAAAACTCTATGTTCTCGCACGAGGAAGATGATAAACTACGGAGCAATGGTCATCTCTTCTTCTATAAGTTTGTCAACAATCTGTGAACGCATTTGAGGCAGGCTGTGGAGTGTGTTTGTATTTAATTCAATGGAACGAGCAAATTGCCACCAAGCTGTAGGGGACAATTTAGGTAGGTTATGCAAAAAATGTGCCGGACACCAGAGTCTGACTGTATAGGTGGCATAAGTTATTCGTATGCACCGTACGATTTGCAGAATACCAACGTAACACGTTAATTTGCAGAAACGCTTAGCTTGCACACTACGATTGCAGAATATGCATACAAGCAAGTGCCTGCAAAATTCTCACCCCGACAGGTAGTAAACAAATGACACGCAAATTTGTACAGCAATGCCAGACAGCTACACTGTTCTAGAGATTGACTGTAGCGAAGCGGAGCACACCGAACAAGCTAGTAGCGAGACTGTTGAACGATCAACAATAGCAAGGCTGACCATAACAAGCAAACTGACACGCATAATTTGTAACGCAATGCCAGAAGAAGCTGGACAATGTTCTGCTACGAGCTTCACCCTAAGTCAACCGTTTCTCTAAGTCCAGCTCCAGCTCCCAGACAGGCCCACATATTACAACCCAGGCTTCAAATTGGCTGTTATCCGGGGGAAATAGAAGCAAAATAAACACCGGCAGGAAAAAGTTTAGACTTATATTAGTCCTTCACCAATTTTGAACAGGCAATTGTACACTATGTACAGTGATAAAGTTTAGTGCACTCCACGGTAAGCAAGGCAAGAATAGAAGCCACCAAATAGCAGACCGTGCTTCAGAGAGCTCTAGATTGGGGAATGCAAGGGCAGACAGGAGAAGTGGTCACCCACATAACTCTGCGATTGCAAACCATCTTCTTAATTTGGCTCTGAAACCTGGTACTAGTGAAAACGATGGGGCTCTATCATAACTCTTGCAACTGGTTCGCTGGTTGGGGGAGATAGATAGCCTGTTAAATGAGGGTGTGTACATTGCGCGAATTAAAGGCATACGTACTTTTGCATGCACCACAGATGGTGTTTTAATAGTACTGAGTATGGGGTTACTGGTACTGTATGATGGTGTTCTAGTATTGTGTGATGTGTTGTTACTAGTATTGTGTGATGGTGTTATATTACTGTGTGATATTTTTTTTTGGTGTTACTAGAATTGTGTGATGGAGTTACTCGTATAGTGTGATCGGGGGATAACTTGTATTGTATGAGGGTGTTGTTATAGTATTGTGTGAGGGCGTTAGTAGTAGTATTGTATGAGGTGATACTAGTATTGTATGAAGGTGTAGCTTATTGTGAGATGTGTTACTAGTAGTGTATATGGTGTTATTAGTATTGTGTGTGGTGTTACTTGTATGTGTGAGGTGTTACTAGGTTTATGTGATGGTGTTACTTGTATAGTGTGATGGAGTTACTAGTATTGTGTGAATGAGATTCTAGTATTGTGTGGATGGTTGTTAATTAGTATTGTGTGATATGTTATAGTATTCAGTGGTGTTTCTAGTATTTTAGTGATGTTGTTACTAGCATTGGTGTGATGGGTGTTACAGGTAATGTGTGATGGTGTTTCTAATGTTGTTTGATTGTGTTACTAGTATTGTTGTGGATGGTGTTACTAGTATTGTGTGATGGTGTTACTAGTATTGTGTGATGGTGTTACTAGTATTGTGTGATGGTGATACTAGTATTGTGTGATGGTGTTACTAGTATTGTGTGATGGTGTTACTAGTATCGTGTGGTGTTCTAGTATTGTGTGATGGGTTTATAGTATTGTGTGATGGTGTACTAGGTCTTGTGTGTGGTGTTACTAGTATTGATATGATTGTGTTACTAGTGGTTGTGGGATGGCGTTACTAGTATAGTGCAATGGGGTACTAGTCTTGTGTGATGGTGATACTAGTAGTTTTGTGATGGTGTGGTGTAACTAGAAATTTGTGATGGTGTTGTTACTCGAATTGTGTGATGGTGTTATAGTATTGTGATATGGTGTTACTAGTATTGTTATGATGGTGTCTACTAGTATTGTGTGATGGTGTTACTAGTATTGTGTGGATGGTGTTATAGTATTGTAAGCTGGTGTTATAGGTATTGGTGTGATGGTTTTACTTGTTTGTTGTGGATGGTGGTACTAGTATTGTTGTGATTGTGTTACTCGTATTGTGTGCGGGTGTTATAGTATTGTGTAATGGTTCACAAGATTGTGTGATGGTGTTAATGTATTGTGTGATGGTGGTACTAGTATTGTGTGATGTGTTGCTAGTATTTGTGTGATGGTGTTCTAGTGTTGTGTGATGGTGTACTAGCCTTGGTGTTGATTGTGTTACTTAGTATTGTGTGAAGGTGTTATTAGTTTGTTTGATGGTGTTACTTGTATTGTGTGTAGGTGTCACTAGTATTGTGTGATGCTGTTACTAGTGTTGTGTGATGGTGTTACTAGTATTTTGTGATAGTGCTACTAGTATTGTGTGATGCTGTTACTAGTGTTGTGTGATTGTTATTAATGTTGTGTGATGGTGTTACTAGTATTGTGTGATGGTGTTACTAGTATTTTGTGATAGTGCTACTAGTATTGTGTGATGCTGTTATAGTGTTGTGTGATTGTTTATTAATGTTGTGTGATGGTGTTTATAGTATTGTGTGATGGTGTTACTAGTATTTTTTGATGTGCTACTAAGTATTGTGTGATGCTGTTTACTAGTGTAGTGTGATTGTATTGAAGTAGTGTGATGGGTTATCGTTTGTGGGATGTGTGTTATAAGTGTGTGTGATGTTGTCAATAGTATGACGCTGATGGGGTTATTAGTATGGTGTGATGGTGTACTGTAATGTGTGATAGTGTTACTAATACTGTGTGTTGGTGCCATTAGCAATGTGTGATGGTGGTTACTAGTACTGTGTGATGGTGTTCCAGTATTTTGTGATGGTATTACTAGAATGAGAGGTGTATTACTAATATTGTGTGATGGAGTTATAGTGTTCGATTGACTATGATACTAGTTTTGCTGATGTGTGACTAGTCCTAGGCGATGGTGTACTAGTATTGTGTGATGGTGTTGCTAGTACTGTGTGATGGTGTTACTGTATTGTGTGATAGGTTTTACTTTATGTTTGTGTGATTGTGTTATTTTGTGTTGTGTTGATGGTGTTATTAGTATGGTGTGATGCTGTTACTAGGATTGTGTGATGGTGGTACCAGTATTGTGTGATGGTTTTACAAGAGTACTGTTTGATGTGTTAATTCGAATTGTGAGGGAATGTGTTACTCGTGGGGTGTGTGGTGTTACTAGTGTTTCAGTGATGTGATACCAGTGTTGGGTGATGTCCTTACCTGAACTTGCGATGGTGTTACTAGGATTGTGTGATTGTGTTCCTAGCACTGTGTGATGGTGTGGCTAGCATTGTGTGATGGTTGTGTATTTTTTACTAGTATGTTGTGATGGTGTTACTAGGTAATGTGTGATGCTGGGAACTAGTGTTGTGTTGATTGTACTAATGTTGTGGTGATGGTGTTTGTATTGTGTGAATGCTGGAAACTAGTGTTGTGTGATTGTTTAATGTTGTGTGATTGGTGTTAATAGTATTGTGTGATATTGGTATAAGTGGTGTTGTGATTCTGTTATGTATTGTATGTGATGGTGTTACTTTAGGTTGTGTGAGGGTGTTACTTGTGTGTGTGGATGGTGCTAGTAGTGTTGTGTATTGGTTAACTAGTGTTGTGTTGATGCTGCTACAAGTGTTGCGGGATGGTGTTACTATTTTTTGTGTTATAGTGTTAATTTGTGTCTGTGTGATGGTGTTACTAGTGTTGTGTGATGGTGCTTAAGTATGTGATGATGTGTGTTACTAGTATTGTGTGACGGTGTTCCTTAGTGATGTGTGATGGTGTTACTTTGTGTTGTGTGATGGGCGTTACTAGTCTTGTGTGATGTATGCGAAAAGTGTTGTGTGATGGTGTCTTTGTGTTTTGTAGGGTTGCTACTATGTATGATGGAGATCTAGTGTTGTGTTATGTGTTATTAGTGTTGCGTGTGGTGTTTTGTTGTGTGATCGTGTTACTTGTGTTGTATGATAGTGTTATGGGTGTTGGGTGATGGTGTTATTTGTGTTGGGTGATAATGTTACTGTGTGAGAGATGGTGTTCCTTTGTGTTGTGTGATATTGTTACCTTCGTGCTGTGTGATGGTGTACTTGTGTTATGTTTTACTAGCGTTGTGTTTTGGTTGTTCCTAGTGTTGTGTGATGGTGTTATTTGATTGTGTGATGTGCTAAATAGTGTTTGTGATGGTTTTACAGATGTGATGGTGTTACTGTGTTGTGTGGTGTTACTATTGTTGTGCGATGGAGTACTAGCGTTATTGACGGATGCTGCTAATGTTTTGTGATGTGTTACTTTGTGTTGTGTGGATGTGTTATAGTTTTGTTTGTGATGGTGTTACTAGAGTTGTGTGATGTGTGATGTTGTTACTTGTATTGTGTGATGCCTTTCCTAGTGTTTTTATGATAGTGTTCAAGTGTTGTGTGATGGTGTTGTGCTTTTAGTGTGTGTGGGTGTTGCAAGTGTTGTTGTAATGGCTTTACTAGTGTTTTGCTTGATGGTGTGAGTAGTATAGTGTGCTGTGGTGGTGTTACTAGCAGTGTATGATGGTGTTACTCGTGTTGCATGATGTGTTACTAAGGTAGTGTGATGTATTACTTTGTGTTGTGTGATGGTGTTACTTTGTGTTGGGTGAATGGTGTTACTTTGTGTTATGTGATGGTTGTTACTAGTGTTGTTGAGATGGTGTTACTCTGCGGTTGAGTGATTGTGTTACTTTGGTGTTGTGTGATGTGTTACTTTGTGTTGTGGGATGGTGTTACTTTGCACTGTGGCCCGGTGAGTGTTACTAGTGTGTGAGATGGTGTTTACATTGTGTTGTGTATGGTGTTACTCTGTGTTGAGGGGATGGTGTTACTCTGTGTTGTGGATGGTGTTACTTTGTGTTGTATGAGTAATGTGTGATGGTGTTACTAGTATTGTGTGATGGTGTTACCTAGTATTGTGTGATGGTTGTTATAGTATTGTGTGATGGTGTTAAAACTAGTATTGTGTGATGGTGAATAGTTATTGTGAGATGGTGCTTACTAGTATAGTTTGATGGGATTCTAGTATTGTGAGATGGTGATACTAGTATTGTGTTGATGGTGTATTGTATTGTGTGATGGTGTTATTAGTATGTGTGATTGGTGATACTAGTAATGTGGATGGTGTTACTAGTATTGTGTGATGGTGATACTAGTATTGTGAGCTGTGATACTAGGAATGTGTGATGGTGTTACTAGGTATTGTGTGTTGGGTGTTTTAGTATTGTGTGATGGTGTTATAGTATTGTTGTGATGGTGATACTAGTATTGTGTGATGGTGTTACTAGTATTGTGTGATGGTGATACTAGTATTGTGAGATGGTGTTACTAGTATTGTGTGATGGTGATACTAGTATTGTGTGATGGTGATACTAGTATTGTGTGATGGTGATACTAGTATTGTGTGATGGTGTTACTAGTATTGTTGTGATGGTGATATAGTATTGTGAAGGATGGTGTTATAGATGTGTGATGTTGATAAACTATTATTGTGTGTGGGTGTTCTAGTAATTGTGTGATGGTGTTACTAGTATTGTGTGATGGTGATACTAGTATTGTGTGATGGTGATACTAGTATTGTGTGATGGTGATACTAGTATTGTGTGATGGTGTTACTAGTATTGTGTGATGGTGTACTAGTATTGTGTGATGGTGTTACTAGTATTGTGTGATGGTGTTACTAGTATTGTGGTGATGGTGGTTCGTTATTGTGTGATGGTGATACTAGTATTGTGTGATGGTGCTACTAAGTATTGTGTGATGGTGATTACTAGTATTGTGTTGATGGTGCTACTAGTATAGTGTGATATGATACTGTAATGTGTGATGGTGTTACTAGTATTGTGTGAAGGTGTTACTAGATTGTGTGATGGTGTTAACTTAGTATTGTGTGGAAGGGGTGATACTAGTCTTGTGTGATGGTTGTTATCTAGTATTGTGTGATTGGGTGTTATAGGTATTGTGTTGATGGAGTTCCTAGTATTGTGTGATGGTGTTTTACTAGTATTGTGTAGATGTTGATATAGTATTGTGTGATGGTGTACTAGTATTGAGTGATGGTGATACTAGTATTGTGTGAAGGTGATTATAGTCTTGTGTGATGGGTTATAGTATTGTGTGATTGGTGTTACTCGGTAATGTGTGATGTTGATACTAGTATTGTGGATGGTGTTACTAGTATTGTGTGATGGTGATTACTAGTATTGTGTAGCTGGTGTTACTATTATTGTTGTGTGGTGTTATAGTTTGTTTGAAGGTGTTACTAGTATGTGTGTTGGTGTTACTAGTAAAGTGTGCTGGTGTTATGAATTGTGTGCTGGTGATACTAGTAGTGTGAGATTGTTGAATAGAAATGTGAGCAGGTTGCTACCTAGAAAGTGTGTGAATGAGAACATTAAATGTGCTATGGAGATACTTTATTAATATAGACAAGTTTTCAGGAGCACCTAATTTATTGCTTGTTTTATACTATAAAATATATAGTTTAACACTACATGATATATTTATCAAACTTCATTATATCAGGATAACCATACATTATAGCATTATAACATATACATTAGATCTTTATAACCACTTCAATAGTTAAGATTTAAACACTTAAATATTTATTATTAACATCTACAATATATCATGATATCACTACTATATCTCTTTATAACTCTTAAATATATCATTAAACACTACATTAGTATCATTATAACCAATACATTATCTCATTTGAATCTTAATATATTTCATTATACCAATCAATATATCATTATAACACTATACTATATATCATTATCGAGACTTGTGTGTGAGGTGTGTTACTCGTTTAATCCCCCCCCCCCCCCCCCCCCCCCCACCCTCTACCCCCCCCCCCCCCCCTCACACCCACCTACACCCTCCCCCTTGGTTATCCGAGCGCTCGACTCACACTTATAAATTTTTGTCCGTCGCTTTCGTCTCGCTACTAGTATAGCTTGTTACCCCCCCCCCCCCCCCCCCACCACCCCTCCACCCTCACCCTAATTTGCTAGATCGCTTGATAGACGTAGGATGATCTGGTGTATGTTGCGCGTAGCTATAGCTAGCAGAGTTGTGGTGTCAGAGAGGTTACGTCACGTAGAAACTAAACACGAGCTATGGAGCTATGTGCAGGAATGGGTGGGTCTACGTGTAGGAGTGTGATGGTGATACTAGTGTATTGTGAGATGGTGTTACTAGTATTGTGTGATCGGTTGATTTGGATTGTGTGATCGGTGTATAACTAGTATTGTGTGATGGTGTTACCAGTATGTGTGACTGGTGCTACTAGTATCTGGTTTGAGGATGTTAACTAGTATTGTGTGATGGTGATACTAGTATTGTGAGATGGTGTTACTAGTATTGTGTGATGGTGATACTAGTATTGTGTGATGGTGTTACTAGTATTGTGTGATGGTGTTACCAGTATCGTGTGAAGGTGTTACTAGTATTGTGTGATGGTGTTACTAGTATTGTGTGCTGGTGATACTAGTATTGTGTGATGGTGTTACTAGCATTGTTTGATGGTGTTACTAGTATTGTGTGATGGTGATACTAGTATTGTGTGATGGTGTTACTATTACTGTGTGATGGTGTTACTTAGTATTGTTTGGATGCGTTTACTAGTATTGAGTGATGGTGTTACTAGTATTGGTGTGATGGTGTTTTAGTATCTGTTTGATGGTGTTACTAGTTATTGTGTGATGGTGTTACCTGTATCGTGTGAGGGTTGTTACTAGTATTGAATGTGATGGTGTTACTAGTATAGTGTGATGGTGATACTTAGTATTGTGTGTGATGGTTTTACTAGTATTGTGTTGTGATGGTGTTACTAGTATGTGTGATGGTGATACTAGTATTGTGTGATGGTGTTACTATTACTGTGTGATGGTGTTACTAGTATTGTGTGATGGAGTTACTAGTATTGTGTGATGGTGTTACTAGTATTGTGTGATGGTGTTACTAGTATTGTGTGTATGGTGTTACTAGTATGTGTGATGGTGTTCCAAGTATTGTGTGATGTGTTACTAGTACTGTGTTATGTGTTCCAAGTATAGTGTGATGGTGTTCTAGTATTGTGTTCATGGTGATACTAGTATTGTGTGATGGTGTGCCAAGTATTGTGAGATGATGAACTAGATTGTGTGATGGTGTTACTAGTCTTGTGTGTGGTGAAACTAGTATTGTGTGTGTGTTACTAGTATGTTTGATGGTGTTTCTATATTGTGTTGTGGTGATGATACTAGTATTGTGTGATGGTTGTTACTAGTATTGTTGTGATGGTGTTAATAGATTGTGTGATGTGATACTAGGAGTGTGTGATGGTGTTACTATAACTGAGTGATGGTGTTACTAGTATTGTGTGATGGAGTTACTAGTATTGTGTGCTGGTGTTATTAGTATTGTCGTGATGGTGTTACTAGTATTGTGTGATGTGTTACTAATAGTATTGTGTGATGGGTTGTTAAGTATCGTGTGATGGTTGTACTAGTATTTTGTGATGGTGTTACTAGTATTGTGTGATGGAGATAATAGTATAGGTGTGATGGTTGTTACTAGTTTGTGTGATGGTGTTATAGTATCGGTGTGATGGTGATACTAGTATTGTGTGTTGGCGTTTCCTATTACTGTGTGCTGGTGGTATAGTATTGTGTGATGGAAGTTACTAGTATTGTGTGATGGTGTTACTAGTATTGTGTGATGGTGTTACTAGTATTGTGTGATGGTGTTACTAGTATTGTGTGATGGTGTTCCAAGTATTGTGTGATGGTGTTACTAGTACTGTGTGATGGTGTTCCAAGTATTGTGTGATGGTGTTACTAGTATTGTGTCATGGTGTTACTAGTATTGTGTGATGGTGTTCCAAGTATTGTGTCATGGTTTCCTAGTATTGTGTGATGGTGTTTTATAGTATTGTGTGATGGTGATACTAGTATTGTGTGATGGTGTTACTAGTATTGTGTGATGGTGTTACTAGTATTGTGTGATGGTGATACTAGTATTGTGTGATGGTGCTACTATTACCGTGTGATGGTGTTACTAGTATTGTGTGATGGAGTTACTAGTATTGTGTGATGGTGTTACTAGTATTGTGTGATGGTGTTACTAGTATTGTGTGATGGTGATACTAGTATTGTGTGATGGTGTTACTAGTATTGTGTGATGGTGTTACTAGTATTGTGTGATGGTGTTACTAGTATTGTGTGATTGTGATTCTAGTATTCGTGATGGGTGTTATATTACTTGTGTGTGTGTTACTAGAATTGTGTGATGGAGTTACTAGTATTGTGTGATGGTGTTACTAGTATTGTGTGATGGTGTTACTAGTACTGTGTGATGGTGTACTAGTATTGTGTGATGGTGTTACTAGTATTCTGTGATGGTGTTACTAGTATTGTGGATTAGGTTACTAGTATAGTGTGGGTTACTCGTATTGTGTGATGGTGTTACTAATATTGTGTGATGGTGTTATTGTATGTGTGATGGGATACTTGTAATGTGTGATGGTGTTACTAGTATTGTGGGATCCTAGTAAGGCTGACTGGTTATGGTATTGTATGATGGTTATTCTAGTATGGTATGATGGTGTTTATTCGTATTGTGTGGGGGGATTGGGTGTTCAAGTAATTCTGTGATGGTGTTCTTAGTATTGTGTGATTATGTTACTGTATTGTGTGTGGCCCGTTGTAGTATTGTGTGGTGGAGTTCATATTGTGTGATGGTGGTACTAGTTAGTATTGTGTGATGGTGTACTAGTATTGTGGATGGGGTTACTAGTATTGTGGTGTACAGTATTTGTATGAGGGTGTTACTGGTAATGTATGATGGTATTACTAGTATTGTATGATGGTGTGACTAGTATTGTGTGATGGTGTTACTAGTATAGTGAGATTGTAGTTAATGTATTGTGTGATGTTGTTTCTAGTATTGAGGTATATTTTACTAGTATTGTGTTGATGGTGGTTATAGTATGTGAGATGGTTTTACTAGTATTGTTTGATGGTGTAAATGTATTGGGTGCATGGTGTTCCGAGTATTGTGTGATGGTGTTATAGTTTTGTTGATGGTTGTTATAGTATTGTGTGATGGTGTTACTAGTTTGTATGATCGTGTTACTAGTATTGTGGATGGTGTTACTAGTATGTGTGGTGGTGTTACTAGTAATGTGTGATGGGGTTAATCATATTGTGTGATGGAGGTTCCTAACTGTGTGATGGTGTTATAGGATTGTGTGATGGTGTTACTAGTAGTGTGTGATGGTTGTTACTAGTATTGTGTGATAGTGTTATAGTATTGTTGATGTGTTACTAGTCTGTGTGAATGGATGTTACTGTTCTTGTGCTATGTGTTACAAGTTACTGTGTGATGGTGTTACTAGTATTGTGTAAATTGTGTTATAGTATTGTGTGATGGTGTTACTTAGTATTGTATTGATGGTTGTTACTAGTATTGTGTGATGGGTGTTACTAGTCTTGTATGATGGTGTTGTCTGCTAGTATTGAGTTGATGGTGGTTTACTAGTTCTTGTGTGATGGTGTTACTAGTATTGTATGATGGTGTTACTAGTATTGTATGATGGTGTTACTAGTATTGTGTGATGGTGTTACTAGTATTGTGTGATGGTGTTACTAGTATTGTGTGATGGTGTTAGTAGTATTGTATGATGGTGTTACTAGTATTGTGTGATGGTGTTTACCTGGAGTTTACCTGGAGTGCGTTCCGGGGGTCAACGCCCGCGGCCGGTCTGTGACCAGGCCCTCTGGTGAATCAAGAGCATGATCAACCAGGCTGTTGCTGGGCTGCACGAAACCACATACGACGCCACAGCCGGCTGATCCGGACCTGGACTTTGGTGCTTGTTCCGTGCCAGCTTGAAGACTGCCAAGGGGTCTGTTGGTATCCCCTTAAAGTGTGCTGGGGAGGCAGTTGTACAGTCGCGGGCCCTGACACGTATGTATGGTCTCTTAAACGTGCTAGTGACACCCTGTTTTTCATTGGGGGGATGGTGCATCGTCTGCAAGTTCCTTTTGCTTTCGGATGAGTGATTTCGTGTGCAAGTTCGGTACTAGTCTCTAGGATTTTCATGGTGTATATAATTCATGTATCTCTCCTCCTGCGTATCCAGGGAATACAGGTTTAGGAACCTCAAGCGCTCCAATAATTGAGGTGTTTTATTCCGTTATGCGCCGCCGTGAACGTTTCGACATATTTTCTAGGTCGGAATTTCACCTGCCTTGAAAAGTTGCTGTTAGTGTGCACGTTCCAAGCCTAGTAATAGAAAAGTGACCTGCAAGAGTGTCATCATGGGCTTGGCCTCCCTAGTTTGAAGGTTATAATTATCCATCCTGTCATTTTTCTAGCAGATGCGATTGTACCATGTTATGGTTCTTGAAGGAGTGTTCTCGACATGAGCATCCCCCCAGGTCTTTGACGTGGTGTTTCGCTCTATTTATCGTGGCCTGACAGAATTTGTTTTGTACTCTGAGGAAGATTAATTTCTCATGTTTACCATATCTGAGTAATGAAAAATTTCTCATCGTTGAACTCATATTGTGGGTGGCCCGGTGACATGGTTGCTAAAGCTCCCGCTTCACACACGGAGGGCCGGGATCGATCTGACGGGTGGAAACATTACGACACGTTTCCTTACACCTGTTGTCCTGTTCACCTCGCAGCAAAATAAGTACTGGGTGTTAGTCGACTGGTGTGGGTCGATCCTGGGGACAAGATTAAGGACCACAATGGAAATAAGTTAGACAGTCCTCGATGATGCACTGACTTTCTTGGGTTATCAGGGTTGGCTACCATTCCGGGGTTTTAAAAAATCCGACGAAATCTTATCTTATCTTATCTTATCTTCTGCAGCCCACGAAAGATTGGTTGATGTCTGCTGGAGCTTTGCAGTGTCTGCAATGGAAGACACTGTCTTGCGATTGGGTGTCATGCAAAAGGGGAAGGACACGGTGCTGTGCTGAACATCCTTGTCATGTCGGATATAAGGATGAGGAAATAGATTGGGAGGCGAGCTATCGGGCTTGTGGACGAGCTTTCACGTAGCTGCCTGGACTTTACTTGTTGCCGACTACTCTCTGTTGTTCTGTTAGTGAGGGAAATTATTGATCCAAGGACCGCTTCTTCCTGTTATTCCTTTAGAACGCATTTTGTGCGCTATTACGCCATGGTCACACTTGTCGAAGGCTTTTGCAAAGTCTGTATATATTACATCTGCTTTCTTTTTGTCTTCTAGTGGCATTTAGGCCTTGTCGTTGTGGTCCAATAGTTGAGACAGGACCGGAGCGTCCTTTCCTAAACCATGTTGCCCTGGGTTGTGTTAACTGAGGGTTCCTAGATGCGTGGTGATCATGCTTCTTGGACCCTTTCAAGATTTTTGATAGGGGATGTTAGTGCTAGTGGTCTGTAGGTCTTTGCTGTTGCGTTACTGCCCCTTTGTGGGTGGGGCTATGTCTGTTGTTTTTAGTTACTGTGGGACAACGCCCCCGTGTCCATGCTCCCTCGCCATAGGATGAAAAAGGCTCGTGATAGAGGTTCTTGCATTCTTGATGAACATAGAGTTCAATGAGTCTGGCCCTGGGGCAGTGTGCATGGGCATGTCATTTATCGCCTGTTCGAAGTCATTTGGCGTCAGGAATACTAAATCGGATAGGCTTGTGTTAATCAATTTTTGTGGCTTTCATAAAAAATTCTTTTTGATCTTCGACTTCAGTTCTGGTTAGGGCTTGCTAAAAACTGGAGTCATATTGGGACTTGAGTAAAGCTCACTCATTTCCTTGCTGTCATTTGTGTTAGGACCCATTTGTTAAGTAGGGGCCAATACTGGACGTTGTTCTCGATTTTTGATTTGGCTAGGAGAAGAACTACTTAGGGTTTCTTTCAGATTTAATTTATGGCTTTTAGTTCTTCCCGCCGCGTGTTACTAGTATTGTGTGATGGTGTTATTAGTATGTGGTGATGTGTTCTAGTATTTGTGTGGTGTTACTCGTATTGTGTTTTGTTACTAGTATGTTATGATGTGTTATAGTACTGTGTGATGGTGTTAACTCGCATTGTGTGATGGTATTACAATCCCAGGGATTCCAAATGGCCTGTTATCCCGGGTGTAAGGGAGCAAAATAAACACCTCGACCACGCAAAAGTTTAGAATATATTATATCCTTCACATTTTGCCCCTTCCACCAACCCGCACCACTCCTGCGACCTACACCTATGATCATGAGTGATAAGTACAGTGCACCTCCACATTAAGCAAGGCGAAGAAATAGAAACCACACGAATAGCAGACGTGTTTCTTAACCAGCTCTAGAATGGGAAATGACTAGGGCAGACAGGAGAGCGGTACCCACAATAACCTCTGCGATTGCCAAAAACCATCTTCTTCTTTAGCTAGAACTGTGTCACTAGTTGAAGACGGGGCCAATCAACTCTCTTAGCAACCTGTTCGTGGTTGGGGGAGATAGCTGTAAATGGGTGGTTCATTCGCCGAATTAAAGAGATACGTATTCTTTGCATGCCACACCCCACCCCGAGAAGGGCTCAGGATTAGGCTGCCACCTCCAGTGGTAACCGTTGCCGCCTTGGCCACAAAATAAATGGGAACGCTTTCCTCTCCACCATCCAACTCTTAGATAGAGCTCAGCTTTTTCGTGACCAAAAGCCAACCCTAACTTAGAATGAGGGACAGCAGTTCAGGACAGGCTAGATAGGTCCAAGATACAGGCGACGGTAGCCGCACCCCCTTCCACAAAAAAAAATCCCACATAGGGGATAAAAATAAGAGCGTTTGGAATAAGGGGTTATCACAATAACATCTAACTAAATAAATAAAATATTAGACTCTAGATAAAGTGTCTGCCACCAATTTTCTTTGCCGGCAATATATTTAATGGAAATATTATAGAGCTGCAGCTTAGCGTCCAGCGCATAGGCTTGTGTTTGTGGTTCTTCATGGCTGGGAGATTTACTAGAGGATTGTGATCACTGTTTAGACTGTGACCCACTGCGATGTCTGGCCCATATAAACATCGGAAATTCTCCAAAGCCGTAACCAGCGCGGGGCTTTTTTTCAAAGGTAGAGTAAGCTCTGATGTGGCTGAACCTTGGCTGAAAAGTATGGTACAGGCAGCAATAGTTGATTCCCGAATTTGAAATAGTAATGCCCAACCCAGACTCACAAGCATCTCAACCTGTACTGAAAAAGGTTTGGAGAAGTTGGAGACAAGAGATGGGTGCAGTACAAATATCTTTTTGCTTTATTAAAACAGTTGTTTTACCCAATTGCCGTCCCCCAATTACAGGGAAACTTTGTGTGGTAAGAGAGGTCAAGAGGGGTACACTATCTGAGAAATTTTCCATGATTCTTTGTCAAATCCTATCATGCTAGGAAACGATGAATGAGATTTCCTATCATGAGGAAACTGAGTAATCTTTTAATAGAAAGAACTTTAGCAAGTTTAGGTGCAACTTTCCAAACCAACTTCAAGGGCTAGAAAAGTGCAGTTGGCTGGCCAACGGATGATTTAGATAATTACTTTTACATGGTCCCTAAAACTTATTCCACAATGAGCAACGAAACTTCTTAGTTAACATCCCCTAAACGCCACACCCAACATCATCTCGCATTATAATTAAACCCACTATCTTACCTTAAAAATCATCCATTTTTTCCAAAAAAATCTTATAACATCTTATATGATTACACAAATACCAATCTTTATCAAAACTAACATACCCTTTCCATCCTACTCCTCGGAGCCTCTAACCTGGCCTCTCAAAGTTGTAACCTATATAAGAATCCAAGAAATTCTTCTTTTTATTACTCAATAACCAATTTCACAAACAAACTTACTAATACACTCCCACTCTAAACCTTCATTTATCTATTCATCCAACCCCCACCCCCCCCACCACATACCAAACATCCCAATAAATCCATAAATTTCCACCACATAAAATTAAACAAATACAATCACACAACCAAAACAATTCACATCCCCCCCACAACTTCAATCATACTCTCTAACCACCAAACAAATTAAACTCTCAATCACCCAACACACCTTTACTTCAAACCTCTCCCTTCCTCCTAATCCCTAAACAAACCAAACTCTCTACCATCTATCCCCCTCTACTCAATAACACCCCGCTCTATATCTCCTCCTCTCCCCCCCGATATCCCACCTACCCCACCCCCTACTCGCTGTCCAACCCTTCCACCTGATGTGGATGGCACCCCCCACCCTCCCACCTCCTCCTAACCATCGCCCCCACCCCCCCTCCCCCCACTACTCTCCCGCCCTCGTCCCCCGCTCCCCCCCCACCCCAACGTCCCCCCACCCCCCCCTTTAGTTTTTGAGTTCTTAGCAATGGGAGCTACCCATAATTTACATTCAGATTATCTATTCAATCTGCTTAGTCCGTAAATCTAGCTTTCAAGGTTGTGCCAGGTATAGGTTCCATTTACTGCCCCAACACCTTGTCTCTGATGGAAGGAGCGGATTGTGCCACTTCTGTCATACTTGTTTCATTTTACTTTAGCAGTCTTTAAGTTAGGCCTTGGCTAACTGACGCGCCACCTGCAACCTTGAAGTCGGGTTGTAGAGTGTTGAGCTACGTCTTCTCCATCCATCATTCTTTGAGCACCCGAGAGGACTCGTACATTGTGCCAAAAATCGCTCAAACGGACTATACCTGTAGACTCTTGCACGTCTCTCGTACTGAGAACAGCAACAAGGTAGTGATTCATCCCAGTCTGTAGTAAAGTGCATGGAAAAAGTTCTATCATTGTTTTTAATGTTCTGATGAATCTTTCAAGGCGCCTTGGGGATGTGGATGATAGGCAGTCGGAAGTATAAGTTGGTGGATTATCCCTTAAACCAATTAATACTTCCTAAAGCTTTGGCAGTAACGTTAGTACCTTGATCACTTTGAATAGTTTTAGGAAGCAAAACAAGAAATTAATTTAGTTAAAGCTTGGAATAGACTTAAGTATTAATACTGCGCAAGGGAATTGATTCAGGGTAATCTGGTTAACTTTTATCCATAATGTCAATAAAATACTGATTCCAGACTGTGACTAGGTAGTGGACTACACAATCTAAAATTACATCTGCAAAAGGTTTCTCTCAGCAGGTATAGGTTGAGAGGTGCAGGTTTAATGGATTGTCCAGCACATCTGACTCCTCCCTTACGGGAGCTAGGGCAAAACTCTATGTTCTCGCACGAGGAAGATGATAAACTACGGAGCAATGGTCATCTCTTCTTCTATAAGTTTGTCAACAATCTGTGAACGCATTTGAGGCAGGCTGTGGAGTGTGTTTGTATTTAATTCAATGGAACGAGCAAATTGCCACCAAGCTGTAGGGGACAATTTAGGTAGGTTATGCAAAAAATGTGCCGGACACCAGAGTCTGACTGTATAGGTGGCATAAGTTATTCGTATGCACCGTACGATTTGCAGAATACCAACGTAACACGTTAATTTGCAGAAACGCTTAGCTTGCACACTACGATTGCAGAATATGCATACAAGCAAGTGCCTGCAAAATTCTCACCCCGACAGGTAGTAAACAAATGACACGCAAATTTGTACAGCAATGCCAGACAGCTACACTGTTCTAGAGATTGACTGTAGCGAAGCGGAGCACACCGAACAAGCTAGTAGCGAGACTGTTGAACGATCAACAATAGCAAGGCTGACCATAACAAGCAAACTGACACGCATAATTTGTAACGCAATGCCAGAAGAAGCTGGACAATGTTCTGCTACGAGCTTCACCCTAAGTCAACCGTTTCTCTAAGTCCAGCTCCAGCTCCCAGACAGGCCCACATATTACAACCCAGGCTTCAAATTGGCTGTTATCCGGGGGAAATAGAAGCAAAATAAACACCGGCAGGAAAAAGTTTAGACTTATATTAGTCCTTCACCAATTTTGAACAGGCAATTGTACACTATGTACAGTGATAAAGTTTAGTGCACTCCACGGTAAGCAAGGCAAGAATAGAAGCCACCAAATAGCAGACCGTGCTTCAGAGAGCTCTAGATTGGGGAATGCAAGGGCAGACAGGAGAAGTGGTCACCCACATAACTCTGCGATTGCAAACCATCTTCTTAATTTGGCTCTGAAACCTGGTACTAGTGAAAACGATGGGGCTCTATCATAACTCTTGCAACTGGTTCGCTGGTTGGGGGAGATAGATAGCCTGTTAAATGAGGGTGTGTACATTGCGCGAATTAAAGGCATACGTACTTTTGCATGCACCACAGATGGTGTTTTAATAGTACTGAGTATGGGGTTACTGGTACTGTATGATGGTGTTCTAGTATTGTGTGATGTGTTGTTACTAGTATTGTGTGATGGTGTTATATTACTGTGTGATATTTTTTTTTGGTGTTACTAGAATTGTGTGATGGAGTTACTCGTATAGTGTGATCGGGGGATAACTTGTATTGTATGAGGGTGTTGTTATAGTATTGTGTGAGGGCGTTAGTAGTAGTATTGTATGAGGTGATACTAGTATTGTATGAAGGTGTAGCTTATTGTGAGATGTGTTACTAGTAGTGTATATGGTGTTATTAGTATTGTGTGTGGTGTTACTTGTATGTGTGAGGTGTTACTAGGTTTATGTGATGGTGTTACTTGTATAGTGTGATGGAGTTACTAGTATTGTGTGAATGAGATTCTAGTATTGTGTGGATGGTTGTTAATTAGTATTGTGTGATATGTTATAGTATTCAGTGGTGTTTCTAGTATTTTAGTGATGTTGTTACTAGCATTGGTGTGATGGGTGTTACAGGTAATGTGTGATGGTGTTTCTAATGTTGTTTGATTGTGTTACTAGTATTGTTGTGGATGGTGTTATTTAGTATTGTATGATGGTGTTACTAGTATTGTGTGATGGTGTTACTAGTATTGTGTGATGGTGATACTAGTATTGTGTGATGGTGTTACTAGTATTGTGTGATGGTGTTACTAGTATCGTGGGTTGTTCTAGTATTGTGTGATGGGTTTATAGTATTGTGTGATGGTGTACTAGGTCTTGTGTGTGGTGTTACTAGTATTGATATGATTGTGTTACTAGTGGTTGTGGGATGGCGTTACTAGTATAGTGCAATGGGGTACTAGTCTTGTGTGATGGTGATACTAGTAGTTTTGTGATGGTGTGGTGTAACTAGAAATTTGTGATGGTGTTGTTACTCGAATTGTGTGATGGTGTTATAGTATTGTGATATGGTGTTACTAGTATTGTTATGATGGTGTCTACTAGTATTGTGTGATGGTGTTACTAGTATTGTGTGGATGGTGTTATAGTATTGTAAGCTGGTGTTATAGGTATTGGTGTGATGGTTTTACTTGTTTGTTGTGGATGGTGGTACTAGTATTGTTGTGATTGTGTTACTCGTATTGTGTGCGGGTGTTATAGTATTGTGTAATGGTTCACAAGATTGTGTGATGGTGTTAATGTATTGTGTGATGGTGGTACTAGTATTGTGTGATGTGTTGCTAGTATTTGTGTGATGGTGTTCTAGTGTTGTGTGATGGTGTACTAGCCTTGGTGTTGATTGTGTTACTTAGTATTGTGTGAAGGTGTTATTAGTTTGTTTGATGGTGTTACTAGTATTGTGTGTAGGTGTCACTAGTATTGTGTGATGCTGTTACTAGTGTTGTGTGATGGTGTTACTAGTATTTTGTGATAGTGCTACTAGTATTGTGTGATGCTGTTACTAGTGTTGTGTGATTGTTATTAATGTTGTGTTGATGGTGTTACTCTATTTGTGTGCTGGTGTTACTAGTATTTTGTGATAGTGCTATAGTATAGTGTGATGCTGTTATAGTGTTGTGTGATTGTTTATTAATGTTGTGTGATGGTGTTTATAGTATTGTGTGATGGTGTTACTAGTATTTTTTGATGTGCTACTAAGTATTGTGTGATGCTGTTTACTAGTGTAGTGTGATTGTATTGAAGTAGTGTGATGGGTTATCGTTTGTGGGATGTGTGTTATAAGTGTGTGTGATGTTGTCAATAGTATGACGCTGATGGGGTTATTAGTATGGTGTGATGGTGTACTGTAATGTGTGATAGTGTTACTAATACTGTGTGATGGTGCCATTAGCATTGTGTGATGGTGTTACTAGTACTGTGTGATGGTGTTACCAGTATTTTGTGATGGTATTACTAGAATGAGAGGTGTATTACTAATATTGTGTGATGGAGTTATAGTGTTCGATTGACTATGATACTAGTTTTGCTGATGTGTGACTAGTCCTAGGCGATGGTGTACTAGTATTGTGTGATGGTGTTGCTAGTACTGTGTGATGGTGTTACTAGTATTGTGTGTTGGTTTTACTTTATGTTGTGTGATTGTGTTATTTTGTGTTGTGTGATGGTGTTATTAGTATTGTGTGATGCTGTTACTAGTATTGTGTGATGGTGGTACCAGTATTGTGTGATGGTTTTACAAGAGTACTGTTTGATGTGTTAATTCGAATTGTGAGGGAATGTGTTACTCGTGGGGTGTGTGGTGTTACTAGTGTTTCAGTGATGTGATACCAGTGTTGGGTGATGTCCTTACCTGAACTTGCGATGGTGTTACTAGGATTGTGTGATTGTGTTCCTAGCACTGTGTGATGGTGTGGCTAGCATTGTGTGATGGTTGTGTATTTTTTACTAGTATGTTGTGATGGTGTTACTAGGTAATGTGTGATGCTGGGAACTAGTGTTGTGTTGATTGTACTAATGTTGTGGTGATGGTGTTTGTATTGTGTGAATGCTGGAAACTAGTGTTGTGTGATTGTTTAATGTTGTGTGATTGGTGTTAATAGTATTGTGTGATATTGGTATAAGTGGTGTTGTGATTCTGTTATGTATTGTATGTGATGGTGTTACTTTAGGTTGTGTGAGGGTGTTACTTGTGTGTGTGGATGGTGCTAGTAGTGTTGTGTATTGGTTAACTAGTGTTGTGTTGATGCTGCTACAAGTGTTGCGGGATGGTGTTACTATTTTTTGTGTTATAGTGTTAATTTGTGTCTGTGTGATGGTGTTACTAGTGTTGTGTGATGGTGCTTAAGTATGTGATGATGTGTGTTACTAGTATTGTGTGACGGTGTTCCTTAGTGATGTGTGATGGTGTTACTTTGTGTTGTGTGATGGGCGTTACTAGTCTTGTGTGATGTATGCGAAAAGTGTTGTGTGATGGTGTCTTTGTGTTTTGTAGGGTTGCTACTATGTATGATGGAGATCTAGTGTTGTGTTATGTGTTATTAGTGTTGCGTGTGGTGTTTTGTTGTGTGATCGTGTTACTTGTGTTGTATGATAGTGTTATGGGTGTTGGGTGATGGTGTTATTTGTGTTGGGTGATAATGTTACTGTGTGAGAGATGGTGTTCCTTTGTGTTGTGTGATATTGTTACCTTCGTGCTGTGTGATGGTGTACTTGTGTTATGTTTTACTAGCGTTGTGTTTTGGTTGTTCCTAGTGTTGTGTGATGGTGTTATTTGATTGTGTGATGTGCTAAATAGTGTTTGTGATGGTTTTACAGATGTGATGGTGTTACTGTGTTGTGTGGTGTTACTAGTGTTGTGCGATGGAGTACTAGCGTTATTTGACGGTGCTGCTAATGTTTTGTGATGGTGTTACTTTGTGTTGTGTGATGGTGTTATAGTTTTTGTGTGATGGTGTTACTAGAGTTGTGTGATGTTGTTACTTTGTGTTGTGTGATGCCTTTCCTAGTGTTTTATGATAGTGTTACAAGTGTTGTGTGATGGTGTTGCTTTTTGTAGTGTGATGGTGTTGCAAGTGTTGTGTAATGGCTTTACTAGTGTTTTGTGATGGTGTTAGTAGTATAGTGTTTGTGTGGTGTTACTAGCAGTGTATGATGGTGTTTACTAGTGTTGCATGATGTGTTACTAAGGTTGTGTGATGGTATTACTTTGTGTTGTGTGATGGTGTTACTTTGTGTTGTGTGATGGTGTTATTTTTGTGTTATGTGATGGTGTTACTAGTGTTGTGAGATGGTGTTACTCTGCGTTGTGTGATTGTGTTACTTTGTGTTGTGTGATGGTTTACTTTGTGTTGTGTGATGGTGTTACTTGCACTGTGGAGTGGTGTTACTAGTGTTGTGAGATGGTGTTACTTTGTGTTGTGTGATGGTGTTACTCTGTGTTGTGAGATGGTGTTACTCTGTGTTGTGTGATGGTGTTACTTTGTGTTGTATGATGGTGTTACTTTGCGTTGTGTGATTGTGTTACTTTGTGTTGTGTGATGGTGTTACTTTGTGTTGTGTGATGGTGTTACTTTGTACTGTGGAGTGGTGTTACTAGTGTTGTGAATGGTGTTACTTTGTGTTGTGTGATGGTGTTACTCTGTGTTGTGAGATGGTGTTACTCTGTGTTGTGTGATGGTGTTACTTTGTGTTGTATGATGGTGTTACTTTGCGTTGTGTGATTGTGTTACTTTGTGTTGTGTGATGGTGTTACTTTGTGTTGTGTGATGGTGTTACTTTGGGTATTGTGGTGTGGTGTT
>NC_069403.1:25600682-25612662 GCF_026875155.1 Cherax quadricarinatus
CAACCAGCGAACCAGGTACTAAGGGCTGATGATGGGGCCCCGTCGTTCAATCAGTACCCAGGTTCCAGCCAATTAGAAGATAGTTTTGGCAATCGCAGAGGTGTTGTGGGTACCACACACCTGTCTGCCCTTGTCATTCCCATTCTAGAGCTGGTTGAAGCACAGTCTGCTCTCTAGAGGCTTTATTCTGCCTTGCTTACCGTGGAGTGCACTAATACCTATTGTTGTACATAGTGTATATAGTGTACATAATTCTGTTCTTAATTGGTGAAGGATAATACAAGTCAAAAGTTTTTCTGCTGTGTTTATTTTGCTCCCTTTACACCCAGGATAACAGGCCTTTGGGACTCCTGGGTTGTAATAGTACTTGAGGAAGTAGATCATGGTAATGAATACGATATTGTGTATATGGACTTCAGTAAGGCACGTGATAGCCCCACATCAGACTACTGAGGAAAATTAAGGCACACGGAACAGGTGAAATTTTTTTTCTGGATAGAGTCATGGTTAACAAATAATCAGCAGAGACTTTGCATAAATGGGGAGATATAAGAGTGGGAAGAATCACGTGAGGTGTTCATCAGGCTTCAGTGCTGGACCCTTTCTTGTTCACAATCTATATAAACGACATAGATGAGGGAATGAATAGCGACATAAGCAAGTTTGTCGATGACATCAAAATAGGCCGGTGAATTCATTCTGACGAGGACATTAGAGCACTCCTGGAAGATTTGAATAGACTGATGCAGTGGTCGGAGAAGTAGCAGAAGCACTTTAATATAGACTAACGCAAAGTTCTAAACATTGGACAAGAAAATAACCATGCCACATATAAACTAAATAATGGAGATCTTAATAATACTGATTGTGAAAAGAATTTGGGAGTTCTGGTTAGCAGTAATCTAAAACCAAGACAACAGTACATAAGTGTTCGCATTAATACGAACAGAATCCTTGGCTTCATATTAAGAAGCATAAATAATAGGAGTCCTCAGGTTGTTCTTGATAATGGCGATGACAATGACTACAGAGTAGAAATAAATGACCTGGAAAACATAGAAAGGAGGATGACAAAGTTGACCCCATGTATCAGAAATCTTCCCTATGAGGATAGACTGAGGGCCCTGAATCTGCACTCTCTAAAAAGGTGTGCGAGACATAATTGAGGTGTATAAATGGAAAACAGGAATAAATAAAGGGAATGTAAATAGCATGCTAAAAATATCTAGCCAAGACAGTGTCATGTAGGGGGGTAGTGGAACGTGTAGTGATAACTGTGGAATATAGGAGTAAAGGCATTGAATAGGCAGGCAGTAGGCAGGAGATTGCAGGAGAGGTGAGTCGAGTGATTAGCGGAGGTAGGTAATGTGAGGTCACTACAAGTAGACCACCACCTCTCATTACCTCTACCACCACACTATTCACCCTCTCAGTGCTTGAAATAAGTTAATAAATAAAAAAAAATAAATAAACAAGGGGGACAGTGAATATTACTATTCTACTCAAACACAGTTTATTATTAAGTCCTTGTACAATATATTTGGGAACAGGAGAACATTATTGAGGTTTAGATAAATGGGGTGGTACACACATAAGCAGTGAGACAGGGAACACAATCAACTGACGAAGCAGAATATAACTTACAATATAGTTCAGAGGACAGGTCACCACAGGAACTAAGTCACACACACTAGCCACAGGTCCCAAGACCTACACAGCATGAATACTGCTCCAAGCCAGTACTCTGCCCAATGTCTCCAACAGTCTCCTCCAGAGACTCCAGCAACCCTTCCCTGAGCCCTGCACACCAGCAGCAACTCCACTCGAATCTCTCTGCTGCTGGGAGCTCTGCACACAGGCCAGAGCCCCGCCTGAATCCCTCCTGCACTGCTGTTCCTTGGGCTTATATTGTCCTCAAAGCACCCCTCACAATGGGGTGTGCACCACGTATTTTGACCTGACGCCGAGAACAAACGACCTCAGACTTAAGCCGAAAGGTGTGTCTGACAGCTATTTGCCAAGACAAGGTGTGACCATATAATAGGCTAAATTAGGTCCCCCTCAGAGACCTCACAAGCCTAGTTGAACTACATCACAACAGGACTTACAGCAATGGTTTTAAGATGGAAAAATTCATACTCAGGAAGGATACAGGAAAGCACTGGTTTGGTAATAGAGTTGTGGAATAGTGGAACAAACTCCCGAGTACCATCATAGAAGCTAAAACGTTGTGTAGTTTTAAAAATTGGTTAGATAAATACATGAGTAGGTGTGGGTGGGTGTGAGGTGGACCTGACTAGCTTGTGCTAATAGGTCTGATACGGTGCTCTTTCCTTAAGTGGATATGACCCGACTTGACTAGGTTGGGTCATTGGCTTAAGTCGGTAGGAGAACTGGACCTGCCTCACATGGGCCAGAAAGCCTTTTGCATTGTACATTCTTATGTTCTTGATTACATCACTTGACCACATCACCTGCCCACATAACCTGACCACATCACCTGACCACACCTCCTGACCACATCACCTAATCACATCACTTGACCACATCACCTGACCACATAACATGAAAACATCACCTGATCACGTCACTTAACCACATCAGCTGGCCACATCACCTGATCACATCACTTGACCACATCTTATGACCAAATCACTTACCACATCACCCGATCACATCAGTGGTCATATCACCTGACCACATCACCTGAATACAGCAACTGATCACATCACCTGACCACATCAATGGATCACATCACATGAACACATAACATGATCACATCACTTGATTACTTCACCTGACCACATCATGTGACCTCATAACCTGACAACATCACCTGACAACATCACTTGACCACATCACTTAATCACATCACTTGACCACATCACCAGACCACAACACCTGACCATATCACCTGACTACATTGCTTGACATCACATGACCACATAACCTGGCCACATAACTTGATCACATCACCTGACCACATCACTGACCACATAACCTGACATTACCTGACCATATCACCTTACCGCATCACCTGATCATATCACACGACCAAATTACCTCATCAAATCACCTGACCACAACACCTGAATCATCACCTGACCACATCACTTGGCCACATCAACTAATCACATCACATAACCACATCACCTGACCACATCATCTGATCACATTACTTGACCACATTTCCTTACCACATCACATGACCACATCACTTCACGACATCACTTGACCACATTATTTGATCACATCACCTAACCACATCACATGACCACTTGACATATAACTTGACCACATCACTTTACCACATCACCTTACCAAATCACTTGACCACATCACCTGTTCACATCACTTGACCACATAATCTGTTCATATCACTTGAGCACATTACCTGACTTCTCTGTTCTATAAGACATCATTCGAGGTTACAGCAGCAGCGACGGTGTTTACCTACAAGCAAATCACGCGGCAGCTCTGTTGTTACTCTTGACCACATCACCTGACCGCTTAACCTGATCACATCAGTGGATTATATCATCTGTATATCATCTGACCACATCACTGACCACATAACCTGACATCACCTGACCATATCACCTTACCACATCACCTGATCATATCACACGACCACATTACCTCATCAAATCACCTGAACACAACATCTGAATCATCACCTGACCACATCACTCGACCACATCACCTGACGTCATCACATGATCATATCACTTGACCACATCACCTAATCGCATCACCTCACCACATCACTTGATCACATTACTTGACCACATTACCTTATAACATCACATGACCACATCATTTGACATCAAATGACCCAGTCACATGACCACATCATTTGACGACATCAAATGACCCAGTCACATGACCACATCATCTGACAATAATACCTGACCACATCACAAGATCATATCACTTAACCATATCACCTAATCACATCATCTGACCACATCACCTGATCACATTACTTGACCACATCACCTGACCACATCACATATTCATATCACTTGATCATATCATCTAACCACTTGATCTAATTACATCACATGACCACATCACCTGATCACATTAGTTGACCACATCACCTGATCACATCACCTAATCGATGTACATCACCTGACCATATCACCTGATCACATCATCTGATCACATCACTTGACCACATTACCTTATCACATCACATGACCACATCATTTGACATCAAATGACCACATCACCTAATCACATCACCTGACCACATCATTTGACAATAACACCTGACATCACATAATCATATCACTTGACCACATAACATGATCATATCACTTAACCACATCACGTGACCACATTACCTAAATACATCACCTGACCACATCAGATGATCACATTACTTGACTACTTCACCTGATAACATCACCTAACCACATTGCATGGCCACATCACTTCACGACATCACTTGACTACATTATATGATCACATCATCTAACCATATCACTGGACCACATCACCTGATCACATAACTTGATCACATCACCTGACCACATCACCTGATCACATCATTTGACCACATCACTTGATCACATCACCTGACCACATAATTTGACCTCATCACATTACCACATTACCTGATAACATCGCTTGACCACATCACCAGACCACAACACCTGACCACATCATCCGACCACATCACTTGACTACATTACCAGACTACAACACCTGACCACATCATCTGATCACATCATTTGACCACATCACCTGACCACATCGCCTAATCACATCACTGCTGACTACATCACATTATCATATCTCGTGATCACATCATCTGACCACATGACCTGATCACATCACCTGCCCACATAACCTGACCACATCACTTGTCGACATCACCTGACGAAATCACTTGACCACATCACCGGGCCACATCACCTAATCACGTCACTTGACTACATCATCTTCCCACATAACTTGACCACATCACTTGGCATCACCTGACGAATCACTTGACCCCATCACTGGACCACATCACCAGACCACATCACCTAATCACATCACCTGAGCACATCACCTGAAAAACAACACTTGACATCACATGATCACATCACTTGACCACATCACCTGACCACATCACTTGACTATATTACTTAACCACATTCCTTGACCACATCACTTGATCACATTACGTGACCGCATTACCTTATCACATCACATGACCACATCATTTGACGACATCAAATGACTACATCACCTAATCACATCACCTGACCACATCATCTGGCAATAATACCTGACCACATCACATGATCATGTCACTTGACCATATCACCTGACCACATCACCTAATCACATCACCTGACCGCATCACATGATCATTCACATGACCACATCACCTGACTACATCACTTAATCACATCACCTGACCACATCACCTGATCACATTACTTGACCACATCACCTGATATCATCACCTAACCACATCACATGACCACATCACTTGATCACATTATTTGATCACATCACCTAACAACATCACTTGATCACATCTGACGACATCACCAGATCACATAACTTGACTACATCACTTTACCACATAACCTGACCACATCACCTGATCTCATCACTTGGCTACATCACTTGATCACATCACCCGCCCACATCATTTGACCTCATCACATGACCACATTACCTGATCACATCACTTGACCACATCACATGACTGTATCACCTGATAAGATTGCTTGACCACATCGCCAGACCACAACACCTGACCACATCATCTGATCACATCACTTGACCACGCCTGACCACATCACCTTATCACATCGCTTAGTCACATCACTGACCACATCACATGATCATGTCTCGTGATCACATCATCTGACCACATGACCTAATCAAACACCTGACTGCATCATATCATCATTCACTTGACCACATCACCTGACCACATCACTGATCACATTAGCTGACCACATCACCTGATCCCGTCTCCTAACCACATCACCTGACCACATCACTTGACCACATCATATGCCCACAAAACTTGACATATCACCTGGCCACATCTCCTGACCACATCACTTCACGACATCACTTGACCACATCATTTGACCACATCACCTGACCACATCACTTGACCACATCATATGCCCACAAAACTTGACCACATCACTTGATGACTTCACCTGACGAAATCACTTGGCCACATCACTGGACCACATCACCTGCTCATATCAATTGACCACATCACCTGACCGAATCATCTGATCACATCGCTTGACTGCATCACCTGATCACATTACTTGACCACATCATCTGATCACATCACTTGGCCACATCACCAGACTACACCTGACCACGTCATCTGACCACATAACTTGACCACATCACCAGACCACAACACCTGACCACATCATCTGACCACTTCACTTGACCTCATCACCTGATCACATCACCTGACTACATGGCCGAATAACATCACTGACCACATCACAGGATCATTTGTCGTGATCACATCATCTGACCACATCACGACATCACTTGACCACATTATTTTACTGCATCACCTGACCACGTAACTTGACCACATCACTTGACGACATCACCTGACAAAATCATTTGCCCACATCACTGGACCACATCACCTGTTCACATCACTTGACCACATCACCTGACCGAATCACCTAATCACATCGCTTGACCATATCACTTGACTACAACACCTGGCCACATCACTTGACCATATCACCTGACCACATGACCTGATCACATCACATGATCACATCACTTGACTATATTACCTGACATCACATGACCACATCACCTGACCACATCACATGACCACATCATTAGTGCCAAAAACAAGGCAACTACCACATCTAGTATCTGGCCCTTGCTCAGACAAGATGGGACTTACACAGATGACAAAGAAATGAGTGAGACACTGAAATCTCAATACGACTCTGTGTCCAGCATGCCACTAATCAGTCTGAGGATCGACAATCCAAATGATTTTTTTATGAATGAGCCTCAAAACTCCGTCAGCGTCTGCCAGATTTCCGACATTACCCTAACTCCGATAGACTTGGAGAAAGCCATTGACAACATGCCCATGCACTCAGCCCCAGGCCCAGACTCGTGAACTCTGTGTTCATTAAGAACTGCATGAAACCCCTTTCAAGTGCCGTAAGTATACCATGGAGAAGGAGCTTAAACATGGGTGAAATTCCACAGTCACTTAAAACAGCTGATGAAGCCCCACTCCATACAGGTGGCAGCAATAGCTCTAACGTCCCACTTCATAAAAATCTTTGAAAGACTGCTAAGAAGCACGATTGCAAATCACTTTGATTCCTAAAAGCTGTACAATCCAGGACAACGTGGGTTCAGAGTAGGTCGCTCCTGTCTCTCGCAACCACTAGATCACTATGATATGGTCTTGGATGCACTGCAAGAAAAAAGTTATGCAGATGAAATATATACGGACTTTGCAAAAGCCTTTGACATGTGCGATCATGGCGTAATAGCGCACAAAATATGTGCTAGAGGAATAACTGGCAAAATGGGGAGATGGATCTTCACCTTTCTAACCAATCGAACACAAGAGTAGTGGTCTACAGAGTGAAATAGGGGGCTGCCATAGTGAAAACTCTTTTCCACAAGGCACTGTACTCGCCCCCATCCTGTTCCTCACCCTCTTATCAGACATAGACTGAGATGTAACCCACAGAACCGTATCATCCTTTGCAGACGATACTAGGATCTCTAGATAAGACTGTCATCCACTGAGGACACAGTTAACCTCCAAGAAGATATAAACCAAGTTTTCCAATGGGCAACGGAAAACAATATGATGTTCAATGAAGACAAATTCCACCTACTCCGTTATTGAAAACTGGAGGAGATAATAACTAGAACTGAGTGTACTACAACCTTTGATCATAAAACTGGGCGAAAAAATAATGTGAGGGACCTGGGAGTGGTAATTTCTGAGGATTTTACACTCAAGGATCACAACAGTGCCACGATCACAACTGCAAAGAAAATGATAGGATGGATAATGAGAACGTTCAAAACAAGAGATGCCCAACCAATCATGATCATTTTCAAATCACTTGTTCTCTCTAGGCTGGAATATTACTGTACATTAGCAACTTTCTTCAAAGCAGGTGAAACTGCAGATCTAGAGAGTGTACAGAGAGCATTTACTGCATCTATATGTTCCATCAAACACCTCAATTATTGGGAACGCTTGGAAGCACTTGACTTGTACTCGCTGGAACGCAGGCGAGAGATATATCATAATCTACACTTGAAAAATCCTAGAAGGAATGGTCCCAAATCTGTACACAGGCACTCCCTATGAAAAGACTGGGCAGGCGGTATAAATGACTGGGTAGGCGGTGTAAAAGACTGGGCAGGCGGTATAAATGACTGGGTAGGCGGTGTAAAAGACTGGGCAGGCGGTATAAATGACTGGGTAGGCGGTGTAAAAGACTGGGCAGGCGGTATAAATGACTGGGTAGGCGGTGTAAAAGACTGGGCAGGCGGTATAAATGACTGGGTAGGCGGTGTAAAAGACTGGGTAGGCGGTATTAAAGACTGGGTAGGCGGTGTAAAAGACTGGGCAGGCGGTATAAATGACTGGGTAGGCGGTGTAAAAGACTGGGCAGGCGGTATAAATGACTGGGTAGGCGGTGTAAAAGACTGGGCAGGCGGTATAAATGACTGGGTAGGCGGTGTAAAAGACTGGGCAGGCGGTATAAATGACTGGTAGGCGTGTAAAAGACTGGGTAGGCGGTATTAAAGACTGGGTAGGCGGTGTAAAAGACTGGGCAGGCGGTATAAATGACTGGGTAGGCGGTGTAAAAGACTGGGTAGGCGGTATTAAAGACTGGGTAGGCGGTGTAAAAGACTGGGCAGGCGGTATAAATGACTGGGCAGGCGGTATTAAAGACTGGGCAGGCGGTATTAAAGACTGGGCAGGCGGTATAAATGACTGGGTAGGCGGTGTAAAAGACTGGGCAGGCGGTATTAAAGACTGGGTAGGCGGTATTAAAGACTGGGTAGGCGGTATTAAAGACTGGGCAGGCGGTATAAATGACTGGGTAGGCGGTGTAAAAGACTGGGCAGGCGGTATAAATGACTGGGTAGGCGGTGTAAAAGACTGGGCAGGCGGTATTAAAGACTGGGTAGGCGGTATTAAAGACTGGGTAGGCGTGTATTAAAGACTGGGCAGGCGGTATAAATGACTGGGTAGGCGGTGTAAAAGACTGGGCAGGCGGTATAAATGACTGGGGTAGGCGGTGTAAAAGACTGGGCAGGCGGTATTAAAGACTGGGTAGGCGGTATTAAAGACTGGGTAGGCGGTGTAAAAGACTGGGCAGGCGGTATTAAAGACTGGGTAGGCGGTATTAAAGACTGGGGTAGGCGGTGTAAAAGACTGGGTAGGCGGTGTAAAAGACTGGGTAGGCGGTATTAAAGACTGGGTAGGCGGTGTAAAAGACTGGGCAGGCGGTATTAAAGACTGGGTAGGCGGTGTAAAAGACTGGGCAGGCGGTATTAAAGACTGGGTAGGCGGTGTAAAAGACTGGGCAGGCGGTATTAAAGACTGGGTAGGCGGTGTAAAAGACTGGGTAGGCGGTATTAAAGACTGGGTAGGCGGTGTAAAAGACTGGGCAGGCGGTATTAAAGACTGGGTAGGTGGTGTAAAAGACTGGGCAGCGCGGTATTAAAGACTGGGTAGGCGGTGTAAAAGACTGGGCAGGCGGTATTAAAGACTGGGTAGGCGGTGTAAAAGACTGGGCAGGCGGTATTAAAGACTGGGTAGGCGGTGTAAAAAACTGGGTAGGCGGTGTAAAAGACTGGGCAGGCGGTATTAAAGACTGGGTAGGCGGTGTAAAAGACTGGGTAGGCGGTATTAAAGACTGGGCAGGCGGTATTAAAGACTGGGTAGGCGGTGTAAAAGACTGGGTAGGCGGTGTAAAAGACTGGGCAGGCGGTATTAAAGACTGGGTAGGCGGTGTAAAAGACTGGGTAGGCGGTGTAAAAGACTGGGTAGGCGGTATTAAAGACTGGGTAGGCGGTGTAAAAGACTGGGTAGGCGGTGTAAAAGACTGGGTAGGCGGTATTAAAGACTGGGTAGGCGGTGTAAAAGACTGGGTAGGCGGTGTAAAAGACTGGGTAGGCGGTATTAAAGACTGGGTAGGCGGTGTAAAAGACTGGGTAGGCGGTGTAAAAGACTGGGCAGGCGGTATTAAAGACTGGGTAGGCGGTTGTTAAAAGACTGGGTAGGCGGTGTAAAAGACTGGGCAGGCGGTATTAAAGACTGGGTAGGCGGTGTAAAAGACTGGGTAGGCGGTATTAAAGACTGGGTAGGCGGTGTAAAAGACTGGGTAGGCGGTGTAAAAGACTGGGCAGGCGGTATTAAAGACTGGGTAGGCGGTGTAAAAGACTGGGTAGGCGGTGTAAAAGACTGGGTAGGCGGTGTAAAAGACTGGGTAGGCGGTATTAAAGACTGGGTAGGCGGTGTAAAAGACTGGGTAGGCGGTGTAAAAGACTGGGCAGGCGGTATTAAAGACTGGGTAGGCGGTATTAAAGACTGGGTAGGCGGTGTAAAAGACTGGGTAGGCGGTATTAAAGACTGGGCAGGCGGTGTAAAATACCTGCAATGAAAAGTTGGGGCGCCATTGGTACACAAAGAGAAAACACCATAAGTGTCCTGGGCCCAAGACTGTTCAACAGCCTCCCACAATGCATAAGGGAATTACCAATAGCCCCCTGGCTGCATTCAAGAGGGAGCTGGACACATACTTAAAGTTGGTGCCGGATCAGCTGGGCTGTTGTTCGTACACTGGACTACATGCAGCCAGCAGTAACAGCTTGGTTGATCAAGCCCTGATCCACCGGGAGGCCTGCTCGTGGACCGGGCCGTGGGGGCGTTGATCCCTGGAATAGCCTCCTGGTAGATCACATCACCTAACCATATAACCTGACTACATCATTTGCCCACATCACCTGACCACATCGCCTGATCACATCACTTGACCACATCATCTGATCACCTCACTTGACCACAGCACCTGACCACATCACCTGATCACATCACCTGACCACATAACTTGACCACATCACTTAACCACATCACATGACCACATCACTTCACATCACTTGACCACATCACCTGACCACATCACTTGACCACATCACTTGGCCACATCACTTGACCACATCATCTGACCACATCACTTGGCCACTTCACCTGACCACATCACCTGATCACATCACTGGACCACAATATCTGACCACATAACCTGACATCACTTGACCAAAGCATTTGGCCACATCACTTGACCACATCACCTGACCAAATCACTTGACTACATCACCTGATCACATCACCTGATCACAACACTTGACCACATCATCTGATCACAACACTTGACCACATCACCTGATCACATTACCAAATTACCTGATCACATCACCTGGCCGCATTACCTGATCATATTACTTGACAAAATCATCTAACCACAACACCTGACCACATCACCTAACCACATTACTTAACCACATCACCTGACCACATCACTTGAACATATCATGTGATCACATCACCTAACTACATCACCTAACCACATCACCTGTCCACATCACCCAGCCACGTCACCCGACCTTTCACCTGATTGCATCATTTGCCCACATCACCTGATCACATCACCTGACAAAATAACCTGAACACATCACCTGATCACTTCATTGGGCCACAATATCCGTCCACATCACTGACCACATAACCTCACATCAACTGATCATACCATTTGACTACTTCACGTGACCACATCGCATGATCACATCGCTTGACCATATCACCTGACCACACCACCTAACTATATCACCTGACCATATCACCTGACTACATCATTTGCACACATCACCTGATCACATCACTTGACCACATCACCTGAGCCCATCACATGATTACAAT
>NC_069403.1:25613162-25640662 GCF_026875155.1 Cherax quadricarinatus
TTTTTTACTGTGTGGGGGTTTTACTAGTATTGTGTGTTGGTTTTACTTTTGTTGTGTGATTGTGTTACTTTGTTTTGTTGTGATGGTGTTTTTGTATTGTTTGATGCTGTTCAGTATTTTGAGGGTGTTACCAGTTTTGGTGAGGGTTTTAAAAGACTGTTTGATGGTGTTAATAAATTTGTGGAAGTGTTTTTGTGTTGGTGTGGTGTTACTATGTTCCGTGATGTGATACTAGTTTTGCGTGATGTCTTACTAGAACTATGCGATGGTGTTACTAGGATTGTGTGATTGTGTTCCTAGCACTGTGTGATGGTGTTGCTAGCATTGTGTGATGGTGTTACTAGTATTGTGTGATGGTGTTACTAGTATTGTGTGATGCTGGAACTAGTGTTGTGTGATTGTTACTAATGTTGTGTGATGGTGTTACTAGTATTGTGTGATATTGGTATAAGTGGTGTGTGATTCTGTTACTAGTATTGTGTGATGGTGTTACTTTATGTTGTGTGAGGGTGTTACTTTGTGTTGTGTGATGGTGCTAGTAGTGTTGTGTAATGGTATTACTAGTGTTGTGTGATGCTGCTACAAGTGTTGCGTGATGGTGTTACTAGTGTTGTGTGATTGTGTTAATTTGTGTCGTGTGATGGTGTTACTAGTATTGTGTGATGGTGCTTCAAGTATTGTGTGATGGTGTTACTAGTATTGTGTGACGGTGTTACTTTGTGATGTGTGATGGTGTTACTTTGTGTTGTGTGATGGCGTTACTAGTCTTGTGTGATGGTGCTACAAGTGTTGTGTGATGGTGCTACTTTGTGTTTTGTAGGGTTGCTACTATGATATTGTGTATATGGACTTCAGTAAGGCTTTTGACAGGGTCCCACATCAGAGACTATTGAGGAAAATTAAAGCACATGGAATAGGAGGAGAAATTTTTTCCTGGATAGAGGCATGGTTGACAAATAGGCAGCAGAGAGTTTGCATAAATGGGGAGAAATCAGAGTGGGGAAGCGTCACGAGCGGTGTTCCACAGGGGTCAGTGTTGGGCCCCCTACTGTTCACAATCTACATAAACGACATAGATGAGGGCATAAAGAGCGACATCGGCAAGTTTGCCGATGACACCAGAATAGGCCGTCGAATTCATTCTGACGAGGACATTCGAGCACTCCAGGAAGATTTGAATAGACTGATGCAGTGGTCGGAGAAGTGGCAGATGCAGTTTAATATAGACAAATGCAAAGTTCTAAATGTTGGACAGGACAATAACCATGCCACATATAAAACTAAATAATGTAGATCTTAATATTACGGATTGCGAAAAAGATTTGGGAGTTCTGGTTAGCAGTAATCTGAAACCAAGACAACAGTGCATAAGTGTTCGCAATAAAGCTAATAGAATCCTTGGCTTCATATCAAGAAGCATAAATAATAGGAGTCCTCAGGTTGTTCTTCAACTCTATACATCCTTGGTTAGGCCTCATTTAGATTATGCTGCACAGTTTTGGTCACCGTATTACAGAATGGATATAAATTCTCTGGAAAATGTACAAAGGAGGATGACAAAGTTGATCCCATGTATCAGAAAACCTTCCCTATGAGGATAGACTAAGGGCCTGAAAAATGCACTCTCTAGAAAGACGTAGAATTAGGGGGGATATGATTGAGGTGTATAAATGGAAGACAGGAATAAATAAAGGGGATGTAAATAGTGTGCTGAAAATATCTAGCCTAGACAGGACTCGCAGCAATGGTTTTAAGTTGGAAAAAATTCAGATTCAGGAGGGATATAGGAAGGTACTGGTTTGGTAATAGAGTTGTGGATGAGTGGAACAAACTCCCAAGTACCGTTATAGAGGCCAGAACGTTGTGTAGCTTTAAAAATAGGTTGGATAAATACATGAGTAGATGTGGGTGGGTGTGAGTTAGACCTGATAGCTTGTGCTACCAGGTCGGTTGCCGTGTTCCTCCCTTTTAAGTCAATGTGCCCTGCCCTGACGGTTGGGTGCATTGGCTTAAGCCGGTAGGAGATTTGGCCCTCCCTCGCAGGGGCCAGTGGGCCCTTTGCAGTGTTCCTTCGTTCTTTGTTCTTTTGTTCTTATTGTATTTGGTTTTTACTAGTGTTGTGTTTTGTTATTAGTGTTGCGTGATGGTGTTTGTGTTGTTGATTGTTACTTGTGTTGTGTGATGTGTTACTGGTGTTGGGTGATGGTGTTACTTTTGTTGGGTGATAATGTTTAGTGTTGAGAGATGGTGTTCCCCTTTGTTTTGTGTGATATTGTTACCTTGTGTGTGTGTGGTTTTATTGTGTTATGTGTTACTAGCTTTGTGTTTTGGTGTTACTATGTTGTGTGATGGTGTTACTTTTATTGTGTGATGGTGCACTGTTTTATGTGATGGTTTTATTATTAAAGTGATGGTGTTCTAGTGTTGTGGGGTGTTCTAGTGTTGGGGGGGGTGTTATAGTGCGTGTGATGATTTTTCCCAGTTTGTTGGTGTTCTAGTGTTGTGCGAGGGGGGTACTGGTTATTTGAGGTGTGCTAATGTTTTGTGATGGTGTTCTTTGTGTTGTGTGATGGGTTACTAGTGTTGTGTGTGGTGTTACTGATTTGGTGATGTTGTTACTTTGTGTTGTGTGATGCCTTTCCTAGTGTTTTATGATGGTTTTTCAAGTGTTGTGGGGGATGGTGTTGTTTTTTGTGTGTGAGGTTTTGAAAATGTTGGTAATGGTTTACTAGTGTTTTGTGATGGTGTTAGTAGTAAGTGTTTTGGTGGTGTTCTGCAGTGTAGATGGTGTTACTTGTTGCATGATGGTTACTAAGGTTGTGTGATGGTTTTTTTTGGTTTGTGTGAGGGTGTTACTTTGTGTTGGTGATGGTGTTACTTTGTTTTGGAGGGTGTTACTAGTGTTGTGAGAGGGTGTTACTTGCTTTGTGTGATGGTGTTACTTTGTTTTGTGTGATGGTGTTACTTTCGTTGTGTGGGGTTTTACTCTGTGTTGTGTGTGGTTTTACTTTCGTTGTGTGGGGTGTTATTTGTTTTGGTGGGGTGTTACTTTGTGTTGTGTGAGGGTGTTATTTGTGTTGTTTGGTGGTGTTACCTGTGTTGTGTGTGGTGTTATTTGCGTTGTTGGGGGGGGTTACTTTGTGTTGTGTGGTGGGTTACTTTGGTTGTGTGGGGGTTTTACTTTGTGTTGTGTGGTGGGTTACTCTGTGTTGGTGATGGTGTTATTTGCGTTGTGGGTGGTGTTCTTTGTGTTGTGTGGGGGTGTTTTTTTTGTGTTGTGTGGTGGTTTATTTGTGTTGTGGGGTGGTTTTTACTTTGTGTTGTGTGGTGGTGTTACTTTGCTTTGTTTTGGGTGGTGTTACTTTGTGTTGTGGGGTGGTGTTATTTGTGTTGGTGATGGTGTACTTTGTTTGTGTGGGGTGTTACTAGTTTTGTGTGGGGTGTTACTTTGTGTTGGTGAGGGTTTATTTGTTTTTGGTGATGGTTTACTCTGTGTTGTGTGTGGTGTTATTTTGTGTTGTGTGATGGGGGTACTTTGTGTTGTGTGATGATGTTACTTTGTTTTGTGTGATGGTGTTACTTTGTGTTTTTTGGGATGGTGTTACTCTGTGTTGTGTGATGGTTTTACTTTTGTTGTGTAATGGTGTTATTTTGTGTTGTGTGATGGGTTTTTACTTTGTGTTGGTGAGGGTGTTACTTTGTGTTGTGTGAGGGTGTTCCCCTTGTGTTGTGTGAGGGTGTTACTTTGTGTGTGTGATGGTGTTACTAGGTTGTGTGATGGTGTTACTTTGTGTTGTGTGATGGTGTTATTTGTGTTGTGTGATGGTTTTATTTGTGTTGTGTGATGGTGTTACTTTGTGTTGTGTGAGGGTTTTATTTGTGTTGTGTGTGGTGTTACTCTGTGTTGTGTGTGGGTTTACTTTGTTTTTGTGTGATGGGTTTAGTGTTGTGTGATGGTGTTACTTTGTGTTGTTGAGGGGTTTTACTTTGTGTTGTGGGGATGGTTTACTTTGTGTTGTGTGAGGGTGTTACTTTGTGTTGTGTGATGGTGTTCTTTTGTGTTGTGTGGGGGGTGTTACTTGTGTTGTGGAGGGTGTTACTTTGTGTTGTTGATGGTGTTATAGTGTTGGTGATGGTGTTACTTTGTGTTGTGTGATGGTGTTATAGTGTTGGTGGGGTTGTTACTTTGTGTTGTGTGTGGTTTTTATTTTGTGTTGTGTGATGGTGTTCTTTGTGTTGTGTGATGGTGTTACTCTGTGTGTGTGATGGTGTACTTTGTGTTTGTGATGGTGTTATTTGTGTTGTGGAGGGTGTTACTCGGGTTTTGTGTGATGGTTTTTATTTTGGTTGTGTGATGGTGTTACTGTGTTGTGTGATGGTTTTATTTGTGTTGTGTGTGGTGTTACTTTGTGTTGTGTGTGGTGTTATTTGTGTTGGTGATGGTGTTACTTTGTGTTGGTGATGGTGTTACTCTGTTTTGTGTGGGTGTTACTCTGTTTTGTGTGATGGTGTTACTTTGTTTTGTGTGATGGTGTTACTTTGTTTTGTGTGTGGTGTTACTTTGTGTTGTGTGTGGTGTTATTTTGTGTTGTGTGATGGTGTTACTTTGTGTTGTGTGATGGTGTTACTTTGTGTTGTGTGATGGTGTTACTCTGTGTTGTGTGATGGTGTTATTTTGTTTGTGTGATGGGTTACTCGTTTGGGATGGTTTTAAATTTTGTGTTGTGTGAGGGTGTTACTTTGTGTTGTGTGTGGTGTTACTCTGTGTTGTGTGAGGTGTTCTCTTTTTGTGTGATGGTGTTACTTTGTGTTGGTGATGGTGTTACTGTTTTGTGCGATACGGAACTTTTTTTGGTTTTTAAAAATGTGATTCTTTCCTGTCTTTTAAAATCACAGTTGAGTTTGAAACTTTGATGTGAGATAGCATAGCGGGTTTTGGGTTTCCAGAAAATTATGTGTTGAGTTCGCAACTTTTTGTTTTGAGTCCAGCAACTTATTTTTTGAGTTCAGCAACTTAGTTTGAGTCCAGAAAAATTATGTGTAGAGTCCAGAAATTATGTTTTGGGGTCCAGCAACTTATTGTTGATCCAGAAACTTATGTTTTGATTTCCAGCAATTTATGTGTTGTGCCCCAGCAAACTTATGTTTTTGTGCCCAGAAAACTTATGTTTTTGGGCCAGCAACGTTTGTGTTGAGTCCAGCAACTTATGGTTGAGTCCAGCAACTTATGTTTTGAGTCCAGCAACTTAAGTGTTGACTCCAAAACTTAAATGTTAAACCCGGGCGACTTTTTGTTGAGCCAGCAACTTTAGGTTAAATAGCAACATTTGCAAAAAAGTGGTGGAAACTTTAAAAGTTTGGGTTTTAAACAAGCTTTCATTGACCCATGGCACTTCACCTTGACACTTTGCTCTGCTTTCTTGTGCCCAAACTTCTTTCCTTCTCCTCTTTCACCCTTGTCCTATCCTTCTTCCTCCACAGTGGAAAGGACAAAAAATGACACGTGTGTACCGTTTCTGGGTCTACCAAATGAGGGTCCTGTTTAGAAAAGGAACAAATATTGGTAGGAAAAGGTAAATACACACATCGGCTGTAAATTACTGCTAACCCACAAAAACACACACCACAACAACACACCCCACACACCAAAACCCACAACATACACACCACACACACACACACCACACACACACATACCACACACACACACCAACACACAAACCCCCACACACACACACACAACACACCCACCACACAACACACCATACAAAAACACACACACACACACACACACACACCCCACAACACACCCCCCAACCACACACAAAACACACACACACACCCACAAACAACACGAAAACATACGATGAGGGGAGGTAAAGAAACTGCTAAGGGACATCGATACCTCAAAGGCAAAGGGACCGGACAACATCTCTCCATGGGTCCTTAGAGAGGGAGCAGATATGTTGTGTGTACCATTTTACCACAATCTTCAACACATCCCTGGAAACTGGGAAAACTACCTGAGGTATGGAAGACAGCAAATGTAGTTCCCATTTTCAAAAAAGGAGACAGAAAAGAGGCCTAAACTATAGACCTGTGTCATTGACGTTTTATAGTATGCAAAATTATGGAGAAGATTATCAGGAGGGAGAGTGGTGGAGCACCTGGAACGGAACAGGAGTATAAATGCCAACCAGCACGGATTCAGGGAAAGGGCCCAAATCCTGTGTCACAAACCTTCTGGAGTTCTATGATAAAATAACAGAAGTAAAGACAAGAGAGAGAGGGGTGGGTTGTTTTGCATCTTCTTGGACTGCAAAGAAGGGCCCTTTTTTCACAGTTCCTCACAAGAGATTAGTGCAGAAGCTAGAGCTCAGGCGCATATAACAGGAAGGGCACTGCAATGGACAGAGAATACCTGACAGGGAGGCAACAACGAGTCATGGTACGTAATGATGTATCACAGTGGGCACCTGTGACGAGGGGGGGTCCCCACAGGGGTCGGTCTTAGGACCAGTGCTATTTTTGGTATTGTGAACGACATGACGGAAGGGTTAGACTCAGAATGTCCCTGTTTGCAGATGATGTGAAGTTAATGAGGAAATTAAATCTGATGAGGACCAGGGAGGACTTCCCAAAGAGACCTGGACAGCTGGACACCTGGTCCAGCAAATGGCTTCTCAAAATTAATCCTGCCAAATGCAAAGCCCCATGAAGATAGGGGAAGGGCACAGAAGACCGCAGACAGAGTATAGGCTAGGTGGACAAAGACTGCAAACCTCACTCAAGGAGAAAAAATCTTGGGGTGGTATAACACCGAGCATGTCCCCGGAAGCACACATCAATCAGATAACTGCTGCACCCATATGGGCGCCTGGCAAACCTGAGAACAGCATTCCGATACCTTAGTAAGGAATCATTCAAGCCCACTGTAACACCGTGTATGTCAGGCCCTTTACTGGAGTATGCAGCACCTGTTTGGAACCCGCACTTGATAAAGCACGTCAAGAAACTAGAGAAAGTACAAAGGTTTGCAAAAAAGGTTATTCCAGAGCAAAGGGGGAAATGTCCTATGAAGAAAGTTTAAAGGGAAATCGGCCTGACGACACTGGAGGACGGGAGGGTCAGGGGAGACATGATAACGACATATAAAATACTGCGTGGAATAGACAAGGTGGACAAGGACAGGATGTTCCAGGGAGGGGACACGAAACAAGGGCCACAATTTGGGAAGTTGAAGACACAAATGAGTCAGAGAGATAGTAGGAAGTATTTCTTCAGTCAAAAGAGTTTGTAAGGCAGTGGAATAGCCTAGGAAATGACGTAGTGAGGCAGGAACCATACACAGTTTTAAGACGAGGTTTTGATAAAGCCATGGAGCGGGGAGGGGAGAGGGCCTTTGTAGCAAACCGGTGAAGAGGCGGGGCCAGGAGCTAGGACTCGACCCCTGCAACCACAAATTTGGTGAGTACAAATAGGTGAGTCACACACACAACACCAAACACACACACACAACACACACACATACACACACACAACAACACACACACACACACACAACAACACACACAAAACACACACATACACACACACACACACACACACACATACCCCCACACACACACACAACACAACACCACACACACACACACACAAAACCAACACACACCACACACACACACAACACACACACACACCACACAAAAATACACACACACACACAAAACACCACACACACACAACACACCACACACAAACACAACAACACCCCACACACACAACACACCACACACCCCACACACACACACACACAAAAACACACACACACACATACAACACACCACACACTCACAAAACACACACAACACACACAACACTACACCACAACACAAAACCCAAAACACCAAACCAAAAACCCACTCACACCACACACAAAACCCACACACACCCCAAACCACCCACACCACACAAAACACACATACACACAATAACACTACACATACACCCACAACACACACCACACATACACACACACACACACACCACACACACACACTCAACAAAAACAAAACCACAAACACACACCACACTCACACACACACACACAACCACACACACATCCACCACAACACACAACACAAACACACACAAAAAACACACACACACACAACAACACACACACACAAACACCCCACACACAACAAACACACACACAATACCACACAAAACATACAAAACCCACACAACACACAACACACAACACACCCCAAACATACACACACACAAAACAACACACACCCCTAAAACAACACACAACAAACACAACACAAACCCACAACACACACACACACACACACAACACACACACACCAACATACACACCACACAAAAAAAACCCCCACACACACATCACACACATACCACAAAACCCAACTACACACCACACACACACACACACCGCACACACACACACACACACACACAAACACACACCACATACACAAACACATACACACACACACATACACACACACACACACACACACACCCACACACAACACATACAACAACACACACACACACGGGGCCAGGGCTTGGACTCGACCCCTGAAACCCTCAACTAGGGAAACAACACACCACCACACACACACACACAACACCACACACAGCACACACAACACACACACACACACACACACACCAAAACACCACAAAACCCACCACACACACACACACTTTTATATATATTATTATATTATATATATTATATAAATATTTATAAAAAATATAATTTAATATTATATATATATTATTTTTAATATAATATATATATAAAATTAATATATAATATATATTTTTAAATATAAATATATATTATATATATATATAAAAAATATATATATATTTTTAAATATATTTTAAAAAATACAAAAATATATATATATATATAATATTATATTTTATATAAAATTTATATATATTTTGTATATATTTTTTTCGAGTCTCTTCACCAGAGATCAGGTTTGTGTATATTTCGTCTGTTCTTACAAATTCCCTTGCATTTTTTTAAAAATCTCTAGTAAGGCTGATGCGCGGGGATGGAGAAAAGTGTAAGCCTTTTTCCTGAAGGCTGGTGCCTTGGATCAAGTGTAGCGCAAGTGCATGCCAAGGTATTGCCAATGTGGGTAGATTGGGTTTGCACTGGACCTTGTTCCCAAAGGTTTGTGGTTCGGTCCCTTTAGCCCTGTTATATAAATATATTAAAATATATTTAATAATATTATATTAAATTTTTTATATAATATATATGCAAAAAAACCACTCTAAAGAAAAGAGAAATTCCAAGGCTTCGTGACTATCACATTTTCAAAGGGAAAGAAAGCGCTTGGAAAATTTTTCTATTCTTTCAGAGTGGTTGCTTTGCTTTTTCTGAAATCATCTGTTTACTGTGATCTTATTGCATGTATATATATATATATATATATATATATATATATATATATATATATATATAATATATATATATATATATATATGTATATATATATATATATATCAAGAAGCTAACGCTAGCTTCTTGAAATTATTTTAGTTTTTGTAATAGCAAAAGTTGAATATAGACGGATGATGTTGCTTCTCTGTTCTATAAGACATCATTCGAGGTTACAACAACAGCGACAGTGTTTACCTACAAGCAAGTCAGGCGGCAGCTCTGTTGTTACACACACTTTTCTATCCTTGATTCTGTTTTCATGCATCTTCAAATACTAAACTTTGCCGCAAGTTGGCTTTGCATGATCTGCAGCAGGTCTATAGTTTCTTGTTCCTCGGTCAATGGACCTAATAGGGTTGAGTACTCTCTTGGATTTTAAAAGCCTGTCATGTGCTCGAGGGGTCATAAATGTAACCTGTTCATCAATAGTCAAGAATACTTAAACTGAAGGACAGATTATGTGCCTCTGTTATTGGATAGCTTCATAAAATGAGAAGAGTAACTAGCTTCTACAAGATGGGTACGAGGGAACTAGCTTCTACAAGATGGGTACGATGGAACTAGCTTCTACAAGATGAGTACGATGGAACTAGCTTCTACAAGATGGGTACGATGGAACAAGCTTCTACAAGATGGGTACGATGGAACTAGCTCCTACAAGATGGGTATGGTGTAGCAAACTCCCATAAGATAGGTACGGTGTAACTAGCTCCTACATGATAGACAAAACAAGAAACTGAATGATAATTCTATCAAACTTACTCTGGAAATTTATTTATTTTGACACCTGACCACATCACTATAAATTATTCCAGACTGATAGGGTCAACAGGAAGGGTGGTGGAGTAGCGATACACAAATAACCCGCACATAAAAGAGAGAAGCTTACGACGACGTTTCGGTCCGATGTATGTCAGAGAAAATTAAACTTGTTGTGTTAGACAAGATATAAAATTACAAGCGTCAGCCACTGAATCTGTGTGGATGCAGCTTCTCGAGGGCCGTGAGAAACTAATCTTAGGTGTAATTTAAAGGCCCCCAAATCTTGATAGGGAGTGCAGTTAACTTCTATGGGACGAAATTCGTAAGGCATCTATATACGAAAACGTTGTGCTAATGGGAGATTTAAACTTTAGACAAATCGACTGGAGCAATTTGACAGGAAATTTAGATTCAAAAGACTTTCTTGATGCGATTCAGGATTGTTTTATAAAACAGTTTGTGACAGAACCAACTGGAGGAAATAACCTGCTTCACTTGGTTCTTGCCAGCTGGGAATCACTAATTAATAATCTTGAGGTTAATGATGAGCTTGGGGAAAGTTATCACAAATCACTCAGTTTTAATATATCATGAAATTACCCTAATAATTGCAGTCAAGTCTCTGTCCCTGACTTCCGCTTGGCTAATTTAATAGGAGTGAGAAATTACCTGGGCGGGCTGAACTGGAATGACCTGACTTCGAGTCACGTAGGTGGTGATGGTTGCTGATATGACATTTCCCAGAGCAAAGTTCTAGTTGCTCAAGCAACTTTTATTCCGAAAAGGGAAATCAGATCAAACAAAAATCATCCTAAATGGATAAATAATAGATTAAAACATCTCATTTGGTCAAAAGAAAGGCATAAATAGGAGAATCAAAAGAGGAGAGGGGCAGTGAAAAAAATCAATATATTCAGTTAAAGAGAGAAATAAAAAAAAAGGAATAAGAAAAGCAAAGAGAGATTATAAGGTTAAAATCGCAAGAAAATCGAAGACTGACCCAAAAGGATTATTTCAGGTATACAGAAGTAAGATTAGGGACAAGATAGGTCCACTTATAAGTTACTTAGGTCAGCTATATGGAAATGTGAAGAATTTTTAACAATTACTTCCTCTCAGTTTTTGTATAGGAAGATATTAACGATATTCTAGAAATAATAAATTATGTAGAACAGGATGATAATAAACTCTGAACGATTAGGGTCACAAGTGACATGGTCCTTAGACCTAACAAATCCCCGGGCCCTGATGAGCTGTACGCATGGGTTCTAAAAGAATGGAAAGAGGAGCATAGCAAACCTTTAGTTAATCTTTCCATCGTATCACTACATACTGGCATAGTGCCAGATATGTAGAAAATGGCAAATGTGATAGCTATTTTCAAAGCAGGTGACAGGTTCTTAGCTTCAAACTATAGACCAATAATCCTAACCTCCACAGTTGGAAAATTTATGGAATCAATAATTGCCGAGGCAATTCATAGTCATCTTGAAAGGCATGATGAATCTCAGTACGGTTTTACAAAAGGGTGCTCCTTCCTTACGAATTTATTAATTTTTTTCACTAAGGTACTTGTGGCACGCAAAGAGTATGTAACTTTTATTCGGCGCAGGTACACACCCTCATTGAAAGGCTGTCTCCCCCAACCAGCAAACCAGATACTAAGGGCTGATGATGGGGCCCCGTCGTTCAATCAGTACCCAGGTTCCAGCCAATTAGAAGATAGTTTTGGCAATCGCAGAGGTGTTGTGGGTACCACACACCTGTCTGCCCTTGTCATTCCCATTCTAGAGCTGGTTGAAGCACAGTCTGCTCTCTAGAGGCTTTATTCTGCCTTGTTTACCGTGGAGTGCACTAATACCTATTGTTGTACATAGTGTATATAGTGTACATAATTCTGTTCTTAATTGGTGAAGGATAATACAAGTCAAAAGTTTTTCTGCTGTGTTTATTTTGCTCCCTTTACACCCAGGATAACAGGCCTTTGGGACTCCTGGGTTGTAATAGTACTTGAGGAAGTAGATCATGGTAATGAATACGATATTGTGTATATGGACTTCAGTAAGGCACGTGATAGCCCCACATCAGACTACTGAGGAAAATTAAGGCACACGGAACAGGGGAAATTTTTTTCTGGATAGAGGCATGGTTAACAAATAATCAGCAGAGACTTTGCATAAATGGGGAGATATAAGAGTGGGAAGAATCACGTGAGGTGTTCCACAGGCTTCAGTGCTGGACCCTTTCTTGTTCACAATCTATATAAACGACATAGATGAGGGAATGAATAGCGACATAAGCAAGTTTGTCGATGACATCAAAATAGGCCGGTGAATTCATTCTGACGAGGACATTAGAGCACTCCTGGAAGATTTGAATAGACTGATGCAGTGGTCGGAGAAGTAGCAGAAGCACTTTAATATAGACTAACGCAAAGTTCTAAACATTGGACAAGAAAATAACCATGCCACATATAAACTAAATAATGGAGATCTTAATAATACTGATTGTGAAAAGAATTTGGGAGTTCTGGTTAGCAGTAATCTAAAACCAAGACAACAGTACATAAGTGTTCGCATTAATACGAACAGAATCCTTGGCATCATATCAAGAAGCATAAATAATAGGAGTCCTCAGGTTGTTCTTGATAATGGCGATGACAATGACTACAGAGCAGAAATAAATGACCTGGAAAACATAGAAAGGAGGATGATCAAAAGTTGACCCATGTATCAGAAATCTTCCCTATGAGGATAGACTGAGGGCCCTGAAATCGCACTCTCTAAAAAGGTGTGTCGAAGACATAATTAGGTGTATAAATGGAAAACAGGAATAAATAAAGGAATGTAAATCGCATGCTAAAAATAACTAGCCAATGACAGTGTCATGTAGGGGGTAGTGGGGAACGTGTAGTGATAACTGTTGGAATATAGAGTAAAGGCATTGAATAGGGCAAGGCAGTAGGCAGGAGATTGCAGGAAGAGGTGATCGAGTGATTAGCGGAGGTAGGAATGTGGAGGTCCACTACAACTAGACCACCACCTCTCATTACACTCTACACCACACATACTCACCCCTCTCAGTGTCTTGAAAAAGTTTAATAATAAAAAAAAATAAAACAAGGGGATACAGTGAATATTCTATTCTACTCAAACACAGTTTATTATTAAGTCCTTGTACAATAAATATCTTTGGGAAATAGGAGAACATTATTGAGTTTAGATAATGGGTGGTACACCTAGGGAGGGGCATGAGACAGGGAATACAATCAACTGACGAAGCAGAATATAACTTACAATATAGTTCAAGGACAACCACCACAGTAACTAAGTCACACACACTAGCCACAGGGTCCCAAGACCTACACAGCATGAATGATGCTCCAAGTCGTACTCTGCCCAATGTCTCCAACAGTTCCTCCTCCAGAGACCCAGCATCCTTTCCCTGAGCCCTGCACCCCACAGCAACTCCACTCGAATCTCTCTGCTCTGGGAGCTCTGCACACAGGCCAGAGCCCCGCCTGAATCCCTCCTGCACTGCTGGTTCCTTGGGCTTATATTGTCCTCAAAGCACCCCTCACAATGGGGTGTGCACCACGTATTTTTTGACCTGACCGCCGAGAACAAACACCCAGACTTAAGCCGAAAGGTGTGTCTGACAGACTATTTTGCCAAGGCAAGGTGTAACCATATAATAGGTTAAATTAGAGCCCCCCTCAGAGACCTCACAAGCCTAGTTGAACTACATCCACAGGACTTAACAGCAATGGTATTTTTAAATGGAAAAATTCATATTCAGGAAGGATACAGGAAAGCACTGTTTGGTTAATAGGAGTGGTGGAATAGTGAACAAAACTCCCGAGTACCATCATAGAACTAAAACGTTGTGTAGTTTTTAAAAAATGTTAGATAAATACTGAGTGTAGATGTTGGGTGGGTGTGAGGTGACCTGACTAGCCTGGTTGCTAATAGGTCTGATACGGTGCTCTTTCCTTAAGTGGGAGATGACCCGACTTGACTAGTTGGGTCATTGGCCTTAAGTCGGTAGGAGAACTGGACCTGCCTCACATGGGCCAGAAAGCCTTTTTGCATTGTACATTTCGGTGGGGGGGCCGGGGGGGGTTTACATCACTTGATCAGCATCACCTGCCCACATAACCTGACCACATCACCTGACCACACCTCTCTGACCACACACCTAATCACATCACTTTGGCCATCACCAGACAACACACCTGACTATATCACCTTGAACGCACATCACCTGACCCATAAATGAAATCATTCACCTGATCGACATAACTTAACCACACATCTGGCCAACAATCACCTGATCACATCACTTGACCACATCTTATGACCAAATCACTTACCAACATCACCCGATCACATCAGTGGTCATATCACCTAACCACACACCTGAGATAACCAGCACACTGATCACATCCACCTTGACCACACAAATGGATCACATCACGTGACACATAACATGATCACATCACTTGATTACTGCATCGCTGAACCCACATCACGTTTGACCTCATAAGCTGACAACATCACCTACATCACTTACCACATCATTAAATCACATCACTTGACCACATCACCAGACCAACAACACCTGACCATATCACTGACTACATTGCTTGACATCACATGACCACATAACCTGGCCACATAACCTTATCACGATCACCTGACCACAGATCACTGACCACATAACCTGACATCACACCTGACCATATCACCTTACCGCATCACCTGAATATCACACGACAAAATTACCTCATCAAATTCACCTGACACAACACCTGAATCATCACCTGACCACATCACTTGGCCACATCACATAACCACATCACCTGACCACATCATCTGATCACATTACTTGACCACATTTCCTTACCACATCACATGACCACATCACTTCACGACATCACTATTGACTACATTATATGATCATCATCATCTAACCATATCACTGGACCACATCACCTGATCACATAACTTGATCACATCACCTGACCACATCACCTGAATCCACATCATTTGACCACATCACTTGATCACATCACCTGAACCACACATAATTTGACCTCATCACATTACCACATTACCTATAACATCGCTGAACCACGCACCAGACCACAACCCTGACCCCATCATCCGACCACAATCACTTGACTACATCACCAGACTACAACACCTGACCAATCATCTGATAACATCACTTGACCACATCACCTGACCACATCGCCTAAATCACATCACTGGCTGAACTACATCACATTAGCATATCTCGTGATCACATCATCTGACCACATGACCTGATCACATCACCTGCCCATACAACCTACCACATCACTTGTCACTCACTGACCGAAATCCACTTTGATTCACATCACCGGGGGCCACATCACCAATCACGTCACTTGACTACATCATCCTGCCCACATAACTTGACCACATCAACTTGGCATCACCTGACGAATCAACTTGACCTACCCATCACTGGACCACATCACCTAAATCACATCACCTGAGCACATCACCGAAAAAACAACACTTGACATCACATGATCACATCACTTGACCACATCACCTGAACCACATCCACTTGACTAAAATCACTTACCACATTCCTTGACCACATCACTTGGATCCACATTACTTGACCGCATTACCTTATCACATCACATGACCACACATTTTGACGACATCAAATGACTACAACACCTAATCACAATCACTTATGACCACGATCATCTGGCAATAATACCTGACCACATCACATGATCATCACATGACCACATCACCTGAACCACATCACTTAATCACATCACCTGAACCACTTCACCTGATCACATTACCTTGACGCACATCACCTGATATCATCATCCTAACCACATCACATGACCACATCACTTGATCACATTATTTGATCACATCACCTAACAACATTCACTTGCACATCTGACGACATCACCAGATCACATAACTTTAGACTACATCACTTTACCACATAACCTGACCACTATCACCTGATCTCATCACTTTGGCTACATCACTTGAACACATCACCCGCCCACATCATTTGACCTCATCACATGACCCATTACCTGATCACATCACTGACCACATCAATGACTGCATGCACCTGATAACATTGCTTGACACATCGCCAGACCACAAACACCTGACCCACATCTCTGATCACATCACTGACCACGCCTTGACCACAATCACCTATATCGACATCCTTAGTCCAAAACATCACGACCACATCACATGATCATGTCTCGTGAACACTCATCTGACCACATGACCTAATCAAACACCTGACCGCATCATAACATCATTCACATATGACCACATCACCGGACCACAGCACTGATCAAATTATGCTGACCACATCAACCTGATCCCGTCTCCTAACCACATCACCTGACCACATCACTTGACCACATCATATGCCCACAAAACTTGACCATATCACTTGATGACTTAACCTGACGAAATCACTTGACCACATCACGGGACCACATCACCCTGCTCATATCAATTGACCACATCACCTGACCGAATCACCTGATCACACCGCTTGACTACATCACCTGATCACATCACTTGACCACATCACATGATCACATCTCATTACTTGACCATATCACCTGGCCACATCACCTGACCACATCACTTCACGACATCACTTGACCACATCATTTGACCACATCACCTGACCACATCACTGACCACATCATATGCCCACAAAACTTGACCACATCATCTTGATGACTTTCACCTGACGAAATCACGTGGCCACATCACCTGCTCATTATCAATTGATCCACAATCACCTAACGAATCACCTGATCACATTCGCCTGACTGCATTAACCTTGGGATCACGTCACTTTTGACCACATCATCTGATCACATCACTTGGCCACATCACCAGACCACTACACCTGACCACGTCATCTGACCACATAACTTGACCACATCACCAGACCAACAACACCTGACCACAATCATCTGGCCCATCAACTGGGGGGGTTGACCTCATCACCGATCACATCACCTGACTACATCTGCCGAAATAACATCACCTGCCACATCACAGGATCATTTGTCGTGATCACATCATCTGACCACAGGGCCTAATCACATACCTAACCACATCACCTGACCGCATCACATGATCATTCACTTGACCACATCACCCGATCACATTACTTGAATACATCACCTAATCACACCACCTGACCACATCACCTGATCACATTACTTGAATACATCACCTGATCAAATTTCCTAACCAAATCACCTGACCACATCACGACATCACTTGATCACATTATTTTACTGCATCACCTGACCACATAACTTGACCACATCACTTGACGACATCACCTGACAAAATCATTTGCCCACTCACTAGACCACATCTACCTGTTCACATCACTTGACCACATCACCTGACCGAATCACCAATCACATCGCTTGACCATATCACTTGACTACAACACCTGACCACATCACTTGACCATGATCACCTGAAACACATGAACCTGATCATCACTTCACATGATCACATCACTTGACTATATTACCTGACATCACATGACCACATCACCTGACCACACACATGACCACATCATTAGTGCCAAAACAAGGCAACTACCACTCCTAGTATCTGGCCTTGCTCAGACAAGATGGGGATTTACAAACAGATACAAAGAAAATGATTGAGACAACTGAAATCCATACGACTCTGTGTCAGCAATGCCAAATCATCTGAGGATCGACAATCCAAATGATTTTTTCATGAATGAGCCTCAAAACTCCATCAGCGTCTGCCAGATTTCCGACATTACAAAGCGTGTCAGGGTGTCAGCGTGCCTCGTTGTGCTCCGGGTTATCTCGTGTTTTCACGGTCGCTTACTAACGGTGCTAGAACTTTAATTGTGTCATCATCCTATACGATACATCCCTCTAGCGCCTGGAACCAATCATGGGCGGAAAACATTATATACTGAGTCAAAAAAGGAGAATTAGTGTGCACTACCTAGCAGAGTTTACTGCCAGAGGGGAATCATAGGCCTGTGTCCCGGGTGAAAAAAAAAAAAATAATAATAATTGAACTTTTTCGTGTCAGAAGGAAAGAAAGTCTCCCTGATAACATTGAGTATACATAGTTATAGTGTATACTACAGTGGCTCCCTAGTATATGATGATAAAGGCTAAAGTGTCATATGAAACAGGTGAATTTGTAAATAAAGTGATAAGCCTATAGAGGCAAGGTGCCTAGAAGTCGCCAGAAAACTTACCACAGGTCAAGCTGTTTTAATAAATCTTTCCTGCCTGCTATGTACTCGCATATAATCTAGTGATACCAGTGAATAGCAGAATACAGTGTTGTAGTCAGCAACTAACCAGTATTATAATGGTACTTAGTGAGTGGAGTGACTTCCATTAGTGGTTTCTTTTTCTTGAATTACCAGACTTACGTGATTTCATATAACCGGTAGTTACCGACGGTCGCAATATACACAACGAGACAATTATTACTACAGGAAAAGCGTCCTTCCTCCAAAATTTGCACCAGTTCAACTAAAGTGATAATAAAGCAATTATGTGATGGAGACGGAAAAAAAAAAAATGAAAAGCTAGATACAGCTATTGATAACAAGGTGGAGGTCGACCGTTCGTCATTGTAGGATTGCCAGCAGTCACCGATTTCTTCAACACCGCAAGTTATACTTTTGTAATCAGTCAAATACACATATTACTGGGTAGATAATTCCAGTAGAGCCTTCATGTGCTAGCTCAAATCCCGACCAGTATTTTTAAATAAGTGACCCACTGATCAGATCAATTCGACTGTGTCCGAACCCCTTGACTGTCGGCAAACCATTGACTGGTCCGAACCCGGGACTGGTTTTTCAAACGGTTTCGTTGACAATAAAGCAACTGTAAACGGAGGGGTTGTAGGCGCCTTATAAACACAAACAATTAAAAATCAGGAACGTTACGGAAAGCTGTCCCAATATACAAAAACAGTTATAAACAGAAATACAAATAGCTATAGCTTCATTTAAGGAGGTTATTAATAGAATAATCAAGAGAGTTTGCTAGTAGACTGCAGTAAATCAACCATTCAAATCATTATGAAGCTTGTGTGGTAGTCTGTGGTAGTCAAACAAACGGGCTTCCGTCCACTTGATAAATTGTCATTTTTGTGGAATTGGGTGTCACGCCCCTTGAGCAGATATCCCAGAACACTACAAGCAGTATTAAAACAGAGAAGTGTTTTTGGGTAGCCCAAATGAGGAAAATCCTGTGGAACTTAAAATCACAAGGTATTAAAAAGAGGACACCATCAAAGCTGCTTTCATAGAAAACCTGGAAGATCTTTCTACCAACAGAATGGGAACATAAAAAGGCTTGGCGATGGTACTGCCCTAGATACTGGCCATGAGTCACAAACTGAAAGGCTGGAGGTGATGTCCCTGGTAGTCAGTTAATGTGGGTCCTATAGTGCTGTACTGGAGACAGTAATGGTGAAGTCGGGAGGTGCTTGCCTGGGAGACATAAATGGTGAAGCTGAAGGTGGCTGTCCTGGGATACAGAAATGGTGAAGCTGGAGATACTGTCCTGGGAGAACAGTAATGGTGGAAAGCTGGAGATACTGTCCCTGGGAGACAGTAATGGTGAAGCTGGAGGTGCTGTCCCTGGGAGACAGTAATGGTGAAGCTGGAGAATTTGTCCAGGTAGTCGGGAATTATACGCAGGAAGGAATACATATAAATGACCTCATAGGGGACAGTAGCATAGTAGGAAACAAGTGGTATCAAAATAAGATAAAACAATATTGCCCAAAACTATAAATTACCCGTCAGAATATAGCAAACTTAGAGGACTCCAATAGCAATCCTGAGGATAATTACCAAAAACAACTGGTGGTAGCTCCATTGTAGGTGCTAGGGATGAATAGAAGTAAGACAGGGAAACATGCACCAACAGGGAATACAGTCCACAGAAACCCAAGCAAGCGGAAACCAAGCTGTGCACATGTATGCACTTGGTATCTGCTGGCATGGGAAAATCTGGGAAGAAACAGATGGACCATGCAACTATGACCACCCTGAAAATGCCATGCCCATAATGACAACAGGAAAATGAGTCAAACTCCCTTCCTGTAAGCTGTTTACACCCTGAAATGTGTACCCTCTGCAGTACAGGAAAGACTGGCTATAACTTAAATTGCCAGGCATACATCTAAAGGGACAAAAAGATACAAATACATCCAGGCCATGGGAAAACCTGGGTAGCCACAGCCACTACAAGAGGAGAGGTTTTTAGTGCCAGGAAAGGAAAAAAAACTGGCAGGAAAAGGCAAGAAAATCGTACACCGAATCCAGTCATTCCTGGATTGGAACCACAGTCGATGGCGGCTCCACTCCAAACCAACAGATACAGACTAATGCCGGAAAAAAAAATCTCCCCCCCAGTACCAACAAATACCACCAGTCGATAAGCATTCTTCTTTGCAAATATACAGGGTCTAAAATCCAGCGCAACAAACAACAAAATACCTTCATCCTGGACTGCTTGCAGAGGCAAAGGCAATGTTCCGGCTTTCACTGAGGACACCCACAAAAGGAATCACTTGGACAACGAAATATGGATCCCGGTTACAACCATAAGATGGTGACAGAGTGAACAGCAAAAGGGGGGGTTGGCCTTACATTGCAGAGTCACTGTTTTGCACAGAACTGCTTAATACCTCAAATGATGTAGTGGGAAGTTTTAGCAGTAAAAGGTCGAGAACCAAAACCTAGTCATTGTGTAAGTCTACAAGCCTCCGGATGCAACATCCCAGCATTCCAGAACAGCTGTTAAAAATGACGGCACTGGTCTGGAAAATCATCACAGCCTCCTGCCACCCAACATCTTGCTCCTTGGGGGCTTTAACTTAAGGCACCTAAAATGGAGGAAATATAGCAAAATAATATTGTTGCAGTAATAACATCAGAGGCAGCTCTGATGAAAAACTCACACTCACACAGCTTTTAAATCTCTGCAAACAAATTCAATTTTAAACTAGCAAATAATAGAAGCCTACTAGACTGGAGAATACACTAGACCTCATCTTCACTAACAATGATGATCTGATAAGAAATGTCACCATATCAAAATCAATATACTCAGATTCACAAACATAATTGAGGTTCAGACATGTATTCGTGGAGCCCCAGAACGACAAAATGAGACTATCACGAGGGAGCATTCACCAAATTCAACTTCAATAACAAAAACAAAAAGTGGGACCAAGTAAACAAGTCCTAACCGATATAACTGGGAAGATATACTAACAACACAACCCCACCTTTATGCCTAGAACAGATAACTCGTGGCACTCGATGTATGCACAAGGCTTATTCCCTCTAAGAAAAAGGAGGAGTAGATGTAAAAGAGAAAGAGACAGGCGCTCCCTTTTACAGGGCGACGGAAAAGAATAACAGAGCGGCTAAAAGATGTCAATATCTCGAAATGCGTAGGAGAACTGGTCAGAAGAAATAGCTATCAACGAACTTAAGCTAAAAGAATCCTTAGGAGTCAGGAATCGCGGGAAGAAACTAAAAGCCATGAAATTGAAATCGAAAGAAACCCAAAGTATTTCTTCTCCTAATGGCCAAATCAAAATCGAGAACAACGTCCAGAATTGGCCCTAACTTAAACAAGATGGGTCCTACACAGATGACAGCAAGGAAATGAGTGAGCTACTCAAGTCCCAATATGACTCATTTTTAGCAAAAGCCGCTAACCAACGAGAGTCGAAGATCAAAATTAATTTTTTATGAGAGAGCCACAAAATTTGATTAACACAAGCCTATCCGAGTATATCCTGAAGCCAAAATACCTTCGAACAGGCGATAAATGACATGCCCATGCACACCTGCCCCAGGCCAACTCGGCGGGGAACCTCTGTGTTCATCAAGAACTGCAAGAAACCCCCTATCACGAGCCTTTTCCATCCTATGGAGAGGGAGCATGACACGAGGGGGTCGTCCCTCATTACTAAAAAACAACAGACATAGCCCCCCACTCCACAAAGGGGGCAATATAAGCAAGTAGCAAAAGAACTACAGACCATAGCAACTAACATCCCAATATCATAAAAATCTTTGAAGGGTCCTAAGAAGCAAGATCACCACCCATCTAGAAACCCATCAGTTACACAACCCAGGGCAACATGGGTTTAGAACAGGTCGCTCCTGTCTGTCTCAACTATTGGATCACTACGACAAGGTCCTAATGCACTAGAAGACAAAAAGAATGCAGATGTAATATATACAGACTTTGCAAAAGCCTTCGACAAGTGTGACCATGGCGTAATAGCGCACAAAATGCGTGCTAAAGGAATAACAGGAAAAGTCGGTCGATGGATCTATAATTTCCTCACTAACAGAACACAGAGAGTAGTCGTCAACAGAGTAAAGTCCGAGGCAGCTACGGTGAAAAGCTCTGTTCCACAAGCACAGTACTAGCTCCCATCTTGTTCCTCATCCTCATATCCGACATAGACAAGGATGTCAGCCACAGCACCGTGTCTTCCTTTGCAGATGACACCCGAATCTGCATGACAGTGTCTTCCATTGCAGACACTGCAAGGCTCCAGGCGGACATCAACCAAATCTTTCAGTGGGCTGCGGAAAACAATATGAAGTTCAACGATGAGAAATTTCAATTACTTAGATATGGTAAACATGAGGAAATTAAATCTTCATCAGAGTACAAAACAAATTCTGGCCACAAAATAGAGCGAAACACCAACGTCAAAGACCTGGGAGTGATTATGTCGGAGGATCTCACCTTCATGGACCATAACATTGTATCAATCGCATCTGCTAGAAAAATGACAGGATGGATAATGAGAACCTTCAAAACTAGGGAGGCCAAGCCCATGATGACACTCTTCAGGTCACTTGTTCTATCTAGGCTGGAATATTGCTGCACACTAACAGCACCTTTCAAGGCAGGTGAAATTGCCGACCTAGAAAATGTACAGAGAACTTTCACGGCGCGAATAACGGAGATAAAACACCTCAATTACTGGGAGCGCTTGAGGTTCCTAAACCTGTATTCCCTGGAACGCAGGAGGGAGAGATACATGATTATATACACCTGGAAAATCCTAGAGGGACTAGTACCGAACTTCACACGAAAATCACTCACTACGAAAGCAAAAGATTTGGCAGACGATGCACCATCCCCCCAATGAAAAGCAGGGGTGTCACTAGCACGTTAAGAGACCATACAATAAGTGTCAGGGGCCCGAGACTGTTCAACTGCCTCCCAGCACACATAAGGGGGATTACCAACAGACCCCTGGCAGTCTTCAAGCTGGCACTGGACAAGCACCTAAAGTCAGTTCCTGATCAGCCGGGCTGTGGCTCGTACGTTGGTTTGCGTGCAGCCAGCAGCAACAGCCTGGTTGATCAGGGGCTGATCCACCAGGAGGCCTGGTCACAGACCGGGCCGCGGGGGCGTTGACCCCCGAAACTCTCTCCAGGTAAACTCCATGTAAACTCCGATAGACTTGGAGAAAGCCATTAACAACATGGCCATGCACTCAGCCCCAGGCCCAGACTCGTGAACTCTGTGTTCATTAAGAACTGCATGAAACCCCTTTCAAGTGCCGTAAGTATACCATGGAGAAGGAGCTTAAACATGGGTGAAATTCCACAGTCACTTAAAACAGCTGATGAAGCCCCACTCCATACAGGTGGCAGCAATAGCTCTAACGTCCCACTTCATAAAAATCTTTGAAAGACTGCTAAGAAGCACGATTGCAAATCACTTTGATTCCTAAAAGCTGTACAATCCAGGGCAACGTGGGTTCAGAGTAGGTCGCTCCTGTCTCTCGGAACCACTAGACACTATGATATGGTCTTGGATGCACTGCAAAAAAAAAATTTAGCAGATAAATATATACGGACTTTGAAAAAGCTTTGACATGTGCGATCATGGCGTAATAGCGCACAAAATATGTGCTAGAGGAATAACTGCAAAATGGGGAAGGGATCTTCACCTTTCTAACCAATCGAACACAAAGTAGTGGTCTACAGAGTGAAATGGGGGCTGCCATAGTGAAAACTCTTTTCCAAAGGCACTGTACTCCCCCCCATCCTGTTCCTCACCCTCTTATCAGACATAGACTGAGATGTAACCCACAGAAACCGTATCATCCTTTGCAGACATACTAGGATCTTAGATAAGACGTCATCCAATGGGGACACATTTTAACCTCCAAGAAGATGTAAACAAAGTTTTCCAAGGGGCAACGGAAAACAATATGTGTTCAATGAAGACAAATTCCACCTACTCCGTTATTGAAAACTGGGGGAAATAATAACTAGAACTGAGTAAACTACAACCTTTGATCATAAAACTGGGCGAAAAATAATGTGAGGGACCTGGGAGTGGTAATTTCTGAGGATTTTACACTCAAGGATCACAACATGCCACGATCACAAATGCAAAGAAAAAAGATAGGATGGATAATGAGAACGTTCAAAACAAGAGATGCCAACCAATCATGATCATTTTCAAATCACTTGTTCTCTCTAGGCGGAATAAATTTCTGTACATTAGCAACTTTCTTCAAACAGGTGAAACTGCAGATCTAGAGAGTGTACAGAGAGCATTTACTGCATCTATATTTCCATCAAACACCTCAAATTTTTGGGAACGCTTGGAACACTTGACTTGTAAATCGCTGGGAAAGCAGGCGAGAGATATATCATAATCTACACTTGAAAATCCTAGAAGGAATGGTCCCAAATCGTACACAGGCACTCCCTATGAAAAAACTGGGCAGGCGGTATAAATGACTGGGTAGGCGGGGTAAAAAAACTGGGGAAGGCGGTATAAATGACTGGGTAGGCGGTGTAAAAGACTGGGCAGGCGGTATAAATGACTGGGTACGCGGTGTAAAAGACTGGTCAGGCGGTATAAATGACTGGGTAGGCGGTGTAAAAGACTGGGCAGGCGGTATAAATGACTGGGTAGGCGGTGTAAAAGACTGGGCAGGCGGTATTAAAGACTGGGTAGGCGGTGTAAAATACCTGCAATGAAAAGTTGGGGCGCCATTGGTACACAAAGAGAAAACACCATAAGTGTCCTGGGCCCAAGACTGTTCAACAGCCTCCCACAATGCATAAGGGAATTACCAATAGCCCCCTGGCTGCATTCAAGAGGGAGCTGGACACATACTTAAAGTTGGTGCCGGATCAGCTGGGCTGTTGTTCGTACACTGGACTACATGCAGCCAGCAGTAACAGCTTGGTTGATCAAGCCCTGATCCACCGGGAGGCCTGCTCGTGGACCGGGCCGTGGGGGCGTTGTCCCTGGAATAGCCTCCTGGTAGATCACATCACCTAACCATATAAACCTGACTACATCATTTCCCCACATCACCTGACCACATCGCCCTGATCACATCACTTGACCACATCATCTGATACTCACTTGACCACAGCACCTGACCACATCACCTGATCACATCACCTGACACATAACTTGACCACATCACTTAACCACATCACATGACCACATCACTTCACATCACTTGACCACATCACCTGACACATCACTTGACCACATCACTTGGCCACATCCTTGACCACATTCATCTGACCACATCATTTGGCCACTTCACCTGCCCACATCACCTGATCACATCACTGGACCACAATTCTGACCACATAACCTGACATCACTTGACCAAAGCATTTGGCCACATCACTTGACCACATCACCTGCCCAAATCACTTGACTACATCACCTGATCACATCACTGATCACAACACTTGACCACATCATTGATCACAACACTTGACCACATCACCTGATCACATTACCAAATTACCTGATCACATCACCTGCCGCATTACCTGATCATATTACTTGACAAATCATCTAACCACAAACCTGACCACATCACCTAACCACATTACTTAACCACATCACCTGACCAATCACTTGAACATATCATGTGATCACATCACCTACTACATCCCCTAACCACATCACCTGTCCACATCACCCAGCCACGTCACCCGCCCTTTCACCTGATTGCATCATTTGCCCACATCACCTGATCACATCACCTGACAAATAACCTGAACACATCACCTGATCACTTCATTGGGCCACAATATCCGTCCACATCACTGACCACATAACCTCACATCAACTGATCATACCATTTGACTACTTCACCTGACCACATCGCATGATCACATCGCTTGACCATATCACCTGACCACACCACCTAACTATATCACCTGACCATATCACCTGACTACATCATTTGCACACATCACCTGATCACATCACTTGACCACATCACCTGAGCCCATCACATGATTACATCACTTGACCACATCTCCTGACCACATAACCTGACCACATCACTAGGCCACATCATCTGATCACATCACTTGATTGTATCACCTTACCACATCTCCTGACCACATCATTTGACCACATCACCTGACCACATCACATGTTCCTATCTCTTCACCACATCACCTGATTACTTCAACTGACCACATTACCTGACCACATCTTCTGATCACTTGACCACATCACCTGACCACATCTTCTGATCACTTGACCACATCACCTGACCACATCTTCTGATCACTTGACCACATCACCTGACCACATCTTCTGATCACTTGACCACATCACCTGACCACATCTTCTGATCACTTGACTACATCACTTGACCACATCACCTGACCACATCTTTTGATCACTTGACCACATCACCTGACCACATCTTCTGATCGCTTGACCACATCACCTGACCACATCTTTGATCACTTGACCACATCACTTGACCACATCACCTGACCACGTCTTCTGATCACTTGACCACATCACTTGAGCACATCACCTGACCACATCTTCTGATCATTTGACCACATCACCTGACCACATCTTCTGATCACTTGACCACATCACCTGACCACATCTTTGATCACTTGACCACATCACTTGACCACATCACCTGACCACGTCTTCTGATCACTTGACCACATCACTTGACCACATCACCTGACCACATCTTCTGATCACTTGACCACATCACTTGACCACATCACCTGACCACATCTTCTGATCACTTGACCACATCACATGACCACATCTTCTGATCACTTGACCACA
>NC_069403.1:25645662-25692260 GCF_026875155.1 Cherax quadricarinatus
CTCTGCCTAAATATGAAGAAAATACTGGCCAGAATTCCAACATAAATAGACAACTTAAATGGGGCTCTAAAGCTGTCTTGTCCATCTGCTTAATGCTCACGTTATGCAGGACTGCAAATCCAACGATTTCGGCTCCAATTTGAGATGTTTTAAGCCCAATATAACCCCTAGAGCGACGAAAATTTATGCACATTTCACTAGCGTGCCTGTATCACATTCAAAACAATGGCGTCTCCCCCCCGCTCGTCAGCACAGGCGCAGAGTTTCCCTGTCGGTTCTCTTCTTTAAAATACACTTTAGAGCAACAGTAATGTATTAATCATGTATATTTTCATTATAAAAAATATACAGTATAATTTTTGGAAATTGTTTTCCACAACAATTTTCCTTGGTGGTCTAGAAATATTACTTAGTTTCTTGCATGGGACAATATAGACTAGCTCTTAGCAGATAACTGTTTGGGTTATGATGTGTAATAATTCAAGAAGTCTCTCTTGATTGTTACGAGTTGTCTTTAAGGTATTGATTATTTAATACGCCTTAACAATTGTCTAACTTTACCACTGGGATCTATGTTTTCCTGGTAAAATCTTATATCTATAACCATATTTATATTAATCATTCCCTTTTCCTTTATGTAAGAAAGGAAAGATAAGTGTTTTTATGATCTTCATTAAGATCAGAGTTCATAAATTTATGAGTATCTATTCTAAGTTTAATATTATTAAAAATAAGAATTTTACTCAGGTATTTGAGTCATCCTCACAAGAAAGTAAAAAGGTTAACAAATAAAATTTTCAATGAGTAAGCAGAGCTACATTGCTGCTCAATACTCTTGTTATGTATGACGTTTTACCCCTAGATAAAGTCAATATTCAAACTGATTCCCTAGATATGATCAGTGGCCTAATGTTAACCCCTCCATACGCAACATATATATATATATATATATATATATATATAAAATTTATATATATATATATAAAATATATATATATATATATATATATTATATATATATAAAATATATATATATTTATATATATATATATATATATATATATATATATATATATATATATATTATATATATGCAAAACAACCACTCTGAAAGAATAGAGAAATTCCAAGCGTTTTCGTGACTACTCACATTATCAAGGAACTATATAGTTCCTTGATAGTTGATATAGTTGATATAGTTGATTATAGTTCCTTGATAATGTGAGTAGTCACGAAAACGCTTGGAATTTCTCTATTCTTTCAGAGTGGTTGTTTTGCATATTCTGAAATCACCTGTTTACTGTGATCTTATTGCATATTATATATATATATATATATATATATATATATATAAAATATATATTTTATATATGTGTGTGTGTGTATGTGTGTGTGTGTATGTGTGTGTGTGTGTGTGTGTGTGTGTGTGTGGCATGCAAAGAGTACGTAACTTTTATTCGGCGCAGGTACACACCCTCATTTACAGCGAACCAGGGGGACTAAGGGTTGATGATGGGGCCCTGTCGTTCAATCAGTACCCAGGTTCCAGCCAATGAGAAGATGGTTTGGGCAATCGCAGAGGTGTTGTGGGTACCTTTCACCTGTCTGCCCTTGTCATTCCCATTCTAGAGCTGGTTGAGCACGGTCGCTCTTAGTGGCTTCTATTTCCCTTGCTTACCGGGGAGGCACTAATTCCTATTGTTTACATATGGTATATAGTGTACAAATACTTTGTTTTAAATTGGTGAAGGGTAATGTAAACAAAAGTTTTTGCTGTTTATTTTTGCTCCCCTTTACACCCGGCAAAAGGCCTTTTGGATCCTGGGTTTTTTTAAAAATTTTATTATATTATATTATATATTTTTAAAATATATATAATAATTTTTTAAAATTTATATATATCGTGCAAAACAACACGGTGAAAAAAGAGTCAAAATTTTAAGGGGCCCTTCGGACTTTCACAATAGCAAGGATAAAGTGAGAAGTCACAGAAAAAATTGAATTTCACTATTTTTTTCCGGTTGTTGTTCTGTATATTGTGTTATACCTGATTACTGTGATCTTATTTATATATATATATTATATATATATATAATATATATATATATATAGTTAAGTGAAATGTATGGGGCCTTTGAACCCAAATGAGGAGTAATTTTGGGGGACTTGAAATTTAAAATGGAGAAATTTTTAAAAGGGTGTGGAGGGAAATTTTGGGGGGCCAGGGGTAAAAGATAATGGGAGCCCTTTGATTTAAACTTTTTTAGAAAGGGGTTTAGTTATAGGGAATACAATTTAAGAAAAAAGGGTAAAAAAAGATACACGTTGATGTAGGGCGAAAAGACATAGTTTTTTGGGGTTAGTATTGGGAAAAAAAGACTGTTGGTAGACTTCAGGTGTACATGTTTTTAGAGGGCCCAGAAAATTCGATCCTTCTGTTGTACTCATGGGTAAAGGTAGATGGTACAAGGGAATAGAAGCATCGGGAAGGAGGGGGAAAAAGGGTTTTTAAATAAAAGAGGAGGGTTAGGTAAGATATAAAAAGTTTGGGGTAAAGGGGTAATGAGAGCATAGGCAATGGGGGGCGAAGAGGTATGGGGAGGTTTAAAAATGAGTGTTAGATGTTCAGCGAATTGTGGTTTTTCGGAAAAGGGGGGGAGGAGGGAAAGGAGCATTGGGGGAATGATGATGTAAGAGGTAGTAAGGAGAAAAAAATTTTGCATATGGAAGTTTTTTTCAAAGTAGAAGTGATGCAAGGAGGGGGGGGGGAATTAGGAGAAAAAAAAGAGAAATTAAAAAAAAGTGGGTGAAGCAATGAAAAAAGAAAAAAAAGAGTGGTGAGTGTTTCAACAAATTTTGTTGAAAATAAGAAAAAAATTGGAGTGAGTTAAAAAGTTTAAAAAAGCTAGAGAACAAAAAGGATTTGTAGTTAAAAAAAAGAGAGGAGGTTTTTTAAAAGGGGAGGTAGAGGGATTGGGAAGATGGAAGGAATTTTTTGAGGAATTGTTAAATGTTGATGAAGATAGGGAAGCTGTGATTTCGTGTATGGGCAAGGAGGAATAACATCTTGTGGGAAAGTGAGGAAGAGCCAGTTGTGAGTGTGGGGGAAGTTCGTGAGGCAGTAGGTAAAATGAAAGGGGGTAAGGCAGCCGGGGATTGATGGGATAAAGATAGAATGTTAAAAGCAGGTGGGGGATATAGTTTTTGGAGTGGTTGGTGCAATTATTTAATAAATGTAGGAAGAGGGTAAGGTACCTAGGGATTGGCAGGAGCAAAGCAAGTTCCTTTTTAAAAGGAAAAGGGGGTAAAAAAGAGTGCAAAAATTATGGGGGATAAGTCTGTTGAGTGTACCTGGTAAAGTGTATGGTAGAGTTATAAATTTAAAAAATTTAAAAGTAAAACGGAGAATAGGTAGCAAAGACAAGGGGCTTTTGGGGAAGGTAGGGGGTGTGTGGACCAGGTGTTTACAGTGAAAACTATAAATGAACGTAATTTTGTAAGGCTAAAGAGGTCTTTTTGGGATTTTGGGATTTGGAAAAGGGTTGACAGGTGGATAGGGGGCAAGTGGCAGATGTTTCAATGTATGGGTAGGGGGTAGGTTATGAAAGCAGTGAAGGTTTTTTTCGGGATAGTGGGCTCAAATTAGGTATGTAGGAAAAAAAGGGAAATTTTTTTTCCGTAAAAATAGGCCTTAGACAAGGATGTGTGATGTCACCGTGGGTTTTTTAAATATTTATAGGGGGTTGTAAGAGAAGTAAATGGAGGGGCTTTGGGAAGAGGGGTGGATTTAAAAGATAAAGAATCACACAAATGGGGAGTTGTCACGGCTCTTTGCGAGACATGTGCTCTTGGGAGATTCTGAAGGAAGTTTCAGAGATTTGGGGGATGAATTTGGTAGGGGGTGCAAAAGAAAAAAATAAAGGTGAATACAGGAAAGGTAAGGTTATGAGGTAACAAAAAGATTAGGTGATAAAGATTGAATATCAGATTGGGGAAGAGTATGGAGGGGTGAACGTTTTTCAGAATTTGGAGTGAGGTCAGGGAGGGGTCTATAAAATGAGGTGAATATAAAATTGAGGGGGAAAAAAAGTGAGGGTGCATTTTGGATCGGGAGAAAAGAACTTTGTCCTTGGGGGCAAAGAGGGGAAGTATAGAGTTGTTTTACCAAACGTCTTATAGGGTGTAAGCGTGGGTGATGAATTTTGCAGCGGGGAGAAGGCTGGGGGCAGGGGAGATGTATGTCTGGGGCAATGGGGGTGTGAATAAAATGCAAGATTTGTTTGGAAGTTAGGGGAGGTCGGGATTACCAAACTTTTTGTCGAGAGCTGGGGAAAGGGTTGTTGAGGGGGTTGGGAAATGTAAGAAAATGGAGCAAAACAAAATGCTTAAAGATGTATCATCGTAGTGGAAGGAAGGGGGGTGGGGGTGGGGCCTGGAAGGGTTGGAGGGGGGGGTAAAGGGAGGTTTTGTGTGCGGGGGGTTTGGGATTCCGCAGGCATGCGTGAGGTGTTTGATGGATGAATGGAACAAAAGGTTTTTAAAAACTTACGTCGTTGGATGTAGCAAAGTAAAATTTATGAAGGTTCAGGGAAACCGGAGGCCGGAGAGCCGGGGAGGGAAGTACGTGCCGCACTTGAAGGAGGGGTGTTAATGTTGAGTTTAAAAACTGTTGAAAAAGCACCCTTCTGGAAAGACATGATGGATGAATGATGGTGAAAGTTTTTTTTTTTTGGCCCCCCCGCCTTGGGGGGAATCCCGGGTGTGAAAATAAATAAATAAAAAAAAAATATTAATATATTATATATTATATTATATAATATATATATATATATATATATATAGTAAATTATAATGGGGAAAGAAAATTTTCACCATATTCCAAAATCATGCTTCCCAGGGGCGAGAGGTACACAATTTAATCTCATTAAAAGGGGGGAAATATGCCAACCCGATTTTTTACAGTGCGGGCGCCCCCAAGGGGGATTAAATCATAAAAAATTCGAAAAGTGAGAGACGGAAATTAAAAATTTGGGACCAGCAAAACCCGGGGCATAACCAAACCCAGCTGGTTGAGACGGATAATCCCTTTTTCAGCTGTGAACCAAATAAAAAAATTATGGGGGCATGGGAAGTAAAACCAAAAAAGAAATGTGATTTAACAGATTTTGTAAGGCATTTTAAAAAACGTTATGGAATGATAGCGCAAAAAGGAGGGGCATAGACATTTCAGGAGGTGGGCAAAAGATAGAACATTTTTTTCCCCTTGGGCTGGGAATAATTGACGTTCAATGGTGAAATTTAAGCGCTTAGGTATGGCAAAAATGAAGAACTCAAAAGGACATAAGTAGAACAAAGGAGCACGAAAGATTGGAATAATTATTCAAAATACTTTTCTTTTAAAGCAAAAAATAAAATAAAGATCCGAAAGCCAGGAGGATGGAAAATTTCAAAAAAAGGGAAAAAAGAAAATGGTGCCCCCCGTTGAAGGTTTAGAATAAAACAGGTGGAACAAATTAAAAATCGTTTTGGCACACACAGAACCATAAAACATTTTTAAATTACTGAAAAGCCTTTAAATCTTAAATATGTATTCACAGGAGCGGAGGAGAGAGAAATACGATAATATATACCCGGAAAAAAATTTTTGGGGCCCGGTTCAAATGTAACACTGCCATAACAAACTGGTGAGAGGGAAATGCAAAACAAAACCAGTGAGGAGCAGGGGTGGGGGGCACAGTAAAGAAAAACTATCAAAATTCAGGGTCCCAACTATTCAAATCTTAAAAAAAATATCGGAAAACTTTAGCAAGTGTAGCACTTTAAGAAAAACTGGGCAATATTTTTAAGGTCCATAAACCCGGGTTAATGGGTATTGGGGGAGCAGGGCTCCAGCACCAACAGCCTGGTTGACAGCAAGTACCCGAAGACCTGGTCCATGGACGGCTCCCGGGGAGTGAGACTCTCGAAACTCATCAAAAAATATCAAAAGGGAAGTCCAAGGTGAATTTTTAATCCCTTGTGGGAACGGTGACATACTTTTATAAATTTATTCAGCATTCCTCTTTGATTTTGGCACCATTGTATGAGTTAATGAAAAAAAAAGGGGCTACATTTGAGTGGCTTCAGTGTAAGAGGAGGCTGTTCAAGGCATTAAAAAAGATTTAGTGTTCAGACTTGATGACTAATTTTAAAGGAGAACATCCATTAATAACTGAGGTTGATGCTTCCTCTGTTGGCGTTGGATGTGTGGTAAACGTAAAACGTAAATGATCAGGAAAAACCTGTATATTTTACGAGTAAACAACTTCCTCCAGCAGAACAGAATTATTCTCAACTTGATAAAGAAGGTCTAGCTTTAGTGTAAAGAAATTCAGATATTTATTGCTAGGAAGTAAGTTTGTTGCTCGAACAGATCATGAACTATTGTTAGGTTTATTTGGAAAAGGAAATCATATTCCAGTGAATACAAATGCTAGAATTCAGTGTTGGGCTCTGTTATAAGCTCAGTATTATTATGAACTGGTATTTAAAGCTGGCAAGGAAAATGTTATTGCAGATGCAATAAATAGATTACCTATTGTAGATCATAGTTTAGAGTCAGGTACATCTATAGAATATGTAAGATTAGTAGAGTATTTGGATTTCCAAAATATCTCATTTGAAAACATCAAAGAGCAAACTGGGAAAGATGCTGTGTTATCCCAAGCAGTAAATAATGTTAAATGTGAGTGGTGTAAGAACAGTGTATCTTTATTTGACTATACTTCCGTCAAATCAGATCTGACTATTTATGATGTATTAATTATTGTACAGGAATAGAGTGGAAGTGCCGGTAAATTAAGATGTAAGATGTTAGAGTACTTACATGTTAGCCATAATGGTATCAATGTCATGGAAGCAGAAGCAAAGAAGTGGGTCTGGTGGGCAAAGATTGACCAGGATATCGAGGAAGTGAGCAAGAATTGTCCGATTTGTTTTAAGAATTTTAAGCCAACGTCATCTCCTGTACTATCTTGGCCCAACACTGGAAAAACCAAGGTCTAGAGTGCCCAGTTGAGGGCGAATATTTTTTGATAATTGTGGATTCCTTTTCAAAATTCTTAGATGTGCAAGTAACTAATTCCATGACATCCACACTTACTACAGAGTTGCTGACGAAATCCTTTTGTAATTTTGGGTTACCAGACATGTTTCGTCAGATAATGCTCCATAATTTGTATCACAAGAAAACAAGAGCATTCGTAGTAATCCTCCTGTTGAGAATCCTAAAGCCAATAAAGGAACCTGGACAGTGGCTGGAAAGCATGGGACAAAGATAAGGATGAAGAGGACTGATTGAGAGAAAGAGTCAATGAAGATCCAGGAAACTGTTGTGGAAACATTGAATCCTTTCTCCGTGCTGCCCGATGACTGTGAGTCGACTACTGGGAACGTCACGACGAACTACACCAAGGTGGTTAGATATATGAATAGGGCCTTCTGCTTGAAGGATAGGAGTAGGAGACAGAGGGTTTGCTTTCCTGGGGCAGGGATGGAGGATATTGTTAGTCGGCTTGACAACATCATGAATGGTAATGGAATCAATCCTATTGTCTGCCTCAGCACTGGAGGCAATGATGTAGGCAAGTGTAGAAGTGAGGATTTAGTTAGAAGGTACAGGACAGCAATAGACATAATTAGGAAGAAGGGAGGGAAGAGGTGCCTGTCATATATGGCATTTTGCCAAGAAGGGGTGTTGGAAATGAATGGTTATCCAGAGCAGTTGATGTAAATTGTTGGCTGGACAAACACTGTTGACTGGACAAAGTATATGTAGGGGATGCAACCAGATCTCTGGACATTAGGATCACCGAACACAAAAATGCTTGTAGGAATGATGACCGCATTTTTGTGTGTTTAACATAGGGACAATGTTGGACACCTCATGAAATTCAGTGAGGCTAAACTAGTGATTAAATAAGACGACTTATGATGGAGAAAATGCATTTAAGCTGCCCTAATTGCTGTCAGTAACACTATAAAGCAATAGAGATAATTAGGAAGAAGGGTGGGAACCCTGTGATATGTGGCATTTTGCCCAGGAGAGGAGTTAGAAATGAATGGTTGTCCAGGGCAATTGGTGTTAATTGCTGGCTGGACAAACACTAAGGAAAATGCAGAAACTTTCATAGACAACTGGGACCTCTTCTATGGCAGAAATGACATGTATGCCAGGGATGGCACTGTATGTCCGAGATCGCTTGAACTGTTGCATAAAAACGGGTATTAAGTCTGAAGTAACACATACAGAGTTTGTCTGGATAGAATTTTCAGAGGGGCATGAAAAATTGATTTTAGGTGTGATATACCATCCACCAAACTTAGATAGGGACCAAAGGAGACTACTATGGAAAGAAACTGTTAAGGCCACAATGCACAGATGGTAATTTGATGGAATGGACCTATCTCCTGATTTGAATATAAGAACTACATTAGCTATCTTCAACATCTCTGGCACAACACCAGTTAAGATGGACCCATTAAACACGCTCGTTAATGGCTGACTAAGTTCCAGTACTCTGGAAAACAACTCGTCAGGTCCCGGGGACTTATTTTGTTTTAATTTATCTATCTGTTTGATAACCATGTCCTTCGTGACAGTAATATTCATTAATTTGAATTCTTCAGGAACTGAATAATTGTTAATTTCTGGAATCTCATTAACGTCTTCTTAAGGAAAGACTGACAAAAAATAATCTCTATTTAGAGAACACATTTCCAGTTCGTTATCCGTCAGCTGTCCATTCCCAGTTTTCAAAGGTCCTACTTTTTCCCTCACCTTCGTCCTGTACACTTGAAAGAACCCTTTTAGATTAGTCTTTGATTCATTAGCAACTTTAATTTCATAGTCACGTTTAGCTTTTCTAATCCCCTTTTTAACTTCTCATGTTAACTGAACATATTGGTCAATAAGGTTAATCTCTCCTCTCTTGATGTGCCTATAAATTCCCCTTTTCTATCCTAGTAAATGCTTTAGCCTCCTGTTAACCCTTTTGGGGTGGTTATTATTTGACCTAATATCTCTTTGGGGAGTATATATGCTCTGAGCTCGTTGTACATTATTAAGAAAAAATTCATAAAAGCAGATCCCTTTGTAATCGGAAGTATGATCATCAATAAAATTATTAGCTAGATTACCCCAGTCCATATTAGATAGGTATTCCCTAAGTCTATTATAATCGGCAGAACGAAAATCAGGGACTTTTACCGTATTGTCATTATTCTTGTATTCCCAGCTAATGCTAAAAGTGATGGATTTGTGATCTCTAGCACCAAGCTCTTCAGTGATCAGATTATTTACGAGTGTTTTCTTATTTGACAAGACTAGGTCGATCAAATTATTACCCCTGGTAGGCTCTGTTACACACTGCTTCTAAAAACAGTCCTGAACTACTTCCATAAAGTCACTGGACTCCAGATTACCAGTCAATTTGACTAAAGTTAAAATCCCCTACTATCACTACGTTATTGTGTCTAGAACCCCTAACAATTTCGTCCCAATAAAGTCTCCCTCTATCGTGATCCAAGCCTGGAGGTCGGTATATTACACCAAGAATTAGTTTTTCTTGACCTACAAACTCTACCCAAACAGATTCTGTTACTAATTCATCTATTTTTATACTTGTTTTGATACAACAATTTATATTTTCTCATACATATAATGCAACTCCTCCCCCCTTCCCATTATATCTATCCACATGGAACAACTTACACCCTTGAATATTACACTCAGCAATCATATACTGACTCTTTAAATCATACCATGTTTCAGTTATTGCAATGACATCAAAGTTCCCAGCACACGCTACCAAACGTAATTCATTAATCTTATTTCTTGCACTTTGACTGTTAGTATAAAATGCACCCTCAACTGAGCTAGCAAGAAAACCCACACCTGCCCTAGATAAGTGAACCCTATCCCTGGCATGCATGTCATTTCTACCATAGAAGTGGTCACAGTTGTCAATGAATGGTACTGCATTATCCTTACAGTGCTTGTCCAGCCAATAATTAATGCCAATTGCTCTGGACAACCATACATTTCCAATACCTCTTCTTGGTAAGATGCCACATATAACAGGGCACCCACCTTTCTTCCTAATTATGTCTATTGCTGTTCTGTACCTTCTAACTAAATCCTCACTACTACACTTGCCTACATCATTGCTTCCAGCACTGAGGCAGATAATAGGATTGATCCCATTCCCATTCATGATGTCAAGCCATTCATGATGTCCTCCATCCCAGCCTCAGGAAAGCAAAGCCTCTGTCTCCTACTCCTATCCTTCAAGCAGAATGCCCTATCCATATACCTAACCTGGCTATCCCCAACAATAACAATGTTTTTACCTTCCTTGGTCTCGTTCATCATGACCTGTCTGGCCACTGCCCAGGTTTCTTTCTTGACCTGAGGACTCATAACAGAAGGACTACACTATACAATGTGGGGGGTGTGACAAAGTATATGCGTGGGAAACAGCGAGATCTCTGGAGATTAGGATCCCCGAACACAAAAATGCTTGCCTCTGCCTCTTTCAAACCCAATTCTTTCTTGCTAAGCCTCAAATACTCTAATTCTGATCATGCCACTATCTGTCCTGAAAATGTATTATACCAGATCACTGATGCACCACAACTAAAAGTAGTTTAAACAAAACCCAATCTAAGTGGACCCCGCATATAATTCACTCCGAATTTCGACCATTATGTAAGTGTAATTTATGTATATGGTTTGTACGTGTATGTTTGGGGGTCTGAAATGGACTAATCTACTTCACAATATTCCTTATGGGAACAAATTCGGTCAGTACTGGCACCTGAACATACTTCTGGAGTGAAAAAATATCGTTAACCGGGGGTCCACTGTATAAAACAAACCTGACCCCTGAATGGGTCATAATGTATGTACATGTGTATATCTCAATTTTAATGTATATTACCTGTTCATATAATTTTATATTTCCGATATTTGCGATATTAGCTAGATCGTAAATATATTGCTTTATATTATTTGATTTAGCTGTATTATTAGGTAGGATGTAACATTTACACCTTATTCTGGGCTCAGTGTTCCAGTGTTGAGTAGCTGCCCACATTGGTAAACTACCTTGATAACTGCCTTCTCGCTTGTTTAATTGCTGGCTTCTCTATAATTGCTTGGTGTTATGCAGACTAGATTATTATTATTATATCAAGGGGGAAGCGCTAAACCCGGAGGATTATACAGCACCTGGGGAGGGATGTGGAAGGCATTCAGGCTTAATTCGGGGAACTGGAGCACAGATCCAATTTCCTAAATCAAGAGTGTTATTACTGTTCTTGCTGCTGAACAGCAGTTTAGTACCGATGAAGGTAGCGTAGGTAGCAATGATACGGCCGTGGACTAGTTTGGCTTTAATTGGACAGGAGTGAGTACACAACGGGCAGTGTGAGGGAATGACCGCAAGCCAGTCTGTGGAGGGGGAGCACTTGTGCCTATCAAGTCGGTCGGCCTAGGAGTGAGAGCGAATGGGCTCAGCCTCCCATTGATCTGGGTGAGCCTACAGAGGGCAGCACTTAAATGCCGTGAAATATGAACTAGTCAGAACAAACGGCTAGGCTGTCTGTTCTGACAGTAGAGGCTGTCTACATTTGCTCGGCCACGCACCTCGCATCGACAATACTGGTGGGCCCGTAGGTATAAAGGAATTACTTACACTAGCTACCCTAGAGAGGGACTGGCTTTTGCTCACTTGTAAATAAAAAATGGACATAAAAATGCAACAGGCAAAAAAAAAAACTCTCCCATCCAGGGTGAGAGAAAACTGGCTTGCCCGCGCTGTTTCATTGAGGAGAGAGTCCTGAGATGTCAGCACTGGAACTAAAATCTTCTATATACAGGTTGTCCGCAGGGCTAAACATCAGTTGACCACTCGTCTACGAACGTTGTTGCACCCTCACATCTGCAAACAATGACTGACAGTAGCATTTCCTAAGGCGTGACATGTGACTCAGAGGGCAGCACTGCCCTGCCCGTAATACAGGTTTTTTTTTTAAAAAACACTGGGTGCACATACCTACAATAATACTGTATCCATGGAATTCATTACACTCTGGGTACCCTTCTAAAAGTATTTACATAATTACATGATGTTGTCCACCCTGACTCCATTATCAACTAGCTATACAATGTGTGCACATTTATAGCCACTTCTGCAAGCAAACAATTAGCATAACTAGCATAGGAGTCAGACAAGTCAGTAGGTACGTCAATGTCACAGAAATGTACTGTTGTCCTGGGTCGCAGGCCATAAGTATGGAGCCTTACCGGGCCGTATTCAGTAACAGTAGTAGTGGGAGAAGGGGTAGATGGGTTGTCCCTAGCATTGGTCTGATTGTGGTGTTGTAACGCACACGACTCCAGCTCTGCTTCGGCCTGCACATGGTCCACATACTTCATGTGATCAAGGTGGGCTTCCTTGATAGTTCCGGTAGTAATCTCCCTCACCTCAAACTTATTGCCACTGAGCTGTCGGAGGATACAGGTAAGGACCCATGAATTTCGGGACAAGTTTGTGCATACCTGGGGTCTGCGCTGGGTTCAGCAACATAACTTTGCAACCTGGTTCCACTTTGCTTTCCTTGGCGAGGGCATTGTACTCAGACGTGAACCTATCAGTGGCTTTCATAAGGTTCTCTCGTACCCGCTGGAAGACATGCTGCGTTGTCTGCATCTTTACTACATTGGGGTTATCAGTATCATAAGTAGGTCGAGGTGGAGCAAACAGAATTTTGTATGGTAAGAGCTTGTCATAGCCATACAAAGTGAAATGAGGTGTCTCACCAATCGAGCTGTTGAGGGAGGAGTTTAATATGCACTGAACATCTGGGATAGCCTCATCCCATGTAGTACAACTTGGGTTAATGGCTACCCTGAGCACCTCCAGGACTTTGCAATTTGTACGTTCACCAAGACCATTACTGGCAGGGTGGCATGGAGCTACTGGCGCTTGGTGAATGTTAAATCTGGAGCAAAGATCCTGCATTATGGCATTTATGAACTCAGACCCATTGTCTGACAGAAGGACACATGGGCAGGTATGACGGAGGACAACATGCTCATGGAAAGCCTTAGCGACTGTTTCGGCGGTTTTATCAGTAATGGGTACTAATTCACTGTACCGCGTCAAGTTATCTACCATTACAAACAGGTGCTTATTTCCCTTCTCCGAGGTCGAGAAGTTCGTCAACGGGTCGACAGAAATTCTCTCCCAGGGCTCCTTTGTAATGGGATACTTTAGAATGGGGTTAGGACCTGTAACGGTACCCTTGTGCTGTAGGCAAACAACACACTGGTGTACATGCTTGGCAATGTCCACTGCCATCTTAGGCCAGAAATATTTCATTCGTGCCTATTTGATACTGCGGTCCTTCCTGGAGTGCGCTACACCTGGGACATCGTGGATCAACCTAAGAGTAGCTGGTATCATGAACTCCGGTATCACCAGTTGGTATATGGTTCTGCCGGGGTCCACCAGCTGTGCAACACAGAACAGTGCTCCTTGGTTGACCACCAAATCCTTCAGTGGAATGGGAGACTTGACCTGTAAGTCAACGTCCTCCTTGCTCAGGAAACGAAGGACTGGAGACCACACAGGGTCCTGTCGTTGGGCTCTCTCGAGATCCTCAACAGAGAACGAGTTGTCAACACTCACGAATGCTATATGCCTCGACAGGGCATCAGCTACAACATTTCGCTTACCTGGGACATAGCAAATTTCAGGGATGTAGTCATTGAACATGAGCGACCACCGAGCGTGCTTACCCGAGAGGTTCTTATTAGCAAAAAGGGCCAATAAAGGTAGATCTGTGTAAATCTTGATAGGATAATGATAGATAATATCCCGAAAATGACCAAGGCCCATACAATGGCTAAAGCTTCTAGCTCTGTCACTGAATAATTGACTTCTGCTTTAGTAAGGACATGGCTAGCATAGGCAATAGGCTGTTGCTTACCATTAGATTCCTGTGACAAGACTGCACTGATGCCAACTTTGCTGGCATCAGTCGTCAAGGTAAATGCCTTGGTAAAATCAGGGAATCTAAGGGTTGGGGCTAATGTTAACTTATTCTTAAGAGTGACAAAAGCTCGTTCTTGATCACACGTCCACTCAAAAGGGGCATCCTTCTTGAGTAAGCATGTCAGGGGTGCAGCAATGGTGGAGAAACCTGCGATAAAGGTGCAGTAGAAACCCACCAGGCCTATGAAGGACAGGACTGCATCCGCCGTCATGGGTCTGGGGAATTTCTGCATCGGCCGAGAATTTAGACTCGTCCGTCTTTATGCCATTCTGAGTCACTATGTGACCCAGAAATTTTATTTCTTTCCTGAGGAAATGACATTTGGAGAGCTTTACCTTAAGGTTTCCCTGAGCTAGCCTGTCCAATATCCTGTAAAGTTTCTCGAGATGTGTAGAGACATCTTGTGACATGACTATGAGATCATCTAGGTAGACTATGAGCATGCCACCTAGGAGGGTACGGAAAATTGTCGTCATCAAACGACTAAACGTGATTGGGCTTCCACACAAGCCGAAGGGCATCCTCCTGAACAGGTAATGACCGGTTGGCATAGAGAAAGTTGTCAACTCTTTGCTCTCATCATCAAGGGGGATCTGCCAGAACCCTTGAAGAGGATCAAGAGTTGAAAAGACCTTATTATCGCCGATGTTCTGCAACAGGTCATTCAGAACTGGCAGCAGAAAGCGGTTTGGGATTGTACATGCACTCAGTTTCCTGTAATCGATAACAGGGCACCAGGTTCCATCTTTCTTGGGGACCAGAGTAAGGGGAGCATTCCACGGGGAAGTGGACTCCTCAATAACTCCATCACGGAGCATCCGTGTAATGAGTTCTTCGGCGAAGACTCTTTGCGCATGTGGCAGGCGATACGCAGGTACATACAGGTACAGGTACCTATGTCAAGTGGAATACAGTGAGAGATCAGTGGGGTCAAACCCATCGACTCACCATCTAGCGCGACTGCAGAACGTGCACGATTGAGAACCTGGAGAAGTTTTGGGATCTCTTCAGGATAGTCTGTCAAAGCTAGATCATCTTCCTGCACTGGCCGGGTATTGGAAGAGTCAGCAGCAGACTCGCCTGGGAGAACTGCACTCACGAGGAAGTCAGCTGGGGCTTCACCCTCCACTCTCACCGGGAGAGGGAATCTGACAAGGTCGACAAGTGAGGTATTCTTCCACAGGGGAAATTCTCGACTGTGCATGTTGACCACAAGGACTTGCAACTTACCACGTTGCACTGTGTGCAAGGACGGTTCAAGGGAGAGACCCTTGACTCGGCACGTGTCATTGTCAACCAGCACATGGTCTCCTTCAAAAGCTCTGCTCACGTACACCATAACAGGAGTGAGCGAGTTAGCTGACAAAGTGACGTCATACTTTGTACAAGCAGTAACTCTGCTCGCTGATGCCATGACACGAGTCAGACAGTTGCCTGATGGCCAGGAGGTGATGGGCAACGAGCTCTACTACGAGGTCGATCAGGACAAGAGACCGACCCCGGGGAGAATGTGCTATGGAAACCACCGGTTTCCAATGATTCCAGGCACTGTGCATACTCTGAGACAGAGTAGCATGTAATGGATCCTAAGCGCACGCCGCCGAAGGGCACATCCACTCCGTTGAATTCTGCTTTCCACTCAGCTGGATCTAAGTGGATCCTAAGGTCTGCCATGGTTTTGAACCCTATGAGCAGGTCAAAAGGGAAAACAATACTATCTGCGACTAAGAATTTTGCGGACAGCTTGTGACCCTGAACCGCAAATTCTAACGTTGTATGACCACGAACCATCAGCGGATTACCTGAGACTCCTCTCAAGGTCTGAATGACAGACGGCTCTGTCAACATGGCCGCGTGAAGGCCGATGTCTCGGAAAAGAGTTGATCGGACGATGTTAACCACCGAACCTGTTATCTAGGAAAAGCTGGACAGGCTTATGGTGGACAGTGGACTCAACGAGCGGTCCACATGTTTTGTCATACCGAACGTGAAGGCATGACAGGCCGACAAAATCCCCGGAGTCACAGCTGCTTGAGGCTCGACGCTTATTGACAAGGCTCGACCTGGAAGGTACGGTACGAGTCTCGGCAACAATGTCAAGACACTGTTTCCTCACTGTCGGCAAGCGTATCACTGCCCAGAGCAGCATTGCAGACAGGGATGGAATACAGCGACTCCAACAGGGTTATTATGTCTTTTGCTGATTTCTTGGACCCGCCTCTTCCCCCGATCTAGTGGAAGGGCTTCTACTAGCACATGCATTGCGCGACGACTACTTGCTCGACTGTGCTGACAGCATACTTTGCAGCTTGTTACACTCATTAGAGGTATGACTGGAAGTGTTGTGGTACATACAGACTCCCTCATGAGACTGAGCATCGGGACGGTGACGGTTACCTTGATACTGAGCATGGGGACGGTGACGGTTACATTGCGGGGACTTAAGTTTGTAACACTCAGATCGGTAGTGCCTGCGTTTGCCACAGTTGAAACAAGTCACTACGCGCTTAGCAGGTGATGCTGGAGGTGGTGTGTGCTGGCGACGTTTTGCCTAGGTCCAGGAAGTCGGTGACGGCTTCTTTGTATGAGACCGACTGTTGTTACTCGGGCGAGTGTTAGTGGGACTGGAAACTTTGAGGGATGGCTGTCTGACAGTGGCGGCAAAAGTGACTTCCGGCTGTACCCACGGGGTCACTGTGGACTGCGCCGGAAGGACGGGTATAGGATCATCCGCAAAGCGACAAACCTTGCCTTTCTCAGCAGGCAGCTTGATTGCATCAATGGCATCGTATGCACCATGGATGTCGTGCTCAGGGCCGAGTCCTAGCGCATCAATAGCACCCTGGAGGTTAGGGGGGCATCCCTCCACATGATGCCTACAGCCAGCATGGGGATGATGTCTTTAGCTTTAATACTGTCGTCACCAGTCACCCACTTAGTGGAGCATATGGCATCAGTAAAATCTTTGGCGGCTTGCTCAAACCAGCAAATGCAAGCCAGGGGGCTTTCGTGCCTGTACTGACATTCGGCCAAGATGCTGGTCACAATCTCAAGGTAATGGCGCTGGCGACTACGCCGAAAATAGCGCCTAAATTCCTCTTTAAGCCCATCCCAAGGCTGAATCTCACAAACGCGATTGAGCTGCACAAAGGCGCCTATAACATCCCGGGTGAGATCCACTGCTGCAACAGCAGCACGAATGTACTGTGCGTCCGTGGGACTATCAAATTGGGCCTTAACAGTCGTCTCGACTGACTGCAGCCATGGCTCTAACCTATTCGAATGACCGTCAAAAAGAAGGGTCGGGTATGGACGATTAGCCGACCCACTAGTGGTCGAGACTTGAGCCACAACTTGACCAACTGTCAGGGAGGCTTCGCCCCCCTGCCGCGTGATCACGCTGGCTGAGGCACCATTGCTAGCATCAGCAGAATCTGGACTAACGGTATGGCCACTGCGTGTCTTAGTCATGACGTCAATTGTTCAAACGCAAAGCAGGTCACGAAGAAGGTAAACAGGTCAGAGCAAGAAATGGTATGCACTGGCTACAATTCAACACAGAGTCAAAGAGAACACAGCACCACGGTACTAGGTAACTGCTTAGTGATGGAAATAATTTGGGTGAAACAATAACAAAAAAAAAATAGTGGTACACTCTGAAACACAAAATAAGAGATGTATGCGAGTGAATGAACTACAGGGGATTACACAAAATGATGCTAATAGTATTTAATAATTGCACCAGGAGACTGGCAATAAACTTTATGAAAAAGGAGTTGAACTGTAAACACTGGTAGCAAAAATTGAACAAAATTCAAAATAAATCAGGTGTTACATAACACTAAACTGTGTTGCAAGCTTTCTCAACACGCAGAAAAAGGTTACAGGTGCTGGCAATTGCAATTTGGAGTACAAAAAAAGGATAATTCACTTGCACCAAGGGAAGTTGACAAAGCAAAGATATCAGAGTATGGGATAGTGCCAAAAATCACAGAAAAAAAAAATGCTCTGTATCAGGAAATGCTATATTGCACACAAAACAAAATTAATAAAAATGCAAATTATTAAATTCAATAATAGGGCAAAGGTTAACTGGTGTTAGCAGGGTGTACACTGGCAAAAGAAAAAATTACACAAACTCTAGGTCAAAATTAATGAACTTCACAAGTAATTTTGGTAATTAATGGTAAATAAGCAGGTTCCCAAAAATGCACTCAATGACTTGGGTATACAAAATAGCAAAATGCAATGCACATTGGTGAATATTCACAGATAAAACATAGAATATATGGAGAGCAATTAAATGGGGACACAGGAGAAAAGTGTAATGGGCTAGGCACAGATTGTATCACTGCAGGTAGAATAAACTAATACTTAAGTACTTGAAGATTACGCTTATTAAAAGAAAAAAAATACACACTGACAAACAAAACAGTGCAGGGTTGTCAACAATCTGTGGCTAACTTGCAGGTGCAACTAACAAAATAACAGCACACAGGAATTACTTGCAAACTGTATGTGAGAGGTAAATTGTATAAATGGTTAACACTGAACAATTTAAATCTATGACAACTGAGGTGCAAGATGCAGAATAATTTACTGGAATTTAAAATGTAGGAGAGCAAAATAAATGTAAAAAAATTAAGAAGCTGTAGGTAAGTGGCAAAATGTACACTGATGACTAAAACTGAACAATTTACTGAAGTATGGCTTCAGCAACAACTGTATTGGTGCAGGACAGTTAAATAATGTCACAAAATATTAGGAAATGTTAGGTAAGTCACTGTTTACTTAACTTTGAGTGCAGGAGATGGACGAAGGTACTGGGTGCTGCAGGTCCTGAAACTTTCAGTGATGCTCTAGTAACACTACACGCCTCGTAGCATTTGTATACTGCTATGGGGCTTCAATGACGTAGGAAAATTTATCAGAATGGACTTGGGAAGAACAGGGAAGACCGGAGAACTCTGTGGAGGTATAAGATGTGAGAAACCGTGGCTGCTCCGCGTGATCCACAGCTGTGCGTGGTTTGTTTACACTGGCAAGCGTGTCTGGGCGCACTGACTGCGGCTTCAGCACACGAAGAACAAAACATTTACTGCACTACTCGAACGTGCTAAAAACAAACTTAGGTGAAACTATGAACTGGTACGAGGAGGTTTTACTGTAACTATTCACTGGGGAAAAACAAACTGGTGATGAACTGGGAATGTAACAGCAAGGGAAAGAAAAATTTAACTGGGCAACACAAAAAAAAACTGCACTGGCTGAAGATACGTAGATGCTGAGTAGTTGTAGACTCAATGATGAGTCACAAGCTGCTGTAGACGGCATGGGGGCTGAACTAGGCTGGCTTAGGGGCTAAACCAACTGGGTCACCACGTGGTTAAGCCAGGTAGAACTTCTTGGAGGAAACTGGGAAGAACACAACACACACGGACGGCGAGATGGAAGTAGTTGCGTAGCAGAGAAGGTTGTAGAGGAGGCTGGTGTGTTTACACGCAGTCTAGGGTGTCAACCAACCCCAGAGCTGCCTCGTGGTCACGCAGGGAGCCACGCGAAGCCAACACACTAAACGACCTCACCTCTACTTCTTGTAGCTGAGAAGGGCGTAGGGACGCTGTAGGAGGCAGGAGAATGGTGCTGGAGAGTGTTGAAGGGCTGTAGAGAGGGTGATGAGGTGAACATGTGACTGCTTAGGCTGGAGATGATGCCATGACGCCTATGTCCAGATTTTGTGGGAAAAATCTAGGACGAAGATCTATCTCAGGCCCCGTCAAGACGCTGGGAGTAACAGATAACTCTTTAGGCCAGCAGGTGCATTGGATGACGACGGATGATGTTGACTGGCGTTGATCGATGGTGTTGACGGGCATTGACCCTCCACCCCGAGTAGGCTCACAATGCCATTAACTCCACTGTCACCACTGTTATTACTGTTCTTGCTGCTGAACAGCGGTTTAGTGCCGATGAAGGTAGCATAGGTAGCAATGATACGGCCGTGGACTAGTTTGGCTTTAATTGGATAGGAGTGAGTACACAACAGGCAGTGTGAGGGAATGACCGCAAGCCAGTCCGTGGATGGGGAGCACTTGTGCCTGTCAAGTCGGTCGGCCTAGGAGTGAGAGCGAATGGGCTCAGCCTCCCACTGACCTGGGTGAGCCTACAGAGGGCAGCACTTAAATGCCACGAAATATGAACTAGTCAGAACAGACGGCTAGACTGTCTGTTCTGACAGTACAAGCTGTCTACAAGAACCCCTCACCAACATCAAGAAACCTTCCTTGAGGGGTATGCAGACTAGAGCCTTGTCTAAGGACAAAGGTAAAGTTACACACATCTCAAGCATAAACAGGCCACCCAGAGCTATCCCAGTCATAACAGAAAGTGCTGAAACCAGCGTTTGTTATTTCAATGGGCTGGTTAACAGAGGGTTAGGCAAAAATCCTATTTATTCGTCATAACACTATATACACACTCTAGAAAACACTTTCATGTATCTCCTATCCTAAACGCCCAAATAGCGGGGCACAAGAAGAGGAGGGCTGGAGAGTCCCGGAAAACATAACTTATCATAGCAACGCCAGGCCTTCACTACTCCAATACCGATCCTATTTCTTATTTCCTCGCTCATCCCACAGCACCCTGACCATTTCAGAGCCTAGGTAAGCCTACAGGTAAACCATAGAAGAGTCTATGGCCTGAGTTAGCTAAACAAAAGGAGTACACAACTACAAAACTTAGCTGAAGTACACGGCGCCTCCAACACCAGCCTCCCAGCCATGCTGACCACCCTGTCACCAGCCATGCTTATCCCGCGTGCCCAAACATAGTTGGAAAATAAATCCTCGGCAGGATTTCTTTATAATTACAGTTTAACCTACTTTACAGTACCCCCAAATGCACATTATGAATTATAAAATTATGCTTTACAATTATAACATTCATACTATTATAACACTCTTCTCTACTGTATATACATTACAATGTCATGCAGAGCCCTGCATAACACTTGGCAGGAGCAGTCCACTGGAGGTCACGTGACCAGGGTGGCGTGATCACACCTGAGTGAGGAGACTGCCTTGCCTTCCTCTCACTCTTTCTTTGGTTGGTGCTGGTTCCAACAACACCACCTCTCCAGCTCTCCTTTGCTGGCCCTTTTTGGACGAACATCTCTGTCGTTCTCTTGTTGTTAATTCGTGGTTTAGACTGTTCTGGTAGAATATGTTTTCTGTGGTGAGGCGAAACATACTTCTCGTAAGTCTGTGTAACTCTGTTCACAGAGCATAGCCTTGACTTAGTGATTTTCGGCGTTTTACTGAGGTTGTGTGTCGCACTGACACTCTAAGATATTTCAGGTCCTGAGATATCTTAGGTCACAAGCTGTAGCTTCTGACCTAATTTGTTCTGGTATCTGCTCATTGTGGCAGGCGGGGATTTTGTTATGCTGAACTTAGATTCAGTATCAAGGGAGTTTTGTAACTTTTGTGGAGGATCTGCAAATGGTCCTCAGTTAGGATCGTTATTTTAGCTCCTCGTTCCTGACTTTACATTGCTGCTGTTTATTATATTTCTGTTCGGAGAATCGGTCATCTTACTGTTCAAGCAAGCTGTTCTTATTGCCAGGTTGGTCAGGAAGATAGATTATGTGAGGACGTTTAATCAGTCACTGGTTAAGTCGAGTCAAGTCTTGAGACACAGTGAACTACTTAGAGCACATACATACATGCACACATACACACATACTCACTTGTGTATATTGTTATTATGTTTATAATTGCTGACAATATACCAAACGGTACTTAAGAGCCATGAAGATATAAAAATACTTTTGCAATATGAGAGAAGTGCAGGAACTTATATCCTATATTATATGAAGTATTTACTTTGATTTACTTTGGATATGATCCACCTAGACAACTTTAACTGTTAATAAACATATCTTAATATTAATTCGATTAGTTAGTAGCCTTCCAATTGTAATCCTGAAGAGCTATTGAATCTTACTATAAATTCTAATGGATAATTGGTCCAGGATACTGACTGTTTGGTACAAAAACCCAGTAACAGGCTGAATGCTAGAAGGGCAGTCCTTTCTGGTATTCACTGGAGATGGCTATACTTCGTAAATAACAGTACAGACGACAATGAAGGAGTCTTTCGTCGAGTGGATAGCTGTAAATTTAACCTGCAGGCAGGTCTTTACAGCGGCAGTAAGAGCAAGCTTAGTAGTCATTGATTACTCCACTGATAGACTTGATCTTTTAATGATTTGCAAGCATCGTGAAAGTGTAGAGGTGCTGGTATGAGAGTTATAGGTTCCCCTCCCAGATGGGGATCGAAGAGATACTTCTTAATGTGGAGTGACTGTGTCTTGCCAGTAGCAAGGACAGCAGTGGAATGCCACCTGAACGCTGCTGGAGCACAGACAAAGAGGCTGGCGCTTATACAGGCGTCAGGTAGTTAGGGACAGATAGCATGCAAAGAGTATGTAACCTTTATTCGGAGTATGTTAACACACTCATATAGGCTGCCTCAGCAACCAGCGAACCAGGTAACTAAGGGTTGGACGATCAGGGCCCCATCGTCAGATCAGTTCCTAGGTTCAGCCAATCATATTGTGGATCTGACATTTGTGAAGGTGACGTGGATACTACTCACATTCTCACCCTTGTCATTTTCACCCAGCTGCTGGTTGAACACTGTTGTCCATTCTGTCTCCAGGCTGTGTCTTTTCCTCTTGATTTACCGTGTTGTACACATATATTTCCAACTGTATATAGTGTACATACTTGTAAATACTTATAATCACACTTGGTGATGGAAAATATAATTCAAAGTCATTCAGCTGTGTTTGTTCTGCTCCTTGCTCCCCTTTACACCCAGAATAACTGGTCTTGAATACCTGGGTCGTAATAGTCACTGGTAGGCGGGATTTCCCAGTGGAAGTAGTTCATACCCAACGGGATGGGTTAACTGTAGTAGTAGTTGTAATAGCCGTGACGAAGGTCATGAAGATATCCTCTGAACCAAGATTCCATGATGTTGCAGTGTCTGACAAGTTGTGCAAGAAAGGTATAGAATACCGACAATAAGACACTGCAACATCATGGAATCTTGGTTCAGAGGACATCTTCATGATCTTCACGGCTACTACAACTAACTAATCCCTTGTCTGTGCTCCAGAATCTCTACAACTACGGTGCTCTTCACATCAACTCCACGGCTGAGGGACTGATTACCACATCTTCTGTATATAGTTCTGTGTCTTCAAGTTATGTCGTATAATCTGTACTGATAAAGCTACTGGATGGCGAAACGTCTACAGTAAAGATACCCAGATGTTTCACATGTGACTTAACTTTCTTCAGTCAAGTACAAAAAGTAGGCAGAAGCAGTAAAGATGTGAAGACGATGTAATCAGTCCATCACCCTTGAAGATGTCAGTTCCTCAGTCTGAAGTAGAATGGTTTCCTAGTCTGAAACAATGTGTCTTACTGACCAACTTGTCCATATTGTATGCCATTTTGATAATCACCCTGTCAGACACTGCAACACAATAGCATGGAAATATAAACACTGAAGCAGTATAATGTGATCTTTTATTGACGACGTATCGCCCATACAGCGGACTTTATCAAGTCACAAACAGATCTACCTGGGTAAAGGTACGTGAGTATTTATAGGATGGAGTCAGGTGGAGAGTGCTGCATGTGACAATCTTCTGAGTTCTGCTATAGATACATTTACATTATAACTTTAAAAAACACTGTTAAACTGTCTTAAGTATTCTTGAGATTACAACGCATAATATGTTATATTAAAGATATATTTTATGAAGTTTTTCGATCTCCTCAATTATACTAAAATAGAATCTTCACAAAAAAGGTTAAATTATATCATCATATATAATTTCTTAATAAGATTTTCCATGGGTATATTTCTTACTGAAAATCCCCTAGACTTAAGCCAAATACTTTAAAAATCCCATGACATATCGTAATATTTAGACATTGTTGTCTTGGTTTAAGGTTGATACTTACCATAACCACCAAGTCCTTGTCGCATTCTGTACGGCTAAGTTCTAAATTATTTAGCTGATAAGTGCTAGGGTTATGAAGATTCCCGAGTTTCAGAACTATGCATTTATCTACGTTGAACTGCATCTGACCACGAATTGAGTCTGTCTAAATCCTCCTGACGCTCCGTGACATCTGCGTCTGAATCGATTACACTAAATAACAAAATTTCACTTTTGCCGTGTTCCTGGGAAATAAGCATCATTTCCAAATTCTTTATAACTAATCGAAATTTAAGAAAAATAATTTTGATCCCAGAACTTTGCTTTTGTGGTCATGACACTTCTGGAACACTTTCAAGAAAGATTGATGTAAAACTATTATGTTCTAGGGTTTTGCTTGGCAAATATAAAAACAGGGACTCACAAACAAGCATTCAGTTCAACTCTGGCTGCCTGAGAAGACACATCAGAAGAAGTGAAATGGTATCAAGAGGCTGTAATCATTCTCCAGATGCATTCTGCTAAATATGTGGTCAATTCATTATAACAAGAATAAAGAAGTTCTCTGTAACAGCATCTAAAAAAATTGTGAAGCTTACAAAGCATATTTTGTCATGCCAGTTGTGGACCAAGACAAGACCTGGACACCTCGTGATGCTTGTTAACATTGTAAGAAAACACCGGAAGGTAAGAAAGTCATTAGTTATATGAAGGATAAAATCTTGAATAGGAACATTTTTTAAATTAGATGTATGTAACAGAAGCTAATTCTTTTGTTCTTTTTCAGGATGGTACAAAAAAGAGTCATGAAGTTTGGTATTCCTAGAATATAGTGTAAACCCACTGATCACTCAACCAACTGCTGCTTCTTCCTGGTGGATCCTTCCAAACACCGAACTGGGAAAACTGCGCCTGATATTTCTTATCCAGACCTTCCCTCTTCTATTGCACCAGTACCGCACAGTGCTGATCTTCCTGTACTTACACCTCCAGAAAGAAGTCAACCGTCAGAAGAAGAAAGCAGCAAATCAGAAAATGAAGAACACAGTGAACAAGACTATGGTCTCACAGATGCAGCTGTTGGGAGGAATCCTTACAACCCAAACCAAACAGACCTCAATGACCTTAACGGAGATACACTCAAATGCTGAGCTTTTGATTTCAAGGCTCAAGGAGTGGGACTTGGTGGAATGAAAGTGTGCAAGTAACACGCCCATGAAAACGTCACCAGCATTTCTCAAGCTTCCTCACTAATGAAAACAGGTTGTGCTACTGTAATGATGTATGAGGCCTGTGTGATGCAATTGGAATTGCAAGCAATCCAGATGAGCGGAGACTCTTCTTTGACAGCTCCTCCAGAAGCCTAAAACTGTACTTCTGCACAATGGGAACAAGTATCTTTGGCTCATTCAGTGCATCTCAAGGAGGACTACAACAGTGTCAAACTTCTACTGGAAGTTTTGAACTATGATAATTATGGCTGGGAGGTTATTGGAGACTTCAAAATGGTGGCATTTGTGATGGGACTCCAAGGAGGTTATCTTTGTCACTGGGATAGTAGAGATAGAGTAGCATATTACCAAAGGAAGCACTGACTTCAAAGGACTGAGTTCACAATAGGAAGACATAATATCAAACATAAACCATTGGTGGATTCTCAAAAGGTTCTGTTCCCTCTATTACATGTCAAACTAGGGCTAATGAAACAGTTTGTAACAGCTCTTGAAAAAGAGTCTGCAGCTTTGAAGTATCTTCGAGACTTCTTTCCCAAGCTATCAGAGGCAAAGATGAAGGCTGGCATCTTCACTGGACCACAAGTCAGAGTATCATGGGGTGCTCAGAATTTAGAAAGAAGCTCACAGAAAAGGAAAATGAAGCCTGACAGAGTTTTGCTGCTGTAGCACAGAGCTTTCTGGGCAACAACAAGGCTAACAATTATGTGGAACTTGTTGAAACCTTGGTAAAAAGCTATGATCAGATGGCCTGTAGATGTCGCTTATCTTGACAATTTTAAGGAGAATATGGAAGCATACTCAGAGAAGCAAGGGAGCGCTTCCACCAAGATATAATGGACTTTGAACACAGATATCAGGGATCTTATAATGAAAACATGATGGCAGACTACATTTGGGGGTTTAAACGAGAAAGTGATTTGTTGCTGCTCGCAAATCTAGAAAAAAAATTCATTTTTAACTTTGTAAATATGTTTCAGAAAATTTAAAATAAAATTTGTGTATATTTCATTTTATTTATTTAAATTTTATTAAATTTCATTAAATTTTATTAAATGTTCATGTTTTACATCCAAAACTAGCAAAAAATATTGAAATTTAGCCATATTTTGTCAAACATTGATCCTGTAAGCCACAAAAGCAAAGTTTAGAAGAATAATGGGCATTTTCTATCGTTTTTCAATAAAAAGAGTTGGAAAATAACACTTCCTTGCCAGGAACAAAAATTGTGTTACGTAGTGTTATCCTACCCATCTTCGTGCTATCAGCAAATTTGCTCATATCACTAGTAAGTCCTTCATCAAGGTCGTTGATATATATTATAAACAACAATGGGCCTAAAACTGATCAGTGTGGAACGCCACTTGTACAGATTCCCACTCAGATTTAACCCCATTTATGCACACTCTGCTTCATGTTGGTGAGCCATGATTCGTTCCATGACAGCACTTTTCCCCCAATGCCATGAGCTGCCACTTTCTTTAACACTTTCTGGTGCGGTACTCTATCAAAAGCCTTACTAAAATCTAAATAAACAATATCGAATTCTTTAACGTGATCAACAGTCTCAACAGCTTTACTGAAGAAAGTTAGTAAATTAGTTAGGCAGGAACGGCCCCTCGTGAATCCATGCTGAGAATCATTAATAAAATTATGCTTATCAAGATGACTCCTTATAACATCAGCTATAATTGACTCTAGTAATTTGCCTACAATTGAGGTCAGGCTTATTGGGCGGTAATCTGATGGTAATGACTTGTCCCCTGTTTTAAAATAAGAATTGCATTGGCTATCTTCGACATATCAGACACTACACCTGTTCGAAGAGATATATTAAAAATATTAGTTACTGCTTCACAGTTTCATTTTGCATTCCTTAAGAACCCTTGAAAAAAGTTCATCAGGGTCTGAGGATTTATTTTGCTTCAGTCGGTCTATCTGCTTGATAACCATTTCACTAGTGACTGTGATGTTACAAAATTTATTTTCTTCAGGCCCACTATAAAAATTAATTATTGGGAAATTGTTAGTGTCCTTCTTTGTGAAAACTGAGAGGAAATAATTTAAAAAAATCGAGCACATTTCATTCTCCTTGTCAGTAAGATGCCCAGAATTATTTTAAGGGGACCTATCTTTTCTCTAACTCCTGTACTACAAACCTGGAAAAAAAAACCTTTCGGGTTAGTTCTCGAATCCCTAGCAACTTTAATTTCATAGTCCCGTTTTGTTTTTCATGTCCCCTTTTTAACCTCCCTCTTAATGTGAATATATTGATGTATAAGATGACCCTCACCTCTTTTGATGTGCCTATAAATTCCTTTCTTCTGCCCTGAAAGATATTTGAGCCTATTATTCATCCATTTCGGGCCATTTCTATTCGATCTTATTTCTTTATATGGAACAAATGTTCATGTATATTGTGTTTAGGAAGGTGTCATAGTGATAGTTCTCTTCGTTACCCTAAACCACTGATGATAACTGTTCTCTAAGCCCAGTGCAATTTGCTAAGCAAAAATCTGGGACTGTTACTGAGTTATCCCTATTATCATACTTCCATTCAATGCTAAAGGTGATTGATTTGTGGTCGCTTTTCGCTGAGTTCCTCTGTAATTTCTAAATTATTAACAAGGGTTTGTTTGTTTGCCAGAACCAAGTCAAGCAGGTTATTTCCCCTTGTAGATTCTGTCACAAACTGCTTCAAAAAGCAATCCTGAACTACCTCTAAGAAGTCGTTAGATTCTAAATTCCAAGTCAAGGAATTCCAGTCAATCTGACTAACGTTAAGTCTCCTAGGATTACTAAGTTATCATGCCATGTGGTCTAAACAATTTCCTCCCAAAGTAGTTTCCCTTGGTCCCTATCTACGTTTAGGGGACGGTATATCACGCCTAGAATCAATTTTTCATGGCCCTCTGAAAATTCTATCCAGACAGATTCTGTATGTGTTATTTCAGATTTTATACCTGTTTTTGTGCAGCAGATCAAGCGATCTCGAACATACAATGCCACCTCACCCCGCTTCCTGATACTTCTGTCTACTTGGAACAATTTAAAACCTTGACTGTGACATTCAGCAGGCATGTCCCGACTTTTCGTATTAAACCAGGTCTCAGTTATGGCAAATACATCAATGTTACCAGCACTTGCAACTAATCTCAACTCGTCCATCTTATTCCTAGCACTACAACTATTAGTATAATATAAGTTTAAATACCCTCCTTTCTCTTTTCCCTTCCTGCTCATTTCTGTTTTTCCACTATACCTATTACTGTCCTTGTCACCTAATGTAACTGGCTTTCCAATATCCACCTCATTCTGCCTATTACTGGTTCCCCTAAGGCTCACAATATTACTACACTAAGATTTCACTGTTTTCCTCCCAAAACCCATACCACTATTTCTAGTGTAAAGTCCAACAGCTCCCTCCACTGCATTGGCCAGAGCCCCCACCCCAGACCTAGATAAGTGAGCCCCATCCCTGACATATATGTCATTTCTACCATAGAAGAGGTCCCAGTTGTCAATGAATGTTACTGCATTTTCCTTACAGTGTTTGTCCAGCCAGCAATTGACACCACTAAAGATGGTCTTTGCTGGGATGTCTTCACTGGCTGGCTTCACTGTGTCATTAGCAATTGTCCTTGTTGAAACTGTCTCCCTTGGAAGGTCATGGATGGTAGATTCACATTCGTCTGATAAGAAGGAAAAATAGTTGCTGGTTTTCACAGCAGTCTCCTGGACCTTCTTCATCTTCAACTTCGTCCCATCATTTCCGACCAGCATCCATTCGTTGGTCCGATCGTCGGCGACATTGTTCCGGGGATAATCCTTGCATTTACTGAATTCGTTGAATTTTTCATCCGTTAATTGTACCTTAAGCTGCAGATATAGCTGTTCATAGCCAAGGGAAGCCATCATCATCTCAGGCAGCTGAAAACGGAGAGCACACTAGCCACATCTTGACAAAGATCAGGCACTGCTGTTTTGAATTAAGAGTCCTTCTCACATTCTGTATGCTAAGTTCTACATTATTTAGCTGATAAGTGCTAGGGTTATGAACATTTTCGAGCTTCAGAACTTTTGCATTTATAAACGTTGAACTGCATCTGTCACATTCCTGACCACGAATTGAGTCTTTCTAAATCCCCCTGAAGCTCTGTGACATCTACGTTTGAATCAATTATCCTACCTATCTTCGTGTCATCAGGGAATTTGCTCATATCACAAGTAGTACCCTCATCAAGATCGTTGATATATATTATAAACAACACCAATGGGCCTGAAACTGATCCCTGTGGAACGCCACTTGTTACAGATTCCCACTCAGATTTTACACCATTTATGCATACTCTCTGCTTCCTGTTGCTGAGTCATGACTCGATCCATGGCAACACATTTCCCCCAAAGCCATGAACTGCCACTTTCTTTATCAGCCTCTGGTGTGGTACTCTATCAAAAGCCTTAGTAAAATTTAAATAAATAGTATCGAATTCTTTAACGTGATCAACAGTCTCAAAAGCTTTACTGAAGAAAATTAGTAAATTAGTTAGGCAGGAACGGCCCCTCGTGAATGCATGCTAAGTATCATTAATCAATTTATCTTATCAAGATGACTTCTTATAATATCAGCTATAATTGACTCTAGTAATTTGCCTACAATTGAGGTCAGGCTTATTGGGCGGTAATTTGATTGTAACGACTTGTCCCCTGTTTTAAAATTATGAATTACATAGCCATCTTGCACATATCAGACACTACTCGTGTTTGAAGAGTTATAATAAAATATAGTCAATGATTCACAGAGTTCTATTTTGCATTCCTTAAGAACCCTTGAAAATATATCAGGCCTCCACGCCATAACAACAGATATTACAGCCAGCAAATAAAACCCTTCTAAATTCCATCAATATAACGACATTTGTCTTCGCAAACATACTGGGTCTGAAGCCATCAACAAACAATAAAATTCCTTACGTCAAGGAACTGCTCACGGAGTCAAATGCAGTGTTTGTAGCATTCACAGAGACCCACACAAAGGGATCATTTTGACAAAGAAATATAGATCCCAGGTTATAACCTATCCAGATGCGACAGACTAAACAGGCAACATGGGGGGGGGGTTGGCTTGTACGTCACAGAGTCGCTAATTTGCTCAGAACTACTAAAACACCTCAGATGATGTAGTTGAAATTTTGGCAGTAAAGATTGAAAACCAAATCCTTGTCATTGTCGTTGTACACAAGCCTCTGGATGCAACTTCCAGCAATTCCAGGAACAGCTTTTGAAAATTAACCACTGTCTGGAAAATCTCCCAACTTCTGCCCCAAACATCTTGCTACTGGGAGATTTCAACCTGAGACACCTAAAATGAAGGAGTGTAGCAAGTAGTATTTTAGCAGAGATCACCACAGGAGACAGCTCTGATGAAAGTTCACACACACACGAGCTATTAAATCTCTGCACCAAATTCATCTTAAACCAGTAAATATTAGAGCCTAAAAGACTAGAAAATATGCTGGACCTCATCTTCACTAACAACGACGATCTGATAGGTATTATAACTGTATCAAAGACAATACACTCAGATCACACATAATATAAATAATAATATATAAAAATAATAATAATAATAATAATAAAAGAGGTACAGACATGTATTCACAGGGCTCCTGACCAGCAAAATGTGATCAGTCATGAGGGTGTCTTCAGAAAATTCAACTTTATTAACAAAAACATACAGTGGGAACAAGTCAACCATGTTCTAAATGAAACAAGCTGGGAAGATATCCTAAACAACACGGATCCGAACCTTTGCCTAGAAAAAAACAAACTCTGTGGTTCTTGAGATCTGCTCAAGGCACATTCCATTATGAAAAAGAAAAGGAAAATGTACTCAGAAAGAGAGAGATGCTCCCTGTACAGACGAAGGCAAAGAGTCACAGAACTGCTGAGAGGAGCCAGTATATCTGAAATACGGAGGAAGCCACTGGTCAATGAAATTGCAAATATCGAACTTAAGCTGAAGGAATCTTACAGAAGACAAGAATCGCATATAGAATTAAACACCCTAAAGGAAATTGAAAAAAAAAATACTTCTTCTCTTATGACAAATCTAAGGGAAAAATAACATCCAGTATTGGGCCCCTGCTTAGGCGAGATGGGATGGGACATAAACAGATGAGAACAAAGAAATGAGTGAGATACTAAAGACCCAATACGACTCAGAGTTCAGCGAGCCGTTACCCAGACTAAGGGTCGACAATCCAAATTAATTCTTTCTGAACGAGACCCACAATTTGGTCAGCCCAAAAATCTCGGATATTATGCTAACACCACAAGACTTTGAAAAGGCAATAAATAACATGCCCATGCACTCTGCCCAAGGCCCAAACTCTGGAACTCCGTGTTCATCAAGAACTGCAGGAAACCCCTGTCACGTGCCTTCAGCATCCTATGGAGGAGGAGCATGAACACAAGAGTCATCCCACACACACTAAAAACAACAGACATAGCCCCACTCCACAGAGGTGGCAGTAAAGCAATTGCTAAGAACTACAGACTGAAAACACTAACATCCCATTTCATAAAAATCTTTGAGAGGGTTCTAAGAAGCAAGACCGCCAACCGCCTAGATACCCATCAATTACACAACCCATGGCAACACGGGTTTGGAGCAGGTCGCTCCTGCCTGTCCCAGCTACTGGACCACTATGACAAGGTCCTGGATGCTATATAGGGTCAACAAAATACAGATGTAATATACACAGAATTTACAAATGTCTTTGACAAGTATGGCCTTGGTGCAATAGTGCACAAAATGCGTGATAAAGGAATAACACGAAAAGTTGGTAGATGGATTTATAAACATAGTAATGTCTGTAGCAACTACGGTGAAAAGCTCTGTTCCACAAGGCACAGTACTCGCTCCGGTTCTATTCCTAATCCTCATATTTGACACAGACAGAGATGTAAGCCATAGATCCGAGTCTTCCTTTGCAGATGACACCTGAACTGCCATTGCAGTGACCTCCATCGAAGAGAACGCAAGACTCTAACCGGACATCAATCAAATTTTCAAATGCCGGTAAAGTTATTTAATGGAGGACATCTTGGTTCTGATTCACAGACAGTATACTAGACACGTTGTCATAGAGCCTAGTACAGATCACCACTGAGCTAAGTACAGATCACCACTGAGCTAAGTACAGATCACCACTGAGCTAAGTACAGATCACCACTGAGATAAGTGCAGATCACCACTGAGCTAAGTACAGATCACCCATTCCATAAATGTACCGAAAACTTCTTATCTGAATACTATTCACTTATATGCTTCTCTGTAACACTTCGTTTATACACTCTCTACCCCACCTAAAGCCTCCTCGTGATCTTGCTCTCCATCTTACTCTTAATTCTTTAAAAAATAACTCTGCCGTACACCTTATAAGGTATACTCAACAGGTTTATTTTCCTATAATTTTTATACTCTCTTTTTTCCCTTTGCCTTTATGCAAATGAACTATGCACGCTCTCTGCCAGTTCCTGGGTACCTTCCCTTTTTTCATACATTTATTGAATAAAAGCACCAACCACTCCAAAACCGTATCCCCAGCTGCTTTTAACATATCTGCCTTGATCACATCAATCCTAGCTGCTTTACCCCCGTCATTCTGTCCACAGCCTCACGCACCTCCCCCACACTCAAGACCCACGTCAGGAAACACTTGTCCTGTTTCCTGGCAAACTTACCTAACCTAACCCACACTCATATCTGGCTCTTCCTCCCTCCTAAGAGATGTACTTCCCTTCCCAATCTTCAGCAATTAACAATTCCTCAAAACATTCTCTCCACCTTCTCGATACCTCCAATTCCCTATCTGTCAAATCCATTCGTTACCTAGGCTTTCTCAACTTATTAATCTCACTCCAAAACTTTTTCTTATTCTCAGCAAAATTTGTTGACAGCATCTCACCCACTTTCTCATTTGCTCTCCTTTTATATTCCTAAACCATCTCTTAGCCTCTCTCTTTTACTATCCAAATGCCTTTTCCTCCTCATAATACTTCTGTTTGTCTAAACCTATTATTTGCTAACTTTTTCTCTTACCACTTCATTTACCTCTTCATTCTACCAATCGTGCCTCTTCCCTCCCGCAGTCACCCTCCTATATCCATAAACTTCTGCAGCACACTCTAACACTGCATTTTTAAATGCGCCTTATACCTCTTTAACATCATCCTTTCCTATACTCTCACTAGCCCATCTTTCTCCCAATAACCACTTATATCTTACCCTAAGTAGGCCGTCCTTTAGTTTATAAACTTTCACCTCTCTCACTGAAGTCATTCTCCTTGTATCCCGTCTGCCTTATGCTCTCACTGTAGCTGCAGCTAAAAATGATCGTATATATTTGTTGCCACTCTATAAACAAACATCCAGAAGTCGACTCATCAACTTTTTATTTACCAATACATAATCCAACAAACTTTTGTCAATACTCCCAGTATCATATCTCGTGTACTTGTTTATCCTCTTTTTCATATAATTTGTAATACTTATTACCAAAATTCTTTCTATACAAAATTTAATTAAACCCCCCATTATCATCTACCCCTGACACCCCAAAATTACCTATTACGCCCTCTACAACTGTTTCTCCCACTTCAGTATTTAAGTTCCGTACCACAATTACTCTCTCTCATGTTTCAAAACTCCTTAAAAATTTGCTTAACATCGCCCAAAATCTTTCTGTCTCTACACTCTTCTCTTCTCCAAGTTCATAAACACTTAGTATAACCCACTTTCTCATCCACCTCTTATCTTAATCCACATTTATATTTTTATATTCCCTCTTTTCCTGCTATAACTGATCTCTCAACATTGTTGCTACTCCTTCCCTAGTTCTAACTCACCTAACTTAATCCCATTCATAACTCTCAACTGAATTTCCCCTACCCTATTATAATTATTATAATTATTATTATTATTATTATTATTATTATTATTATTATTATTATTATTATTATTATTATTATATTCACCTGAAAGCACTAAACCCATTGTTATCAAACAGCTCTTGGGAAATGGATAGTAATCAGCTTAGATCCAAGAAACAGAAGATAGTTCTAATTCCTTTAACCTCTAATTCCTTTAACCTCATCACTACTTGATCTATGATATTTATTCTCCACTCAGATGTATCACCGGGATAGTAACTAGGAAGCATAGGCATATATATCAGCGGAGGGACTAAAGAAATTCGAAGAAGCATTGCAGAAAGTAGACGGGGAAAGGAGAATCGGGTGGAGTGGAGAAGAATTGTGAGGAAGTATGCCGAGGAACTCATAAAAGGAGGAAGACTTACGGTGATGCTCAGAGGCCATCAACTCAACAGTAACTGTAGTGTCGCCTCAGTGTCTGTACCAGCTCTGATAATCGCCCAGGAAGACAAGTCTCGTTGCTGTTTTGGATATATGTTCGCTGAGTGGTGGTCGTGTGTTTGTTGTTGGTGGTGGTATGTCTGTTGTGGATGCTGGTGGTGTGTTTGTTGTAGATGGTGGTGGTGGTGGTGTGTTTACTGTGGATGGTGGTGGTGGAGGTGTGTTTGTTGTGGATGGTGGTGGTGTAAAGAGCGCTCAAAAAACAGATCCCATGTGGTCTGGTGTGATTCGATTCCTGCTACAGGAAGATCTTATTCTCACCGTGAAGCCACCAGCACCCACCAGCGACTTTGTCATGAACCAAGAATTACTGTATTGCACTGCCGAACTGGGTGCTCCTAGCAGAAGGGTATATCAGTTAGTAATTCCACAGTCACTAGTGAATGTAGCCTTACAGCTAGTTCACGATGTACCAGGTATATATGACTTGTAGTAGTGGAAAATGCGGTTAGCTATTGGCTGTCCTCTTGTAGAGGGACTTGCCTTAAAACCCTTGTAACAAGTCCAGGGTCGAAAAGACTTTGTTATATCCGATATTACGTAAAACATCACAAAGTACAGGAAGTGGGATGCGATCTGGAATAGTTCTCGCATTTAACTTCCTCAAGTCAGTCAATGGGCGCCAAGTACCATCCTTCATAGGTATTAGGATCAAGGGCGCATTCCAGGGTGAATTACTAGGTGCAGTTACACTATCACCAAGCATCTTATTGATCAGTTCTTCCGCGACAACAACTTGTGAATGAAGCATTCTGTACGCAGGTACATAAATAGGTCTGGTACCAGGTTCATGTGGGATCCGACAGTACTACTGAGAGTGGCGGTAGTGATGGTGGTGATGGTGTGTTTGCTCTGGATGATGGTGGTGGTGTGTTTGTTGTGGATGGTTGTGTGTTTATTGTGGACGGCTGTGTGTTTATTGTGGATGGTGGTGTGTTTGTTGTGGATGGTTGTGTGTTTATTGTGGACGGCTGTGTGTTTATTGTGGATGGTGGTGTGTTCATTGTGCATGGTGGAGTGTTCATTGTGGATGGTGGAGTGTTTATTGTGGATGGTTGTGTGTTTTTTGCAGATGGTGGTGTGTTTATTGTTGATGGTGGAGTGTTTATTGTGGATGGTTGTGTGTTTTTGCGGATGGTGGTGTGTTTATTGTAGATGTTGCTGTGTTTATTGTGGATGGTTGTGTGTTTTTTGCGGATGTTGGTGTGTTTATTGTGGATGGTGGTGTATTTATCGTGGAAGGTGGTGTGTTTATTGTGGATGGTTGTGTGTGTTATTGTGGATGGTGGTGTATTTATCGTGGATGGTGGTGTGTTTATTGTGGATGGTTGTGTGTTTATTGTGGATGGTTGTGTGTTTATTGTGGATGGTGGTGTATTTATCGTGGATGGTGGTGTGTTTATTGTGGATGGTTGTGTGTTTATTGTGGATGGTGGTGTATTTATCGTGGATGGTGGTGTGTTTATTGTGGATGGTTGTGTGTTTATTGTGAATGGTGGTGTATTTATCGTGGATGGTGGTGTGTTTATTGTGGATGGTTGTGTGTTTATTGTGAATGATGGTGCATTTATCGTGGAAGGTGGTGTGTTTATTGTGGATGGTTGTGTGTTTATTGTGGATGGTGTTATGTTTATTGTGGATGGTGGTGTGCTTATTGTGGATCGGGGTGTGTTTATTGTGGATGGTGGTGTGTTTATTGTGGATGGTGGTGTGTTTATTGTGGATGGTGGTATGCTTATTGTGGATGGTGGTGTGTTTATTGTGGATGGTGGTGTGTTTATTGTGGGTAGTGGTGTGTTTATTGTGGATGGTTGCACGTTTGTTGTCGGTGGTTGTGTGTTTATTGTGGTTGGTTGTGTGTTTATTGTGGATGGTGGTGTGTTTATTGTGGATGGTTGTGTTTATTTTGGAATGTGGTGTGTTTCTTGTGGATGGAGGTGTGTTTATTTTGGATGGTCGTGTGTTTTATTGTTGATGGAGGTGTGTTTATTGTGGAAGGTGGTGTGTTTATTGTGGATGATGGTGTGTTTATTGTGGATGGTGGTGTGTTTATCGTGGATGGATGTACATTTATTGTGGATGGTGGTGTGTTTATTGTGGATGGTGGTGTGTTTATTGTGGATGGTGGTGTGTTTATCATGTATGGTTGTGTGTTTATTGTGGATGGTGGTGTGTTTATTGTGGATGGTTGTGTGTTTATTGTGGAAGGTGGTGTGTTTATTGTTGATGGTGGTGTGTTTATTGTGGATAGTGGTGTGTTTATTGAGGATGGTTGTGTGTTTGTTGTGTGTGGTTGTGTGTTTACTGTGGATGGTTGTGTGTTTATTGTGGATAGTGGTGTGTTTATTGTGGATGTTGGTGTGGTTATTGTGGATGGTGGTGTGTTTATTGTGGATGGTGGTGTGTTTATTGTTGATGGTGGTGTGTTTATTGTTGATGGTGGTGTGCTTATTGTGGACGATGGTGTGTTTGTTGTGGATGGTTGTGTGTTTATTGTGGATAGTGGTGTGTTTATTGTGAATGGTGGTGTGTTTATTGTGGATGGTGGTGTGTTTGTTGTGGGTGGTTGTGTGTTTACTGTGGATGGTGGTGTGTTTATTGTGGATGGTTGTGTGATTATTGTGGATGGTTGTATGTTTATTAGTGATGGAGGTGTGTTTATTGTGGATGGTGGTTTGCTTATTGTGGATGGTGGTGTGTTTAATGTGGATGGTGATGTGCTTATTGTGGATGGTTGTGTGTTTATTGTGGATGGTGTGTGTTTATTGTGGATGGTGGTGTGGTTATTGTGAATGGTGGTGTGTTTATTGTGTATGGTTGTGTGTTTGTTGTGGGTGGTTGTGTGTTTATTTTGGATGGTCGTGTGTTTATTGTTGATGGAGGTGTGTTTATTGTGGATGGTGGTGTGTTTATTGTGGATGATGGTGTGTTTATTGTGGATGATGGTTGTGTGTTTATTGTGGATGGTGTGTGTTTATTGTTGATGATGGTGTGTTTATTGTGGATGGTTGTGTGTTTATTGTGGATGTGGTGTGTTTATTGTGGATGGTGGTGTGTTTATGTGGATGGTGTGGTTTATTGTGGATGATGGTGTGTTTATTGTGGATGGTTGTGTGTTTATTTGGATGGTGGTGTTTTCGTGATGGTTTTGTGTTTTGTGGATGGTGGTGTTTATGTAGTGGGATGGTTTATGTGGTGGTGTATTATTGTGGATGTGGTGTGTTTATTGTGGATGGTGGTGTGTTTATTGTGATGGTGGTGTATTTATTGTAGATAGTGGTTGTTTATTGTGGATGGTGTGTGTGTTTATTGTGGATGGTGGTGTGTTTTTGTGATGGTTGGTGTGTTTTATTGTGGATGTGGGTGTTTATTGTAGATGGTTGTTGTTGTTTTGTGGAGGTGGTGTAATTGTGGATGTGTGTTTATTGTGGATTGTGGTGTGTTTATTGTGGATGTTGGTGTGGTTTATTGTGGATGGTGGTGGTTTTATTGTGGATAGTGGTGTGTTTATTGTGGATGGTGTGTGTGTTTATTGTGGATGTGGTGTGTTTATTGTGGATGGTGGTGTGTTTATTGTGGATGGGGGTGTTTATTGTGGATGGTTGTGTGTTTATTGGGATGGGGGATGTGTTTATTGTGGATGGTGGGGTGTTTATTGTGGATGGTGGTGTGTTTATTGTGGATGGTGGTGTGTTTATTGTGGATGATGGTGTGTTTATTTGGTGGGTGGATGGTGGTGTGTTTATTGTGGATGGTGGTGTGTTTATTGTGGATGGTGTGTGTTTGTTGTGTGGTAGTGGTGGATGGGTGTGTTTATTGTGAATGGTGGTGTGTTTATTGTGGATGGTGGTGTGTTTTATTGTGATGGAGGTGGTGTTTATTGTGGATGGTTGTGTGTTTATTGTGGATGGTGGTGTGTTTATTGTGGATGGTGGTGGTTTATTGTGGATGGTGGTGTGTTTATTGTGGATGGTGGTGTGTTTATTGTGGATGGTGGTGTGTTTATTGTGGATGGTGAGTGTGTTTTTTTGGAATGGGTGGTTGTGTTTTTTGTGGATGGTGGTGTGTTTATTGTGGATGGTTGGTGTGTTTATTGTGGATGGTGGTGTGTTTATTGGTGGATTGTTGTGTTTATTGTGGAATGGTGGTGTGTTTATTGTGAATGGTGTGTGTTTATTGGGATGGTGGTGTGTTTATTGTGGATTGTGGTTGTTTATTGTGTATGGTGGTGTGTTTATTGTGGATGGTGTATGTTTATCGTGGATGGTGGTGTGTTTTTTTGTGGATGGTTTGGTGTGTTTATTGTGAAAGGTGGTGTATTTATTGTCGATGGTGGTGTGTTTATTGGATGGTGGTGTGTTTATTGTGATGGTGGTGTGTTTATTGTGGATGTGGTGTTTTATTGTCGATGGTTGTGTGTTTATTGTGATGGTTGGTGTGTTATTGTGGTGTGGTTGTGTGTTTATTGTTGATGGTGGTGTGTTTATTGTGGATGGTGTGTGTTTATTGTGGATGGTGGTGTGTTTGTTGTGAATGGTGGTGTGTTTATTGTGGATGGTGGTGTGTTTATTGGGGATGGTGGTTGTGTTTATTGTGGATGTGGTGTGTATGTATGGTGTGTTTTATTGTGGATGGTGGTGTGTTTATTGTGAATGGTGGTGTGTTTATTGTGGATGTGTGTGTTTATTGTGGATGGTGGTGTGTTTATTGTGGAAAGGTGTGTGTGTTTATTGTGATGGTGGTGTGTTTATTGTGGATGGTTGTGTGTTTATTGTGGATGGTGGTGTGTTTATTGTGGATGGTGGTGTGTTTATTGTGATGGTGGTGTGTTTATTGTGGATGGTGTGTGTTTATTGTGGATGGTGGTGTGTTGATTGTGGATGTGGTGTGTTTATTGTGGATGGTGGTGTGTTTATTGTGAATGGTGGTGTGTTTATTGTGGATGGTGGTGTGTTTATTGTGGATGGTTGTGTGTTTATTGTGGATGGTGTGTGTTTATTGTGGATGGTTGTGTGTTTATTGTGGATGGTGGTGTGTTTATTGTGGATGTGGTGTGTTTATTGTGGATGGTTGTGTGTTTATTGTGGATGGTGGTGTGTTTATTGTGGATGGTGGTGTGTTTATTGTGGATGGTGGTGTGTTTATTGTGGATGGTGGTGTGTTTATTGTGGATGGTGGTGTGTTTATTGTGGATGGTTGTGTGTTTATTGTGGATGGTGGTGTGTTTATTGTGATGGTTGTGTGTTTATTGTGGATGGTGTGTGTTTATTGTGGATGGTGGTGTGTTTATTGTGGATGGTTGTGTGTTTATTGTGGATGGTGGTGTGTTTATTGTGGATGGTTGTGTGTTTATTGTGGATGGTGGTGTGTTATTGTGGATGGTTGTGTGTTTATTGTGGATGGTGGTGTGTTTATTGTGGATGGTTGTGTGTTTATTGTGGATGGTGGGTGTTTATTGTTGATGGTGGTGTGTTTATTGTGGATGGTTGTGTGTTTATTGTGGATGGTGGTGTGTTTATTGTGGATGGTTGTGTGTTTATTGTGGATGGTGTGTGTGTTTATTGTGGATGGTGTGTGTTTATTGTGGATGGTGGTGTGTTTATTGTGGATAGTGGTGGTGTCGTGATACCTGTGGGAGTTCGGTAAGCCAGCTGCGTGTGATCAGGCTTGTGTGTCTATTGTAATACGGTGTTATGTGTAAGGCACTAAGTGGTAAATTGTTAATGATGAGATGGTAACTGGTTGAAACGGTGTACGTGCCTGGGTACGTGTTTGTCTGAGGGTACTGTCTGTCTGAGGGTACGTGTCTGCCTTGATGGTCATGTGGGTGAGTGTTACGTGTCTGTCTGAGGTACTGTCTGCCTGAGTACGTTGTCTGGGTATGAGGGTACGTGTCTTCTGTGGGTAGTGCTGTCTGAGGGTACTGGTCGCCTGAGGTAGTGTCTGATGGTACGTGTGCCTGAGGGTACGTGTCTCTGAGGGTACGTGTCTGGCTGGGTACGTGTGTGCCTGAGGGTACGTGTTTTCTGAGGGTACGTGTCTCCTGAGGGTACGTGTCTGCCCTAGGTACTGTCGTTGGGGTACGTGTTGCCTGAGGGTACTGTCTGCTGAGGGTACGTGTCTGCCTGAGGGTACGTTCTGTCGAGGGTACGTGTACTGAGGGTACGTATCTGACTGATGTACTTGTCTGACTGAAGGTGCGTGTCTGACCCGAGGGTACGTGTCTGAAGTGTCGAGGGTACTGAAGATACGTGTCTGACTGAGGTACGTGTCTGACTGAGGGTACTGTCTGAGGGTCGTGTCTGAGGGTACGTGTCTGACTGAAGGTACGTGTCTGAGGGTACGTGTCTGTCTAGGGTACGTGCTGTCTGAGGGTACGTGTCTGCCTGAGGGTAGTGTGTCTGAGGGTACGTGTATCTGAGGGTACGTGTCTGTCTGAGGGTACGTGTCTGTCTGAGGGTACGTGCCTGCCTGAGGGTACGTGTGTGCCTGAGGGTACGTGTCCTGTCTGAGGGTACGTGTTGTCTGAGGGTAGTGTCTGCCTGAGGTACGTGTCTGCTGAGGGTACGTGTCTGCTGAGGGTACGTGTCTGTCGGAGGGTACTGTCTGACTGAGGGTACGTATCTGACTGATGGTACTTGTCTGACTGAGGTACGTTCTGACTGAGGGTACGTTGTCTGACTGAAGGTGCGTGTCTGACTGAGGGTACGTGTCTGAGAGGTACGGTCTGACTGAAGTACGTGTCTGACTGAAGGTACGTGTCTGACTGAGGGTACGTGTCTGAGGGTACGTGTCTGAGGGTACGTGTCTGACTGAAGGTACGTTGTCTGAGGGTAGTGTCTGTCTGAGGGTATGTGTCTGTCTGAGGGTACGTGTCTGCCTGAGGGTACGTGTCTGTCTGAGGGTACGTGTCTGTCTGAGGGTACGTGTCTGTCTGAGGGTACGTGTCTGACTGAGGGTACGTGTCTGCCTGAGGGTACGTATCTGTCGTAGGGTACGTGACTGAGGGTACGTATCTGACTGATGGTACTTGTCTGACTGAAGGTGCGTGTCTGACTGAGGGTACGTGTCTGAAGGTACGAGTCTGACTGAAGATACGTGTCTGACTGAAGGTACGTCTCTGACTGAGGGTACGTGTCTGAGGGTACGTGTCTGAGGGTACGTGTCTGACTGAAGGTACGTGTCTGAGGGTACGTGTCTGTCTCAGGGTATGTGCCTGTCTGAGGGTGCGTGTCTGCTTGAGGGTATGTGTCTGAGGGTACGTGTATGCCTGAGGGTACGTGTCTGTCTGAGGGTACGTGTCTGTCTGAGGGTACGTGCCTCCCTGAGGGTACGTGTGTGCCTGAGGGTACGTGCCTGTCTGAGGGTACGTGTTTGTCTGAGGGTATGTGTCTGCCTGAGGGTGCGTGTCTGCCTGAGGGTACGTGTCTGCCTGAGGGTACGTGTCTGTCGGAGGGTACGTGACTGAGGGTACGTATCTGACTGATGGTACTTGTCTGACTGAAGGTACGTGTCTGACTGAGGGCACGTGTCTGACTGAAGGTACGTGTCTGACTGAGGGTACGTGTCTGACTGAAGGTACGTGTCTTACTGAAGGTATGTGTCTGACTGAGGGTACGTGTCTGACTGAGGGTAGGTGTCTGACTGAGGGTAGGTGTCTGACTGAGGGTACGTGTCTGTCTGAGGGAACGTTTCTGCCTGAGGGTATGTGTCTGTCTGAGGGTACGTGTCTGCCTGAGGGTACGTGTGTGCCTGAGGGTACGTGTCTGTCTGAGGGTACGTGTCTGTCTGAGGGTACGTGTCTGACTGAGGGTACGTGTCTGACTGAGGGTACGTGTCTGCCTGAGGGTACGTTCTGCCTGGAGAGTGTCTGACTGAGGGCACGTTCTGCTGATGGTACTGTGTCTGACTGTGAGGGTCGTGTCTGCTGAGGGTACGTGTTGCTGAGGGTACGTGTCTGACTGAAGGTACGTGTCTGCCTGAGGGTACGTGTCTGCTGAGGGTACGTGCCTGCTGAGGGTACGTGTTTGCCTGAGGGTACGTGTCTGCCTGAGGGTACGTGTCTGCCTGAGGGTACGTGACTGTCTGAGGGTACGTGTCTGCCTGAGGGTACGTATCTGTCTGAGGGTACGTATCGCTGAGGGTGCGTTTGCTAGGGTACGTGTCTGCCTGAGGGTACGTGTCTGCTGAGGGTACTGCTGACTGAGGGTACGTGTCTGTCTGAGGGTACGTATTTCGTGAGGTACGTGTCTGTCTGAGGGTACGTGTCTGACTGAGGGTACGTGTCTGTCTGAGGGTACGTGTCTGACTGAGAGTATGTGTCTGCCTGAGGGTACGTGTCTGCCTGAGGATACGTGACTGAGGGTATGTGTCTGCCTGAGGGTACGTGTCTGCCTGAGGGTACGTGTCTTCCTGTGGGTACGTGTCTGTCTGAGAGTACGTGTCTGCCTGAGGGTACGTGTCTGTTTGAGAGTACGTGTCTGTCTGAGAGTACGTGTCTGTCTGAGAGTACGTGTCTGTCTGAGAGTACGTGTCTGTCTGAGAGTACGTGTCTGACTGGCTACTCCCTCACTCCGGGGCGTGTAGCAGGGCTTGAACTCTATTGACCTGACAGTATTTGAAGAGCGTGGCATCACGGCTAACGTGTGTTGAATTATGCTGACAGATACTGTTGGCCGCAAGTAAACCGACGGACGAGCAACAGCTCTGCTGGTCAGGTACTGACATTAGATGCCTGTCCAGCGCCTTCTTGAAGACATCCAGGGGTCTATTGATAATCCTCCTTTTGTATGCTGAGAGGCAGTTAAATAGTCTTGGGCCCCTGACACTTATTGTGTTGTCTCTCATTGTACTCGTGGCGCCTCTGCTTTTCATTTGGTGGATGTTGCATCTCCTGTTTCAGTATGAAGTGATTTTCATGTGGAGATTTGGGACTAGTCCTTCCAGGATTTCCTAAATGTATATTATTATGTATCTTGCCTACGTTCCAATGAGTATAAATCAAAGGACTTCAACCGTTCCCAGAAATGTAGGTGCTTTATCGGACTTATACGTGCCGTAAAAGTTCTCTGTATATTCTCAAGGTCTGCAATTTTGCCTGGCTTTGAAGGGGCCTTTAGTGTACAGCAATATTTCAGCCTAGAGAGAACAAGCTTTCCATCTCTTGTTTTGAAGGTTCTCATTATTCATCCTATCATTTTCCTAGCAGATGTGGTAGATACATTGTTGAGATCTTTGAAAGTGAGATTCTCTGACATTATCACTCCCAGGTCCTTCACATTAGTTTTTCGTTCAATTGTGTCCTTGGAATTTGTTTTATACTCTTATCCAGTTTTAATTTCCTTGAGTTTTACAAATAGGAGTAGTTGAAATTTGTCTTCATTGAACTTCATATTGTTTATGCGGCCCATTTAAATATTTGGTTGATGTCCGCTTAGAGATTTGCAGTGTCTTCGATGGATGACACTGTCACACAAAGGAAGCCACGGTGCTGTGGCTTATATTTCTGTCTATGTCAGATATGAGGATGAGGAACAGGATGGGAGCGAGTACTGTGCCTTGTGGAACAGAACTTTTCACTGTAGCCCACCCAGGTAATTTTTCAGTCCCATGAAATCGGCCAAGCGAAAGTCTGGGACAGATTTGATTGCAGTTATCTGGGAAATTCCACGATTTATTGAAACTGAGTTGTGATCACTTTCCCCAAGCTCATCATTAACCTCAAGATTATTAATTAGCGATTCTTTGTTGGCAAGAACCAAGTCAAGCAGATTGTTTCCTCTGGTTGGTTCTGTCACAAACTGTTCTAAAAAGTAATCCTGAACGCATCAAGAAAGTCACTAGACTCAAAATTTCCTGTCATATTGTTCCAGTCAATTTATCTAAAATTAAAATCTCCCATTAACACAACATTTTCATATCTAGATGCCTTATGAATTTCGTTTCATAAGAGCTTACTGCGCTCCCTATCAAGGTTTGGGGACCTATAAATCACACCCAAAATTAATTTGTCACGACCCTCGAGAAACTATAGCCAAACAGATTCTGTGTCCGATGTTTCTAATCTTATATCATGTCTAAGACAACAATTTAAATTATCTCTGACATACATCGCCACTCCACCACCCTTCCTGTTGACCCTGTCAGTGTGGAATAGTTTATAACCCTGTATGTTGCATTCAGAAGGCATTTCTCTATATTTCAGGTTGAACCAGGTCTCTGTTATAGCAATAATATCTATATTACCTGCACTTGCAAGTAATCTTAGCTCATCTATCTTATTTGTTTGACTCCTACTATTTGTAAAATAAACCTTAAGGGAGCTAGTCACTCGTTGCCCTCTACTATCTCTTTTTGTTGATCAGATGATTTGCCTTGACTAACAACTCTATTTTGAATATTATTTTTTAAACATATCCTTAAGGTATCCCAGTAATATCTACTGTTTTCAGCCCTAATACAGCAGCCTGATTGTTTCACACACCCATACCTCTATAATCTATCATTTTAAATTCTTAGACAAGTCATCAATTACCCTCTCAAGCGAATTGGCTAATGCAACCACTCCAGCCCCAGAGAGATGAACCCCATCCCTTGCATACATATCACGTTTGCCATAGAATATGTCTCCGTTATCAATGAATGGGATTGCAAGTTCCTTGCAGTACCTGTCTCGCCAGCAATTTATACCAATTGCCCTTGACATCCATTCATTGCCCACTCCCTTTCTAGGCAAGATGCTAGATATGACTCGGATCCGTCCCTTAGGCCTGACTACTTCTATGTAAATGCTCGAAAATATGCACCAGAATGGCTTCCTTTTCCCCTAGCATAGCATCCATACATGGAAATTTTACTAAATTTTTACCTTCGACTCTTCCGTTCCAGAGTTCCAATTTCTCATGAAAAGCCTTGATGATTCCTTGGTGAGAGAACAGATTTGCTCCTTTCCTTTGTAGCTGAAGATTCAGTTCAAGATACCAAAAATATCGACAAGGTACAAGGTATGCTAGTTCTAATTCTGACAGTTCTAGCATATTTGTTAAACCTTCTTTCCCTTGAGACTGGAGAAATAGAAATAATTCTTCTCTCATTTCAAAAATTCTGTTGACTACACTCCCTGCTGACAAGCACCGTACAGAAGTGTGGAACAGCAACACCTCAAAGTCGGAATCCATGTCCTGGCCTAATTTTCTGAGCAGTCTGGTGTTCACTACTGATGATGTGATATAATTAACCATCTTCACCAATCCTCTGAAAATGGTGTTCAGGTGATCAGGTAGTGTTTTTGAGACCAGTGCCTCTCTGTGAATGAAACAGTGAACTCCGGTTACCACTGGAGCTACGCTGTTGCACCAACGCTTGAAAGCTTGATCTTGAGCCTAGCATCACAGGTGCACCATCAGTGGTAACACCCATCAAATTTACCCAATCCAGACTATTTACTTCAAAGAAATTGTTAAGATTTCTAACACATCCTGAGCCGTTGTGGTGGTATCAAGAATCTTACAAAAGAGAAACTCATCTTTGAAGTCTCCCTGAGCCATATATCATGCAAATACCAATAGCTGAGAAGACAGTGAGACATTAGTCGATTCATCCAACTGTATGACAGACAATGGAGATTTCTTTATTTCATCCACAACTTGTTCACTGATGTTTAGTGAGATCTCATTTATCCATTTCGACACTGTGTCATTAGAAACTGATATGTTATTCAGTTTCCGTGCTGCGTCCTCACCAACAAGCCTCACCATTTATTTTGCACAGGGTAGCACGTTTCTTTACAATCGTATGAGGCTTTT
>NC_069403.1:25692760-25766489 GCF_026875155.1 Cherax quadricarinatus
ACCATTTATCATGTTTCCCCTGCTTCCTGTTCAAGTCAACTCGATCATGGCAACACTTTTCCCCCCAAAAAGCCATGAAAACCCACTTTCTTTACCGCCTTGGTGGGGGTATATAAAAAAAACCCTTAGTAAAATCAAATAAATATACGAATTCTTTAAACGTATCAACAGTCTCAAAGCTTTACTGAAGAAAAATTAGTAAATTATTAGGGGGGGGCCCCTCGTGAATGCATGTAAGTTCTTTAAATCAAATTATGCTTATCAAGATGACTTTCTTATAATTCAGCTAAATTGCTCTAGAAATTTTGCCTCAATTTAGGCGGTTATTGGGCGGTAATTTGATTGAAAAAACGATTTGCCCCCTGCTTTAAATTAAAATTTACTAGTTTTGCACATATCAACCACTCGTTTTGAAGAGTTATAATAAAATATAGTCAATGATTCACAGAGTTCTATTTTGCATTCCTTAAGAACCCTTGAAAAAATATCAGGCCTTCACGCCATAACAACAGATATTACAGCCAGCAAATAAAAACCCCTTTTTAAAAATTTCCATCAATATAACGACATTTGTCTTCGCAAACATACTGGGTCTAAAGCCATCAACAAACAGTAAAATTCCTTACGTCAAGGAATGCTCACGGAGTCAAATGCAGTGTTTGTAGCATTCACAGAGACCCACAAAAAGGGGATCATTTTGACAAAGAAATATAGATTCCAGGTTATAACTATCCAGATGCGACAGACTAAACAGGCAACAAGGGGGGGGGGTTGGCTTGTTACGTCACAGAGTCGCTAATTTGCTCAGAACTACCTAAAACACCTCAGATGATGTAGTTGAAATTTTGGCAGTAAAGATTGAAAACCAAATCCTTGTCATTGTCGTTGTACACAAGCCTCTGGATGCAACTTCCATGCAATTCCAGGAACAGCTTTTGAAAATTAACCACTGTCTGGAAAATCTCCCAACTTCTGCCCCAAACATCTTGCTACTGGGAGATTTCAACCTGAGACACCTAAAATGAAGGAGTGTAGCAAGTAGTATTTTAGCAGAGATCACCACAGGAGACAGCTCTGATGAAAGTTCACACACACACGAGCTATTAAATCTCTGCACCAAATTCATCTTAAACCAGCAAATATTAGAGCCTAAAAGACTAGAAAATATGCTGGACCTCATCTTCACTAACAACGATGATCTGATAGGTATTATAACTGTATCAAAGACAATACACTCAGATCACAACATAATAATAATAATAAAAGAGGTACAGACATGTATTCACAAGGCTCCTGACCATCAAAATGTGATCAGTCATGAGGGTGTCTTCAGAAAATTTAACTTTATTAACAAAAACATACAGTGGGAACAAGTCAACCATGTTCTAAATGAAACAAGCTGGGAAGATATCCTAAACAACACGGATCCGAACCTTTGCCTAGAAAAAAACAAACTCTGTGGTTCTTGAGATCTGCTCAAGGCACATTCCATTAAGAAAAAGAAAAGGAAAATGTACTCTAGAAAGAGAGAGATGCTCCCTGTACAGACGAAGGCAAAGAGTCACAGAACTGCTGAGAGGAGCCAGTATATCTGAAATACGGAGGAAGCCACTGGTCAATGAAATTGCAAATATCGAACTTAAGCTGAAGGAATCTTACAGAAGACAAAAATCGCATATAGAATTAAACACCCTAAAGGAAATTGAAAAAAAAAATACTTCTTCTCTTATGTCAAATCTAAGGGAAAAATAACATCCAGTATTGGGCCCCTGCTTAGGTGAGATGGGATGGGACATAAACAGATGAGAACAAAGAAATGAGTGAGATACTAAAGACCCAATACGACTCAGTGTTCAGCGAGCCGTTACCCAGACTAAGGGTCGACAATCCAAATTAATTCTTTCTGAACGAGACCCATGCACTCTGCCCAAGGCCCAAACTCTGGAACTCCGTGTTCATCAAGAACTGCAGGGAACCCCTGTCACGTGCCTTCAGCATCCTATGGAGGAGGAGCATGAACACAAGAGTCATCCCACACACACTAAAAACAACAGACATAGCCCCACTCCACAGAGGTGGCAGTAAAGCAATTGCTAAGAACTACAGACTGAAAACACTAACATCCCATTTCATAAAAATCTTTGAGAGGGTTCTAAGAAGCAAGACCGCCAACCGCCTAGATACCCATCAATTACACAACCCAGGGCAACACGGGTTTGGAGCAGGTCGCTCCTGCCTGTCCCAGCTACTGGACCACTATGACAAGGTCCTGGATGCTATATAGGCTCAACAAAATACAGATGTAATATACACAGAATTTACAAATGTCTTTGACAAGTATGGCCTTGGTGCAATAGCGCACAAAATGCGTGATAAAAGAATAACACGAAAAGTTGGTAGATGGATTTATAAACAAAGTAATGTCTGTAGCAACTACGGTGAAAAGCTCTGTTCCACAAATCACAGTACTCGCTCCTGTTCTATTCCTAATCCTCATATTTGACACAGACAGAGATGTAAGCCATAGATCCGAGTCTTCCTTTGCAGATGACACCTGAACTGCCATTGCAGTGACCTCCATCGAAGACAACGCAAGACTCTAACCGGACATCAATCAAATTTTCAAATGCCGGTAAAGTTATTTAATGGAGGACATCTTGGTTCTGATTCACAGACAGTATACTAGACACGTTGTCATAGAGCCTAGTACAGATCACCACTGAGCTAAGTACAGATCACCACTGAGCTAAGTACAGATCACCACTGAGCTAAGTGCAGATCACCACTGAGCTAAGTGCAGATCACCACTGAGCTAAGTACAGATCACCACTGAGCTAAGTACAGATCACCCATTCCATAAATGTACCGAAAACTTTTTATCTGAATACTATTCACTTATATGCTTCTCTGTAACACTTCGTTTATACACTCTCTACCCCACCTAAAGCCTCCTCGTGATCTTGCTCTCCATCTTATCTTAATTCTTTAAAAAATAACTCTGCCGTACACCTTATAAGGTATACTCAACAGGTTTATTTTCCTATAATTTTTATACTCTCTTTTTTCCCTTTGCCTTTATACAAATGAACTATGCACGCTCTCTGCCAGTTCCTGGGTACTTCCCTTTTTTCATACATTTATTGAATAAAAGCACCAACCACTCCAAAACCGTATCCCCAGCTGCTTTTAACATATCTGCCTTGATCACATCAATCCTAGCTGCTTCACCCCCCTGTCATTCTGTCCACAGCCTCACGCACCTCCCCCACACTCAAGACCCACGTCAAGAAACACTTGTCCTGTTTCCTGGCAACTTACCTAACCTAACCCACACTCATATCTGGCTCTTCCTCCCTCCTAAGAGATGTACTTCCCTTCCCAATCTTCAGCAATTAACAATTCCTCAAAACATTCTCTCCACCTTCTCGATACCTCCAACTCCCTATCTGTCAAATCCATTCGTTACTAGGCTTTCTCAACTTATTAATCTCACTTCCAAAACTTTTCTTATTCTCAGCAAAATTTGTTGACAGCATCTCACCCACTTTCTCATTGCTCTCTTTTTATATTCCTAAACCATCTCTTAGCCTCTCTCTTTTACTATCCAAATGCCTTTTCACTCCTCATAATAACTTCTGTTTGTCTAATAACCTATTATTTGCTAACTTTTTCTCTTACCACTTCATTTACCTCTTCATTCTACCAATCGTGCTTCTTCCCTCCGCAGTCACCCTCCTATATCCATAAACTTCTGCAGCACACTCTAACACTGCATTTTTAAATGCGCCTTATACCTCTTTAACATCATCCTTTCCTATACTCTCACTAGCCCATCTTTCTCCCAATAACCACTTATATCTTACCCTAAGTAGGCCGTCCTTTAGTTTATAAACTTTCACCTCTCTTACTCACTGAAGTCATTCTCCTTGTATCCCGTCTGCCTTATGCTCTCACTGTAGCTGCAGCTAAAAATGTTCGTATTATTTTTGTTGCCACTCTATAAACAAACATCCAGAAGTCGACTCATCAACTTTTTATTACCAATACATAATCCAACAAACTTTTGTCAATACTCCCAGTATCATATCTCGTGTACTTGTTTATCCTCTTTTTCATATAATTTGTTAATACTTATTACCAAAATTCTTTCTATACAAAATTTAATTAAACCCCCCATTATCATCTACCCCTGACCCCCCAAAAAATTACCTATTACGCCCTCTACAACTGTTTTCTCCCACTTCAGTATTTAAGTTCCGTACCACAATTACTCTCTCTCATGTTTCAAAACTCCTTAAAAATTTGCTTTAACATCGCCCAAAATCTTTCTGTCTCTACACTCTTCTCTTCTCCAAGTTCATAAACACTTAGTATAACCCACTTTCTCATCCACCTCTTATCTTAATCCACATTTATATTTTTATATTCCCTCTTTTCCTGCTATAACTGATCTTTCAACATTGTTGCTATCACTTCCCTAGTTCTAACTCACCTAACTTAATCCCATTCATAACTCTCAACTGAATTTCCCCTACCCTATTATAATTATTATTATTATTATTATTATTATTATTATTATTATTATATTCACCTGAAAGCACTAAACCCATTGTTATCAAACAGCTCTTGGGAAATGGATAGTAATCAGCTTAGATCCAAGAAACAGAAGATAGTTCTAATTCCTTTAACTCTAATTCCTTTACCTCATCACTACTTGATCTATGATATTTATTCTCCACTCAGATGTATCACCGGGATAGTAACTAGGAAGCATAGGCATATATATCAGCGGAGGGACTAAAGAAATTCGAAGAAGCATTGCAGAAAGTAGACGGGGAAAGGAGAATCGGGTGGAGTGGAGAAGAATTGTGGGGGAAGATCCCGGGAATCATAAAAGGGGGAAAGACTTAGGGTTTGATGCTCGAGGCCATCAACTCAACAGTAACTGTAGTGTCCCCTCAGTGTCTGTACCAGCTCTGATAATCGCCCAGGAAGACAAGTCTCGTTGCTGTTTTGGATATATGTTCGCTGAGTGGGGGTCGTGTGTTTGTTGTTGGTGGTGGTATGTCTGTTGTGGTTGCTGGGTGGTGTGTTTGTTGTAGATGGTGGTGGTGGTGGTGTGTTTTACTGTGGATGGTGGTGGTGGAGGTGTGTTTGTTGTGGATGGTGGTGGTGTAAAGAGCGCTCAAAAAAACAGACCCCATATGGTCTGGTGTGATTCGATTCCTGCTAAAAGGAAGATTTATTCTCACCGTGAAGCCACCAGCACCCACCAGCGACTTTGTCATGAACCAAGAATTTCTGATTGCACTGCCGAACTGGGTGCTCCTAGCAGAAGGGTATATCAGTTAGTAATTTTCCACAGTCCTAGTGAATGTAGCCTTACAGCTAGTTCACGATTGTACAGGTATATATGACTTGTAGTAGTGGAAAATGCGGTTAGCTATTGGCTGTCCTCTTGTAGAGGGACTTTCTTAAAAAACCCCTTTTAACAAGTCAGGGTCGAAAAGACTTTGTTATATCCCTATTACGTAAAACATCACAAAGTACAGGAAGTGGGATGCGATCTGGAATAGTTCTCGCATTTAACTTCCTTTAAGTCAGTCAATGGGCGCCAAGTACCATCCTTCATAGGTATTAGGATCAAGGGCGCATTCCCGGGTGAATTACTAGGTGCAGTTACATATCACCAAGCATCTTATTTATCAGTTCTTCCGCGACAACAACTTGTGAATGAAGCATTCTGTTTCGCAGGTACATAAATAGGTCTGGTACCAGGTTCATGTGGGATCCGACAGTACTACTGAGAGTGGCGGTTTGTGATGGTGGTGATGGTGTGTTTGCTTGGATGATGGTGGTGGTGTGTTTGTTGTGGATGGTTGTGTGTTTTTGTGGACGGCTGTGTGTTTATTTTGGATTTGGGGGTGTGTTTGTTGTGGATGGTTGTGTGTTTATTGTGGACGGCTGTGTGTTTATTGTGGATGGTGGTGTGTTCATTGTGCATGGTGGAGTGTTCATTGTGGATGGTGGAGTGTTTATTGTGGTTGGTTGTGTGTTTTTTGCAGATGGTGGTGTGTTTATTGTTGATGGTGGAGTGTTTATTGTGGATGGTTGTGTGTTTTTGCGGATGGTGGTGTGTTTATTGTAGATGTTGCTGTGTTTATTGTGGTGGGTTTTGTGTTTTTTTCGGATGTTGGTGTGTTTATTGTGGATGGTGGTGTATTTATCGTGGAGGTGGTGTGTTTTATGTGGATGGGGTTTTGTGGTTTATTGTGGTTGGTGGTGTTTTATCGTGGATGGTGGTGTGTTTATTGTGGATGGTTGTGTGTTTATTGTGGATGGTTGTGTGTTTATTGTGGAGGGTGGTGTATTTATCGTGGATGGTGGTGTGTTTATTGTGGATGGTTGTGTGTTTATTGTGGATGGTGGTGTATTTATCGTGGATGGTGGTGTGTTTATTGTGGATGGTTGTGTGTTTATTGTGAATGGTGGTGTATTTTTCGTGGATGGTGGTGTGTTTATTGTGGATGGTTGTGTGTTTATTGTGAATTGATGGTGCATTTATCGTGGAAGGTGGTGTGTTTATTGTGGATGGTTGTGTGGGTTTTTTGTGGATGGTGTTATGGTTTATTGTGGATGGTGGTGTGTTTTTTGTGGATCGGGGTGGTTTATTGTGGATGGTGGTGTGTTTATTGTGGGATGGTGGTGTGTTTATTGTGGATGGTGGTTTTGCTTTTGTGGATGGTGGTGTGTTTATTGTGGATGGTGGTGTGTTTATTGTGGGTAGTGGTGTGTTTTTTTGTGGATGGTTGCCGTTTGTTGTCGGTGGTTGTGTGTTTATTGTGGTTGGTTGTGTGGTTTATTGTGGTGGTGGTGTGTTTATTGTGGATGGTTGTGTTTATTTTGGAATGTGGTGTGTTTCTTGTGGATGGAGGTGTGTTTATTTTGGATGGTCGTGTGTTTATTGTTTATGGAGGTGTGTTTTTTTGTGGGAGGTGGGTGTTTATTGTGGATGTGGTGTGTTTATTGTGGATGGTGGTGTTTTTTATCGTGGATGGATGTACATTTTTGTGGATGGTGGTGTGTTTATTGTGGATGGTGGTGTGTTTATTGTGGATGGTGGTGTGTTTATCATGTATGGTTGTGGGGTTTATTGTGGATGGTGGTGTGTTTATTGTGGATGGTTGTGTGTTTATTGTGGAAGGTGGTGTGTTTATTGTTTAGGTGGTGTGTTTATTGTGGATAGTGGTGTGTTTATTGAGGATGGTTGTGTGTTTGTTGTGTGTGGTTGTGTGTTTTTCTGTGGATGGTTGTGTGTTTTTTGTGGATAGTGGTGTGTTTATTGTGGATGTTGGTGTGGTTATTGTGGATGGTGGTGTGTTTATTGTGGATGGTGGTGTGTTTATTGTTGATGGTGGTGTGTTTATTGTTGATGGTGGTGTGTTATTGTGGACGATGGTGTGTTTGTTGTGGTGGTTGTGTGTTTATTGTGGTTTGTGGGGTGTTTATTGTGGGAAAGGTGGTGTGTTATTGTGGATGGTGGGTGTTTGTTTTTGGGTGGTTGTGTGTTTACTGTGGATGGTGGTGTGTTATTTGTGGATGGTTGTGTGATTATTGTGGATGGTTGTATGTTTATTAGTGATTGGAGGTGTGTTTATTGGGGGATGGTGGTTTGCTTATTGTGGATGGTGGTGTGTTTAATGTGGATGGTGATGTGTTTTTTTGTGGATGGTGGTGTGTTTATTGCAGATGGGGGACTGTTTATTGTGGTGGTTGTGTGTTTATTGCGGATGGGGGATGTTTATTGTGGATGGTTGGGGTGTTTTTGTGGACGGTGGTGTGTTTTTTTTTGGATTGGGGGTGTGTTTATTGTAAATGTGGTGTGTTTATTGTGGATGGTGGTGTGTTTTTGTGGTGGTGGTGTGTTTATTGTGGATTGTAGTGTGTTTGTTGTGGATGGTTGTGGTTTATTGTGTATGGTGGTGTGTTTATTGTGGATTTGGGGGTGTGTTTTTGGGATGGAGGTGTGTTTATTGTGGATGGTGGTGTGTTTATTGTGGATGGTGGTGTGTTTTTTTGTGGATGGTGGTGTGTTTATTGTGGATGGTGGTGTGTTTATTGTGGATGGTGGTGTGTTTATTGTGGGTGGTGGTGTGTTTATTGTGGATGGAGTGTGTTTATTGTGGAAAGGTGGGGTGTTTTTGTGGATGGTTTGGGGTGTTTATTTTGGATGGGGTGGGTTTTTTGTGGTTTTGGGGGTTGTTTTGTTGTGGATTTTGGTTTATTGTGGATGGTGGGGTGTTTTTTTTGTGAATGGTTGTGTTTTTATTGTGGATGGTTGTGGTTTATTGTGGATGGGGGTGGTTATTGTGGATGGTTGGTGTTTTTTGTGGTTGTGGCGTGTTTATTGTGGATGGTTGTGCGTTTATTGTGGAGGGGGTTGTTTTTTTTGGATGGTGGGGTGTTTATCTGGATGGTGGTGTGTTTATCGTGGATGGTGATGTTTTTTTTAAAAAGGTGGGGTGTTTTTTGTTGATGGTGGTGTGTTTTTTGTTTTGGTGGTGTGTTTATTTTGGATGGTGGTATGATTATTGTTGATGGTGGTGTGTTTATTGTGGATGGTGGTGTGTTTATTGTGGATGGTGTGTGTTTATTGTGGATGGTGGTGTGTTTATTGTGGATGGTGGTGTGTTTATTGTGGATAGTGGTGGTGGCGGTGTATACCTGGAGGGAGTTTCGGGAGTCAACGCCCCAGCTGCCCGGTCCGTGACCAGGCTTCGTGGTGGATCATTGCCTAATCAACCAGGCTGTTATGTCGTGAAGGCACCTTAAGTCGAGTAAAAATGGTAAATGATGAACATTTAGATGGTAAACTGGTACATATTGAAAACAGGTGGTACGAAGCCCAGGGTACGTGTTTGTCTGAGGGTACGAATCTGTCTGAGGGTACGTGTCTGCCTGAGGGTACATGTGTGTCTGAGGGTACGTGTCTGTCTGAGAGTACGTGTCTGCCTTAGAGTACGTGTCTGCTTGAGGGTACGTGTCTGTCTGAGGGTACGTGTCTGTCTGAGGGTACGTGTCTGTCTGAGGATACGTGTCTGAGGGTACGTGTCTGCCTGAGGGTACGTGTCTGCCTGAGGGTACGTGTCTGCCTGAGGGTACGTGTGTGCCTGAGGGTACGTGTCCTTCTGAGGGTACGTGTCTCCCTGAGGGTACGTGTCTGCCTTAGAGTACGTGTCTGTCTGAGGGTACGTGTCTGTCTGAGGGTACGTGTCTGCCTGAGGGTACGTGTCTGCCTGAGGGTACGTATCTGTCTTTTAGGGTACGGGGACTGAGGGTACGTATCTGACTGATGGTCTTGTCTGACTGAAGGTGCGTGTCTGACTGAGGGTACGTGTCTGAGGTACGAGTTTTGACTGAAGATCGTGTCTGACTGAAGGTACGTCTCTGACTGAGGGTACGTGTTAGGGTACGTGTCTGAGGGTACGTGTCGGGACTGAAGGTACGTGTCTGAGGGTACGTGTCTGTCTCAGGGTATGTGCCGTCTGAGGGTGCGTGTCTGCCTGAGGGTATGTGTCTGAGGGTACGTGTATGCCTGAGGGTACGTGTCTGTCTGAGGGTACGTGTCTGTCTGGGGTACGTGCCTCCCTGAGGGTACGTGTGTGCCTGAGGGTACGTGCCTGTCTGAGGGTACGTGTTTGTTGAGGGTATGTGTCTGCCTGAGGGTGCGTGTCTGCCTGAGGGTAGTGTCTGCCTGAGGGTACGTGTCTGTGGGAGGGTACGTGATGAGGGTAAGTATCTGACTGATGGTACTTGTCTGACTGAAGGTACGTGTCTAAATGAGGGCACGTGTCTGACTGAAGGTACGTGTCTGGATGGGGGGTTACGTGTCTTACTAAAGGTATGTGTCTGACTGAGGGTACGTGTCTGACTGAGGGTAGGTGTCTGACTGAGGGTAGGTGTATGACTGAGGGTACGTGTCTGTCTGAGGGAACGTTTCTGCCTGAGGGTATGTGTCTGTCTGAGGGTACGTTTTCTGCCTGAGGGTACGTGTGTGCCTGAGGGTACGTGTCTGTCTGAGGGTACGTGTCTGTTGAGGGTACGTGTCTGTCTGGGGTACGTGTCTGACTGAGGGTACGTGTCTCCCTGGGGGTTTACGTATCTGTCGTAGGGTACGTGACTGGGGTACGTATCTGACTGATGGTACTTGTCTGACTGAAGGTGCGTGTCGGGACTGAGGGTACGTGTTGAAGGTACGAGTTGACTAAAGATACGTGTCTGAGGAAGGTACGTCTCTGATGAGGGTTACGTGTCTGGGGTACGTGTCTGAGGGTACGTGTTGAATGAAGGTACGTGTCTGAGGGTACGTGTTTTTGTCTCAGGGGTATGTGCCTGTCTGAGGGTGCGTGTCTGCTTGAGGGTATGTGTCTGAGGGTACGTGTATGCCTGAGGGTTCGTGTCTGTCTGAGGGTACGTGTCTGTCTGAGGGTACGTGCCTCCCTGAGGGTAGTGTGTGCCTGAGGGTACGTGCCTGTCTGAGGGTACGTGTTTGTCTGGGGGGTATGTGTCTGCCTGAGGGTGCGTTTTCTCCCTGAGGGTACGTGTCTGCCTGAGGGTACGTGTCTGTCGGAGGGGTAGGACTGAGGGTACGTATCTGATGATGGTACTTGTCTGACTGAAAGGTTTACGTGTCTGACTGAGGGCACGTGTCTGACTGAAGGTGTGTTGACTGAGGGTACGTGTCTGACTGAAGGTACGTGTTTTAAATGAAGGTTGTGTCTGGACTGAGGGTACGTGTCTGACTGAGGGTAGGTGTCTGACTGAGGGTAGGTGTCTGACTGAGGGTACGTGTCTGTCTGAGGGAACGTTTCTGCCTGAGGGTATGTGTCTGTCTGAGGGTACGTGTCTGCCTGAGGGTACGTGTGTGCCTGAGGGTACGTGTCTGTTGGGGGGTACGTGTCTGTCTGAGGGTACGTGTCTGACTGAGGGTACGTGTCTGACTGAGGGTACGTGTCTGCCTGAGGGTACGTGTCTGCCTGAGAGTACGTGTCTGGCTGAGGGCACGTGTCTGCCTGAGGGTACGTGTCGCCTGAGGGTACGTGTCTGCCTGAGGGTACGTGTCTGTCTGAGGGTACGTGTCTGTCTGAGGGTACGTGTCTGCCTGAGGGTACGTGTCTGCCCGAGGGTACGTGTCTGCTTGAGGGTACGTGCCTGCTGTAGGGTACGTGTTTGCCTGAGGGTACGTGTCTGCCTGAGGGTACGTGTCTGCCTGAGGGTACGTGACTGTCTGAGGGTACGTGTCTGCCTGAGGGTACGTATCTGTCTGAGGGTACGTGTCTGCCTGAGGGTGCGTGTCTGCCTAAGGGTACGTGCCTGCCTGAGGGTACGTGTCTGTCTGAGGGTACATGTCTGACTGAGGGTACGTGTCTGTCTGAGGGTACGTATTTGCGTGAGGGTACGTGTCTGTCTGAGGGTACGTGTCTGACTGAGGGTACGTGTCTGTCTGAGGGTACGTGTCTGACTGAGAGTATGTGTCTGCCTGAGGGTACGTGTCTGCCTGAGGATACGTGACTGAGGGTATGTGTCTGCCTGAGGGTACGTGTCTGCCTGAGGGTACGTGTCTTCCTGTGGGTACGTGTCTGTCTGAGAGTACGTGTCTGCCTGAGGGTACGTGTCTGTTTGAGAGTACGTGTCTGTCTGAGAGTACGTGTCTGTCTGAGAGTACGTGTCTGTCTGAGAGTACGTGTCTGTCTGAGAGTACGTGTCTGACTGGCTACTCCCTCACTCCGGGGCGTGTAGCAGGGCTTGAACTCTATTGACCTGACAGAAATTTGAAGAGCGTGGCATCACGGCTAACGGTGTGTTGAATTATGCTGACGATACTGTTGGCCGCAAGAAAAACCGACGGACGAGCAACAGCTCTGCTGGTCAGGTACTGAAAATTAGATGCCTGTCCAGCGCCTTCTTGAAGACTCAGGGGTCTATTGATAATCCCCCTTTTGTATGCTGTGAGGCAGTTAAATTTGTCTTGGGCCCCTGACACTTATTGTGTTGTCTCTCATTGTACTGTGGCGCCTCTGCTTTTCATTTGGTGGATGTTGCTTCTCCTGTTTCAGTATGAAGTGATTTCATTTTGGAGATTTGGGACTAGTCCTTCCAGGATTTCCTAAATGTATATTTTATGTATCTTGCCTTTCGTTCCAATGGTATAATCAAAGGACTTCAACCGTTCCCAGAAATGTAGGTGCTTTATCGGACTTATACGTGCCGTAAAAGTTTCTGGGATATTCTCAAGGTCTGCAATTTTGCCTGGCTTTGAAGGGGCCTTTGTGTACAGCAATATTTCAGCCTAGAGAGAACAAGCTTTCCATCTCTTTTTGAAGGTTCTCATTTATTCATCCTATCATTTTCCTAGCAGATGTGGTAGTTTCATTGTTGAGATCTTTGAAAGTGAGATTCTCTGACATTATCACTCCCAGGTCCTTCACATTAGTTTTTTCGTTCAATTGTGTCCTTGGAATTTTTTTTTATACTCTTATCCAGTTTTAATTTCCTTGAGTTTTACAAAAAAGGAGTAGTTTAAATTTGTCTTCATTGAACTTCATATTGTTTATGCGGCCCATTTAAATATTTGGTTGATGTTTCCCCTTAGAGATTTGCAGTGTCTTCGATGGATGAACTGTCACACAAAGGAAACCCACGGTGCTGTGGCTTATATTTTGTCTATGTCAGATATGAGGATGAGGAACAGGAGGGGAGCGAGTACTGTGCCTTGTGGAACAAAAACTTTTCACTGTAGCCCACCAGGTAATTTTTCAGTCCCATAAAATCGGCCAAGCGAAAGTTGGGGGACAGATTTGATTGCAGTTATCTGGGAAAATTCCACGTTTTATTGAAATGAGTTGTGATCCTTTCCCCAAGCTCATCATTAACCTCAAGATTATTAATTAGCGATTCTTTGTTGGCAAGAAACCAAGTAAAGCAGATTGTTTCCTCTGGTTGGTTCTGTCACAAACTGTTCTAAAAAGTAATCCTGAAACGCATCAAGAAAGTCACTAGACTCAAAATTTCCTGTCATATTGTTCCAGTCAATTTATCTAAAATTAAAATCTCCCATTTAACACAACATTTTCATATCTAGATGCCTTATGAATTTCGTTTTAAGAGCTTACTGCGCTCCTATCAAGGTTTGGGGACCTTTAAAAACACACCCAAAATTAATTTGTCACGCCCTCGAGGAAAATATAGCCAAACAGATTCTGTGTCCCATGTTTCTAATCTTTTATCATGTCTAAGACAACAATTTAAATTATCTCTGACATTCATCGCCACTCCAAACCCCCCTTCCTGTTGACCCTGTCAGTGTGGAATAGTTTATAACCCTGTATGTTGCATTTTAGAAGGCATTTCTCTATATTTCAGGTTGAACCAGGTCTCTGTTATAGCATAATATCTATATTTACCTGCACTTGCAAGTAATCTTGCTCATCTTTTCTTATTTGTTTGACCCTACATTTGGGAAAATAAACTTAGGGGGCTAGTCACTCGTTGCCCTCTACTATCTCTTTTGTTGATCAGTGATTTGCCTGCTAACAAAACTTTTTTGGAATATTATTTTTTAAACATTTTCCTTAAAGGTATCCCCGTAATATTCTACTGTTTTCAGCCTAATACAGCAGCCTGATTGTTTCAACACCCATACCTCTATAATTATCATTTTAAATTCTTAGACAAAATCATCAATTACCCTCTCAAGCGAATTGGCTAATGCAACCACTCCAGCCCCAGAGAGATGAAACCCATCCTTGCATACATATCACGTTTGCCATAGATTTTGTCTCCGTTATCAATGAATGGGATTGCAAGTTCCTTGCAGTACCTGTCTCGCCAGCAATTTATACCAATTCCCCTTGAATCATTCATTGCCACTCCCTTTCTGGGCCCCAAGATGCTAGATATGACTCGGATCCGTCCCTTAGGCCTGACTACTTCTATGTAAATGCTCGAAAATATGCACCAGAATGGCTTCCTTTTCCCTGCATAGCATCCATACATGGAAATTTTACTAAATTTTTACCTTCGACTCTTCCGTTCCAGGTTCCCAAATTTTTCATGAAAAGCCTTGATGATTCCTTGGTGAGAGAACAGATTTGCTCCTTTCCTTTGTAGCTGAGATTCAGTTCAAGATACCAAAAAAATCGACAAGGTACAAGGTATGCTAGTTCTAATTCTGACAGTTCTAGCATATTTGTTAAACCTTCTTTCCCTTGAGATGGAGAAATAGAAATTTAAATTTTCTTCATTTCAAAAATTCTGTTGACTACACTCCCTGCTGACAAGCACCCTACAGAAGTGTGGAACAGCAACACCTTCAAAGTCGGAATCCATGTCCTGGCCTAATTTTCTGAGCAGTCTGGTGTTCACTATGATGATGTGATATAATTAACCATCTTCACCAATCCTCTGAAAATTGGTGTTCAGGTGATCAGGTAGTGTTTTTGAGACCAGTGCCTCTCTGTGAATGGGAAAAAGGAACTCCGGTTACCACTGGAGCTACGCTGTTGCACCAACGCTTGAAAGCTTGATCTTGAGCCTAGCATCACAGGTGCACCATCAGTGGTAACAACCATCAAATTTACCCAAATCCAGACTATTTACTTCAAAGGGAAATTGTTAAGATTTCTAACACATCCTGAAACCCTTGTGGTGGTATCAGAATCTTACAAAAAAAGAAACTCATCTTTGAAGTCTCCTGAGCCATATATCATGCAAATACCAATAGCTGAGAAGACAGTGAGACATTAGTCGATTCATCCAACTGTATGACAGACAATGGAGATTTCTTTATTTCATCCACAACTTGTTCACTGATGTTTAGTGAGATCTCATTTATCCATCTCGACACTGTGTCATTAGAAACTGATATGTTATTCAGTTTCCGTGCTGCGTCCTCACCAACAAGCCTCACCATTTATTTTGCACAGGGTAGCACGTTTCTTTACAATCGTATGAGGCTTTTTGGCCTGTGCGACTTAGCAACACTGTAGGAAGTGCGCACTGCATTGGTGGTTTTTTCATAGAATGTACCTGTCGCTTCAAGGCGCCGCCGCTTGACAAGTGATAACTGCCGCTCGAAATAATTTTTATCCATTTGCAGCAAATAACATACTGTGGTAATTCCATGCCATCTTTTTCTTGACAGGTGAAGCCGAATTTAGGGTCGTCCTGTGAATATTTGCGCTTAACATTTATTCCTGCCATGGCCATATATCTGTGGACAATATAACGAAATTTATTTATTATATGTCGAGTTTGGTATTAATAAAGATAGGAAAATCCGAAGATAATAATACACATGCGATAATAAAACGCCATCAGTTTCATAAACAGCATAAACCAGCATAACACAGCACACAGCAGCACAGCACAGCTGTGGAAAATACTGTATATTTTCCGGAAATACGGTAATTTATAGGTAAATAGATGGCCTATATTGTATTTAATAAAAATTATGTTATAAAAAATGGGAATTTCTGCGCCTGCGCAGACGAGACTCGCCATTGTTTTTTGAACTGGACAACACAAACGTTGTGAGTAATGGGAAGAATTTTTCGTGCTCTAGAGGTAAAATTGGGCTGACACCTCTCAAATAGGAGCCGAAATTGTTGGATGTGCATTCCTGCATAACTTGAGATATCAGGCAACTGGACAAGACAGCTCCAGGAACCTCAGATAAATGTGTTTATGTTTAACTCTGGCCAGTGTTATTTCATGTATAGACAGTGAGGTTTTCTGAGTATGATACACATTAATCTCCAGTCAAATTGGTGAGTGATATTAAGATTATTCTTCTGTTATGTAAATGTGTATATATATAATCCTTTATTAATTTAATATACAGTCGACCAAATTTATATATTTACCAGAATTCCTGGTGATACATATTCCAATTGTAATTAATAGGTCTAGAGCAACTTGTGGACATGACAGTGGTAGGTATCGAAGAGGGACATTTTTGTGACCTAGGTGTCCCAAATTCCTACTTGTCTATGTAATTTTAATTAATAATAATCTTTGTTATCATTTACTGTTATGTACATAATGAGTTACATTCAGATAAATGCAATTTTCCACAACAGCAGCACAACACAGCACACAGCAGCACAACACAGCAGCACAACACAGCAGCACAACACAGCACACAGCAGCACAACACAGCAGCACAACACAGCAGCACAACACAGCGGCAAAACACAGCACACAGCGCACAACACAGCACACAGCAGCCCAAAAAAAGACACAGCAGCAAAACACAGCAGCACAACACAGCAGCACCACACAGCACACAGCAGACAAAAACAGCACATAGCAGCACAACACAGCAGCACAACACAGCACACAGCAGCACAACACAACACACAGCAGCACAACACAGCACACAGCAGCACAACACAGCCACAGCAGCACGACCAGCCACCGCAGCACAACACAGCACACAGCAGCACAACACAGCACACAGCAGCACCCAAACAGCAAATTAGCAGCACAAACAGCACACAGCGCACAAACACAGCGCACAGCAGCACAACACAGCACACAGCCGCACAACACAGCACACAGCAGCACAACACAGCAGATAGCAGCACAACACAGCACACGCAGCAAACAAAGCACATAGCAGCACAACACAGACAGCAGGCAACACAGCACACAACAGCACAAAAACAGAACACAGCAGCACAAACAAACGCAAAATCAGCACAACACAGCACACAGCGCACAACACAGCACACGCAGCACAAAAACAGCAGCACAACACAGCACCACAGCAGCACAACACAAACAGCACAAAAACTGCAGCACAAACACAGCAGCACAACACAGCAGCACAACACGCAGCACGCACAGCACACAGCAGCAAACACAGCCACAGCAGCACAACACAGCACACAACAGCAAAACATAGCACACAGCAGCGCAACACCCGACAACACAGCAGCACAACACAGCAGCAAAACACAGGGACACAGCAGCACAAACCAGCACACAGCAGCACAACACAGGCATAGCAGCACAACACAGCACAGCAGCACAAACACAGCACACAGCAGCACAAACACAGCACATAGCACAAACACAGCACACAGCAGCCAAAAAACAGCACACAGCAGCACAACACAGCAGCACAACACAGCAAACAGCAGCACAACACAGCCACAGCAGCACAACACAACACACGCAGCACAACACAGCAGCACAACACAGCACCCCGCAGCACAACCAGCACACAGAGCGAAACACAGCACACAGCAGCCAAAAACACAGCAGCAAAAACACAGCACACAGCAGCCCCAACACAGAACAGTACCACAAAACAGCGCACAACTGCAGCACAACACACAGCAGCACAACACAGCGGCACAACACAGCACACGCAGCACAGCACAACACAAGCACACAGCAGCACAGCACACAGCAGCAAAAAAACAGCACACAGCAGCAAACATAGCACACAGCAGCACAACATAGCACACAGCGCACAACACAGGCACACAGCAGCACAGCACAACACAGCACACAGCAGCACAGCACACTGCAGCAAAACACAGCACACGCAGCACAACATAGCACACAGCAGCACAACATAGCACACAGCGCACAAACAAGCACCCACAAACACAGCAGCACCCGCACACAGCAGCACAAAAAGCACACAGCAGCAGAACACAGCACACAGCAGCACAACACAGCACACAGCAGACAACACAGCACACAGCAGCACAACAAGCAGCACCAACACAGCAGCAAAACACAGCAGCAAACACAGCACACCCGCAGCACGACCAGCAACAGCAGCCCCAACACGCACACAGCCGCACAACACAGCGCATAGCAGCACAACACAGCAAATAGCAGCACAACACAGCACACAGCAGCAAAACACAGCGCACAGCAGCACAAACCCCAGCACACAGCCGCACAACACAGCAGCACAACACAGCACACAGCAGACAAAAACAGCAGTAGCAGCACAAAAACAGCACACAGCAGCACAACCCCAGTACACAGCAGCGCAACACAGCACACAACAGCACAACACAGAACAGCAGCACAACACAGCGCACAGCAGCACAACACAGCACACAGCAGCACAACACAGCACACAGCAGCACAACACAGCACACAGCAGCACAAACACAGCACAGCAGCCAAACACAGCATCACAACAGCAGCACAACACAGCACACAGCAGCACAACACAGCACACAGCAGCGCAACACAGCACACAGCAGCACAACACAGCAGCACAACACAGCACACAGCAGCACAACACAGCACACATCACCACAACACAGCAGTACAACACTGCAGCACAAACCCGCAAACACAACACAGCAGCACAACACAGCAGCACAGCACACAGCAGCAAAACACAGCACACAGCAGCACAACACAGCAGCACAACACAGCACGTAGCAGCACAACACAGCACACAGCAGCACAACACAGCACACAGCGCACAACACAGCACACAGCAGCACAACACAGCACACAGCAGCACAACACAGCAGCACAACAACTGACCAGAAGTAATTCACACTATTCTAAGCTTTCTTTAATATTACATTTTATAGCAGAAAACCAAATCAGCTTACACACACACCTGTAAACAGTGCAGGACGAAGGACACAACTAATCAGCTCAGCAGTTCAGTGTCTACTGTAGTAAACAACAGGAATGGCCGGCACTCTCAAGCGCACACACCCACACACCTACACGACGTCACGAACCAACTGCCTCAACTCACAAGGTTCATGTAATATCGCCTCCGCAGTTTGTAGCTGCAGCTAACACGGGCGAATCCATTATCCGACCACCCCCGTTCACGCAGGTCAATGCGCATATCGCTGATCCACACTTTATTTTCGATAAATTTCAGACTATATGCACCAATCTTCAGTTTATTACGAAATATAGTGAACGTTTTGTGGACAACCCAAAATGTCACCATGGACCACCAGTGGTTCATGGATACCAGTTGAGAACCACTGTACTAATAGGTAAGGTGCCCCGTGGGCTGGTGGCTAAAGCTCTCGCTTCACACGGCGAGTGTCCGAGTTCGATTCCCAACGAGGGTTAAAACATTGGGCAGGTTTCTTTACACTGGTTGTCTATGTTCACACATCAGTAAAATGAGTACCTGGGAGTTAGTCGACTGGTGTGGGTCGCATCCTGGGACAAAATTGACTTAATTTGCCCGAAATGCTCTACATAACCAGCGGCTTTTATTTATTTATTTATTTATTTCCAATTTGAGCACACATACAGAGGTACAAAAAAATACAGATAAGAGCAGTATGCCAAAGCCACTTATACTATGCATAGCATTACGGGCTGGCTTAAAATTAACTTAAGATTAACTAAGCAATGATGAAATCAGTGATAAAACATTAATGTAAACAAATTACTATAAAGCTTTGTATATAATAGTATGTCACTGATGTCAGCTAGGACTGTATACCTTGTACATGTACTTGTAGAAATAAAGTTATTATTAATACATAACAATCGCTCTTGGGTACATTAAATGTCGTATATTACGTTAATATAGACATTTTCAATAATCCATTTATGATTTTTTTTTTCAAAATTATAGAAGAAACACGCTGCATAACATATAAACATGATACATACAACCACAATAGAATAAATTTGACATAATTTGACATAAATATCAGTATTCAACCGAGGACTCCTAACACCACAGGTGAGAGAAGCAATACTATAAGGAAAACTTCTACTGCCTGCCAGGACACAACCCTCGCCACCCACCGGCACCACCATAACACTAGTCTGACAACAATAACAAATATGGCTGCCGCCACAAACATCCAAGATAACTCCCTCCCTGGACTTGAGGATTTGCATATTAAAGACCCAGAAATAGCTGTAATCATCAGAAGGCAAAGTCAAAAAAACAACATGTTAGCCCGGGAAATGGAAGAACTTAAGAAGTCCAATGATATGTTAACCCAGGAAATTAAAGACTTAAAAACCAACAACACGAAGAACATGAACAAAATTACAACTCAAGAACATAAACAAAATTCACTTGACCAACTCAGTAACACCCACACCAAGTTTGAGGAATCCATCAACCTCCTCAAAGATCAAGTTACTCGACTGAACATCAACATCAAGAATGAAAGAGAAAGAGTCGACTTACAATTTACCAATGTCATGAACAATTTCCAAAACCACTTCGACCAACAACTGTCTGACTCAGTCGTAATGAATAGCAAATATCTTCCATCAACTGTAGCTCAGGAAACATGTGAATAAACCACATTAAAACTTATCCTAGACCATTTTTATCTCAACATACAAAGTGATGTTATAAATGAGTGTGAAGTGATAGGCTATCAGTCTGGAAAGAAATCAGTAATACTAAAATTTAACTAGCTCTCAAAGAAATAATCTATTAATACGTCTATTATAGTGAAAAGTGATGTTTATGTGAACGAATGCCTAACCAAACCACGGCAAAATCTCCTCTACAGACTAAGAAAGCTGACACATTACCGGAAAATCCGTAAGTGCTTTGCGAGGGATGGAAAAATTGCTGTTAAGAAGGAATCAACAGGAAAGAGGTATTTTATCTCCACAGAACATGAGCTAAAAAAAATTCCCAAGAGAGTCTGGCCTCACTAAATCGGAATAAAACTGCAGTTTGTTCCCACCTTCCACCAGTAGTGCTAAGTAACCTCCAATTGTTTATCTGACAGCAGTAAATTGTTAAAGTTGTTCAAACACTACTTAAACTTATACTTTCATTTATACTTATAATTATCTTTTACCAGACTCTATTAATATAGTCATACTTTATTTTTAATTACTTTATATTCTGTACTGTCCTATACTGTATTTACTCTTTACCTTTACTGCCTTATTTTTAACATTTATAAATATTTTTGCCTTTTATAAATTTCTTATTAATTATTATTTAAGTTAATAAGAAATTTTACTTTTTATTAATATCTGTTTTTCCAAAATTTCCTATTTACAGTTTATTATTGTTAATAAGAAATTTACTTTTTATTAATATCTGTATTACCAATTATTCCCATTTGAAACACTGTTATAAATCCCTTATTATCTATTTTTCACAATCTTACCCTATTGTCCCTTATTTTCCAGTTTATAAATATTACATTAGTATTTCAATTTACTTTTCATATCTGTAGTACCAAATGTACCCACCTACAATACCTTTATAAAATTTCCTTTTTTTTAATATCTATCATTGCCAAATATTCCCATTTACAGTTTAAAAATATTCCAGTTTACTTTATTTAATATCTGTTATTGCCAAATAATCCCATTTACAGTTTATAAATAGCTGTTGTTTACCGTCTTATTATCATGTATTCTTTAATTTAGAACTGTGCATATATTATTCTACTTTCTATTGTAAACAACTTAAGTTAGCTTTAGTGCATTTACAAGTCAGTCTGGTGCTACATTGTATTATAATTTTATCTTAATAGCTTATACCTAATTAATACTCTAGTTCATTCTAGCTTAATACATTAGTCAAGACTAAGTCCATTATGTTTATTAGTTTATACACTCTACTTGACCAACAGACATTAGCTATACACTTGTCCAAACATCTCCTTATTACAGTTATCAGTACTGGAACTCAGCACACTATACATGATAAAAAGAATTACCACTTAACCTAAATGATGAATGATCACGTCGACCCAGATCTAAATCTAAATTTAATGGAAAGTAACTGCCACTATTACACAGTATCACAAGCCAGCACTGTCCTAAATACTTCTAAAAATATTACAGTTCTTAATTACAATATCAGGTCCCTGAGCAAACACTATGATGACCTCCTGGCACTCCTTGATTCCCTCAAGACAACCTTCTCCTGTATTACTCTCACTGAAACCTGGCTTAAGCAGGACACAAATGATATCTACTCACTACCGGGATACACAGCAATCCACAACCGCAGACCATAACAAACGAACTATCTTGTTATAATACCACTTGCTTTAGTGATGAATATGGAGAATATGTTTTTGCAGATTTTACTGCAAAAAAACTTAAGACTCCTATTACCATCGGTGCCATTTACCGGATACCACATACAAACATCCCAAATTTTAGTGATAAAATAAAGACACTAATAATAAACAACCAATTGAACAAGCACCACCTTCTTTTAGCCGGAGACTTCAACATCAGCCTTGACCTAACAGATGACCAACCAGTAACAGATTCCATCAACAATATGAAAAGCACACTTCTCATACCATCTGTAACTAAATCAACCAGGCTGACTAAGGCAAGTGCAACCATAATTGACCATATATGGACCATTATACTAGCCCCACTTAAATCAGGGATAATCACAGACAGCACTACTGACCACTACCCCACCTTCCTCTAAACAAACATTGGTAAACAACCGCTTGAATACAACAAAATTTCTTTTAGACTTCATGATGAGGCCTCAGTAAGTAACTTCATAACAGAGCTACGGACAGTTGACTGGCCTACAGAATTCTCTAATGCCAATGGTATCAATGATGGGATTGACATATTTCTTAAAAACTACTTAGACTACATAATAAACATTGTCCTATAAAAATGAAACAATTCACGAATAAACGGCTAGGTTGCCCATGGCTAACTAACAGCATACTAAGGTCTATAGATAAGAAACATCAGTATGAAAAGCAATATAGGCAGGGCTTAATACACAAAGATATTGTTAAACACTGTGCATCAGTTCTCATCAAATTGATAAGAAAGGCCAAGCAATTATACTATTCTAGCAGACTCACCGAAACAAGAGAAGATATAAAAAAGACCTGGAAAACACTCTCAGATTCTAGACACCCACAAACTTAAAAAACAAGGATATTGTTCTAACTAAACCAAATGAATCACAATTACAGCCTGTTGATACAGTCAACAAGATAAATGACTTCTTCTCAACCACAGGATCAAACCTCGCCAGTAAAATCCCAGGTTCCAACGCCCGAGCAAGTGACTACTTAAATGGAAATTTCCCATCCTCCTTCTATCCTGTACCTACCGAACCCACCAAAGTCACCTCGATTATCAAGTCATTAAAAAATAAATCAGGGAGTCTGTCTCAAGTCCCACCAGTATTGTACAAGCGAGCGGCTCATGCTCTTTCGCCTGTTATTTCATTACTTTTTAACAAATCCATAGAAACTAGCACCTTCTTGACACTACTCAAGACAGCAAGAGCTACACTAATACACAAAGGTGGTGACCCCACAGATGGAAATAACTACAGGCCAATATCAAACTTACCGTTACTATCAAAAATCTTCTAAAAAATCGTGTCCAAGAGACTATATTCGTCTATAACAGCACAAAGCATTGTAAACTCTTGCCAGTTTAGCTTCAGGAAAAAACAAAAGCACAAACGATGCAATAGTAAAAATGCTAGACCTGTTCTACACTGCACTGGAAAATAAGGAATATCAATTAGGATTCTTTATTGACCTAAGGAAAGCTTTTGATACAGTAGACCACGGCATCCTATTCCACAAACTTGATCATTATGGTATAAGAGGCCACGCACTTACATATTTCAAATCCTACCTTACTAACAGGTATCAATACGTCTTCATTAAGGACACAACCTCATCAACACGACCACTTGATACTGGAGTGCCTCAGGGAAGTGTCCTTGGTCCCCTGCTCTTCCTCTTATACATCAGTGATCTTCCCAACGTATCACACCTGAAACCCATTCTTTTTGCTGACGACACTACTTATGTCATCTCCCATCCAAATCTTGCCTCACTCAACACCATGGTTAACGAAGAGCTTCTGAAAATATCAGCCTGGATGACTGCCAGTAAGCTTACATTTAACACTGACTAAACCTATATTCTGTTTGGTAACAGAGCAGGTGTTGCACAACTCGACATTAAGATCGACAACACTCCTATTGCTAAACATAATGAGGGCAAATTCCTGGGCCTACACCTCGACAGCAACCTGAAATTCAGCACCCATATCCAACACATAACAAAAACAGTATCCAAAACTGTTGGGATCCTCTCTAAGATACGTTACTACATACCACAATCAGCCCTTCTCACGCTATACTATTCACTAATCTATCCCTACCTCACATATGCCATTTGTGCTTGGGGATCAACAGCAATTACCCACCTAAAGCCAATAATAGCCCAACAAAAAGCCGCAGCAAGAATTATCACACAATCCAATGCTAGGCAACACCCCTTCCCCAACTCTTCAAAGACCTAAACTTACTGTTCAGAACATCCACACTTACTACTCTGCAATCTACATTTACAGAACCATAAATTCTAATATTAACCCTGAATTAAAACACTTTCTTGATAGTTGTGACAGGACCCATAGGCATAATACCAGACACAAACATCTCTATGACATTCCCGGTGTCCGGCTAAATCTATACAAAAATTCAATGTACATAAAAGAGTCTAAAATCTGGAACTCCCTGCCTGAAAACTCTAGAACTGCAGCCACAGCCACCATTTTCAAAAGCACCGTTAAAAAGGCAGTATCTTATCTCCCTAGCCCCAACCACAACCGGTAGCTAACACACACCACGGTAGTAAACAACACAAACACGGTAGCTAACACAACACCACAGGTAGTAACACACCTCGCTTGGTAGCTAACACACACCACCGGTAGCTAACACACACCACCGGTAGCTAACACACACCACCGGTAGCTAACACACACCACCGGTAGCTAACAACACCACCGGTAGCTAACCACATAAAAACTACCTTAGCTGCACATATCCAAAACAAAATACACTTATTTGATATCTGTGACTTCCTCTAATTTACACTAATGACTGTCAACATAAAATCCTGAAAATAGCTTTTGCTGTTGAGATTTTTGGCCTTACCAGCTAGTTATAATTATATATATATAATATAATGAAAAACACTTAGCTGATAAATGACAGCAAATCGTCACACAGCCGCCCCTGCAGACGAGGTCTAGAAGCTGTCGAAACCATCACAACAGTGGGCTGTCAAGAGATACAATTTGTAAGTAGAAATTACCCCTAGGGGTGTTTATGTCAGCATATTTCATTCGATGGGGGATGGCTGAGAATACTTTACGTGTTTGGACTTAAAAGGTCCACCACCTTACTGCGATTATAGGTTGATTACAAACTCCTTGTGGGACTCATGAATTGCGCAAAATCCCCGTTCTACAAGAAATTCGTTAACCATACCTTGCTCTTTGGTAAAACGTGAGATATGGTGTTTCTCAACACCTTAGAACAGATATCGGTGACTTGATAGAAGCTGAAGTGTCCTTGGATGTCCACGTCTTCCATTGTCTAGGAAACGCACAATGGGTACACTTATGTTTCCCACAGTTTCGTCTTTATTGTTCACAATGTATCTAAAGAGAAGCTGATCACACTTCTCTTAAGAGTTTATTGTGGTTTTGTGGAGACACTTTATTCACAATAACTCACGATAAGTGTCCTTGGCTGGTTATCTGGGCGTTCAGTGTCTCGTAGTAGAGTCAAAAGTTAGTCTGCCAGGACGCCAAACAGGTGCTTCCATGCCGTCTCTGCCACCTAGCACACAAAAAAAAAATGCGGACCTAGTACCTTGCATCCTTGTCCAATCCTCGATGAAGCAAAGGCAGAAATGTTTGTTCTTGCTGTCTTAAATCATAGACAACAATGTTCCAATATCTTTTACTATGGTAATAAAGTGGGAGCAGGAATTTTCCTTAATTGTCCTGCTAAGTAAAGAGATGTACTGTCTCTTTTAAAAATTACCACGTTGTTGCAACACCGCTGCAAGGAGTAGAGATCATTTGACCACGCATACGACATCTGGATCAATTACTCACTCTAGCAGTAAACAAGATAACTCGCCCTTCCGAGAGGGCTTGGCCCCTCAGGGCTGAAAGGGGTGAAGGGGCTGAAGGGGGCTGGATACTTCCCTCCTGCGAGAAAATTTCTCCACACTGGGGGGCGGCAGAGGTTCGCTGCAGGTGAATATTCATTTCAACTAACATTAATTTGATTTTCTCACTCGCCACCACTGTCTGTTGTTTTTCTGAACAGCTTTGGTCTGTGCGGTTTCTGGAGATCACTTTAATTTTGTTTTCAAACACTGTGTAATTCTAACGGCACTAGTTTATTTATTGTTCGCTTATCCACTTACACCCTTTGCTCAAAACATCAACTGTCTGATGATCCATTTGCATCAGGGATATATGGTCACCAATTTTTTCCAAGTGGCCATTGGGACCTCGGCACATCATTGTGTTAATCACTATGTCACCAGGTCCTTAAGGGATTATGATTTTCAGGAATCCCAGCTCCTTGGAGTGTTCTCTCAAATGAGGTGAGATAGTCTTCTCGCCAAACTTTTCTCCAACGTTCAATCACTTTATTAGGTGTTTGAAATTTAAGTTGAGTTGTCAGGTTTCGAAATAAGTAGGATCCTCTATGATTTCTTTATATTCATGGGAGGAAAACAGGTTCGAGCCTTCTGCATGGAGTAAATGAGATGGACTTAAACACTTTAAATTGTTCCAGATCATCGCGTAAACATAAGTTAGAGGTTGTTGTGGGACTTATTTTTCTATTTCAGGTACAACCTGATACGGAATTCTTCTAAGTTATTCTCTGACGATGAGAGTCTTCCTTAAACAACGTTTTACAATGCCGATCATTCTTTCATTAAAAATCCGCCGTGCCATTGGAGAATTTAGGAGGAATTTGTATCTCCAACGACATCTGCGTTGATCCAGCATCTGTCTGTACTTTGGTTGATCAAAGATCTTGCTTTATATAAGCAGCACCAGCAACAAAGTTCGTTGCATTATTGGAATCATCAGTCTGGGAATTTGCCCTTCTGGCTGCAAAACCTTCGAATAATTTAATACAAAGTTTCAGCATGACATATCAGTGGCTACTTCTAGATGTAATGCTTAGTTGTAGCAAAGTGAACAAACAGATGTACCACCTTTGATGGGGAACTTTGTCAATGTTTTGGGTTTAAAAATTATGGTCAGTTGTATCTACACCTGTCTACCTCAAATGGAGTTGATATGGACTAAACTCTTTCAGAGGGATATGGAGGTGGACCTGCGATAACTGACATACTCGCATATGTAGTGACGACAAGTTAATACAGTCCTTTATTTGTTTTTTTCACACTTTGTCGACCTTCGAGGTATCCAGTAGGATTGTCGTATATGAACAAAGTGGTGTCAGTTATCCCACATGTATACACGGTTACTGTGGGCGTTTTGCGCAATCAGTTTTGTTAAGCCAATGTTCTTGGGGATCAATATTGGGATGTAATGGCTTCTTTAGGTAGTGAAGAATTATGAATTCTTCCTCGACATCTTTTATATCTTTTCTGAGTCGAGATAAGTCCTAAAGAATTAATCATGACAGGTTTCTTTGGGGATTTATCTTGTGTTTCTAGAAATTTATATTCTGTAGAGAAAACATCTTTCTGTATTAGTTTCACCCAGTATTTAATGGGTTTCAAGACATTCATAATCAGGTTTTATTCCTTTAATGAATTCAAAGACAAGAGCTGTAACTCTTAAGAGTTTACCCAAAGATGAGTATTAGATCCATCAATGACTATTTCTGTTGTGTCTGCAGTATTTAAAACAACTATTTGCTGTGTTCAAGCAGACTGTTTCTTCTGGCATAATGTGAGCTTTTGCTGAGGCCAGTTATTTTCATTAGAGAGCCAGTTCGGTCCGTGGACCATAATTTATTATCCACAAATTTCTTGAGTGGGACACCACGTGACAACATGTCAGCTGGATTCTCTTGGGTAGAGACGTGGAGAAAGAGATAATCTCTCTGCATCTCTTTTATTTCTGCTACTCTGTTCTGTACATAGACCAACTTACTCTTATTATTTCTTAACCACTGGAGAACTGCTTCATTATCACTCCAGATCACGGTTTTCTCATAGTGAGGATGATCAAGTACTTGTTGAGATAGACAGCTAATTTTGTACCTACTTAGAGTGTGTCAGTTCCAATTGTGGTACTGTTCTGACCTTCAAGGGTGCTACCCTGGCCTTTGAAGTAATTAGTGTACTTCCTTCAGCATTACTCATGTAAGCTACAGCGCCATAACCTCTGGTTGACGCATCACAGAACACATGTAATGTGTACTTGTTTCCCTCTTGACCTATTTGTCTGGGAAATTAATTTGATGAAGTTGTTTAAACTCCTTGGTTTTTTTTCACCCCCATGCCGGGAACTCTTTTCTAAGGCAATTTTCCATCCCACCAAGTTTGAGCTTTCCTTTCCCACCCTTGCAAAAAGCATTTTCCCCTTTTTTGGGTTTAATTTTGGTGAAAACGAGTCCAAAGGGGACAAAAAAATTGTAAACCTCTGACAGTAAATTTACGTTTAGTGAGTTTTACTGCTTTTTTTTAAATTTGTTTATCCTTTTGAGACTAAAAGTATTTTCCCTTGGGTTTTCCCAATTAAGTCCCAGCATTTTGTTGCAATCGGGGAATTTTCAGTTTCGGGGAAAAATTTTCCCTTTGATAATTTCCCCTTAATTGCTTTGGGAATTTTGTTTTCCCACCAACCCCCTTAAAGGGCCCCTTATTTGCTTTTTTCCTTCTTCCTTGTTAGCTTCCTGTAAAAGGTTTTAAAATCCTCCTCTTTTATTCACATCCCTTTTAAGATTGCCACATAGAAACTTTTCTTTAAGATTTCAAATGAAGGGACTTTCAATTTCTTAAAATTGTGTTTTTTAGATTTGTTTCTAGAAAGAATGGAGAAGGGATGTTGCACCAATGTGAAGGGTTACCCCAGCCAGAAAAAACTTCAAAAGTTTTTTCCCAAAGGCTGGCTCCCCCTCAGGAAAATTAAATTGATAAAAAAGAAAAAAATAACAGACAAAAAAAACTTTTTTTATTTAAAAAATTATAAAATTTAAAACACTTAAAAATGAAATTTTAAACCACATTAAAGAAAATGAAAATGAAAAAATTATAAATGAAAATTTTAAATTTAAACGCTAATATATATAGGGGTGTTGGTGTTGGTGCCGTTTTGTTTTTTGAAATCGAACCCTTTTGTTTGGTTTGATGGGGAGGGGGGGGTTCGCAGGTTTTGGGGTTACGACCCATGGGCTGGTTTTTCACAGAATAGTTTTTGAGTTTTATACCCCCAAATAAACGGGGAAAGCAGGTTCTTTCCCGCTGCAATGATGGGGGGAAAACGTCCTGAAATTTTCATACGGGGTCCCGGGGGTAAAAAAAATTTCCAAAAGGGGGAAGCCCTCGGGGAGGGTTGCCCAAACTCCCCCAGTTTTCTCGTTGTTTTGACAGGTGCCCCTCTCTCTCATTAAGCAAAAAAAAATTAGACGGGTTTACCCACGTTAAATAATCACTCTCCATGATAATCAATACCAAAAAAGATGTGGGATTATTAAAAAAGCCCAACATAAAAGCAAGGCTTAAAAGACTAAGTTTATGTTTTGGGTCAAAAGTGAAGTTTAAAAAACCCCATAAACCCACTAGAATACAAGGCAGGTGTCTTACAGTAGGGGCTGGGGGGGCTGTGACCCTTTAGGGGATTACTGTTTGGACCAGGGGCCCCCTCCTCACCTTTCGGGGGGGGGGAAGGAGGGGGGGAAGGGATGCAGGGGGCTGGACGACCCTCCCTTTAACAAGCACCATCAGTAAACAAACACTTTCGGGTGGGGGAAAAAGGCGGGAATAGCGGGAGCTTAAATTTACCCTACCTTAAAAAGTAGCCGGCAATGAAACTATCATTTTTGGGGAGGGGGAAAAAGGCGGGAATAGGGGAGCTTGGCTTCCCCTCCCTTAACAATTTACCGCAATGAAACTATTTTTCTATATACCCCCCCTCGCTACCCCCTTTTCCATTAAATTTTTCCCCTCACACTCCCCCCTTTCCCAAAAAGACTTATAGTAAAGGAGTATAAAAGAATAGGGGGGGGGGAAAAATTTCTAACTTGGGGAAAGGGTTCGCATAAGGAAACCCCAAATCTTCTATTGACGGTTTTCGACTTAACCAGTCAGAAAAAAAATTGGGGTTTGAACTTGATTTTAAAAATTTAGGGAAATTAAAAAACCCCTGGAGGCCAATGTCCACCTCAAAAGGCAAATTTTGGGTTTCCCCCTTAAAAGTTTCTGGGTATTAAAAGGGTTTGTGGTCCTTTTCAAAAATGAATTCTTTTCCCCGCAAAAAAAAATTTAAGTTTGGAGATACCCACACAAGGGCTAAACTTTCCCTTTTTTTGTGGAGTATCTTTTTTCCTGGGGGGGAAGGGCCGGGGGGGGTTTTAAGGAACATACAGGGAAGGGGAGTACCATCTGGTTTTGTTTTAACACCGAAACCAAAAGCCAGTATTGGAGGCATCAGTTCTTAAAGCAAAATGTTTTTTTAATTTTCGGGAAATCTTAATTTATAGGGTTTTTCGAAAAGATGTTTTAATCTCATAACTTTTTTTAGCTAGCCCCGGAAAAATTCAAGGGGTTCCTTCAAAATTTTTTAAGGGAAGTGGGATAAGTTTCCTGTAGATAGAAGGGTCGGGTTTAAACCATGCAAAAAAAAATTTACAGAACCAAGAAAGCTATGCATGACTTCTTGGTTTTTGGGGAATTTTTAAATTCAAAAAAAGTTTTTGATCTTACGGGGGAGGGGGACGCGAAAGTTTTTAGAAAATTTATCAGCCCAAGTTTTTCTAATCTTGTTAAAATAAAGGGAAAGGGAATTTTTCTTGGGCTTGGCTTTTGGGCCCCTGTGAGCGAAAACCTACAAAAAAACTGATGTTAATTTTTGGATATGTTCCCCCCGTGGATGTCATTACGTAAATGTTATCAAAAAAACGGGAAACTTTTGGGCATATTACCCAAGACCTTTCTCATCATTTTCACGTAGGGAGCCCCAGGCCGTTACCCCAAAACCCAAGGGCATGTTCTTTATTGCTTCCCGCCCTTTGGGGTGTAGAAAAGGGTGTCCTGCTTTGAAAAAAGGATCAACCCTTACTTTTATATTTCCTGGCAATATCAACTCTTAAAAGAAGGGAAACTCATAAAATTGGGGTGTTTGTATCTTTTAAGGGCAAGGCTTGCATCCCCCCGAGTTATAGCATTAAGGCCTCTGAAATCAAAGCAAGTCTAAAAAGAATTTTCCTCCTTCTTAAACCAAGGGCTACTGGTGAACAAAATGAAGATACTGAAGGTTTAAAGATCTTTAGTTTTAATTAATTTTTCTACCCCTCGGGCAAATGCAAACCCCAAGGGGGAAAATGGAAAGGGATAACCCTTTTGGGGGGGGATAGGATTGTCCGTCACTAAGTCAAACTTATGGACTACCGGGAGGGAACACCTAATTTTTAAATAAAGACGTCTGAAAAAGTTAACCCCAAAATTGGGAAATAGTTCAAAGTCTCTTAAGGGCTCCCAAAAATTCATTAATATTTTTTGTTGGTTTTCGTTTGAGTGGTCAAGAGTCACCAAGTCAGGGGTAGTTCATCAAGGGCCCAAAATTGAGGTTTTCCCTTAAAGCACACTTTACATTCTTCATTTTCCCTTTTCAAGTTCGTGTGGGAAAAAATAAGCCCAAAAGTAATTAAGGCATTAACCGAATTTCTTCAAAAAATTTTCTTAAAGGGGTTTTTATAAAATAAAGCTTTTTTTTCCCCTTGGGCTTTATGAGGGAGTCAACTTTCCCACCAAAATTTTTTAAACTTTATAGGGCCCTTTTCCCTGCTACTAAAAATTTTAAATTTTACTTGATTCGGCAAAAGTACAAGAACTTCATCCCCCAATTTAAAAATTCTCCTCTGACTTTTGGGAAACAAAAAAAGGGTTTTTTTTCTGGTCCATAACAAATTAGGTTTTTTTTGGGGGGGGAAATTGTCAAGGTTTCCCCAAGTTTGGATCTAAGGTCAAGGAAAAAACTGGGGAAAAAGACCGGGAACCTCAAACACTCACCTCCTCATTAGTCCAAACTCATGAAGGGGGTGGACAATGGGCCTCGGCCCGGGCTTTCCCTAGAGAAAATTTTAAAAAGGGGAAAAAACCCCAAAGAGTCACTGGGGAAATTCCCCATCAAACAAAAAACAGGGTGGTAAAAGGGTGCCACCCTTAGGTTTAAAGGGGGCAAAGTTTCCTTAAAAAAGGACTTGAGAACAAAAGCTGGCGCTCAATCCTCCCATTCCGTGGGATGATAGGGGTGGTAACAGACTTCACTCCCCGAAGTTGGTTAAAGATGTTGCATTTAAAATCAATGTTAATTGGTCCCCCCGGTCAGACAAAATTTCTCTGGGAGCCCCACCTGGGAAGAGGACAAAAAAAGGGGTTCAGCCCCCTCTGTAGTTTTTATGGTCCTTTAAGGGTTTTTGGGTTCAGGGGAAAATCGGGAAACATAATTTAACTAAGTTAATTTTAATTTTATGTCCCCCAAGGGAAAAAGGGGGAAAAAAAGGAACCCAACGATGTCCCCTAGCTTTCCTTTCAAAAAGGTACCGTTTAAAATTGGCATTTTTACCTAGGTACTTTGCCCGTACCTCAGGAGGAAAACAGTTGGGCAAACTTTAAAACGAAACTACAATAGGTATGACCTCTGAGGAAATTTTTGGCCAAAAAAAAGGTTTCCCTAATTTTATTTTGGTTTTTCGATGGGGAGAAAAGTTTCCCGGGCCCCGGGAGGTATGAGCCCTTTTAAGAAAACTCTCTGTATTGACTTGGAACAACTAAGAGGGGTAGTTTTAACTCATCTGAATTTAATTTAATACTACTTTTTACAAAATACCTTTTTTTATATTCAAAATTTTTATGAAAAAATTTTTCCTTTGGATAACTTGAATTTTTTTTACGGCAAATTTTGGCAATTTTGAAGAAGGGGGGCAAATTTCGGTTTTTAAAATGACAAAAGGGGTCCTTCCCATATTTTTTAAAAGGGTTAAAGTCAGGGGAAAAACAAAAGGGTGGACGTGGGGAAGCCTGGGGTTTGGTCTGAGCCCTAGTCAAACCCCTTATGGTATCGGGGGTGAATTTCCCTTTCCTTTTAACAAGTGAAACCCGGGGATTTCCTTTCTAAACCCCGCTTTCGAGAGTAAGGCCCTCAAAGGTTTTTAAAACCCCCATGAAACTCACAGCATTGTCTTTATCCCGAAATTTCGGGAACTTCTCTGCCCCTAAAAAAGAGGTTTTTAAAAAGCCCATGTCCATCTTTGGTGATGAAAGGGCAGCCTCAGAAGGAAGAAGGGAAAAACCCTTTTTCAAAATTTCCAAATTTGTTCGGAGCAAGGAATTTATGGGGGCTAGTAAAGGCCCTTTAGACCCAAACCCTTTTAACCATTTTTGACCTTTTTAACAACGGGTGGGAGGAAAAAGTGTCCGTCGGCCCCAATTAAATCTTAAAAGAAAAGCAGAGGGAAAGGGGTTTCCCTTTTAAAATTTGGGGGGAAAACTTTTCGGGGGGTAATTGACAAACATGTCACCAGTGCTCGTTTTAAAAGGTTAAGGGTTCATTAAGTCCCTTAACTTCCTGAACCCAAAAATGCCTGGTCTTTTCAGTCTTTTTAAAAAATCTTCCAACTTTTTGGGCCTTCTTTGAAAGGAAAAAATCTGGACGTTTAGTCCCTTAACACCACAAAAAATGACAAACCCGGAAAAAAAAGAAGTCTTTTTTCTTTTTCCCCATTATTATTATTAAAAATCCAAGGGGGGAACGCTAAAAACCCCGGGGGGATTTTACAGCGGGCCCGGCGGGAAGTTGGGAAAGGGATTCAGGGGTTTAATTTGGGGGCTGGGGGCCCGATCCAATTCCCAAAAACAAGAGCCCCTCACCAAATTAAGGGAACCTTTCCCTTGGGGGGGTCTTTCCACTAGAGGCTTTGATTTCTTTAAGGGCTGATGAACCTTTCCCCTTTGGGTTTTGATCCATTTTTTGGTTTTTATAGGGGGAAATTTTGGCCCCAGCATACAGGTTTAGCAGCCTCCCGAATTCCCAGCTTTTTCAGGTTACGTTCTCTGATGAATGTTCGTATCTGGTTTAGGGAAAAGCGGGCAGGAACTTTTTCAGCAACCCAAAATCTCCCAAAGATTCATAAATGTGATCAAATTTCCCCGGGAAATCTCTATCCAAAAGTCTTAACAAACAAAAGTGTTACCTTATCTGCCCGAAAAATTCTTTGGGCCCGGGTGGGGGGGGGCTTACGGGAAAAACTTTCCCGTAAGGGAAATTTTTGGTTTTTTTATATCCTTTTAAAGGGTGGGCCCTTTTTCAGTAGGTTTTTAATTACATATGGAAAACCTGCGACAAAGTTTCATAGAATTCCAAAACTTTTACCAGAAAAAAAACATTTTAAAACGGACCCAGGTGTCAGCAGGCCATTCACAGAGGGGAGCGGTATTTTCAAACCCGATAATGTATGAAAGGGTTTGGGCTTCCCCCTCGTGAAGGAAGGGAAAATTTGGTTGGGATATGTGAATGACCGCATGATGTTCAATTACTCCTTCCCCTAATTGTTTTTTGTGTAAAAGTTAAATTTTTTTTCGCCCAAATTAGTGCGAAATTTTTTGAGCTCGCGATCCTTTTCTCTCTCTATTAAAATCAAGTTCCCCTAGCTTTTTCCCCCACGTTCTTTCCCGCTTTTTCCCCAACTTCTCTATCCTTTGCTCTTTCCTCAAGTTTTTCTTATTTTAGCCTGTTTTCCCCACTATTTTAGCCCGTTCCCCCACTTTTTTTTAGGGTGTTTTCCCCACGTTCCCCTAGCTCTTTTTTCACGGTCAAGTCATCACTTCCTTTTTGTCTTCTCTTTCTCTTTCTGTCTTTTTTGGATTTCTCTCCAAATTCCCCCACTCTTTTTCTCCTGTTTTTCAAGGTTCTCTTTCTCCTTTTTCTCTTTCTCTTTTTGATTCTCCCCTCTCTCCTTTTTCTCTTTCTTTTGATTCCCCTCTCTCTCCTTTTTTTTTTTCTCTTTTGTTCTCTCTTTCTCCTTTTTTTCTTCTCTTTCCCTTTTTAAAATGTGGGCTCTTTCTTCAAAATTTTCTCTCTTTCGTCTTTCCTGGATTTTAGCACTAATGAAAGATTCTAAATTTTTTTCCCCGTTATTCCCAACTTTTCTTCCCGATTTATTTCCAAAATTTTGGTTTTTTCCCCATGCTTTTCAAGAATTAAAAAACAAACAGGGGAAAAGAAAAAAGGGTAATTAAAGAAAATTTGGAAGGGGTTTAATTTCCCGCTCCAAATTAAACTGTAAATAAACCAAGGATCGAAACCCTGCTTCAATTAAACAATATGTAATAAAACGAAGGTTTTTTGCCGGCTCCCAGGGAAACAGTAATAGAATGGGGTCACGGCCATCCAATCTTTTCAAAAAAAAAACAAATCAAGGTGTCCAACGAGGTTCCCCCCTTTATGAAAAAAAAAACTCAATGAAAAAAAATTTTAAATGGGGAAAATCTCGGGGCCTAGAGTCAATCCTCCCCAAAATGTTTTAAGCCACAAAAAAGGTGGCAGAATTTTTAAATTTTTTATATCTTGCCTGACATGAATTACAAAATAAATTGAGACTATAACATTTACCAAAAACTTTTAAATTCCCTTTTCCGAAATCCTACCATAGAGAATGATTACTCCCTGGCTGGGGGTAACCGTCCCGTGGGATGCAGTGTTTAAAGTTCCAACGGTTTAAAACGAGATGGAATTTAATCTTTATTTTTTGGGCGAAATTTTATCCTGGCAAGGGCCCCCACTTGTGAAGTTTACTCAGCCCTGTAATAACTTCAACAGTATTTCCCGGGGGGCCCCCTCCTCAGGGAAAAAAAAGAATAGGAAAAAAAAAATAATAACAGACAAACATTAACACTTTATTTTATAAAAAAATATAAAAAAAAACACTTAAAAAATGAAAAAATTTAAACCTACATTAAAGAAAATGAAAAAAAGAAAAAAAATAAATATAACTGAAATTTAAAGCTAATTTTATATAGGGGTTCTGGTGTTTGGGGGACACTGGGGTTGTTGAAATCCCTAGCCCTTTCTGGGGATTGGGGGGGGGGGGCAGGTGTTGGTTTTTGAAACCCCCCGGCTAGTTCTTCACAGTATAGCCCTTTAGTATTTTATCCCCCATGACAGGAAAGCAGGTTTTTACCGCTGCAATGTTTAGGGGTTTCGTTTCCGCAATTTCCAAAAGGGGGCCAGGTAATTAAATCCAAAAAGGGGGAAATCTCAGGACGTTTTCCATCTCCCCCATTCTCTCGTTTATGACAGGTGACCCCCTCTGCATCCAAGCTGAAAAAATAGACAGGTTACCCCCTTCTTTTAAAAAATCACTCCTATTTAAAGTACAATACCTAAAAGATGTTGATTAATTTCAAAAGGCAAAAATTTGAGCAAAGCTGAAAAGGACTAAGTTTATTATTTGGGCAAAAGTGAAGCTTTCAACCCCTTAAAACCACTAAATACAAGGCAGGTAAGTACCCTTTCCGTATGGTGGGAGCGGTTAGTCTAGTGATTCCCGTTTGGGCCAGAGCCCCACCGTCCCCCTTTGGGGGGGGGAGGAGGAGGAGGGGAAGGGAAGGGGGGGGAGCTAGCTGACCCACCTTAACAGCAGGGCCCGGGAGTCAAACTATCACTTTCGGGGGGGGGGAAAAAAAAACGGGGGAAAAGCGGGAGCTTTTACTTACCCCACCCCTTTAAAAAGTACCGGGGAATGAAAAATATCACTTTCGGGGGGGGGAAAAAAAAGGGGGGAATGGGGGGGGGTGGGGACTTTTCCCAAAACCCTTTGCAAGGAGCCGGGAATTTAAACTATTGGGTTTTTTTTATACTCCCTTGCTACCCCTTTCTATTTTACTTTTCCCCCAACCAAATTAAAACTGAATTTTAAAAGTTTTTTTTTCACAGGACTTTTAGGATCATTTGGATTTTTTAAGGGCCCCAAGGGGAAACGGTAAAAATCTTTCTATTTCTTTTAAATTTCCCACTCTTAAAAAAGTTTTTGGGAAATTTTCAGCCGTGAAGGGATATGGGTTTTTAGCGAAATTTTTATAAGCAAAGTCTCCCCAAACTTTCAGTTAGTGAGGGTCCGGGCCCTCAGACAGTCATTAAGGGCTTGCTACTTTTTTATTTGCCGTGCGCTGCAATTAATACAAACGGGAGTGGATTGGGTTTTAGAATTTTCTGGGCTCCAAAGGGGCGGAGTAATGGAAAGTCTGCTTTTAACTTAAACTTCACTTTTTTTCAAAAATTTATTGTCCAACTGTTCTGTATGAAAAATTATAAAAGCGCGTAGCTCTTGGTTTTTTCCCGAGGGTCATGATTTTGGGGCTTTCATTTTTCCGAAAGCCCCGTGATAAAAGCTTGGCAGATGTGGTGGTTTTTAATTTCCATGGAACCTAACCCAATACTGTCCATCTTTAAATTTGACAGTGTCTAAATGTTGGTTATAAGTTGAGAAAACTTGTGGGCTTGGTTTATTTACATCAATACCTATCGCACCCTAAACCCCACAAACTTATCAACGGTTCATTCATTTCTTCCAGTAATGATAATTTTTGCTGTGGTACATGATCAGCGGTTATTCTCTAATTAATACATTTTCCACTGAATCAATATCAGCTTCTTTCCCATTTTGAGAGGGAAGGGACCAAAATCATGTGGCCTCCTGCCTGTGTTTACAGAAAGTGAACATCATGTTTACTTACTTTTTTTTTGGCACAAAACAGTGATAATAATCACTTCCAATGATTAATTAATTGGACAAATTGTGTCCGTCTGTAATGTCGGGACAGGCTAGCTTTGACCTTAGCTGCTTTCAGTGCTGCAACTGTTTCTTTTAATCCTGGATCTGCACAGACTTAGGCAAATCTCTACTACCACGCCTGTCTACTGTTTTTTTTCCTGTTTCCTAGACCAACAGTGATTCTGGCTAGGTCATATGTCTGTTTACCAGAATTGTGGAAAAAACCAGCTAAAATCTAACTGTACTTTGGCATAGGGTTTTGTTTATTCAGTTTCTGCAACCCCTTTTCTTCTTATGAAGGACCTTTGGAGCCTTGATCAAATAGTGTTAGCACATTGGTTTTGTGTAATTTATTAGATAACTCAATTTCGAGCTATCGGGAAAAGGCATTGCTTTAAACTTATCTCTCACATTTAATGCTGTTGCTTGTTGACTTCCTGAGTCTGGGAAGTCTGCTGCTGTTCAGCGAAAGTATTGGGCATAATGCTGTATGATGCTACCCTTGCATTTAAAACACTTCTTCAGTGAGCTTTTTTCCTCCCTTGTGTTCACCTAAAAAATTTGATGCAACCTTTTCAGCTGATGAACACGTTTTTTAAGTGCCTCCACTTATGTGTATTGAATACAATACTGTGCTCAATGTGTTTTCCCTCACAAAGTACACATTTTGGAGTACGTTTATGTGCGACGTTTGTTTACTGTCTGTTGTAATTCACAGCTTGATAAAGGCCCATATGGGATTTTTCCCCTTCTGTTGTTTAGTGGGAGAGGTATACTCTTTTTATACTGAGTTGAAGGTTGTTATCCACGGGATTTGTGGAAATTTTTTTTCTTGTCTCGTTGCTTGCATGCATGAACTATTTTTTTGCAAACCATTGCTAAATTTTTTCACAAGTGAAATAGCGTTATTGAACATAATATTTTTAAACGTTCAATAGTTTTTTTGGTGACAACTTATCCTGTACAATACCACTGATAAACCAATCACATTGTCTTAGGTCATATTTTGCACCTAGAGATCTGAGACTATTGTCTAAAGTGATTCTAAATGCCTGTAAGTCTGAAAAACAATGTCTGGGTGGCTTCAAGCTTGATATTAAGACTGCATGTCTAACCCTGGCCTTGTCAGCATCAAAGTAATTGTCTGCTAAGACACACAAGGCTATTTGATAATTACCTTTCACCCCCGGAAATGATTTAATCAGTTTTATAGGGTTTTCCCTTCACAAGACATTTAAGGTAATTGAACTTAGCAATCTCATCTATGTCAGTTCGTGAATTTACTATGGATTGAAAACCACTAATGAATTCTTCGTAATTATGTCCTTGGAAAATAGGTAATGACAATGTAGGGAAGCTTGGTAATGGAACACTTTTTTGTTACAGGTGTAAACAGGTGTTTACCACTAGTTACAGTAGGTCTCTGAGACGAGGGTTTTGTGGAGATAGCCTGTACTCCTGTCCACCTTAATTGTTGATTTCTAAAAGTATCCAAAACTTTTTTAATTTCATCCTCAGATGGGTCTGATTCAAGAAATTTATTTTCATAATGTGTATAGTCTGAATTAATTATTTCCAGACGTTGTGTAAGTAATTCAAATTTTACCTCCAGATCAACAAAATCTATGTTTGTATCTTGTGTTAATCCTGTACAGACTGAAATTAGATTTTCTAATTGTGTAATCTTAGTCTGTAAAGACTGAAACTGAGTTTTCAAACAAGCCATTTTAATGGTATATTGAAAATTCTAGCACCACACTTAGAGTGTTAAAAAACACTGTACTGCTATAAACAGCTGAGTTTTTGTTATGCTTAAGTCAGCAATAATCGAGTCAGACACTACTGACCCACTAAGCTTAACCTCAGGGTCAATGACCATGAAGGGTACAGGGTACATGTGGCTGGTGTTTATAGCTTGAGTTTGCTGTGTCAGCCTGACCACGATGATTAATCGTAAATAACGTTATACACTTCATTCACTATACACTATAAATGTCACTGTATAACTGTAAATCACACGTGAATATTACTTACACATACATAAATTTCACTGTTAATATGTATTTGAAAGCTTACACTATATATATAACTTCCTTTAATATAACAGGTATATCTATAAGAAACAAACTTTAACACAATCTTGTCTCTTAATTTCTGTCTATAAACATTATAAACACTATGTGTATATGCACTCAGACAAACTGAGCATCAGTAGGGTTGTTGTTGTCTTAGTCAGCGCTTCTTCGAGTTTGGAGCAGTGGATGCCGGGTGCCATTCCCCGTTTTCTTCTTGGGTGAGTCACCCAGCTCCTGTTTTCTTTGGGTGAACGCTGGGTGAGCACCCGTTTTCTTTTGGCTATCCATTCTCTGTGATTGAGACTGGAGGGACTCATTTATACTGATTTATGTTGTAAAACACTAGTTTTACAGTTTTTTTCGAAGGACCTTGGCTCGTAGGTTATTTGTACACTGTAGTACAACGTATTTGGACCACAGTGTGGCCTTTATCCGGTTCGAGCACGACCAAAATGTTGAGAAATGGCATTACCAGCTAAGTTTAAATATAGGGAAACTTAACTTAGAAAGACAGCTCATCGCCTGCACAGCCGCCCCTGCAGACGAGGTCCTGAGAAGCTGTCGAAGTCATCTCTCAACGGGTTGTAATGAGTTATAATTTGTAAGATTATAAATTACCCCTAGGGGGTGTTATGTCACCATATTTCATTCACTGATTGCTGACAAACTTATGTGTGTGGACTCAAAGGTCCACATATCACCGGGGTTTATGATAAGTGACTAACTCACAATTTTATACTCAACTGTGCAGTCAATAGTAGCACATCACGAGTTAGAACACTTACCTGGGTATATGTATCTGACCCATAATTATGCCCGGATATCCGTTGAGTTGATTGAAGAATAGTGTTCTTTGAAGACTGTCGCACTACACTCTGTTGGATTGCAACACTCGTTGTTACACTGTTCATCAATAATTGTTCACACAATATCACTGAAGAAGCTGATCACACTTCTCTGTAAGTGTTTATTTTGTTTTGTGAGACACTTTGTTCACACTAACACACAGATCGTTCTTTGTTGGTCATCCTGGCGTCAGTGTCACTCTCAGTATAGTCAAAAGTAATCTCAAGAAGCCACAATGCCCCACGCCATCACTGCCCCCAGCACGAAGAAACAGCTGACCTAGTACTTTTGCTTCCTTGCCACTTCCTCGATGAAGCAAAGCAGAATGTATAAATCTTGCTTTCTTAAGCATAGACAACAATGTCCACTATCTTTACTATGGTAATAAAGTGCGAGCAGGATTTTCCGTAATTGTCCTGCTAAGGTAAGAGATGTACTGTCTCTTATTAAAATACACTCTGCAACACTGGACTGCAAGGAGCGGCGGTCACTTAAACACGTCGCATACTCATACTGCATCTGCGATCAATTACTCGCTGTAGCAGCAAACAAGATATTTGCCCCTTCTGAGAGGGCTGGGCCCCTCAGGGCTGAAAGGGGCTGAAGGGGGCTGATACCCCCCTCCTGGAGAAAATTTCTCCAAAACATGTAGGTTGGCATGGTAGTCTGTGCAACACTGGTAGGTTCGCATGGAAGTCTGTGCATCACAGGAAGGTTGGCATAGTAGTGTTTGCATCACAGGTAGGTTGACATGGCAGTCTCTGCATCACAGGTGGGTAGGTATGGTAGTCTGTGCTTCACAGCTAGGTTGGCATGGTAGTCTGTTCATCACAGGAAGGCTGGTATGGTTGTCTGTGCATCATAGGTAGGTTGCCATTGTAATCTGTGCACCGCAGGCGGGTTGACATGACAGTCTGTGCATCACAGGTAGGCTGGCATGGTAGTCTGTGCATAACAGGAATGTTGGCATAGTAGTCTGTGCATCACAGGTAGGTTAGCATGGTAGTCTGTGCATCACACGAATGTTAGCATGGTGGTCTGTGCATCACAGGTAGGTTGGCATGGTAGTCTGTGCATCACAGGTAGGTTAGCATGGTTGTCTGTGCATCACAGGTAGGTTGGCATGGTAGTCTACGCATCACAGGTAGGATGACATGGTAGTTTGTGCATCACAGGTAGGTTGACATGGTAGTCTGTGCATCACAGGAATGTTGGCATGGTAGTCTGTGCTTCACAGGTATGTTGGCATGTTAGTCTGTGCATCACAGGTAGGTTGGCATTTTAGTCTGTGCACCACAGGAAGGTTGGCATGGTAGTCTGTGCAGCACCGGAAGGTTGGCATGGTAGTCTGCGCACCACAGGTAGGTTGGCATGGTAGTCTACGCATCACAGGTAGGATGGCATGGTAGTCTGTGCATCACATGGAGGTTGGCATGTTAGTCTGTGCAACACATGTAGGTTGGCAGGGTAGTCTGTGCAACACAGGTAGGTTGACATGGTAGTCTGTGCATCACAGGTAGGTTTGTATGGTAGTTTGTGCATCACAGGTAGGCTGGTATGGTTGTCTGAGAATCACAGGTAGGTTGCCATTGTAATCTGTGCACCGCAAGTAGGTTGGCATGATAGTCTGTGCATCACAGGAAGGTTGGCATTGTAGTCTGTGCGCCACAGGAAGGTTTGCATGGTAGTCTGTGCATCACAGGTAGGTTGCCATGGTGATCTGTGCACAGCAGGTAGGTTTGCATGGTAGTCTGTGCATCACAAGAATATTGGCATGGTAGTGTGTGCAACACAGGCAGGTTGGCGTGGTAGTCTGTGCATCACAGGTAGGTTGGCGTGGTAGTCTGTGCATCACACGAATGCTAGCATTATAGTCTGTGCATCACAGGTAGGTTGGCAAGGTAGTCTGTGCATCACACGAATGCTAGCATTATAGTCTGTGCATCACAGGTAGGTTGGCAAGGTAGTCTGTGCATCACAGGTAGGTTGGAATGGTAGTCTGTGCATCACACGTAGGTTAACATGGTAGTCTGTGCTTCACAGGAATGTTGGCATGGTATTCTGTGCTTCACAGGTAGGTTGGCATTGTAGTCTGTGCTTCACAGGTAGGTTGGCATTGTAGTCTGTGCATCACACGTAGGTTAGCATGGTAGTCTGTACATCACAGGTAGGTTGGCTTGGTATTCTGTGCATCACACTAAGGTTGGCATGGAAGTCTACGCATCTCAGGTAGGATGGCGTGGTAGTCTGTGCATCACAGGTAGGTTGGCATGGTAGTCTGTGCAACACACGTAGGTTGGCTTGGTATTCTGTGCATCACACTACGGTTGGCATGGAAGTCTATGCATCCCAGGTAGGATGGCGTGGTAGTCTGTGCATCACAGGAAGGTTGGCATGGTAGTCTGTGCAACACAGGTAGGTAGGCATGGTAATCTGTGCATCACAGGTAGGTTGGCATAGTAGTCTGTGCATCACAGGTAGGTTAGCATGGTAGTCTGTGCATCACAGGTAGGTTGGCATGGTAGTCTGTGCATCACATGTAGGTTGGCATGGTAGTCTGTGCAACACAGGTAGGTTGGCATGGTAGTCTGTGCATCACAGGTAGGTTGGCATGATAGTCTGTGCATCACAGGTAGGTTTGTATGGTAGTCAGTGCATCACAGGTAGGTTGGCATTGTAGTCTGTGCAACACTGGTAGGTTGACACTGTAATCTGTGCATCACAGGTAGGTTGGCATGATAGTCTGTGCATCACTGGTGGGAAGGCATGGTAGTCTGTGCATCACAGCTAGGTTGGCATGGTAGTCTGTGCATCGCAGGTGGGAAGGCATGGTAGTCTGTGCATCACAGCTAGGTTGGCATGGTAGTCTGTGCATCACAGGAAGGCTGGTATGGTAGTTTGTGCATCAGAGGTAGGTTGCTATGGTAATCTTTGCACCGCAAGTAGGTTGGCATGGTAGTCTGTGCATCACAGGTAGGTTAGTATGGTAGTCTGTGCATCGCTTGTTGGTTGGCATGGCAGGCTGTGCATGACAGGTAAGTTGGCATGGTAGTCTGTGCATCACAGGTAGGTTGGTATGGTAGTCTGTGCATCGCTGGTTGGTTGGCATGGCAGGCGGTTCATGACAGGTAAGTTGGCATGGTAGTCTGTGCATCACAGGTAGGTTGCTATGGTAATCTGTGCACCGCAAGTAGGTTGGCATGGTAGTCTGTGCATCACAGGTAGGTTGGTATGGTAGTCTGTGCATCGCTGGTTGGTTGGCATGGCAGGCTGTGCATGACAGGTAAGTTGGCATGGTAGTCTGTGCATCACAGGTAGGTTGGCATGGTATTCTGTGCATCACAGGTAGGTTGGTATGCTAGTCTGTGCATCACAGGTAGGTTGGTATTGTAGTCTGTGCATCACTGGTTGGTTGGCATGGCAGGCTGTGCATCACAGGTAAGTTGGCATGGTAGTCTGTGCATTACAGTCTACAATGCCAACATTGTTGGAGCGAAAATAATGACGTACATTGTGGCTGTTAATCACATTTTGTTGGTTTTCCCGTTTTTCTGAAAACTAAGTTATTCGTGCATTAGTAACTTATAAAACACATTATAATTATTTTTTTGGATAATGCAAAAATCAAGTCATGTAATACATATTAGCTCTTCGTTCCATATAATAACAGATTAACATCGTAAGATAATTCACATGCCACTAATTACTGCATAAAAAAAGTTGTTTGTACGATTTCCCTCTAAGCTGGTGATCAGCACAGTTTTGTTGAGTGAGCAACTGGGCGAAATGCTTTCTGTTATCATAAAACATATTGTATTGATAAAGCCGATGGATGGCGAAACGCCTACAATAAAGGTTACCAAATGTTGCACATGTGTCTTAACTTTCATATTTCAATCTTCTAATGGAGCTGTCTGTAAACAGCAGCCAATCTCTTGATCGATGTTCAAGTCCCATTCGAAGAAAATGTCCAGGGATATTATTGCTGTTTACAGGTTTACAAGGGGGCCTGTCCAGGATCTTGATGCAAGGTATTGGAGAGATTGTCTAGTTTGACTTAATGGTAAAAGTAAAGAAATTATCTGATCTAAGTAGTTCGGCCTTGTACACCAAAAGATGGAGATGCATGTACCTGTCTAATTCTCTTGATCCAAGAAAATGGAGATACTGCTAATGGCCTCTGTTTCTTAGAAAATTAAACTTTCTGGCATTATCTAATTAATAAAATAACATTTTACTAGGGTCATAGGTTGCTATAATCACACCCTTGGTGAATACTTATTCTAGTATTATATATACGTGTTAAACAATTAATTGATACTCGAACTTTGTCGAAGTTAAGTACATTAAATCTTCAGACATGTTGACAGGTAGCTAAGTACCTGGGCGTAAGATATAATAGAAATTACATCTCTTTAACAAAGCATTACTAAAGGGTATATTGTTTCCTGCTTAAACATAACTTGTGATTCCGAATCAGATACTGAGTCGAACCTCGTGTCTCAATTAGATAAATGTCCCTAACTGACGACATAGCTGAGAGAGCTAAGACAAGTATTTGAGCGTAGTGAAGCTCCGTTTTCACTCGCCATTTCGCCATTTCTCGCCTGACTGGGACATTGTCACAGAGTGCAGGCAACAGTATAACTCAGAATTATATATGATTTTACTACTGATTCTACACTCATATATAGTCATTCTAGACATGATCTAGAAACTCTAGAAATGGCTTGACTAAGCGCCAGTCCTATGGAACGTCCAGAAAGATTTGTTAATATCCTTACTCTCCATCGCCTACTGATCCTATCTCTCAGGATCAGTTTGAGAGGATGTAACGCCTAGTACAGACACAGTTTACACAGAAATTGAACGAAGAAGAATTCCAAAGAGAAACTGTTCGTTGTGAAAGACAACAGTATACTACTAGATCTGATCAACCTGGTAACACAATTCAGGACACATTTAATATGCAGAAAGCCGCCTCCATGGTTCTTATGTTCTTTGTTATTTGAGAACCAGGCGATGAACTGGCCACGCAAACTCTGAACAACATTATTACACACAGCTTTGACAGGCAGAGCTCAAACTTGCCCTTTGATAAGTATATTAATTATCACACTGCTAAAGAAACTGTACTAGAGACTTTTAACTTGTTACCTATGAGTTATCATCATGCATTTCATATGTTGCAGTGAAGACAAGGTCAAACCTGTGTCGAATTCGCATGTGAGAAAACGACTGATTGAGAGAAGCAGTGCAGAGCCTCGAATTGGAGCTATTTTAAAAAAATCAGCTATTTAATACTGTGCAAAGATTTTTATAACCTATGCCTACCACCATATATGAATGTCTCAGAGAATATATTGCATCAGATTTTCTGGAAACTGGAACTATAGCTGACAATTATGAGATATCTCACAAACTTGTGTGAACTAAAGCGCAAAATAATTAGGTAACGAATAAAAAATGTCCTGGAAGTTGGCAAACCAAATCAGCTTATGTAACTCACTTGTCACTAAAACTTCTCATACTTAACCTAGGGAGACTTAATCTCCTAAATCTGTCTCTGTGGGAAGATAAAAGTCGGATAAAGAAAAGAAGAAAGTTAAGTGTGCCTATTGTAAGAGAGAAGGACATTCTAGCGTATATTGTTATACATAGGAAAGAGTTATGAGAAATTATCTTGCTGTTGGCGTCCTAATACAAATCATATCTTCACCTTCACCTTCATCACCTTCATTAATGAAACAGCATTGAAAACTGGTTGATAGGTAGCGTTGACAAGCCTAGTTGCTGCCCAGGCTACGATGAAACAATATGTTTCTTGTTCCTTTAAAGCAGGTGATAAGGTGATGGCTCAGAAACTAGTACCAGGTCATGATCTACAAGTCAGGCATGATGGTCCACTGAAAGTAATCAAAAGGCTTAGTGATATAAATTTAGTACACACGCCTGGGAAAAGAAAATCAAATCAATGATCTAATCAACTCAAGGTATACTATGATAGTTCCCTACCTACTGCAGTAGTACTAAGTGGTTATAACTAAATTGCTTATCACGAAACACTTGTCCTGTTTCCCCGACAAACCTTACCTTTCCAACAAACCTACCGGAAACCCTTTTACTTCCTAAGACAGAGGAAGAACACATCCCGTTTCCTGACTCTCTAGGGTTCATGACTTGGTTTTTACAGGGTGCATCCAGATTAACCAACACTCTATAGGATAGTCCAACAAAAACTGAAAAAAAAAAAGTTGATTTTTTACATTTACAAGGGAAAGAAAAAGGGGGCATTAAAAAATCGGTTTTTTTCCTTGCCCTTTTTTAAAACCCAAACTGAAAAGGCCCGTTTCATGATGGCAACGATTATCGTAAGATAATGGTTTTCCTTTCCAAATTCCCTACCGGCTCCCCTCATTAAGACCTTTTTTCATCGTGTGTCGGGATTTGTATGTTTCTGTTTTTAATCTATAGCATAATACTATCCAATTTTCCCCCCTTACTGAAAGTGCTCAATAAATTTTCCCTTTACTATTGAAATTTGGGTTGTTGAACTTTTCTTCCCGCACTTTTTTTACGTTAAAAGCGCAGCATCCACCAACCCTTGATGAAAAAGTTGAACTCAACGGGACAAATTAAAGCAACCTGGATATTTAGAGGTTTATAGTGGCACTGGGAACAAAACAGAACCCCCCTCAAGCATTATTCGAGAGACGGCACACTCCCTTTCACGTGAAACTTGGCTAATTTAATTTTTTGTGAAAGCAAGTTTACATATCACGATTTGTCATAGGTCAAGCCGAATTCCCAAATTTTTGATAAAGGTTCTGAAATTTGGGCCCCTTTCCGGGCAGCAGATAGGGGGGTAGCTCAGAGATTTCGGGGTAAGCTGGTTATTACCGTTTTCGTCCAAATTTATCCGGGTCACTGCCCCCTTACTGAGCTCACCACACAAGGTTGAGTTTTTATTGAGGTATGAAAAGTAATTGTCATTTTTTTAGGTTAAAAGTATTTAAACGTCGACAAAAACTGCCGATTTCCCGGGTAATGACCATGGGAAAAAAAGTGAAAATGGGGGTATCATAACCCAGGGCTTTCAGGGTACAAGTTTTAATATTTTAATCACCCCAAGGGGATAAGAGACTTATTCCTATGCACTACTAATAGAACAGAAGTAAACAAAGGATCAGCTCCGGGGTGGGAGATTCCAAAAAAATGAGCATGGAAAAAAAAAATGTGTACTCAGGGACAGCATAACCTCAGACTGTCAGGGTACAAGTTTAAATAGTTTAATATCCCCCAAGGGGATAGAGAAATTTCTTTTTTACTAAGTATAAGAAGGGAGTAATATCACTCGACTCCCCAAACCTATCACTCTGATAATGGAGAGGCAGACAAAGGGTTCAGGTGACTGGCAACTGCCATTTCCGAGGGATCCCCCCCCCAGTCCTGACGCAAGTGCTACTTCTTTCCCCAAAACCGACGGTTTCAAAGAATGTGGGAAGGGAAAACAGCTTACCCGAACTGTCAGAGGGCTTAATAACTGGGGGGGCTCACCACGCATCCCCAAAGGGGGTAGAGAAGTTTTTTCCGTGATGGGGGGCTAGTACAAAGGATTTAGGTGCCTGGGGACGACTTAATAATTGGTGGGGTATCTGAGGGAGTGTCGCAGCCAGCCTGCTGGTCAGTTCCATGCTTCTTTCGGGTCATCGGCGTGATTTTTCTGGCTGCGCTCGCTCTCCGGTACATCGGGGGCATCTGTGTGAAAAAAGGATAATAACCTAATTTTTCAAAGGTGAAAAAAAAAGTCTCACTTAGCAAATATATTTATTAGTTAACATTACATTGTTTTATTCCCCCCTCTCCCTCAGAACAGCAAACTTCTAAAGCATGAAACTACGAGCAGTGGCGGAAGATCTACCTCTCTTGCGTCGATGCTTGACCCTGGGGAAAAAATCCCCTACTGTGTTTTCTCTTCCCCGCCAATGATGCAACTGTCTCTCATCTCTAGTTCCTCTTCTTCCCGCACTCCCCTTTTTCAGTACTGCTATTAGCTCCCTCGTCTTTCCCCCACTTTGTCACTGTTTTATTTAAATAATTTTAAACTTTGTTTCTCCGGCATCTGGTGACCATAGATACAGAGTGATAGGCCCTCTAAGTAAAAGCGCTTATCATCAAATGAGCTAAGACCCGTTTCCTAGTGGTGTTTGTGGTCATTGACCTTTTAATTTTTAATTTGACTATATTGGAAGGTAGTTTTGAACCGTCTTCCAGCACATTTTAAAGTTTTATGAGTTAATAATTGTTGTTCAGACTGAGGAACTCCTTTCGCAGCGATAGTGTTTGTTATTATCTGCTAGAAGGATGCTATACATTTTGTGTTTAATGCAACTATTTCTGAAATAAGGCGGTCCCCCACCTCACTTTTAAGTAAGCCTAAAAGATCCCTTCCTTTTAGTCATTGTAGAGAGGATGATCTGTGGGGGGAAAATTAGATGTGTCTATCCATTTCCTCAATGGTTCCTTACCGATTTCATCAGTAAGGTTTTTGATGCCCTCTAAACAGGCGATGACCCCTATCGGTATCTGAATAGATTAGTTTTATTTGTCTTGTATGTTTTCTTAAAATTCATATACCGAAAAAATGGTACAGCTTAAATTTGGCGAGTTCTAGTATCTGTAGCCTATGTAATTTAGGGTAAGTAGTTTTATGCTGTGCGTTCCCGTCGTAACCAAAACTTTGTTTCTGAAAGCTTCATTGCTTTCCTTAAATAGTGGCTTACTCACCGCTCGCAAAAATGCACCTGCTGATGTTATGAGGCATTCGTTTTGTTTGGCATAATTTTGATGGATAAAACAATGCTTGCCGAAGACCGAAATTGGTCAACAATTTTAAATAATCGCTGACAGTCTTTACTGGTGCTACTATACGATGCCTCACGTTTGAATCAACAAAGCCCGCCAGATATTTTCCTTGTGAGAATTCATATATGCTATGAATTTTCTCAATTTGTAGAACCTATCCTCCAAAAACAACTGCAATAAAGGCAATGATATTAGGTAGTTTCGTTGTGGGAATATGAACCCCACTAATTTAGTATTTTTACGGGGTAGTTTTTAATTACTGCTTGCAATAGCTGTTTTGCTGTACTCAGATAGATCATCTAAAGCTTATCTGTTTGTGAATAGAGACTAGTGGCAAGTCATCTGTGTAGCGAGCTAATTCTGGGGCTAGTCCTAGTAGTGTCAATAAGTGCCAGTAACCTTTTAATAGCGTCTTGAGGATTCTTCTGGAGAATACCACCACTTTGCTGAAAGGGAAAAACTCACCATTATCTGTGGGTTGGAGAGTTTTTCCGAATGTTTGCATAGGCAGCGCCTCAGTCACCATAAAAGACACAGCATCAGCAACACGGCCATTGAATACTGGAGTTCAGCAGGGAAGTGTTCCCTTGTCCCCGCTCTTCCTCATATACATCAATGACCTTCCAAACGTATCCCAACACCTGAAACCCATGTTCTTGCTGATGACACGACTTATGTCATCTCTCACCCGTAATCTTGCCCACCCTCAACACCATTTGTGAATGAGGAGCTGATTAAAATATCGACTGGATGACAGCCAATAAACTTACGCTAACACTGACAAAAACTTATCTATATTATGTTTGGTAGCAGAGGAATCCGGAGAGCACAAATAACATTAAGATTGACAACACTCTAATTACCAGAAATCATGGGGGAAAATTCCTAGGCTTATACCTTGACAACAACCTGAATTTCAGCACCCATATCCAGCATATAGCCAAAACGTACCAAAACGGTTTGGGATCCTCTCCAAAGATACGATACTACGTCCGCAAAATGCCCTTCTCCACTACTATCCCACTCACTTATTTATCCAAACCTCACCTATGCTATTTGTGCTGGGGATCAACAGCAGCAACACACCTAAAGCAATAATAACCAACAAAACGCAGCATAAGAAATAATCACTAAATCCCATCCCTGGCACACACCCCCCCACTCTTCAAAGATCTAAACTACTCCCATTCAGTAACAACCACACTTACTACTTGTGCAATCTATTCTCCAGGGCCCTAAACTCCAATATCAACCTTGACCTAAAACGCTTTCTTGAACGTTGTGACAGAACCCACAGCATAACACCCACCCGGGGGGGGGGCCAGAAACAACATCCTACGACATTCCCACGTGTCCGACTAAACCTTACAAAAATTCAATTATGACAAAGGCCACTAAAATCTGGAAAACCCCCTGAGAACTCTAGAACTGCGACACATTCAGCACCTTACAAAACTACCATTAGAAAACATCTTATATAATCCCTGATACACCCCGTCAACAAACTACACGAATACCACCTGGTGGTTTCACACATACACTCGCCACTCATTTGACCCAGAAACAGAAATGGAAGAAGATTAATCTCGTCTTAAAATAATGAATCCTGTGAACTCCAATACTGAAACTATATACTGTGCCAAAACAAAAGCATTCACATTGCTAAACTCACAAACAAGTATTTAGTCACATAGCCAGAATACCAACTTACCTCATAATTCTTGTAATTATTTTACAATTAAGAAATAAAACTAAGTAATGCCCGGAATGCCTACCATGCTAAGCGTTCTAGAGTTACACTCTGTAATCACAATTTTAAACTACATTAAACCCAAACAATAACCAAATATCTGTAAACTCAGCATTTGAAATCCTTATAGAGAATAAACTTTGAATAAAGGAATTAAAAGTCCCAGTAATAGCAAAAAATTTACTTACTAAGATTTGTCTCATCAGAAAATTTGGGATAGCCAGAACAGGAACATGGCAATGCGCAAACGACCTAACCGCCGAGGAGAAGCCGCCACTTATATTCGACTGATAAGATGATAAAAAAGCTCCTGCAACATAATAAATACAAAATCACTCCACTGGATTTTAAAGAAAGCAACAAAGGCAAAACTGTGAAGCGACACATAGTGAACAACATCAAATAAAAGAAGTATGTATAATAACCACCTATGTGCACGGTGACAATGTCAGCCCGAAGGGTCCTACATCACAGCAGATCTATACAAGGAGATAGACACCTAGAGTTTTGCCCAGCAGTTTATCCTCCAAACCAGATGAGCAAGGGTGATCGAATTCTTCTTGGGCTACATCTGCTTCTTAGACAGAGAACAGTAGAAAGCCTTTTTGGGGGTAAAGTCTTCTCTTCGAGCTTTCTGGGATCTGCAATATTCCTAAGGAAACACTTGTTTGCCGGTTAATACGCATCCCCAACTTCGGGGGTAGATGAACTTAACACGCCACTGTGAATTACAAGGGTGATTTTGAAGGCTGTGTGGGCCCTGAGCCCAACTAGCCCAAAACCAGCGGACAAGAAGGCTAGACTATCCAGAAAAACGTAGTGCTCCTGTATCTACCTTTAGGAATTTATATCCCAGTTTCATTTAAAACATTGATTGGGCTTTAACACTTAGTTCTTTAAATTATCAAAGACATATCATAAGAAAGGTTATGAATAATTAACAGGCAAATATTTACCTTGAAATTTTCTGTCTTAATTGCAATTATTGCAGAGTGCCTCCTAAACAAATCGCCATAGGCATAAGATGTCATGGATGCCTCACCTTGGTTTGGTAAGATAAAGTCCTGATGACATGAATTGCACATCATCTGTATGCAAAATGTATATGCTGCATCCGCTGGTCAATATGAAAGCGATACAGGGAGTGTTCTCTTATCCCATCCCATAAAGACGGAAAGCCAATCATACATATGATCAATACACTGTACCCCCGTGGACATATCTATCTATTATAGTGTTTATTACTGTCTACCACTATATAGTCCATAAGCTATTGCTAACGTTCTAGCTGTTATTACCCCTCTGGCTTACGATTATCGAGGTGAGCTTCTAAACCACAAAAGTCAGTATGAAGAGGGCAAGTATCCCTTTGTGAGTATTTTTGAATTTTGGAAACGCTTCCAGCTGGGGAAAAATCAACTTTTGTGTTTTGACGCATGAAATTAGTGAGTTATATAGTACTCCCTCATGACGTTAAGAGCCGCGATATATCTCTCGTGTAACTAGTTTTGCACGGGAAAAGTTATAAACTGCTCATGACAGTCATCCTCTCCCAGTAGCGACGTCAGCTCAAAATAACCTCAGTTCGGCATAAAACCTAAGAGCATTTTCATAAAGATCTCGTCAATGATAGAACAGTGATAAAAAGCAAATATATGCTTATAACTGTTGTTTGCGAAGGTCTGAAGAAATAATATGGGGTCGTGTTATGAGAGTTGGGAATTGAAATAATTTTATTCGGCAGAAGTGATCATGAAAGAGAAAGACCTGCTCAATATTATGAGGTTCCACTGAAATGGAATCGTCTCCCATTCACTCTCTTCCTCATCCGAACTAAAAAATTTTTTTTTTACCTGAAGAGAACCTTCGCTTAGCAAGAGGGGGAACCCAAGAAAGAGTAGTAATGATGCCTTGGAAGAGGAGCAGTCACTTTGTGGGCGGCTGGTCTCCCATCCACTGGGACCGGCAATCGGCTCGACTTGCTCTTGTGGGAGTGTTACGGTCTAAGATACATCGGAGACACAGACTGATCTGCATAATAAAATTAGCGAAAGTTTATTCTTATTCCTTTTGTTTTAGTGTCATACTAGACCAAATTATAACTCGAGCGATCTTTTAATAAAAATGTTGCTGTTAAATAAAAAACTTGGGAGAAGCTAAGCAATCCGGAATATACGCATCTCAAAATGATTTTTTATTCTTGTAACGTTGAGAACTTAATAAACATATACTTAAAAACTGTTTGACTGTAAAAAATATTGATTAAGAAAAGGAGTGCTCACCTTCTATCTTCCTGGCCCGCCCCCCGGAATCACTCTTGGAGTAAGGCCCCGCCCCAACTGAAAATTGCTGCAGTTTTTAAGAAAACATCATTCAGAGCAATAACCTGGTAAACTCACCTGTCCCGCATCTCCAGCGATTAGCTGTGACATTCGCTACACACACCTCAAATTTATACATACCCGCAGAATACTACAGGGGAATGAGTGATGAGCTGTGTATCTGAGGTACAATCGCCTGCAAAGGTGGCATCTCGAGCTGGGGAGACGAGCCATAGCTGTAAAAACACACACGCTCATATTTATAATTATTATTTTAAATTATAGATAATATATTAACCCCATAGATAAGAATATTTACCTGCACAAACTCAGCTGGAACTTCTTGAGTGGCGGGAAGAGCACCTTTCGCCCCTAACGAAAAGGTGAGCGTATTTATAGCTCAGTTTTAGGACAGCGTGCTCATAAGGTGCTTAATTTTCCCCAAAGAAGAATTACGGTTTTTCACACATCAGTCTCTCCTCTATTTACACGAGAACTTTTAAACAAAAACCCTGCAAGTCTATATATAATCAATATAACTAGAAAAATTTTTCTATAGTCAATAAAGTTAAGAGGGATAAAATATGGAAGAAACATCATTGTCCCCGAACGAAAATATAAGAATTTAGACCGGCAAGTAGGGAGATTCATGTAAATGCCATAGTTCATGTGAATTTCCCATTTGTATAAAAGCCGAGCGAGGGAATGAATTAATTTATAGATCTGTCCATCGCCAAAACTAAATATTCTTAAAAAGAATATAATAAAATATATTTTCCCTCAAAATAAAATAAATTAAATAAAATAAATAGCCATCAGCTGGCAGAAAGTGGCGGAGCCTCGTCTCTAGTCCCTGTGACCTACATTTTACCCACCGCCACCTGGCGTAGTGGCCCCGCCCAGGAAGTGAAACTGGCGTAATATCCAGGACGACCTTCACTGCGGTCGGCTAATTTTCTATGGTCTCCTGCGGAGAAGGATGTGCTGGCATTGAAATCTTCATCTCCTGGATAAACTCCCCCCTCCCTCTGTTTGAAAAAACGAAATTTTATATATAAAAATGAATCTTCTACAAAAACGGCTCATTTGAGAAGGGAAATTGACAAGGCTGTACCTTTACAGAGGAAGAGTTGAATATTTTCAGAGAGCCTGCAAAATACTAGTTTTGCTTGGTTTTGAGCGGGGCAGGCAAGAGCATCTGTGAGCGTTATGTCAGAAATATGCCATGATCATTCGCTAGAAAAATCAATTTCCAGTCTGGATGATAAAACTCACCCTTTGAAACAAATCACCTCTCATAGTGAAAAAATCATTTAGTGAAAGGTCCGCATAACCCGGCGGATTACCAAATCCCCCTTAGACGACAATAGCTCTCTGTATATAATTGATGACCTTTTTTAATGAAGCAGTTAAGAGTGATATTATAGCAAATATATTTACTAGAGGAAGACACGAAGGCAAATATCCGTAATTCATATCTCAAAATTTATTTCCACAAGTACAATACGCTCGCACGATCACGCTAAATTGTAGCCAATATTTTTTAATAAGATCAACGAGATCTGTCTCAGTTGGAATTTCTCGGGCTGACAAATTTATGGAAAAATCAGCCCCGAAATTTGTTGAGATATATCCGTCACGTCACTGCGGAGTAAATACGGCAATCTTCTGGTTGATTAACCTCATCCAGAAAATACCAATTACAAGCTTCATTACCGGAGAGGGCAACTGTGAAACTGTATACCATTATAAAAAAAATGGCCTTCAATTCACATAAAAGGAAAATATAGAAAAATAAATAGAAGACAACAATAGCCCCGCTGGCTTTCCTGGATGATAACAAACTTTTAGAGCGCTAGGGAGAAAAACGCCTCAATAACCTTATTAAGACGTAGTATATTATCACTCATCTCAGAGGCCTATAATTTGCATAAAATTGCAGAGCCTCTGCGATATTCCAGAGGAAAATCCATAGCCGCATGCCCCTCGCATTATATCACCTGAGGACTTGGCGGAAAATTACTTTAATACATTCCCACATGCGGCATTAAATATATTGTAATGCATTGATGTCTTTTTCAAGGTTAATGAAGGCGGTAGGACTAGTCAGAAAAAACTCAAAAGCGTCTTGTCAGCTTTTAAGACATATTAAAGAAAGCCCTCACCCTTCCGACGACTTCGAGATTACACACGACAAGGGACCGAGTTTAATAACTTCCTCCTTCTGAATTACCTAAAAAAAAAAATAAAAGATTATAACAGTACATTCTCGGACACTAAGGCTGCAATAGCGGAAGGACTAGCTATTCGCACGCTTAAGCAAAGAAACTACCGCTATATGACTTTACAAATTTCTTTAAAATATATAGAGGTATTTAACCAGCCAGAGTAGAAAACTAACCACTCAACACCTCATACCTCTCTCAAGAAGGTCAAACTCCACAACAAGTACATTCTCTGAGTCTTCCTCGAGACATTCGTCCGGCAGTTTGGGCTAATGTATTTAAAAGCCCAACCTCATCATCCTCGGTACATAGTACCACGACTGACTCCTGGAGCGCTGAGCAGATAAACTATCCACCGGGGGATATTTCAACAAGATTATTGGCCCTAAAACACCGCAGAAATTTTTAAACACCAATCGGTAGATAATTCACAAGTAATCCCCTCATATTCACAATCGACCTGAGGCGGGGAAAAATACTCGGGCAATTTTACGCTCAGGAATTAAAGAAACAACTCTACCTGAATTTTTTATTCCCATTAAAATATTGAACGGAGAAGAAAAACTGACGGCAGTAGAGAATATCAGGTAAGGCTGGTGGGATATCCCCGAAGTGCAGATAGCTGGGTGCTCGAGATAGGACATGCAAAATGTCAGACAGGGTAAGCCCCTGGCAGAGAACCTAGAGAGTTATTAATATTAAATTAAACCAACTTCCCCCCACTGAAGCTCGCAATCGTATTATTAATGAATTAAAAAAAAAAGGAATTAAATTTGCATCTGAGATATTTCTAAATTTCTTAAGAAAAATCAAAGAGTAGAAACCGACTATTTTGAGCAAATTAAAGAAGTTTCAGAGGAGACATTCTCCCCGTTGCCCGGTAAACGCACTCCACTTTATAAAAAACAAAATATTCTTCTTTACGAAATCGTGGAGGAGCCATCATAATTACACTCTTACCTCTGGACAGCGTGGAGGAGCCATCTTAACTACACTCTTACCTCTGACACGTGAGGAGCCATCTTAACAACACTCATACACCTGACGCGTGGAGTAGCATCTAACTACACTTTTCTTACACTCTGTCAGCGTGGATGAGCCATCTTAACTACACACGACCTCCGGGGGGGGGGGGGGGGGGGGTGGGGGGGGGGGGGGGGGGGGGGGCTGGTCAGCGTGGAGGACCATCTTAACTACACACTTACCTCGGTCAGCGTGAGGAGCCATCTTAACAACACTCGTTACCTCTTGTCATCGTGGAGGAGCCATCTTAACTACACTCTTACCTCTGGTCACGTGGAGGATGCCATCTTAACACACTCTTACCTCTGGTCAGCGTGGAGGAGCCATCTTAACTACAACTCTTACCCTCTGGTCAGCGTGGAGGAGACATCTCAACTACACTCTTACCTCTGGTCACTCACTGATTGTAGTTTTAAATAGTAACAAATAATCGAAATGGTGGTATAGGAAATTTGTCTATCATCCCTCGGTTAACCGCCGAAAAAATATATTTTTAAAAATGGAAACAAATATCTTACCCACTCCTAAGCGCGAATCTCCGTTTACCCGCCATCGCATAAGCAAACCGCACCCACCACTAGGTGCTTAGGAAGGAATCCTCCAGCCTCTCGAGAGTGAAAGTGAAGCCAGCCCAAAGCAAGTGATGAGAAGGTCAGGACCGGCCCCGTGTAGCACACTCGCCCACTAAGGGTAATGCCGCTCGCGCCACCACCTCCCACGTGCGGGCAACCGTCTGACCTCTTTGTTTGAAGAACGGGAAAGTCCCCCATAAAAAAAAACAAATAAGCTCGCACACTGTAATGGCGGCTGCGTCGGTGGCGGTGGCGGCTGCAGTGGAGGGCGTGCCTGCGGCAGCTGCTGCGATGAGTCCTAAGAGTAAAAAAAAAAAATCCGAACAGAAAAATAATAATAGGCAAAAATAAACTCCCCGCGGAAATACTTTTATCTTTAATATCAAGAAAAACAATAGTCCTTTCTCCTCGCCTGAGGACTCTTCCCCAATTTAAATGAAATACATGATCTGTATTCACGAGAGAAGAATACCATACGCGAAATCCTGCCTGAATCTTTTCAAAGAAAATCTTTTATTCGCTGGGATAAGAAAGGTATTTTTTCCCTCCATACCATAATTTAAACATCTTACAAATCATTAAATCTTTGACAAGACAGTCGAGCATACATCGATAAAAAACTTTTGCCCGTTGTAAAGGGAATTAGTAAACCCTTTATTAGATAGAGCCAAGATTTATATAAAATCACAGGTGAGAAAACAATTATTAGGCAGTTTTTTATGTTTAAAAAGAGCTCGTGAAAAAAAAGCCGCTCTGGCTAGCCTATTGAAATTTAAGCTTTCATAAAGTCGAGAGAAGAGCTATGCCGCTTTAGTAAATTCAGGACAAGGATAGAGACAAATCCTTCTCGAAGAGCTATTCATAAAAAAAAAGGACCAGCCATCAGTTGATTAACCAGAGAATTAATCTCCCTGAATGAAGAAGGAGAAAAGGACCCCCAGTTTTCGATATTATTACATCAATTAACGGCAAGATGAAAGATTTATCAGCAAGTGTTTACAAGGCTGTGTGTACAAATTTATGCACCTACGAATCCTCAAATCAATTGCCCCATGAGCAATTTACCTAAACTGTTGATGACATTGAAAATTATATGACAATTTTTACTCAAAAGAACTGACGGGCGCCGAATTTAGACCGCATAGACTATGCAACGCTGATTTCCGGATATGATAGAAGCTTTTTTGACGGGCCCAAACCTTGTATAAACCACCTTAGACGAATGTCGACCTAGAGCAGTCCCAATACCCCTACAACCCACCCGCAGGATTGGGAGGCAACAAGCAACGGTATTAAACCCCGTCGCCGACGTACCGATAAACATTATCCGTCCTCTCCTCAGCATGTACTCTAAGGAACCCAACTGTTGAGAAAGAAAGGAATATAAATTACCAGAAATTTTCGGGGAATAACGGACGAAGAATTCCTGGAATATGGGGATTGTTATCGTGGTATCCCCACAAACGCTACTTCTGCTCGTCCCTACGAGCCGGCACTTTCACTCTGGGGAAAAAAGTCCATTTTCCAAATTGAGCGAAAACACGCTAATCCTCCCGTTTGGGGGGAAAAAACCCCCGTCCAAAGGCTTCGATCGGGCACACCCGGGAAATTGTCCAAAATCACCCCCACCATGCACTACACCCACGATGCAGCCGGAAGGAATTTTTTAAGACCGAACCTTGGCGGCGCTAATTATGCCAGTTCTCTGCGGGTCCTTGTCTTGAAAAGAATTGCAAAAGCGCAACAGCAATTAGAGCTAGTCCTTCGACACGCATTATGTACGCGGTTTGAGCAAGGACACCTACAGAATCTGACGAATTTGTTTAAATTATGTCTGGTGTTCCCCTTGGGACGGGCGGTGATAGCCAATGGCAACATCAAACGTAATGATACCCCAGTACATTGGCATAGCAGAAAACAAGCCGATGAATGGCACACTGAATACTCCCTCTCATTACCATATATCAAGAACAATTACGGAAACGGGAAATTCATACTGCTTGCTTGTACGTCAGTGACCCCATACTTGACAGTACCTAAAATCATTCCTAGAAAGGGTTGAGGTGGAAATTGAATGCGGCGCCCCCCCGAAGCTCTAGAATGGAAATACTACAGCTGTCTGTGGAGAATCAAGGCACCTAGCAGCAACGGCGGAGAAGCATTTGGCGGTGGTGGTGCAGTGGTGGTGGCAGCAAGCAGTGCCACTTGTGCTGATGTCAGTCCAGCCGGAGGATTGGAACTAAAGAGACAGTGGCCTGCGTGAAATGGACCAGCCGATGGGGTCGAGGTCCACTTCACGCGGATAACGCAAACGACAGCACATTATGTGGATATTTTAATTCCCTTAACTGCTGTACTAAATAACAAAAAAAAATTTAAAGTCTTCAAACTAAAGTATTTTTTAAGCCTTTAAAAAAAATATATATAATGACAATATTTTGAATTTGCCTCATACTGCGTCTGTCCCCACCAACATGGACAGAGGGGGTCCGGGAAATATATCTATTTGAGCATTTTAGAAAATATTGACATTTTCGACAATACAGCTTTGGCCTTCCAAAATAATACTACTGCGACGCCTTTAAATTCATCCTTGAACTACGAAATAGCCTTGCATAATGTTTTGTAACCCAAAAAATTCATGTTCTAAACAAAGAAACGATGCCGAAAGCGGCATAAACATTATACAAAATCACATTACTGAAACAGGAATAAGTACAGAAGCAGTAGTCCACCACTTTCCAACCAAAAAAAAGAATTGTGTTTATCGAGACGAAACCAGCCATATTATTGAAGGAAATTAATCGACAGCTAACAGCTTATTTAAAAAAAAGCCTTATAGAGATAATTATTCGGCACATTTCCCGAAAAGGGAAATTACTCAATTATGATCTGGAATTGGAGGGATTTAGTTTCACGAGAAAAATCGCAAACCTTTACGGTAAAAACCACAGCTGCCACTTATTTAAAGCTCAGTTTAAACCCGAGAATAGCTCGGGTGCTGGGCTTAGCAGCGCTGAAAAATATTATATATAATTCTAGTGAGGCGTGTCCCGAGGGGGCTCCCTCCCCAAGCAGATGCCCCATTCAAACCTGATCCCCGCCGATTGATTAAGATTTTAATATAATAGTGATTTGTGGAACCGCCAATACACGGCCAAGAAAAATAGTTCAGTTAGTCAATAATCTGGATGCTTTCGCCTTTCAGGAGAGTTAGTCAAAAGGCGCTCATTCCCATGATTTACAAAACCTCTATGCATAACTAAATTAGATAAAATAGTCTATCAAAATGACAGATCAGTTTTGGTCGTAATCTGTCTTTTGAAAGCGGTCATTCCGCTACCGTAGTGTTTACAATGTAAGAGCCATAAATAAATAGAACCAACTCAGCGTAAAAATGGTTATTGTTTCTCTAACAGCCAAACATGCTTACCCTTTCAAGGGCCCTCTGAGTAAGGGACTTTCCGGATTTAATTCTCCCTAACCCCCCATTAGGGGGCTGGTCTGGGGATAATACATAACTTTTCACGCGTCATAACAGATCCCTAGGTGGGGATTTTTTATCGGCATAAAACGGTCTAGCTTAAAAGACTTTATCTTTTCTTTTTTAGAAGTGGCTGCCGCCAAGTGCTGTAGAATTTGGAACTAAAATGCTCGATGATATTCAGTCTGAAAAACAGACATGACAGCTGCTCTTAAATCTCACGGATAGAATGCTTTAAAAGGAGCGGGCAAAGAAAGTTTTTACAGGTGGCAGAGTAAAAAGGGGGGTAAGCGACGGGGGAGAATAATAAATGCAGGTTAAATTTAAACGCCGACGAAGTCATGTTGGTTATAAAACCGATGTTTCTCTCTCGTATAAACAGCTGCTTAATAGCATGGCGGTGTCGGGCTGAAAACGTGGACTCAAAGTCCCGATAAATGATTATACTTCAAGCGACATTAATCAAATCCCGCGACCGCATAGACTGGAGACAAGTTGAGAGTTTCCATAGCTCGCCACCAGAGTTTTTGTACTCTACCAGTTAAACCTTCCTCTCTCTCCAGAAATCTAAAAATAATTTTCTAGAATTTAAAATTCCTGGCGTTCCCGGAGCATTTCAAGATTTTAGGCAAAATAGTTAAGAATTTAGAGATGACTCTAACAAGGCTGATGGGCAAAGTCCACAAGGAGACACAAGCAACGGGCCATGACAAACATGGTCTATCAATACTTATTTAAAAGTGTCCAGGTGTTTTTCTGGGGCGAGCAAATAACGAAAAACAAATTCTAGTTTTAATAACTGGTCATTTATTAAACTCGCAGCTCAGAAAAACGAAGCCCAGTTGCCGAGTATCGCCTGACTGGGGTATCTCTAGCCTGACATTAAAGGAGGAGATGGATAACTAAATTGGTTCGATACAGCCTATTTGCCTGACATCGGCAAAAGAACTAGACCACAGATCCGACAAAGCATGAAAAAGAACAGGGAATAACTCTGTGATTTCCCTTGGCTCTGGACATATCCACTCTGGACCCAATATCTTCTTGACAAAATCGATTTAAAATTAGCTGAATTATCCCCACAACAAGGAACTCTGAAACACAGACGATGTTGCCAGCACATACCAGCTCCATATTATTACGCTAACTATGGCGTAATAGGGTATACCCATATACATGCACTTATATGGCCTTGACAAGTCCTCTAGCTTAGACGCAAAGCCGATAATATATACTTTTAATCGCACCAAAGTAAAAATTAATGTCTGTTCCACAATCACACGAGCCTCCTAATAGATCAGCCATGGGTTCATGTAATCCCGCCAAAAATTTCATGGTAAGCTTTTGCCCATGACAGCCAATGCAGGACAACAAAGGAGAATGTTCTATATTTTGATCATGGTGATCTAGCCAGTTTATCTGTAGTATTAATAATAATACAGATTTATCAGCATAAGCAGTGATTTCCCCATCTTATAGGTAAATTATATATGAAGCAATTAACTCTCTGGGCATTGAGGAAGAAACTTTAATTCTCTATGAATCGAATTTGCCTCGGGCGAACCATCAATATTTTCCAATTTAACAGACAGCCAAGTGCAGACGCTCTCCCGATTGAAAAATCTGGTAACTTGAGAATTGAATTACAGTTCTCTAGCCCGCACCTCCATAAAAAGGTAGTTTTATTATTTGCTCAGACCACTAGTGTTTTATCCATCGACCAGAATAGATCTGTTTCATTGTGATGTACGAGCATCAATAAAAAATGAATATGCGTAGAAATAAATAATCGATTAATTCCTGGCCCTACGGCCATAAAGACCATATAATGGCTTAAACCCTAAATCCTCCAACAGCCCATACGAATATATGGCAAACCCTCAGCCCGGCCCATATAGCTTATAAGCAAATCTTCTACCTTATCTTACAGATCAAACTAAATGGGTCATAATAATTTCTCTTCTTACTTGTAAAAAGACAAAAATTCTAACCATCATCTTTACCTATACGGGAACAAAACAGAGAATTAAAGGCATAATTTTAAAAAATTATTCATAACAAATAAAAATAAAAATATATATATTGATTAATCCGGCAGACCACAAAGTGAAATTTCACTCGACATTCGTCTAACTGTTATGATGTTTATTTCATAAAGCAAGCCCTATGTTGGATTAGCCACGACGATACTAATTACAAAAAACAAAAATTTATCTGGAAAAATTCGCTTTTTAACAATGACAGATAAGTGAAAGCATATGCTATAGAGAATATTAAAAGTTGCCTCACTGTGAAATAACATTTTGCCTAAGTAGTCAAGTTACATTTGTGCTCCCTCTGTGAGGAAGTCACCTCTGACTAGGGTACCCCCCAAATACCCTCCTGGCAATTGAGGTCGATTTTTTTTTTTATTTCCCCCCTCTGAGCTGTATATAAGAGCCCGCTGAAGCTGTCTTCCCCGCAAAAGATTGAGGCTGACCTCTCATAGCCTTTACTCTCATCATGGTGAAAGGAAACAGCCATTCTCGATTCAGTAAAGCGAGACATTTATATTGTTAAAACTTCTCTTTGATTATTAAACGAAACAAAACGAGTTGCAAAGACTTATAATATTTTTAAAAGTTGATCTCTTATTCACAGTTTATACCCACAGGACCAGTCCTAATATATATGTAAATGATATAGCTTAAACGGCGGAGAATGGCAACTTCCTCTTTTAAACTTAACGAAACAAACGAGCGCAAAAGACTTACAAAATTTTAAGTTGAGTCCTCCTTTTTCTTCAACTTTTTCCTGGCCAGTCAGATTTTGAAAAGATTTGATTTTATCGGCTGGAAGATTGGAAGGGAAGGAACACGCCGGCATCAAACTCCTACACCCGGATGTCAATGTGACTGATAGCAGGAAACGCAAACATAGACTTCCTCAGGAAAGGGTATGTCTTCCCTATGTTTTCCCTCCTTTGGTAATTATATACGACTCCCCCTCCTTTATTTGAAAGAGATAAATATGTTTCTCTTTATACTTACAGCTGTGGAAGATTGGAACAGTTCACTGACTATAGAGTAAAGCAAAAAAAAAAAAAAAAAAAGAGCCTATGGAGAAAGAAACCAGTTCATGACAACAATGAAACGCAGAGCCCTTCCCTCATGTCATCTGATGACCTCGTTGTGGACCTCTCAACGCTTGCTCCTGCTCAATCCTGATGACTCTTGTTGAAGGTCCACCTTCCGCAGCAGGTGCTGAACAAACTGGCGACCTTAAGCGGCCCCTAACAACCAGTCGGAGAAGGAAGGGAAGCGCCCGAGTGTAAAGGCAGCAGATGGAGTAAAGGCAGCAGATGGAGTACAGGCAATGAGATGACGTACCTGAAAAGGAAAACATTTTCGAGTCGGGAGTTATCATCTTACAGAAAGGAACAGGAGGAGCGCAGTCATTCAGTCTACCCACTAAAACTTGCACAGTTTCACCCCTTGCTCGCACTAACGAACTTTACAGCTTTTGCCCTTTTGTAATGTAATTAATAAAAATATTGCCAACTTCTGATTTTTATTTTATTTACATAATAAACTATATAATACATCAACTCTAGTCTAACATAATATAAACAATAACACAACACTTACGCCTCACCCCATCTGAGAGTGGGTAAGAGGAAAAAATATATGTCAAAGTTCCTATAAGAGCTCTATCACAAAAGGTCATTCCCTAGAAGACCTTTCTCACTCTTTAAGCCTCCCCCACCTGGAAAGAATCTAGCAGCCACGAGAAAAACGGTACCATAGTACCTGGAAGAACCATTATTTTTGCTGCTGTAACGGGCGACGCTCACGATTATCAGGCTGCGCTCGCTCTCCGTGTACATCGGGGCATCTTTGTGAAAAAAGTATAATAACCTAATGTTTCAAAGTGAAAACAAAAGGTCCCTCAATAGCAAATATATTTATTAGTTACCATTACATTGTTTTATTCCTCCTCTCCCGCAGAACAGCAAGCTTCTAAGGAGCATGAAACACGAGCCTGGCGGAAGATCTACCTCTCTTGCGTCGATGCTTGACCCTGGGAAAAAATCACCTACTGTGTATTTCCTCTTCCCCCCAATGATTTGCAACTGACTCTCATCTCTAGTTCCTCATCTTCCTGCACTCCCTTCTGTCAGTAAAACTGCTATAGCTCCCTCGACTCCTCCACTTTGTCAACTGTATTTACTTTAAATAATTTTAAACTTTGTTTCTCCGGCACTGGATGACCATAGTATACAGAGTGAATAGGCCACTAAGTAAAAGCGCTTATCATCAAATGAGCTAAGACCCGTTTCCCCTAGTGGTAGATAGTGGGTCAATGAACCTTTTACATTCTAATTTGACTATATAGGGGAAGGTAAGTTAGAACCGACTTCCAGCACACTTCTAAAGTTATTATGATTCATAATTGTTGTTCAGACTGATAACTCCTTCGCAGCGATAGTGTTGTTATTATCTGCTAGAAGGATGCTATACATTTTGTGTTTAATGCAGACTATTTCTGAATAGGCGGTCCCCCCACCTCACTTTTAAGTAAGCCTAGAGAGATCCCTTGATTCCCCCCCCTTTGAGTCATTGTAGAGAGGAATGCTCAGTGGGGAAATTTATGTGTCTCACCATTTCCTCAATGGTTTCCCCCCCTTACCGATTTTCATCAGTAAGGTTTTTGATGCCCTCTAAACAGGCGATGACCACTATCGGTATCTGAATAGAATAGTTTTATTTGTCTTGTATGTTTTCTTAAAATTCATATACCGAAAAAATGGTACAGCTTAAATTTGGCGAGTTCTAGTATCTGTAGCCTATGTAATTTAGGGTAAGTAGTTTTATGCTGTGCGTTCCCGTCGTAACCAAAACTTTGTTTCTGAAAGCTTCATTGCTTTCCTTAAATAGTGGCTTACTCACCGCTCGCAAAAATGCACCTGCTGATGTTATGAGGCATTCGTTTTGTTTGGCATAATTTTGATGGATAAAACAATGCTTGCCGAAGACCGAAATTGGTCAACAATTTTAAATAATCGCTGACAGTCTTTACTGGTGCTACTATACGATGCCTCACGTTTGAATCAACAAAGCCCGCCAGATATTTAAACTTTCCCCTGACACCCCTGAGGTTATGTGACCCCCCATTATCACTTCTTTTCCTGTCATTATCCTGGAATCCGGCAGTGTTCCTAGATCGACATGAATATACTACTGTTAAAGTACTTGCTTTCCTCTGTTTCTGTCTTGAGGAGTCCTAACTTCAACAAACCTTTTTTCCTACTTAAAGATGCGAGCTGTTATGCAATAGGTTCTGTGCTCATAGTAAAGTCGTCAACCACTGACATATTCCAAACCATATGTTACTTTTCCACTAAACTCATACGTCACCAGGAAAAACTACGGCGCTATATTTGATGAGGCATTAGCTCTGGTGGTGATGTTAAAACATTTTGACGTATATCTGGGCACTTCTCAGTTTTAAATTACTGTATTCACAAACCACAACCCTCTTACATTAATACTATGAATTCAAAAACTGCTAGGATAATGAGATGGACTTTTCTTATCCAGCCTAATGCTAAAAGTAGTCGTTGTAATGTCATAGTAAACACTCTCTCGCGTCTTTGATTGCAAAAGAAAAATTAAAATTAACATCATTTTGTGCCCAGATACTTGGTTGCTTGTTACTTTCGTTAAATTCAGTAGAGTAACACAACAAAAAGGCATAATACCGTGAAAAGAGCAGCGGTGTCCTCTGTTCTGATGAGTGATTGATAGAGACAGTTGAACGTTGAGCTCAGGTGTGGTCTGATTAACATTTACCTGAGAGTCGCACTGTCCATTGGCCAGACTCCCCCACACCTCACATTTTTTCAGGTCACTCCACAACTTTATTCCATTTCCAGTTTATCAGAGTGGAATGAGATCTCCCATCAGTCTCCATAGAGTGCTATGCTTGTGCAGTCATGCTCATCTGGATATATGTTCACCAATATAACGCCTGCTTTGCACCAGTATATGTGTTCTACAGTGATACAGACACTGGATAAAGTTTACTTATTCAATGTGCATACTACATATTAAATGATTATATTACAAGTGAAAATGTAGTGACTACCAAAACCACCAAAACATTACTTATCAATAACCAAAAATATACACTTCTCAAACTACTTTCACGGAAACTTACATCTCAGCCACCAAAACTGCATCTCAGTAACAAACAAAATTATACTTTAACAAGCCAATCTCAGCAAAACATATGTTTCAGTTACAAAAATTAAATGTCAATCACCAAAAAATTACATCTCACTCACCAAAAAATAAAATTCTTCATGATCACCAAAAAAATTCATTAAATTCCTCCAAAATTACATCTGAACTTCCAAAAGTTACATGTCAACAACGAAATTACATTGCAAACAAAAATACTTCTTACTAAAAAAAATTCATGATCAAAAATTACTTAAACAACATCAAAAATATACGACAGTAACAAAAAGTACATCTCAATTACCTAAGAAAATACTTCATGACCCAAAGCTTACATCTCATTTCACCAAAATTACATAACAATCACCAACATCAAAATCAAAAAAGAATTTAAAATTATGTACCATTAATTACTTTTTTTCCCCAAAAAAATTTACATCATTAGCGCAAAAAATTGCTTCCCCAACCCACCAAAAAAATTTTATTCAAAAAACAAAATTTAAACCTCTAAATTAAAAAAAAAAGTTAAAATTTTTTAAAACTTTTTCAAAAAAAATTTCATCATGATCACCCAAAAAAACTACACCACAATTCCCAAAAATATTATAAATGACACGAAAATTACATAAAGTTTCACCCCAAATTACATCATAATCGTCATAAGGTCTTGAAACCCCAAAAAAAAATTATATTACAATCACCAAAAAAAATTCCATTAAAAAAGCCCCACCAATAATACATCATGAGCACCAAAAATTCAATTAAAACCAAAAAAATACATCAGAACACCAAAATTAAATTTATAGCACCAAAAATACAAAAAAAAACTGCGGGAAACATCAAAAAATTACACTCCAACACCAAAAATTACTCAAGAACATAAAAATTTAACATGAGTGAACATTAAAAAGGTGTAAAAAACCGACAGGAAGTTAGGTAAACCCCCAAAAATTGCAAAAATTTAGGTATTTTTATTTCAAAACGTTTCGCCCTACACAGAAGGCTTCTCAGTCAGTACAGAAAAGTTATAGAAGAAAAGAATACTTGAAGAAGATGTAAAAACCATCAGCCCATCCCCTGAAACTCGACTGAAAAAGCCTACTGTGTAGGCAAACTTTTCGAAATAAAGATACCAACTTTGCATATGTGTTTTACCAAAACGCATCAAAATTACATCTTTATCCCCAAAAATTTTTTCATTTAAATTTAAAAAAAACCAAATTTAAATCATAAACCCAAAACATTTATAAAATTTTCTTTTTAAAGTATTTCCCCACATCCCCAGCAAAATATTAAGTAATTCCCAACACCAAATAAAAAATCTCACATTTAAACGGGTCTCCCCTTTAAGACGGGCCGGGAAAAAACACGTTAAGGATTTTCCCGAAATCATAAAACTTAAATTAAAAAACAAATCGGGATACTGCTGGAGTTAGAACCCATGGCAATGAGTGGTAAAGTTCCAAAACCTTTGAAAAAACACGGGGTCACCCGGGCCCTAAAAATAACCAGTGTGAAAGTCACGGGTTTCATTTTGGCAAAAAAAACCAGTTTGAAAAGTCACTGGGTCAGCCGGCAAAAATACCAGGGGGAAAGTCACTGGCACCCGGGGCAACAATACGTTTCACCCAAAACAAGATATATTTGACACCATAGAGGGGTTTAGCAGGCCCCTTTTTGCCCAAAAAAAGGGCAAGTTTTTAGACAAAGGGGTTTAAAAAACGTTTAAGATGAAGTTTTGAATACAAAGTAGAAATGGGTAAGGAGAGGAGGGTTTGAGGAAAAAAGTCCCTCACCGGAAAACGTTTCCTTTAATAAATTTTTCCCAATTTCATAATTCCTAAATCTTCGTTGAATCCCCGGGTCACATCGTCATATGAATCAAACTCAATTTCCCTCAAAGCTTAGTGGAAAAATAAACACAAATGCAGTAAAAGTGATTTTTTAAATTGAAAACTTTCGCCCATGCAGGGGGAATTTAATCGAGTAAAAATAGCCCTAAAGGATCACTTTTTTTTGCATTTCTTTTAATTTTCCACCCATGGGGTATTTTAAAACCCTTTTCTTCTCTTCAGATTGCAACAGGTTTAAAAACGAATTTCAACACATTGCAACACGGCTGAAAAACGATTGCAAAAACTGTTTCAAATAACCCTTTCCCGAAGGAGATGTAAAAGTTTAGATTTTGTGCTTCCGGGAAGTTAAGATTTTCTTTTTTCTAATTCATTTTAAGGGAAAAAAAGTTAGCGCTGGTTTGTGGAGAAACTCGAAAATTATGTTTATAAAAAGTTAAAAAAAATTTGATTGAGAAATATAATGATTTTTCAAGTTAGTGAAAAAGTAGTTTTGGGGTTCAACATGTAAATTTTTATGATTGACAAGTAATTTCAGTCACGAGAAATAATTCCGGTTTATTATGATTAATTTTTTTTGTTGAGTAATCTTTATAGTGCTCAGGGTAAAATTTTTTTTTTGCTATTTTAATTTTTTTGGGGCTTAAATATTTTTTTTGGATTGAATGAAATTTTTTAAAAAATTAATTTTTTTTAAAATTTCGTTTTTAAAATTTTTTGGGGTTAAAGATAAATTTTCTCGTGATTGTGGTCTAATTTTTGGGTCATGAAGTAAAATTTTTTTCCCGATGGAGAAAAAATTTTTATGTTCTTGGTGGGAACCTTTGATGAAAGTGATGAAGTTTTTTTGGGGAAATGGTTTTGATAATGTGTAATTTTTTTTGGGTTCCCGAGACGTAAAAATTTTTTTTAAAGTTTAAATTTTTTTGATATTCATGTGAAAAAATTGGTGATGGAATGTTAAATTTCCCCATCTTCCATAATAAAAGTTTTTTTTTAAAAGAGATTCAAATGTTTTAAAGCTGGGTTTTTCAAGTAATTTTTTTTTTGGGCGAGACAGAATTTTTTTTTTGAAATTTTAGTGGCAAAAATGTTTATGGGTATCATGATGAATTTTTTCTGATCAGAAAGAAAATTTTGGGGAAAAAGAACCCTTTCCCTTTTGTAATTTTAAGAAGTTTTTGGGTTTTTGAAATTAATTTTTTGGGTTTGAGATAGAATTTTTCTTGATACAATTGTTTTTTTTTGGGGATCAAATGAAATTTTTTTTGGTGATAGAAAGTATTAATTTTTTTTGTTTTTGGGGCAATAAATGGTTTAATGAGATGTTATTTTTGGTGGGTTTTCAAGTAATTTTGGTTATTAGAATTTTTGGTGATTGAAATAACTCTCGGAAAAAGTGGTTTTACTGATTTTTTTGGGGGTTTGATGTTTGGGTTTTTTTGGGGATTGTGTTTCTTATAAAATAATTTTTTAATGAATGAGATGTAATGTTTTGGCGAAAGATGATAATTTTTTGGTTTCACCTTAAATTTTTTCAGGCTGAGAGAAAATTAAATTTTCCCCCTAAAGTTTTTAAGACATCACAAAATTGGAAATTTTTTTTTGAAAATCCCCAAAAGTTAAAATTATTCTTTGAGTAATGGGAAAATTTTTTTAAAAAAATTTTAAAGAAAATTTTTTTTTGTGTAAAAAAAAATTTTTTTTTGTAAAAATTTTTTTTGTGTAATTTTTTTTTTGGGGGGGGGAAAGAAACAAGTAAAAAATTTTCGAGGAAAATTTAAAAGAAAAAAAAACACCAATTATTTTTTTTTTATTTTAGTGATAATATGTGTAATAAAAATTTTTATAGTAAATTTAAATTAAAAAAAGTAAACTTATTTCAAAGGGAGTTAATGATTAAATTTTTTTTAGGGGAGTGAAAAGTGACAGTGGGAAAAAAAAAACATGGTTTTCTTCGAACTTTAAAAAGATTTTTTTTTTAGAGAAGTGAATGTATGATATTTTTTTGGGAAATGAAAGTGTATTTAATTTCATGAAATTTAAATAAAAGTCCCGATGTTTTTTCCCTGGTAAAATGAAAAAAAGTTTTTAATTTTAAAGAAAAATTAAAAAGTAATGATTTTCATGTAATGAAATGAGCGTCTGAAGAAAGTTACTGAAAGAAAGGAAAAAAGTGATGGTTGTGTGTGTGTGTGTGTGGTGTGGAAGCATTTATTGGAACAAAATAACATCTATTGTAAGGACAGATCTGAATTGGTTGAGTGTTGTCATGGGTAAAATTTGAAGTGAATCAGTGTTGTCCAAAATGTAGTTGGCAAGAAAACATGCATATGTTTAGAACGAAGTGAAAAATTGGATTAGAATATATAAGAATGAGTGCAAGAAATTTTTAAATGTAATTGATGATCTCATAAATTATGATAGTACGAGAGAGTGAAGACGTTACGAACATAGCCAGTTGTCCCTGGGTTATAATGCTTTTCGAAGCAAACTAACAAGCTTAGCACGTCTAAGAGTCTTCACTAGTAGAGGAAGAGGAATTTTTAAGTTCCTATTTAATTTATTAATAATCATAATAACTACTTAAATCCACTTTCTCATATTTTGCACCATGAGTAGAACACTTATCCCACTCCTCATTAAAACATCATAGTACTAGGTTAAGTATTTACAATTGGCTCTGAGTGAGTCAGGAAATATCAGTATATGTACATGCACAGGCATTGCTAAAAACTCGTACACCACATCGATAGAGCTCTACATAGGTTCACTCTGCAATAAGCCCTCTTACACCACAGAGGCTTGCTCACTTGGCTTCACTTTCTCTAAGAGCTTCTCAACTGCCTTTACCAATCGGGATAAGTCTTAGCAATGAGTTTCCGAAAATTTCTGGTATTTTCTAGGGAGGCGAATGGTGGTTTAGAGGTGGATACTTCCCTAGACCCTTCCTGGTCCAGAGGAAGGTATGAACTGAATAAAGTGAGGCTTTACCAGCCAACTTTGACTCGGTCAGAACAGGGTTAACAGCTCAAAACACCTACTGGTATTTGGCCAGGTCGCACCAGCAGTTTGGACCAATTAAATAATATACCTATGTACAAAGCTAAGTAATACGACCAGATAATATTATAAAGTCGAGTAAATTCATTTTAGCTACTAATGGAATTACTCCTGAATATAATGTTAAGGGAAATAACAAAAATAACATGTAAAACTATACCACTGTGATAATAACAAGTAGAAACAGTCTACTTAAAATGGACAAAAGGGTGTAACACCCCCTCCACACGACCGAATGTCGCACTGACGATAGGACAAAAATATTCCTGAATCTTGTAGATACAGTAGATGAACTGAAATACCAATACAGCCAAAGCTGGTATACATTTCTCTGCCAATTCGACCCAGATAATTCACTGCCTGGATGAGGTAGAGTGCGGTCGTACTTTGCACCCCTCTACTGTTTACCCAGACGAGCTACTCAGAAAACAATATGGCGCTAGGTGAGCACCGGAGAGTGAATACTGTGGGCATTGAACTCATTAGTGGGGCTTTAATGCCTAAGTCAGTCGAGGCGTTATTGCCCAAAATTATAAGAGATCACACGGCATCAGAGACGAGATTTATATGAGTGGCACTAAATGGTGTTTATAGAATATTCGTGAAAGTGCTAACAGCTTAAGTGTACGAGGCGTTGGTGGATCGTTACCAAGATGTCAGCATTAATGTAACACGGCAGTGAGGGTCAGGTTGACGGATGTATCAAGACATTATTCGTGGTCAAGCTCCGCAAAGCGCCTTTTGAGCTGATGAAGCAGATATCAGAAGTGTTTTTCGAAAGTATATGGGACTGTACATCTAGCCCAACCTGGAAAATAGGTAAAAGGAGCTTAAGCATAATTTCCGGAGTGTAATTTCAGATACAGTGGGACATCCTATACCTTTATATGTATATATCGAGTGGTTTAAAACCCAGGTAATGGTAGCATATGCCGGACAGAGCATACGTACCAACTGTGAGGTGAATATGACCATATGGCAGCAGATTGTGGCAAGCAGAATTGGCTCCTGGGCCGGCAAGAGGCGGAGCACCTGTGTATGAGAAAACGATGCCTGAGGAAGAACAGAGGCAAGAAGGAGGGCATGGTCGCATGAGGAGTGAAAAGGTGGTGGCTCCTCTTGTGGAATCGAAAGGGGACTGGTGATTCATGAATCACCCAGCCCATGACAGTACAGTTGTCGTGTGAGAGGTGCAAGTGGGCGCAGAAGTGAAAGCTATCGAGGAGTTGGCGACGGTATTACAGGCTATGTTACAGTCTACGGAGGTGGAGAGTCGCAGCGAGCAGGAACCTGGATTGGAGGGAGGACCAGGTGGCACCTGTGATGGACAGTGCAAGTGCCATGGAAGGACATGGAGGTGAATTCAGGGTGGTAGAGGTGGAAGTCAATTGTGAGGACTCCCAGACACAGACATGGAGATGGAGGGAGCAACGAGGAAAAGGGCAGCGGCGTCAGATTCAGATGATGTTCTGACGCCGGTGCAAAGGGCCAGGAAAAAGGCATGGGGTTATGGGACCCAGAGACAAAGCCCAGGGGGTGGTCAGAAAGGGAAGAGTCTTGAAAAAGAGGCAGAAGGGGAAAACCCTTTAAAATGGCCTCAGGGGTTTTAACA
>NC_069403.1:25766989-25841072 GCF_026875155.1 Cherax quadricarinatus
GGGGTTTGGGGTGAGCGACCCGTTTTCTTTTGGCTATCCATTCTCTGTGATTGAGACTGGAGGGACTCATTTATACTGATTTATACTGTAAAACACTAGTTTTACAGCTTTTTTCGAAGGACCTTGGCTCGTAGGTTATTTGTACACTGTAGTACAACGTATTTGGACCACAGTGTGGCCTTTATCCGGTTCGAGCACGACCAAAATGTTGAGAAATGGGCATTACCAGCTAAGTTTAAATATAGGGAAACTTAACTTAGAAAGACAGCTCATCGCCTGCACAGTCGCCCCTGCAGACGAGGTCTTGAGAAGCTGTCGAAGTCATCTCTCAACGGGTTGTAATGAGTTATAATTTGTAAGATTATAAATTATCCCCAGGGGGTGTTATGTCACCATATTTCATTCACTGATTGCTGACAAACTTACGTGTGTGGACTCAGAGGTCCACATATCACCAGGGTTTATGATAAGTGACTAACTCACGATTTTATACTCAACTGTGCAGTCAATAGTAGCACATCACGAGTTAAAACACTTACCTGGGTATATGTATCTGACCCGTAATTACGCCCGGATATCCGTTGAGTTGATTGAAGAATAGTGTTCTTTGAAGAATGTCGCACTATGCTCTGTTGGATTGCAACACTCGCTTTTACACTCTTCATCAATAATTGTTCACACAATATCACTGAAGAAGCTGATCACACTTCTCTGTGTTTATTTTGTTTTGTGAGACACTTTGCTTCACACTAAACACAGATCGTTCTTTGTTGGTCATCCTGGCGTCAGTGTCACTCTCAGTATAGTCAAAAGTAATCTCAAGATGCCACAATGCCCCTCGCCATCACTGCCCCCAGCACGAAGGAAAAGCTGACCTAGTACTTTTGCTTCCTTGCCACTTCCTCGATGAAGCAAAGCAGAATGTATAAATCTTGCTTTCTTAAGCATAGACAACAATGTCCACTATCTTTACTATGGTAATAAAGTGGGAGCAGGATTTTCCGTAATTGTCCTGCTAAGGTAAGAGATGCACTGTCTCTTATTAAAATACACTCTGCAACACTGGACTGCAAGGAGCGGCGGTCGCTTGACCACGTCGCATACTCATACTGCATCTGCGATCAATTACTCGCTGTAGCAGTAAACAAGATATTTGCCCCTTCTGAGAGGGCTGGGCCCCTCAGGGCTGAAAGGGGCTGAAGGGGGCTGATAACCCCCTCCTGGAGAAAATTTCTCCAAAACATGTAGGTTGGCATGGTAGTCTGTACAACACTGGTAGGTTCGCATGGAAGTCTGTGCATCACAGGAAGGTTGGCATAGTAGTGTTTGCATCACAGGTAGTTTGGCATGGCAGTCTCTGCATCACAGGTGGGTAGGTATGGTAGTCTGTGCTTCACAGCTAGGTTGGCATGGTAGTCTGTTCATCACAGGAAGGCTGGTATGGTTGTCTGGGCATCATAGGTAGGTTGCCATTGTAATCTGTGCACCGCAGGCAGGTTGGCATGACAGTCTGTGCATCACAGGTAGGCTGGCATGGTAGTCTGTGCATCACAGGAATGTTGGCATAGTAGTCTGTGCATCACAGGTAGGTTAGCATGGTAGTCTGTGCATCACACGAATGTTAGCATGGAGGTCTGTGCATCACAGGTAGGTTGGCATGGTAGTGTGTGCATCACAGGTAGGTTAGCATGGTTGTCTGTGCATCACAGGTAGGTTGTCATGGTAGTCTACGCATCACAGGTAGGATGGCATGGTAGTTTGTGCATCACAGGTAGGTTGACATGGTAGTCTGTGCATCACAGGAATGTTGGCATGGTAGTCTGTGCTTCACAGGTATGTTGGCATGTTAGTCTGTGCACCACAGGTATGTTGGAATGGTAGTCTGTGCATCACAGGTAGGTTAGCATGGTAGTCTGTGCATCACAGGTAGGTTGGGATGGTAGTCTGTGCATCACAGGTAGGTTGGCAAGGTATTCTGTGCATCACAGGAAGGTTGGCATGGAAGTCTACGCATACCAGGTAGGATGGCGTGGTAGTTTGTGCATCACAGGTAGGTTGGCATGGAAGTCTACGCATACCAGGTAGGATGGCGTGGTAGTTTGTGCATCACAGGTAGGTTGGCATTTTAGTCTGTGCACCACAGGAAAGTTGGCATGGTAGTCTGTGCATCACAGGTAGGTTAGCATGGTAGTCTACGCATCACAGGTAGGATGGCATGGTAGTCTGTGCATCACATGTAGGTTGCTATGGTAGTCTGTGCAACACATGTAGGTTGGCAGGGTAGTCTTTGCAACACAGGTAGGTTGACATGGTAGTCTGTGCATCACAGGTAGGTTTGTATGGTAGTTTGTGCATCACAGGTAGGCTGGCATTGTAGTCTGTGCAACGCTGGTAGGTTGGCATGGTAATCTGTGCATCACAGGAAGGCTGGTATGGTTGTCTGAGAATCACAGGTAGGTTGCCATTGTAATCTGTGCACCGCAAGTAGGTTGGCATGATAGTCTGTGCATCACAGGAAGGTTGGCATTGTAGTCTGTGCGCCACAGGAAGGTTTGCATGGTAGTCTGTGCATCACAGGTAGGTTGCCATGGTGGTCTGTGCACAGCAGGTAGGTTTGCATGGTAGTCTGTGCATCACAAGAATATTGGCATTGTAGTGTGTGCAACACAGGCAGGTTGGCGTGGTAGTCTGTGCATCACAGGAATGTTGGCATGGTAGTCTATGCAGCACAGGTAGGTTGGCGTGGTAGTCTGTGCATCACACGAATGCTAGCATGGTAGTCTGTGCATCACAGGTAGGTTGGCAAGGTAGTCTGTGCATCACAGGTAGGTTGGCATGGTAGTCTTCGCATCAGAGGTAGGATGGCATGGTAGTTTGTGCATCACAGGTAGGTTGACATGGTAGTCTGTGCATCACAGGTAGGTTGGAATGGTGGTCTGTGCATCACACGTAGGTTAACATGGTAGTCTGTGCATCACAGGAATGTTGGCATGGTATTCTGTGCTCCACAGGTAGGTTGGCATTGTAGTCTGTGCATCACAGGTAGGTTGGAATGGTAGTCTGTGCATCACTCGTAGGTTAGCATGGTAGTCTGTACATCACAGGTAGGTTGGCATGGTATTCTGTGCATCACACTAAGGTTGGCATTGAAGTCTACGCATCTCAGGTAGGATGGCATGGTAGTCTGTGCATCTCAGGAAGGTTGGCATGGTAGTCTGTGCAACACAGGTAGGTAGGCATGGTAGTCTGTGCATCACAGGAAGGTTGGCATGGTAGTCTGTGCAACACAGGTAGGTAGGCATGGTAGTCTGTGCATCACAGGTAGGTTGGCATAGTAGTCTGTGCATCACAGGTAGGTTAGCATGGTAGTCTGTGCATCACAGGTAGGTTAGCATGGTAGTCTGTGCATCACAGGTAGGTTGGCATGGTAGTCTGTGCAACACAGGTAGGTTGGCATGGTATTCTGTGCATCACACTAAGGTTGGCATGGAAGTCTACGCATCTCAGGTAGGATGGCGTGGTAGTCTGTGCATCTCAGGAAGGTTGGCATGGTAGTCTGTGCAACACAGGTAGGTAGGCATGGTAGTCTGTGCATCACAGGTAGGTTGGCATAGTAGTCTGTGCATCAGAGGTAGGTAAGCATGGTAGTCTGTGCATCACAGGTAGGTTGGCATGGTAGTCTATGCATCATAGGTAGGATGGCATGGTAGTCTGTGCATCACATGTAGGTTGGCATGGTAGTCTGTGCAACACAGGTAGGTTGGCATGGTAGTCTGTGCATCACAGGTAGGTTGGCATGATAGTCTGTGCATCACAGGCAGGTTTGTATGGTAGTCAGTGCATCACAGGTAGGTTGGCATTGTAGTCTGTGCAACACTGGTAGGTTGGCACGGTAATCTGTGCATCACAGGTAGGTTGGCATGATAGTCTGTGCAACACAAGTAAGTTGGCATGGTAGTCTGTGCAACACAAGTAGGTTGGCATGATAGTCTGTGCATCACTGGTAGGCTTGCATGACAATGTACGCATCACAGGTAGGATTGCATGGTAGTCTGTGCATCACAGGTGGGAAGGCATGGTAGTCTGTGCATCACAGCTAGGTTGGCATGGTAGTCTGTGCATCACAGGAAGGCTGGTATGGTAGTTTGTGCATCAGAGGTAGGTTGCTATGGTAATCTTTGCACCTTAAGTAGGTTGGCATGGTAGTCTGTGCATCACAGGTAGGTTAGTATGGTAGTCTGTGCATCGCTTGTTGGTTGGCATGGCAGGCTGTGCATGACAGGTAAGTAGGCATGGTAGTCTGTGCATCACAGGTAGGTTGGCATGGTATTCTGTGCATCACAGGTAGGTTGGTATGGTAGTCTGTGCATCACAGGTAGGTTGGTATTGTAGTCTGTGCATCACTGGTTGGTTGGCATGGCAGGCTGTGCATTACAGGTAAGTTGGCATGGTAGTCTGTGCATCAGAGACTACAATGCCAACATGGTAGTCTGTGCATTACAGTCTACAATGCCAACATTGTTGGAGCGAAAATAATGACGTACATTGTCGCTGTTAATCACATTTTGTTGGTTTTCCCGTTTTTCTGAAAACTAAGTTATTCGTGGATTAGTAACTTATAAAACACATTATAATTATTTTTTTGGATAATGCAAAAATCAAGTCATGTAATACATATTAGCTCTTCGTTCCATATAATAACAGATTAACATCGTAAGATAATTCACATGCCACTAATTACTGCATAAAAAAAGTTGTTTGTACGATTTCCCTCTAAGCTGGTGATCAGCACAGTTTTGTTGAGTGAGCAACTGGGCGAAATGCTTTCTGTTATCATAAAACATATTGTATTGATAAAGCCGATGGATGGCGAAACGCCTACAATAAAGGTTACCAAATGTTGCACATGTGTCTTAACTTTCATATTTCAATCTTCTAATGGATCTGTCTGTAAACAGTAGCCAATCTCTTGATCGATATTCAAGTCCCATTCGAAGAAAATGTCCAGGGATATTATTGCTGTTTACAGGTTTACAAGGGGGCCTGTCCAGGATCTTGATGCAAGGTATTGGAGAGATTGTCTAGTTTGACTTAATTGTAAAAGTAAAGAAATTATCTGATCTAAGTAGTTCGGCCTTGTACACCAAAAGATAGAGATGCATGTACCTGTCTAATTCTCTTGATCCAAGAAAATGGAGATACTGCTAATGGCCTCTGTTTCTTAGAAAATTAAACTTTCTGGCATTATCTAATTAATAAAATAACATTTTACTAGGGTCATAGGTTGCTATAATCACACCCTTGGTGAATACTTATTCTAGTATTATATATACGTGTTAAACAATTAATTGATACTCGAACTTTGTCGAAGTTAAGTACATTAAATCTTCAGACATGTTGACAGGTAGCTAAGTACCTGGGCGTAAGATATAATAGAAATTACATCTCTTTAACAAAGCATTACTAAAGGGTATATTGTTTCCTGCTTAAACATAACTTTGTGATTCCGAATCAGATACTGAGTCGAACCTCGTGTCTCAATTAGATAAAATGTCCCTAACTGACGACATAGCTGAGAGAGCTAAGACAAGTATTTGAGCGTAGTGAAGCTCCGTTTTCACTCGTTATTTCGCCATTTCTCGCCTGACTGGGACATTGTCACAGAGTGCAGGCAACAGTATAAATCAGAATTATATATGATTTTACTACTGATTCTACACTCATATATAGTCATTCTAGACATGATCTTGAAACTCTAGAAATGGCTTGACTAAGCGCCAGTCCTATGGAACGTCCAGAAAGATTTGTTAATATCCTTACTCTCCATCGCCTACTGATCCTATCTCTCAGGATCAGTTTGAGAGGATGTAACGCCTAGTACAGACACAGTTTACACAGAAATTGAACGAAGAAGAATTCCAAAGAGAAACTGTTCGTTGTGAAAGACAACAGTATACTACTAGATCTGATCAACCTGGTAACACAATTCAGGACACATTTAATATGCAGAAAGCCGCCTCCACGGTTCTTATGTTCTTTGTTATTTGAGAACCAGGCGATGAACTGGCCACGCAAACACTGAACAACATTATTACACACAGCTTTGACAGGCAGAGCTCAAACTTGCCCTTTGATAAGTATATTAATTATCACACTGCTAAAGAAACTGAACAAGAGACTTTTAACTTGTTACCTATGAGTTATCATCATGCATTTCATATGTTGCAGTGAAGACAAGGTCAAACCTGTGTCGAATTCGCATGTGAGAAAACGACTGATTGAGAGAAGCAGTGCAGAGCCTCGAATTGGAGCTATTTTAAAAAAATCAGCTATTTAATACTGTGCAAAGATTTTTATAACTCTATGCCTACCACCATATATGAATGTCTCAGAGAACATATTGCATCAGATTTTCTGGAAACTGTAACTATAGCTGACAATTATGAGATATCTCACAAACTTGTGTGAACTAAAGCGCAAAATAATTAGGTAACGAATAAAAAATGTCCTGGAAGTTGGCAAACCAAATCAGCTAATGTAACTCACCTGTCACTAAAACTTCTCATACTTAACCTAGGGAGACTTAGTCTCTTAAATCTGTCTCTGTGGGAAGATAAAAGTCGGATAAAGAGACGGACATTCTAGCGTATATTGTTATACATAGGAAAGAGTTATGAGAAATTATCTTGCTGTTGGCGTCCTAATACAAATCATATCTTCACCTTCATCTTCATCACCTTCAATAATGAAACAGCATTGAAAACTGGTTGATAGGTAGCGTTAACAAGCCTAGTTGCTGCCCAGGCTACGATGAAACAATGTTTCTTGTTCCTTTAAAGCAGGTGATAAGGTGATGGCTCAGAAACTAGTACCAGGTCATGATCTACAAGTCAGGCATCATGGTCCACTGAAAGTAATCAAAAGGCTTAGTGATATAAATTTAGTACACACGCCTGGGAAAAGAAAATCAAATCAATGATCTAATCAACTCAAGGTATACTATGATAGTTCCCTACCTACTGCAGTAGTACTAAGTGGTTATAACTAAATTGCTTATCACGAAACACTTGTCCTGTTTCCTGACAAACCTTACCTTACCAACCATACCTACCGCAACTGTACTTCCTAAGACAGAGGAAGAACACATCAGTTTGCCTGACGTCTCTAGGTGTTCATGACTTGGATATACAGGGTGCATCCCAGATTAAGCAATCACTCTATATGATGAGTCCAACAACACTGAGAAAAAAAAGTTGATTTTCTACTATCACAAGGAATGATAGGGAGCAGTAAAAGTCTTTGGTTTTTACCTTGCATTTTAAAGCCCAAACTGACGGCAGTTTCATGATGTGCAACGATTATCGTAAGATGAATGCAGTTACCTTGCGAAATGCATACCGTCTCCCTCGCATTAATGACCTTATTCATCATGTGTCGGGAGCTTTGTATGTTAGCTGTTGAGATCTATAGCATGAATACTATCAAGTGCCACTTACTGAATGTGCTCAATAAATCTCTTCACTATTGAAGATGGATTGTTGAACTATGTCTTCATGCGCTTTTGCTTACGTAATGCAGCAGCATCCTACCAACGTTTGATGCAAAAGTTGAACTGCAACTTGGACAAACTTAAAGCATACCTGGATGACTTAGAGGTTTATAGTGGCGACTGGGAACAAAACATGACACCCCTCAGAGCATTATTCGAGAGACTGGCACACTACAGCTTCACTGTGAACTTGGCTAAGTATAGTTTTGTGAAAGCTAAGATTACATATCATGATTTGTGCATAGGTCAAGGCGAGATTGCTCAATTTTGATGCAATGGTTCGTGAAATTTCGGCCCTTCCAGTGCAGCAGGATAGGAGAGTAGCTCAGAGATTTCTGGGTATAGCTGGTTATTACTGCTGTTTCTGTCCAAACTTATTTCAGGTCACTGCCCCTCTTACTGAGCTCACCAGCAGCAAGGTTGAGTTTCATTGGAGGTATGAATGTAATTTGTCATTTGTTAGGTTAATGTACTTGCTTTCCTCTGTTTCTGTCTTGAGGAGTCCTAACTTCAACAAAACTTTTTTCCTACTTAAAGATGCGAGCTGTTATGCAATAGGTTCTGTGCTCATAGTAAAGTCGTCAACCACTGACATATTCCAACCCATATGTTACTTTTCCACTAAACTCATACGTCACCAGGAAAAACTACAGCGCTATATTTGAAGAGGCATTAGCTCTGGTGGTGACGTTAAAACATTTTGACGTATATCTGGGCACTTCTCAGTTTTAAATTACTGTATTCACAAACCACAATCCTCTTACATTAATACTATGAATTCAAAAACTGCTAGGATAATGAGATGGACTCTTCTTATCCAGCCTAATGCTAAAAGTAGTCGTTGTAATGTCATAGTAAACACTCTCTCGCGTCCTTGATTGCCAAAGAAAAATTTAAATTAACATCATTTTGTGCCCAGATACTTGGTTGCTTGTTACTTTCGTTAAATTCAGTAGAGTAACACAACAAAAAAGGCATAATACCGTGAAAAGAGCAATACACAAATGTGTGACTTTGTAAACAGACCAAGGCGGCCGGAACGTCCTCGCAAGCTCCTCTCTCCTGTGTGCAGGTTCTTTGTGCAGAGTATCATAAGCCCTTAGCCCACTTACGTATATATCTTAACTCATGTTTAATAATTCATTTTTATGTATAAACAGCAGCGGTGTCCTCTGTTCTGATGAGTGATTGATAGAGACAGTTGAACGTTGAGCTCAGGTGTGGTCTGATTAACATTTACCTGAGAGTCGCACTGTCCATTGGCCAGACTCCCCCACACCTCACATTTTTTCAGGTCACTCCATAACTTCATTCCATTTCCAGTTTATCAGAGTGGAATGAGATCTCCCAACAGTCTCCATAGAGTGCTATGCTTGTGCAGTCATGCTCATCTGGATATATGTTCACCAATATAACGCCTGCTTTGCACCAGTATATGTGTTCTACAGTGATACAGACACTGGATAAAGTTTACTTATTCAATGTGCATACTACATATTAAATGATTATATTACAAGTGAAAATGTAGTGACTACCAAAACCACCAAAACATTACTTTTCAATAACCAAAAATATACACTTCTCAAACTACTTTCACGGAAACTTACATCTCAGCCACCAAAACTGCATCTCAGTAACAAACAAAATTACACTTTAACAAGCCAATCTCAGCAAAACATATGTTTCAGTTACAAAAATTAAATGTCAATCACCAAAAAATTACATTTCACTCACCAAAAAAATAAAATTCTTCATGATCACCAAAAAATTTCATTAAATTCCTCCAAAATTACATCTGAACTTCCAAAAGTTACATGTCAATAACGAAATTACATTGCAAACAAAAATACTTCTTACTAAAAAAAATTCATGATCAAAAATTACTTAAACAACATCAAAAATATATGACTAACAAAAAGTACATCTCAATTACCTAAGAAAATACTTCATGAGCACCAAAGCTTACATCTCATTTCACCAAAATTACATAACAATCACCAACATCAAAATCTCTAAAGAACTTTACATTATGAATACCATTAATTACATCTTTTTCACAAAATTACATCATTAGCGCAAAGAATTGCATCTCAATCACCAAAAACTTATATCATAAACATAATAAAATTACATCTCATTAAACAAAAAAGTTACAATTTATTAAACGATTTTCACAAAAATTTCATCATGATCACCATAAAACTACACCACAATTACCAAAATATTATAATATAGACACGAAAAATTACATCATGTTTCACACAAATTACATCATAATCGTCATAATGTCATTGAAATCACCAAAAAAATTATATTACAATCACCAAAGATTCCATTACAGTCACCAATAATACATCATGAGCACCAAAAATTCAATTAGTTACCAAAAAAATACATCACGAACACCAAAAATTCAATTATAGTCACCAAAAATACATAAAAAACTGCAGGAACATCAAAAAATTACATATCAGTCACCAAAAATTACATCAAGAACATCAAAATTACATGAGTGAACATTAAAATGGTGTAAAATACCGACAGGATGTTAGGTAAGACACATATGCAACAGTTAGGTATCTTTATTTCAAAACGTTTCGCCTACACAGTAGGCTTCTTCAGTCGAGTACAGAAAAGTTGATAGAAGCAGAAGATACTTGAAGACGATGTAATCAGTCCATCAGTCCATCACCTGTACTCGACTGAAGAAGCCTACTGTGTAGGCGAAACGTTTCGAAATAAAGATACCTAACTGTTGCATATGTGTCTTACCTAACGACATCAAAATTACATCTTTATCACCAAAAATTTTCATTTCAATTAAAAAACAAATGTATCATGAACAAATACATTTATACATTTTTCATTTTATAGTATTTCACCCACATCTCAGCAAAATATGTAAGTGATTCCCAACAGCTCAAATAAAAAATCTCACATCTTGAAACAGGTCTGCCCATGAAGACTGGCCGGAAGAAACACGTTAATGACTTACGAAATCATAATAACTCAATTATAAACAAATCAGGATACTGCTGGAGTTAGAACCCATGGCAAGTGAGTGGTAAAGTTCCAGACCAGTGCGTAAGTCACTGGGTCAGCCGGCTACAATACCAGTGTGTAAGTCACTGGGTCAGCCGGCTACAATACCAGTGTGTAAGTCACTGGGTCAGCCGGCTACAATACCAGTGTGTAAGTCACTGGGTCAGCCGGCTACAATACGTTTCATCCAACTAGATATATTTGTACACCATAGAGAGGTTAGCATGGCCTTCTTGACCAAAAACGCAAGTTTTTAGACAAATGGTTTGAAAATCGATAAGATGAAGATTGAGATACAAAGTAGAAATGGGTAAGGAGAGGAGGAGTTTGAGGTAATCAGTCCCTCAGCCTGGAATCGTTTCCTTTAATAAAGTTTCCCATATGTTGCATAAGTGTCTCAATCTTCAAGTTGAATCTCCGGTCAGCATCGTCATGATGAACTCTAGCTCAAGTTCCCTCAAAGTCTTAGTGGAAAAATAAACACAAATGCAGTATAATGTGATTCTTTATTGACAACTTTCGTCCATGCAGCGGAATTTATCGAGTCAAAATAGTCAGTAAAGGATCACTTTTATTGCATTTCGTTTATTTTTCCAGCATGTAGGTATTTTATAACCTTTCTTCTCCTTCAGATTGCAACACGGTTGCAACACGATTGCAACACGATTGCAACACGGCTGCAACACGATTGCAACACGATTGCAACACTGTTGCAACTAACCTCCTGAAGGAGGATGTAAAAGTTTAGATTAGTGCTTCCATGGAGAAGTTAAGATTTTCTTTTTGTCTGATTCATGTTGTAATGATATGAAATGTTAGCGTCTGGTTCGTGGAGAAGCTCGAATATTATGTTGTATAATATGTGAAAAATATCATGATTGAGAAATATAATGATTTTTCAAGTTAGTGAAATGTAGTTTTGTGTTCAACATGTAAGTTTTCTATGATTGACAAGTAATTTCTAGTCACTGAGAAGTAATTTCTCGGTGATTATGATGTAATTTTTTTGTTGAGTAGTACTTTATAGTGCTCATGGTGTATTTTTTTATTGTTATTTAATTTTTGGTGCTTATATATTTTTTTAGTGATTGCAATGAAATTTTAATAATTTATTTTTTTAACTTACGTTTAAATTTTGGTGTTAATGATGAAATTTTATCGATGATTGTGGTCTAATTATTGGGTCATGAAGTAATTTTTTTCCTGATGGAGATATAATTTTGATGTTCTTGGTGTAACCTTCGATGAATGTGATGAAGTTTTTGGTGAAAGTGGTTTGATAATGTGTAATTTTCTTGGGTTACTGAGACGTAATTTTTTAATGTAATTTTTTGATATTCATGATGTAAATTTTGGTGATGGAGATGTAATTCCACATCTTCATAATAAAAGTTTCTTTTAAATGAGATTCAAATGTTTTAATGACTGTTTATCATGTAATTTTTTTGGTCGAGACAGAATTTTTTGTTGAAATTTTAGTGGTCAAAAATGTTTATGGGTGATCATGATGAATTTTTTCTGATCATGATGAAATTTGGTGAATGAGACTTTCTTTTGTAATTGTAATGAAGTTTTGGTTATTGAAATGTAATTTTCTGGGTTTGAGATAGAATTTTTCTTGATACAATTGTTTTTTGGTGATCATAGTGAAATTTTTTTGGTGATAGAAATGTATGTAATTTTATTGGTTGTGGTGCAATACTGGTGAATGAGATGTTATTTTTGGTGGTTGTCAAGTAATTTTGGTGATTATTATGTAATTTTTGGTGATTGAGAAGTAACTCTCGGTAAAAAGTGGTTTGACTGATTTTTTGGGGGTTATGATGTGGATTTTTGGTGATTGTGTTTCATTATATTATAATTTTTTAATGAATGAGATGTAATGTTTTGGCAGATAAGATGATAATTTTTGGTGTTCACCTTATTGTTTCAGGCTGAGAGAAAATTAAATTTCCAGTAAAGTTTGAAGAACATCACAAAATGTGTGATCTTTTTGAGAGATGATCCAAATGTATAATGATTCTTAGAGTAATGAAATGTGTAATTTTTTAACGTAAATTTTTTTTAGTGTAAACGTTTTTTAAAGTAAATGTTTTTTTAGTGTAATTTTTTTTTTGGGGGGGGGGAAAGAAACAAGTAAATATTTTCGAGGAAATTAAAAGAAAAGAAACACCAATGATTTTTTTTCATTGTAGTGATAATGATGTGTAATAAATTTTCATAGTATTGAAATTAAACATGTAATCTTATTTCATGGTAGATAATGAGTAATTTTTTTCAGGGTAGTGAATGTGACAGTGAAAATAAAACGATGGTTTTTCTTCGATACTTTAAAAGAGATTTTTTTTTTAGAGAAGTGAATGTATGATGATTTTTCTGCATAGTGAATGTGTATTGAATTTCATGAAATTGAAATAAAAGTCTGATGTTTTTCCATGGTAGTGAAAATGTTTTTAATTGTAAAGAAATTAAACTGTAATGATTTTCATGTAATGAAATGAGCGTCTGATGAATGTTACTGAATGATAGGAAAAAAGTGATGGTTGTGTGTGTGTGTGTGTGTGTGTGTGAAGCATTTATTGGAACAAAATAACATTTATTGTAAGGACAGATCTGAATTGGTTGAGTGTTGTCATGGGTAAAATTTGAAGTGAATCAGTGTTGTCAAAATGTAGTTGGCAAGAAAACATGCATATGTTTAGAACGAAGTGAAAAATTGGATTAGAATATATAAGAATGAGTGCAAGAAATTTTTAAATGTAATTGATGATCTCATAAATTATGATAGTACGAGAGAGTGAAGACTGTTACGAACATAGCCAGTTGGTCCCTGGGTTATAATGCTTTTCGAAGCAAACTAACAAGCTTAGCACGTCTAAGAGTCTTCACTAGTAGAGGAAGAGGAATTTTTTAAGTTCCTATTTAATTTATTAATAATCATAATAACTACTTAAATCCACGTTCTCATATTTTGCACCATGAGTAGAACACTTATCCCACTCCTCATTAAAACATCATAGTACTAGGTTAAGTATTTACAATTGGCTCTGAGTGAGTCAGGAAATATCAGTATATGTACATGCACAGGCATTGCTTAAAAACTCGTACACCACATCGATAGAGCTCTTACATAGGGTTCACTCTGCAATAAGCCCTCTTACACCACAGAGGCTTGCTCACTTGGCTTCACTTTCTCTAAGAGCTTCTCAACGCCTTTACCAATCGGGATAAGTCTTAGCAATGAGTTTCCGAAAATTTCTGGTATTTTCTAGGGAGGCGAATGGTGGTTTAGAGGTGGATACTTCCCTAGACCCTTCCTGGTCCAGAGGAAGGTATGAACTGAATAAAGTGAGGCTTTACCAGCCAACTTTGACTCGGTCAGAACAGGGGTTGAGCAGCTCAAAACACCTACTGGTATTTGGCCAGGTCGCACCAGCAGTTTGGACCAATTAAATAATATACCTATGTACAAAGCTAAGTAATACGACCAGATAATATTATAAAGTCGAGTAAATTCATTTTAGCTACTAATGGAATTACTCCTGAATATAATGTTAAGGGAAATAACAAAAATAACATGTAAAACTATACCACTGTGATAATAACAAGTAGAAACAGTCTACTTAAAATGGACAAAAGGGTGTAACACCCCCTCCACACGACCGAATGTCGCACTGACAATAGGACAAAAATATTCCTGAATCTTGTAGATACAGTAGATGAACTGAAATACCAATACAGCAAAGCTGGTATACATTTCTCTGCCAATTCGACCCAGATAATTCACTGCCTGGATGAGGTAGAGTGCGGTCGTACTTTGCACCCCTCTACTGTTTACCCAGACGAGCTACTCAGAAAACAATATGGCGCTAGGTGAGCACCGGAGAGTGAATACTGTGGGCATTGAACTCATTAGTGGGGCTTTAATGCCTAAGTCAGTCGAGGCGTTATTGCCCAAAATTATAAGAGATCACACGGCATCAGAGACGAGGATTTATATGGAGTGGCACTAAATGGTGTTTATAGAATATTCGTGAAAGTGCTAACAGCTTAAGTGTACGAGGCGTTGGTGGATCGTTACCAAGATGTCAGCATTAATGTAACATCGGCAGTGAGGGTCAGGTTGACGGATGTATCAAGACATTATTCATGGGTCAAGCTCCGCAAAGCGCCTTTTGAGGCTGATGAAGCAGATATCAGAAGTGTTTTCGAAAGATATGGGACTGTACATCTAGCCCAACCTGGAAAATAGGTAAAAGGAGCTTAAGCATAATTTCCGGAGTGTAATTTCAGATACAGTGGGACATCCTATACCTTCATATGTATATCTCGAGTGGTTTAAAACCCAGGTAATGGTAGCATATGCCGGACAGAGGCATACGTACCAACTGTGAGGTGAATATGACCATATGGCAGCAGATTGTGGCAAGCAGAATTGGGCTCCTGGGCCGGCAAGAGGCGGAGCACCTGTGTATGAGAAAACGATGCCTGAGGAAGAACAGAGGCAAGAAGGAGGGCATGGTCGCATGAGGAGTGAAAAGGTGGTGGCTCCTCTTGTGGAATCGAAAGGGGACGTGGTGATTCATGAATCACCCAGCCCATTGACAGTACAGTTGTCGTGTGAGGAGGTGCAAGTGGGCGCAGAAGTGAAAGCTATCGAGGAGTTGGCGACGGTATTACAGGCTATGTTACAGTCTACGGAGGTGGAGAGTCGCAGCGAGCAGGAACCTGGGATTGGAGGGAGGACCAGGTGGCACCTGTGATGGACAGTGCAAGTGCCATGGAAGGACATGGAGGCGAATTCAGGGTGGTAGAGGTGGAAGTCAATTGTGAGGACTCCCAGGACACAGACATGGAGATGGAGGGAGCAACGAGGAAAAGGGCAGCGGCGTCAGATTCAGATGATGTTCTGACGCCGGTGCAAAGGCCAGGGAAAAAGGCATGGGGTTATGGTACCCAGAGTGACAATGCCCAGGGGAATGGTCAGAAAGGGAAGAGTCTTGAAATGAGGCGAGAAGGGAAACCTTAAACTGGCCTCAGGTGTGTAACAGTAAATATTAATGGTCTGTGTGATGGTGTAAAACGGGAGTACTTCCGGATGTTTTTGAATAGATACAAGGTTGACATGGCTTTTGTGCAGGAACACAATTTTAAACTTGGTCGTGAATTAGTGATGCCTGGGTACCAGGCTTATGTGTTGCTGTCTGAGCGTTTAAAAGGAGGAGTGCGTGTGATGATCAGGGAGGCGAGCTCATTTGTATTGCACAGGAAAGAGGGGGGAAGGGGAGAGTATTATGTGTGGAAGGATGGAGGATGGGAGAGAGAGTGGCTTTTGTGTGTGTGTATGCCCCAGCAGAAAGTGAAATGAAAGTAAAGACAGATTTTGTGCAGGAGGAACTTGTCTACTTCCTACGCACGTTACGATCTGTGGCGATTGTGGGGGGGATTGGAATTGTGTACTTAAGAGGGCAGATGTGGAACCCAGAGGAGCGGGATATTTTTCCTCAGTCTTAGGGGGCCTGTTTAGAGATCTTCAGTCATGAGATGCTTTTGGGTGAGGTCTGTGGGAGGTGGAACATACTTTTATAAGGCGGGGATACGCAGTTCGTTTGGACAGGATATATTTATCTCAGAGGGTTTTGGTAGAGTTTTTTAAAACTATTGAGATGGTCTCTTCCGATCATAGGGTGGTAATAGTGGAGGTGGGGTAGGAAGCTTTGGCTCATAGACATGGGAAGCTATTGGAAACTGAATACGATGGTTTTGGAGGATGGGGAGGGAGTGGAAGGTTTTGCAGTATTTTGGGACCAGCTCTGTGCAGAGGGAAGAACTGAGGAGGATGTGGTAGGATGGTGGGATAGTGTGGCTAAGGTAAGAATACGTCAATTTTATGTGAGGGAGGGCAAACGCATTAATCAATTGCGGTATGGATTGTCAAATTATTTAAAATCTAGAATATGGGATTGTTACGCGGGGAGTTTCCTAGTAAGGTTAATGAATGCCATGGAAGACGGAGGTAAGATGGGAGAATCGCAGGCAATGGCGAGGGTGTTGTTGGTCCCGAAGGGTAAAAAGCAGAGTACCCATCGGGATTATCGAGCCATTTCGTTGCTTTATGCTGATTATAAACTGTTTAATGTGATTATAAACTGTTTAATGTGTTAATAGGTTTAATGTGTTGTGGGGAGGGTGGTGTTTGAGTCTCAGTTTGGGTTGCCAGCTAGATCAATGGTCGAGAGCCATGGGATCATAAAGGGGTTCCTGGAGGACATGGAAGGGGGAAGAGGGACGTTGTTGGCATTGGATTGGCAAGGGGCTTATGCCTGGGTGGAAAGAGGGGCTTTGCATGATATTCTCCTCAGACAGGGGTTTGGCGAAGAAATAGTGGGGTGAGTGGATACGTTGTACTCAGGAGCGAAGGTAAGGGTGCAAATCATTGGGTGTGTGGGGGAGGGAGTCATCATGGAGTGTGGTCTTCGGCAGGGATGTCCAGTATCACAACTATTGTTTGCATGTGTTCATGGTCCTTTTTATAGTATGGTGGAGGATCGTCTAAGGACTGGGGGGGGATGGTGAGCAGAAGCCTTGGCCTGGCTTGGTGGGCTATGTTGATGATACAAATATTCCGGTGTGCGAGGAGACACAGTTAGGAGTTTTGGGGGAAGTTGTACACATGTTTGGGAGAGCTACTGGGATGACGGTAAATCTGGAGAAGTCAATGATAATCTGGCCGGGAGAATGGGCAGGGAGATTAGAATGGGGATGTGATGTCGTGCAGTGTCAGACTGGGAGTCTGAAAATCTGTGGTGTCATATATGGGGCTGACCTAAGTGCTGCAAGGGTCAACAATTCGAATAAGATGGTGGAACAGGTGCAGCGACGTTTGGGAATGCTGTGACCTCACCATTTAACCCTTAGGCAACGAGCAATTGTCATCAATGTATTACTATATAGTAAAGTCTGGTTTGTTTTGGCAGTGTTGCTGTTAACAGGAATGGCGATCATGAGTATTCTTAGAATAGTGTTCAAATTCTTGTGGGGTTCAGGGTGCAACTGGTTGCGAAGGAAGGTAGTGACATTGCCGGTATGTAAGGGAGGGCTGGGTTTGTTGGACTTGAGAAAGCACATGAAATGTGTGTTCATTAAGAGGGAAGTGATACATGCAGGTGGATGGAGGGGGGAGCAGCTAGATAAGGTACATGATCACCTACGGAAATGGTATAGGGGAGCGGAAGTGAAGGAATGTGAAAAAGTGTTACGTGCCTTAGTGTTAGCCAGGGAACCGGGTAAAGTAAAGGTGGGAACTTTGTGTAAATTGTTAGAGGGACATGTAGTGGTGCCGGTTGAAGGGATCTACCCCATGTATGCATGGGATGTAATATGGCAAACATTTAGTAAATTAAGGATACGACCTAGGGCCCGTGAGGTTATGTATCGTTTCCTACATGGTGTATTGCCAACGGGAGCGATGCTCCGAGATAGGAGGGTCATCGAGGGTGGGGGTGTAGCAGATGCAGTGGGGAAGAGACTGCATATCATGTTGTCTATTTTTGTGAAGGTTTGGAGTGCATCAGGGTATGGATGAGTAAGGTAGTGGCAAGGGTGGGGGGTCATGGTGTGTCAGTATTGCGAGGGTTGAGTCTTGATATGAGTGGGGTGGATGAGGGTATGGCAAGGGGTTTAGCATATATAATCGTGGAATACCTATGTTTTGTGGGGTATGAGGGGGGAGGAGGGTGGGGAAGTGCTGAGAAGGATTTTGGCGGCGACGTTTTATCGAACTTTGTGTCACAATAGAGACATATATGGGAAAAGGTGGGATGAGGTTTTTTTCTGAAGGTTGTAAAGGATTAATAATAGGGAATTTATTGGCGTTATAACGCGTTTTTAACTGCCGGAGAGAGTATGTTGGTAAAAGGGGAGGAGTCAGGGATATTCAACGGGCTGACCTCCTTGGGTGTGAATTGATGGGTGGATGGGTGTGACTGGAGGTACATGTGTGGAACTGGATGTGATGGTGTGAAAGATTTGTTTTGTTTTGTTCCCTTGTTGGGGAAGTTATAAATGACAGTTTAAATATATAACATTTATAAATATATAACATATAAAATGTGTAACAGAAATATTTTCTTTGGTAGTGGATTATGTCCCGCTTGTATTGGTCATGCAAGTGAATTTTAACTTTTCTTGAGAGGGTATTCATTTCACTATGTTCCTTGAAACATTAAAGTTTTTTTGTAATTTTTGTAACGTGTTCCTGCATCACTTTTGAAGTAATTACCTATTATGTAATCATGTGTGAATAAGGATTAGTAACCTAAATTAATATTCATTGTATATTTATTTGTTTGTAATACTAGTTAGGCACGTGCTAGAAGGCACAGAGAAAGTTTAGTCTCGTGCAGTGTGTGTTAAGTTTTGGTATGTTTGTATGTGGTATGTTAGATGTTGTTAGAAGTTTGTTATGGTGTTATCTTACTAAAATCAAGATGAAACATTTGAATAATCTTATTCATGTCCTAGTCTTGGAGTCTTTTAAAATATTTACATATCCTAGTATTTTACCGATAATGTAGCATGTGGTGTATTTTCTTGTATTTTAAGCGTGAACTTCACGTTATGTAATGTTGTTATAAAAACTTGAATTTCATGGTTGTTACATTACTATTGATATTATATATTGTCGGCGTATATTCTTCTACTTATAAAGGTGTATGTGTATAGGCATGTAATGTTCATATCTGTTTTAGTCTGTAATTTTATGTTTTTGTGTTTTGTTGTTCATGCATCACCAACTTTTGGTAAATACTTATTAAGATTTTGATGAGGTCAGGGTATGATCCTAAATTTTAGGATAATTAATGGTATGTTTTTTAGAAGGGTGAATGTAAATATTTAAAGGGGGGGGGAGAAGTGTCAGCTGTGTCTACACTGGCAATAATAATTATTGTAAAAGGAGGGGTTTGTAGAATATGTTGTGGGTTGTGTATCTGGTTGTAATATGGCCATTATCTATAGTGTTTATTTTCTGTACTGGGATTGTGTAATAGAGATTTTTGTTAATATCCTGTATAGTTTTTAATTTTATTATACTCTTAATACATCCTTGTATTTGTTCTATGTTTTAAATAAAAATATAAAGAAAAATCGTCCCAGACAATCTTCTTCATATGTTCCGAGGGTATTCAAGGAGGATATTGTTTAGGCGACAGACATCCGCCTCAACAGAATTGCGTTTTCTCTCTTGGCCTTGGGTGACACGAAAGCTGTCTCTCAAGCAAGATGTAAGGACACACCAATTATTCTCCAAGCTTCATTCTTCAATAACTAAACTTTAAACAGTATCACTCATTCACATAACTGTAGGCAAAAAGGGAAATATTAGGCGTAAGTTAGAACAGGGGCATTCTGGTGCAACTGGTATTAAGGGCGGGGCAAAGCGTCCGCACTTACATTATGTTTGCCCTTTATATGTAGGATTTTAATGGAAAAAGGCTGTATTCTAAGGGCCCATCTCTGTATTCTGGCATTCTTGGCCTTCATGGTATTAATGAATGTCAAAGGGTTGTGATCTGAGTATACTGTAATCTGATGAGGTGACGTTCCCAAGTAAACTTCAAAATGCTCGAGGGAGATAACCAGGGCTAGAGCTTCTTTTCCTACAGTTGCATAATTCTTTGGTGTGGCTTTAAGGTGGAGGAATAATAACATATCGGATGTAGAATATCAGAGGAGTGGGAGGACTGCAGTAGTACTGACCCAACAGCATAACTGCTGGCATCTATATGTAACAGGAAGGGAAAGTTAAAATCAGGGCTTTTTAAAACTGGAAAAGAATTCAATAATCGCTTTAACCTATTGAAAGCCATATCACATTCCTCAGACCAAGCAAACTTAATTTTAGAACTAGTTAGCGCGAAAAGGGGGGCGGCTACGTGTGAAAAGTTAGGGCAGAATCGTCTATAATACCCAGCCATTCCCAAAAATCTCTGCACCCCTTTTCTGTCTCTTGGTATAGTGAAGTCTACCATGGCTCTCACTTTTGCACTGATGGGTGCCACCGTCCCCTGACCTATATTGAACCCCAAATACTTAATCCTTGCTTGTCCAAATTTGCATTTGGCTAAATTGTGGGTAAAATTATAAGCATCTAGTTTCTTAAAAAGAGCCTCCAGACGGACTAAATGTGAGCTCCACTCGTCACTAAAGACTACTAGGTCGTCGAGGTAGGCTACAACCCCCTCAAGGTCATAAGTAAGGTCATTTTGAGCCGCTGGAAGGTGGACGCTGCGTTGCACAACCCGAATGGGGTAACCAAGTAGTTGAACGAACGAACGAACGAAAGTTCAGGTAAGATCCCAAATGGGATGAGCGGGGAAGACGGGACAGACGAAGAATTGTGCTGGAGAGGAGTGTTCTTAGTTGTAGAAATAGAACCAGGGCTTAACCCAGCAGCTAAGTCGATCGTGGGACAGACATTGAGAACACACATAGCAGGCTCTTCTGTTGGGACTCCGGTTGGTGAGTGGGGAAGTGTGGACAGACGATGAATAGTCGTGAGAGGAAGATCTTGAATTGTAGATGAAAGAGCCAGGGCTAAACCCAGCTGCGTGGCACTGCGAGGCAGTGCAGAGAGGGCATGTTGAGGACATAGAGGAGAGAGCAGACTGCAGACAGTGCTCGCTGGCTGATATGCTTCAGGCTGAGGTGAAGAGCTGGTTTGGACGTCAGGTGTCGGGAGTCTCACGTTATGTGTTACGGAAGTGTGTTGTGTGTCTGGCTACACTTCGCTGGTGATGGAGCCACTCTTGAGTCTTTTGAAGTCTCTCTTGGACATGTGGAATAGTTGCATTCTGAGGTTGGAGCAGTTCAGATTCGTCACGAGGTAAGATAGTGCATTTTCAAAAGAAATTTGGTGAGGTTTGGTGCAGATGTACTTAACAGCTCCTTCTTTCATTAAGTGGAGCATATCAGCTGCGCTCATTTCGGTTGGGAGGTTGGGGTGGTGTAGAAGGTTAGAGACCCATTAAAGGCTTGGCTTAGGTAACGGTTGCCTGTTGTTTCTTCTTCGGTTACTTCTTCTACTACTACTTCGTCGTTGTCCGAGAGTTGTTCATAATGTTCTGGTACTATTTCGTCTTCTGTGACCGTGTTGAGAGGAAGCAGGGAGTGTTGGTCGGTTGTGGTTTGTTGGGCTGGTGGTGGGTGGTGAAAGGTGGCAGTATACGGTGGTGTTGGTTCTGGAGTAGAGTCTTGGTCAGAGATACGAGCAGGACCAGGGGTTGAGGTTAAGTTAACAATGTCTGGAATTAGCTCGAGGAGGTCTGTCTTGTGATGGTGGCGATTCTGGAAAGCTGAAGTTTGGCATGTTGTTAAGGCGAAACAGTTCATTAATTGTTTTGCTGAATGAGCCAGGGTTTGCAGCATTAGTGAGGTGTGCATACATCATACAGTATAGCACCTTGGATGGAGCGGCGTCAGGAAGAGCAGAGAGGGACTGGCTGGGTGGAGATGATTGTTGTGTAGCTTGAAGGAGATCGGTGGTATCTGATTGAATTTTTGCAATGGCGGCGTATGTTGGCGATTTAGGGTTGTTCTTCTTGGTTTCTTCAATGATTTTCTTAGACAGGACTTCTTTACGTAGAGGGCATTTTGCTGCAAGGGTGTGGTGAGTAGCCTTGCAGTTGAGGCAGGTAGGAGAGGTAATGGTAGTAGAACATTCCTTGAAGTCATGGCCGTCTTTACCACAGTTTGTGCAGTACTTCTTCCCTTTCAGAGGACAGTCAGGCGTTGAGTGATGATAGGAGTAGCAGGTCCAGCATGGCGAGATGTGGGCGAAACGTTCGGGTTCTATGTGACTTGGATATATATGATAGTAGGAGATGGCTAGGCCGTCAAACAGTGCTCTAGTAGCCATATCGATGTTGGAGAAGGTTAGCTTGATCATTGTAGAGACGTTGGGGATTTTGGTGATATGTTCAATCGACGCCCAGGTATTCTGTTCCTTGATAGAGGTCTTGAGATCCTCAGTCGATAAAGAAGTGACGAGTTTGTCCAGCCGTTTGACGAAAACGGAACGTTTCGCCAATAAAAAAGGTGAAGGGGAGATGGTGAACTCTCGGTCTCTGAGGGTTTTCATAGAGGTGTCGGCGATCAGCTTTGAGGCTTCATAATCGTCAGTACAGACGACGATGAATGAGTCTTTCGTCGAGTGGATGGCTGTAAATTTAACCTGTAGGCAAGTCTTTACAGCGGCAGCAAGGGAAAGTTTAGTAGAGTCATTTATTACTCCACTGTTGGGTTTGATCCTTACACGGTTTGCAAGCATCATGAAGGAGTAAGGCAGGCGCTGATACGATGATTATAGGTTCCCCTTCCCGACGGGGATCGAAGGAACATTTCTTGAGGTGAGGAGCGACTGTGTCTTACGATGATGTGTTTGGAATTGATTGTGACAGGAAATGAGTCGGTAGTGGAGGACTTGGGGGATACAAGTTTTCCCGTCTTTCCTTGGGTCGAGCACCTGCACCGGGTGCTTCTAGTAGACCAGGGTCGGAAACTAGGTGATTAGACATCTCTCCCTGGGATGTCAGCTCACCAGCAGCTCCCGTTGATTCTGGCTAAGCCACATCACCAGAAGGTAGGGAAGTTGGAAGGCTTTTGAGGCTGTTTTAAAGCTTTTGAGGCTGTTGACCACGATAAAGAATTTGATATTATTTACTTAGATTTTAGTAAGGCATTTGATAGAGTTCCGCACCAAAGACTGTTGAAGAAAGTAGCAGCTCATGGCATTGGGGGAAGGGTGCTCTCGTGGATCGAATCATGGCTCACAGACAGGAAGCAAAGAGTGTCCATAAATGGGGTTAAATCCGAGTGGGGATCAGTAACAAGTGGCGTTCCACAGGGATCAGTCTTGGGCCCGTTGTTGTTTATAATATATATCAATGATCTTGATGAAGGAATTACTAGTGATATGAGCAAATTCGCCGATGACACGAAGATAGGTAGGATAATTGATTCAAACGTAGATGTTAGGGAACTTCAGGAGGATTTAGACAAACTCTACTCTTGGTCAGAAAAGTGGCAGATGCAGTTCAATGTAGATAAATGCAAGGTTCTGAAGCTCGGGAGTGTCCATAACCCTAGCACTTATAAGTTAAATAATGTAGAACTTAACCATACAGATTGCGAAAAGGACTTGGGGGTTATGGTAAGCAGCAACCTTAAACCAAGACAGCAATGCCTAAGCGTACGTAATAAGGCAAATAGATTACTGGGATTTATATCAAGAAGTGTAAGCAACAGAAGTCCAGAGGTCATACTGCAGCTTTATACATCATTAGTAAGGCCTCACCTAGATTATGCAGCTCAATTCTGGTCGCCATATTACAGAATGGACATAAATTCGTTAGAAAACATTCAGCATAGGATGACTAAATTAATACATAGCATTAGAAATCTTCCTTATGAAGAAAGATTGAAGACTCTTAAGTTACATTCACTTGTTAGACGAAGAATGAGGGGAGACCTGATCGAAGTGTATAAGTGGAAGATAGGTATTAATAAAGGGGATATTAACAAGGTCTTGAGGATATCTCTCCAAAAGAGAACCCGCAGTAATGGATTTAAATTAGATAAGTTTAGATTTAGAAAGGACATAGGAAAGTATTGGTTTGGAAATAGGGTAGTAGATGAGTGGAACAGTCTACCTAGTTGGGTTATTGAGGCTAGGACTTTGGGTAGTTTCAAATTTAGGTTGGATAAATACATGAGTGGGATGGGTTGGATTTGAGTGGGACTTGCACATCAGAGCTTATTTCTTGGATAGCATTGAAAATTGGGTAGGTCAAATGTTTGTTAGTGGGATGAATTGTAAAGGACCTGCCTAGTATGGGAGAACAGGCCTTCTGCAGTGTTCCTCCTTTCTTATGTTCTTATGTTCTTAAGTCCTTCTGCTGCAAGTGGTCGGTCCAAGTCTTCAAACTGAGATATTAGACTTGCCTTATCAGTATCGTGAATGTCACCCACTTCTCCTTGTTCTGGAAACAGTATGTTTCTCAAAATAGATCGAGTGGTCTCGGCGGTGTAATATTTGTTATACCTCACTGCTAGGCATATGGCAATTTGCCAGCACTTCTGAAGTTTTAAAGAATTCAAATCCTCCAAGGTTAACTCACATATTAACTGCTGTATTTGAGTCTCCATATTGAACTTTATGGGTACCTCAACAGCAGCTCACTTTCATGGGATATGCACTTACTTCCTAGTGCTGATATTTCCTCCAGTACCTTGGATCAGAGATCAAATCCCGGACAGGCCCCCACTTTGTTATGAACATAGCCAGTTGGTCACTGGGTTATAGTGCTTATCGTAACAAACTAACAAACTTAGCATGTCTAAGTTTCTTCACTCGTCTAGGGTTCACTCTGCAATAAGCCCTCTTACACCACAGAGGCTTGCTCACTTGGCTTCACTTTCTCTAAGAGCTTCTCACCCACCTTCTCCAACTGAGATAAGTCTGAGCAATGAGTTTCCGAAAATTTCTGGTATTTTCTAGGGAGGCGAATGGTGGTTTAGAGGTGGATACTTCCCTAGACCCTTCCTGGTCCAGAGGAAGGTATGAACTGAACAAAGTGAGGCTTTACTAGCCAACTTTGACTTAGTTGGAGCAGGGGTTGAGCAGCTCAAAACACCTTCTGGTGTTTGGCTAGGTCGTACCAGCAGTTTGGACTAATTAAATAACCTACCAATGTCCAAATCTAAGTAATATGACCAGATAATATTATAAAGTCGAGTAAATCCATTTTAGCTACTAATGGAATTACTCCAGAATATAATATTAAGTGAAATAGCAAAAATAACATGTAAAAGTATTCCATTGTGAAAATAACAAGTAGAAACAGTCTACTTAAAATGGACAAAAGGGTGTAACAAAGACGGAATCAAAAAAATATAAATTTCTTGGATACCATAATTTCATACAGCGTAATTTTGTTGTGATTTTGATATATAGTGTAAATTTTTGGGAAATGTGGGACCAAAACACAGATGTGATTTACACAGATTTTGCAAAGGCATTTGACAAATGCGATCATGGAGTGATAGCGCACAAAATGAAGGCCATGGGCATTACGGGGAAGGTAGGCAGATGGATTTTCGGTGTCCTAACACAAAGAATACAAATAGTAGTAGTAGTGAACAGGGCAAGATCCAGCGTCAGCGAGGTCAAAAGCTCAGTGCCCCAAGGCACTGTCCTGGAACCTCTGCTGTTCCTCATCCTCATAGCATAGACAAAAACACCCGGCACACTTTTGAATCATACACAGATAACCCGCACATATGAGAGAAGCTTACGACGACGTTTCGGTCCGACTTGGACCATTGACCATTGTCAATGGTCCAAGTCGGACCGAAACGTCGTCGTAAGCTTCTCTCTTTTATGTGCGGGTTATCTGTGTATCGTTCCAGTCACGGTATTGTGCCTTTTTGTTATTTTTGAATCATCATTTGCAGATGAAACTAAAATAAGCATGAAAGTCAGTACGGTAGAGGACACTGAAAAAGTACAGGAAGTCATAAACAGGGTTTTCCAGTGGGCAGTGGAGAACAACATGACGTTCAATGGTGATAAGTTCCAGCTGCTTAGGTACGGAAAGAATGAAGAACTCAAAAGGAGCACTATATACAAAACTCAAGAGGGTCACCAAATAGAACGTAAGGAACACGTAAAAGACCTAGGAATAATTATGCCAGCAGACCTTTCTTTTAAAGACCATAACAAGACAAAGATCACGACAGCCAGGAAGATGACTGGGTGGGCATTGAGAACTTTCAAAACAAGGGAAACAATGCCAATGGTCACACTCTTCAAATCGCTAGTGCTCTTTCGCTTAGAATATTGCTCAGTGCTGACGGCCCCGTTCAGGGCAGGAGAAATATCGGAGCTGGAACAAATACAGAGATCGTTTAAGGCTGACATTGAGCCAGTAAAGCACCTAAACTACTGGGAACGCCTGCAAGTCTTGAACATGTACTCATTGGAGTGGAGGAGAGAGAGGTACATGATAATATATACCTGGAAGGTGCTCGCGAGCCTGGTCCCAAATCTGCACACTGCCATAACAACATTCTAGAGTGAGAGATATGGGAGGAAGTGTAAAATAAACTCAGTGAGGAGCAGGGGTGCGGTGGGGACAATAAGGGAACACTGTATCAACATCCGGGGTCCCAGACTTTTCAACATCTTACCAGAAGATATCAGAAACACTGCTGAAACGAGTGTTGAAGCCTTCAAGAGGAAACTAGACAAGTATCTTCACCAGGTGTCAGATCAACCAGGCTGTGATAGATATGTGGGGCAGCAAGCCTCCAGCAGCAACAGCCTGGTTGACCAGGCGAGCACCAGACTATCCTCGCCCATGGCCGGGCTCAGAGAGTATATGTACTCTCGAAATTCTTCAAAGGTATATCAAAGGTATACCTAAGCATTTTGTTAAAGTATATTATTTTGAGAATGTGATGTAATTTTCAGTGTTTGTATTGATGTAATTTTGGTGATTGGGATAAAAATTTTGATGGGTTCTAGCTGTTACTGCAGCATACATTGTCAAGTACCCAAGATAACGTGTTAGCCGAGGTTGTGGGGTTTAAGGATATTCGAAGAAGAATTTTGGAACATAGAAATATTATTTGATTGGTGTAGAAGATTTCCAAATAAGGCATATTAATCAATACTAAGTAGACCGGTAGACAATATTTAGGAAGATATGAAGAGATACTTCCGAGTACCCGTGGGACCATTCTAGTACCCGTGGGACCGTTCTAGTACCCGAGACAAGGACATTTAAATGGACAAAAGAGCAAGTTCAATACTTTTCTTTAATTAATTAAAAAAGTTACACAGAATAATAGCAAACCGTATGTATATGATCCACTGTGAAACATTTTCTCAAGTCACATGACCTATTCTAAGTGGCGAGAAAAAGCTTGGGGCTGGCTATTATATCTTCTGTCTTCATATTCCTTGACTTTTAATAACCCTGAGGCCCTCTCCTTCTCCATATGGGGGGATTTGAATTGTGGTGTGTGGGGTGACACCAAACCGTTGGTTCACATTGAGAGAGAGACTGCAGCAGGTGACAAACCCGCACTGAGTTACTCTGAGGAAAACTTTCCTTCACTCCTTCAATAATTGTCTTGCAAGTTTGCATAGCTCCTGATGATGCACTTAGAAATGTGAAAGTAACTGAGCTAAGGATTTAACTTTCCCTCCGCCAGTGCTTGTCTTTCATTGTTAAGATCGGCCTGTCTGTCATTGTTTGCATATACACATATATATATCACAACAGAGTTGTGACAATCCTCTGCATCAGGCCGTTGCTTCTGTATCAGTGAAAATGCAGTGTACATGTTGGGATTTGGGATGTAGTGGTAGTGTTGAGGAGATCCTGCCAGCGGTGGAGTGGAGGAGGTTTGTTTACTTCTGCGTTCTGCCAGGGTGGGGGGGGGGAAGTGTTCGCTCACGACACCGTCATCGGATGCTGAATAGAAGAACACCTCGGTTAACAGTGAGAGCATGGTGATTAGTGTGCCAAATGGCGAGGATTTTTTTCTAAATGGAATAGTAAGTGTGCATCTTTAGTGAACACACAGGGCTACTCCCTCCGCCCCCCATCCCAGGTCCCCTCCCGTCATCCCAGCCTAGGACCACACAATAACCAAATTCTGTAAACTCAGCATTGTAATACTTATAGAGAATAAAGTTTGAATTTGAATTGAATTGAATTGAACTAACTTCCTGACCAAGATTTTTGCCGGTTAGTGCCCCACCAATTACTCGCTCTGTGGCTTGCTACTCCCCCACCCTCCTCCCCCATGCATTCATGCAGTCCTTCACCTGTAACCCCACAGATGGCGCCCTCCCACCCCCACGATATTAATAATGTCACAAGAAGTCCCAGGTTACCAGGAATCGACACGACAGAGCCAAAGCCGTCGTTCACGAGGTATCTGCCAGGTGTGCCACAGGGAATGTGCACTCAATCTCTCAACTGGCAACATCGGTGCACACAATGGATGTCTAACCCTTTCAGGGTCGGCAGGCCCTCTCCTAAACTTTTTCTCAGGGTCGGAAATTTTTCGAAAAAAAAAATTATTTTTTGTTATGAAATGATAGAGAATCTTTTCCCGTACATAATGACACCAAAAGTATGAAATTTGATAGAAAACTTCCGGAATTATGCTCTCGCGAAGTTTCCGGTATCGATCATGTTTACACATCGGCTAACCCTATTTTCGGCCAATTCCTATGTACCAGTCTATAAAAATCATAGGTATTTGCTAGAACTTCATTTTTTTCTATCGAATGAGTACAAAAAACTACCCATTTACAGATTTCAACTATCCAATAAAGTGGTCAGAAATTGGCAATTTTGCCAATTTCACACAAATTTCAAAAGATGCCAATTTCCAAATATGGTCCAGAATAAACAAGACAGACATTCCTGGCACTAAAATAACATTTCATCTGTTCATTAGTCACGTCCCCAGGCCTGTTATATTTTGTTTGCTTTCCATTTTGAATTTTTATTCTCACGAAAAACAGAAGATTTACTGTTATGCAGATTACTGCATTAGTATAGAAATGGTGTAGAAATGGTATAAATAATATCAGTGCACTTGTGAAAGAATGTTAGACTCACCAGCTGACGTGTATTGGACGCATGGCATGATTTGTTTACTTTTGAACTTTGGCAAAAATCGAACATTTCTGATACTTTGAGCTCAATTTCAAGGTACTTTTCTTTGTGAAACCAATCAAAATCATCTCAATCTCAGTAATATGTCTTCCATTCTATAAAATGATAGCAGGAAAACTAGAATACAATCATAAATAGCATACGAAAATACACTGCAAAATAGCTGTTTTAAACCAAAAATCATGGTTGGAGTTTTTTAATCAAATTACGCACTGTGCTGCATGAATTTTTTTATATTGCGCACACTGACCACATAGACCCATTCTTTCATATGTAGGCCTACCAGCTTTCTCTCGCTAGATCTGAAGGCACTAGAATTTATGCGTACTAGTACGGCACCAACCCTGGCATGCAAGCCGTACTAGTATGGCACAAACCCTGAAAGGGCTAGGCTCCAGGAGAGCTCCGAATGGGAACAACCAACAGCCCCCCTCCCAGCAGACAGGACTGACAGCTACTGTGACTTCACCTCTACAGAGGACCTCAAATCTGTAATCAAATTAACATCCACCAGGACGCTGACACACATCCCCAAAGCAGTTTGCCCTCAAGCTGCTAGCAATTCACTGACCTTTTGAAGAAAGTCAATGATGCTCCTTCAAACAACGGATCCTGGCACAACCTACTGCTTTTTGGCAATGCCTGTTTGGCTATCCCACCAAGGAGGGACAAGTCACTAGCAACACATGTTATTATGGCAATAAATGCATTCCCTAGGGATGACAAGCTCATCCGTCTCTCCCCTAGGGCTACAAACACCCGCCGGGCAAATGCCAACAACAGGACACCCGACGCCTCAAAAATCAGAGCTCAAATTAGCAAAAAAGCACTGAGGCTTATAGCCAGGGAGGATGCCATTGCTCCTAAGGATGCCATTACAGCACAAGATCTGAAGGACAAACATCCACCCAGGGCTCCCAGTGCCAACATTGACCTCCCTGACATTGCAGCAGGCGAACAACATCTAACCTCACAGGATGCTGATGTGTATAAAGCTGCTATGTCATTTCCACGGGGCTCTGCTGGAGGTTTCACCGGTTTAAGGCCTCATCACTTAAAACAAATGCTCAGTCCTGCACTTGGAGATGTTTCAGAGAGGCTGCTGTCTGAACTCACAAAATTTTCCAACCTGTGCCTGGCTGGCAGTGTCCCAGAGGCCATTAGGGATGGTGGAATCAGGCCAAATGAAGTGGGCAACACCTTTCGGCGCCTAGTTGCCAAGACTGCAGTAAGAAGGGTGAGTCAAGAAGCTGCTGCAATGTTGAAGGCTGTGAAGCAGCTGCCCACACAGCACGAGTATACATCAACAACATGTCCGATAAAAAAGCCTTGATCAAATTGCACTTTGCCAACACTTTCAACTTAGTCAGAAGAGATGCTACTCTTCAAGCAGTTTATAGAAACTTCCTTTCCCTCTATCCCTTCATAGAATCGTGTTATAGTGTGACGTCTAAACTATTGTTTGTGGGACCATGAATTGACTCGTGTGAGGGTGTGCAACAGGGGGACCTTCTCACCCCCTTTCTATTCTATTTGGCCATCAAGGATGTCACAGAAGCACTCTCCAGTCAGCTCAATATAGAGTTCTCAGATGATGGTACCCTAGCTGGCACAACAGAATCTCTCCTAGAGGGCATAAGAAAAATTAAAGACAAAGGAGAAAGCCTGGGCCTATCTTTAAACCCCACCAAATGTGAAATAGTTTCTACAAATTGACAGATCATCCAGAATATTAGGAGCACGAGCCATTGATCCAGCCAGTAGCACTCTCCTTGGCGCTCCTCTTGGGTCCAATGCCATCGATCTGATCCTAGAAAAAATGTCTCAGACCTCCAGACGATGGAAAGCAGGATGAAAGACATTGATACACACGATGCCTTCTACCTACTCACCAGGTGCCTGTTAATCCCAAAACTTACCTACTTTCTGAGATGCTCCCCAGCCTTGAGCAGTCCAAAACTCAAGGAATATGACTCCTTAAGACCATGCTAGAGAGTGTATTGAATCTTTCCCTTGAAGATGGGCAGTGGCTGCAAGCCTCACTTCCGGTCAGGCTTGGAGGGCTAGGAGTACGCAGATCCTCCCAGATTGCTCTACCAGCTTTCCTATCCTCTTCCATAGCATCAAACGAGTTGATAAAACAAATTCTTCCTGATACCCTCAGCGACTCAGCAGGAATAGAAGACCCTAGCTATGCCAGTGCCATCACTGAATGGGAGACTCTTGCTGCTCCAGCACCAAACCCTAGTGCAGCACTGGTTCACAAACAGTCAAGCTGGGATGGCCCGATCGCTGAAAAGGTGCTTTCCAACATGCTCATGGCTGAAACATCAGATAGGGAGATTGCCCGTCTCTAGGCTGTGAGCGCACTTCACTCCGGGGGCTTCCTCCAAACAATTTCTATATCGGCAAAGGGAACGCGACTCGACCCTAAAACCCTCCATATTGCAGTGGCTCTGCGCCTTGCTGCCTCAATTCACTAAAGTTCCTGTTGATGATTTATTAAGTTTCTTATCTGAAGAACTCGTTAATTATGATTTACCATTGCCAGTTCCTACCATCATTAAACATATTAAACTTTGCATTGTTGATGCAAAATTTGCATTTAATGATAAGTTTTACACTCTATACATCTATACATCTATACATGGATTTTTTTGAAACAAGATTGCTTAACACAATCCTCCCTAATAGAGCTAAATGGTTCAGATATGTTGATGATATTTTATGTCTTATGCACAAGAATGTAGATATACACCATTTCCTTGGTAAATTAAATAGCTTAGCCCATTCTATAAACTTTACTGTTGAGGTTGAGGAAAATAACTCATTGCCTTTTCTAGATGTTTTAATTATTAAGGGTAATAATGAATTCAAATTTAAAATTTACAGAAAACCTACAAATAACTGTTCCTATGTCCACTATTATTCTTCCCATCAAGATAGTGTTAAACTGTCTGTTTTCTCATCAATGTTTTTGAGAGCTTTACGTATTTGTAGTCCAGAGTTCATAGATGACGAAATATCCAAAATTTATGAAATAGCCATCGATCTGAAATACCCGAGAAATGTAACTGATAAATCATTTAAAATTGCTAGAAATACTTTTCACAACCCAAAAAATGACAACCAACCTTATTCCACTAAAAATATGTTGGTTCTCCCTTACCATGAAAACTTGGTTGATATGCCTTCTCTTCTTAAGACTTTTAATATTAAAGTTGTATTTAAAAATCTTGATATAGTAAAAAAACTTTTGATAAAGAATTCCTTCCATAATGCTGACGGAGTGTCTATAAGATTCCTTGTAAAATTTGCTATAAAGTTTATTACGGTCAAACTGGTAAAAGTCTCGAACTTAAATTAAAACAACATAAATATAGCATTAGAACTGGACAAGATTCCAATATTCTATTTATTCACGTGAGAGATTTTAATCATCCAATTGATTTTCAAAAAGTTGAGAAAGTTGTATCAAGCATGTCCATGGTTGACAGAAATATAATTGAATTTTGTTTCATAAAAAGCAGTTTTGAAAATAATATGAATATTTCCTTAGGTTTATATAAATTAGACTCATTAATAATTAATAAAATTTGGTTAGAGTTTAATAATACATTGGACAAATAATAAGCCTTATTTCATGGGTAGAATATTTTGTTAGTGGGATGTCGTGAGGACCTGTTTAGTTGGACCAGTGGACCTACTGCAGTATTCCTCTTTTCTTATGAGTCCGGTATTGTCGCGCGTCAGGTGTTTCTTTGTTGTGGGGGTTGACTGTGAGGTGTAGTCTAAGCCCTTTAATTGCCTTCCTTTGATGTATTACTTTCATAGTTCCTTGACAATGTGAGTAGTCACGAAAGCGCTTGGAATTTCACTACTCTCTGCCTTCTCCCACCGAGGCAGGATGACCCAAAAAGAAAGAAAATCCCTGAAAAGAAACCACTTTCATTATCATTCAACACGTTCTCCTCACTCATACATAATCACTGCTTTTGCAGAGGTGCTCAGAGCACAACAGTTTAGAAGCATATACATATAAAGATATCACAAACCCCTCTTTTAAAGTGCAGGCATTGTACTTCCCATTTCCAGGACTCAAGTCCGGCTATATAAAAATAATCGGTTTCCCTCAATCCCTTCACTAAATATTACCCTGCTCACAGTCCAACAGATCGTCAGGTCTCAAATACCATTCGTCTTCATTCACTCCTATCTAACATGCTCAAACACGCTTGCTGGAAGTCCAAGCTCCTCGTCCACAAAACCTCCTTTACACCCTCTCTCCAACCTTTTCGAGAACGACCTCTACCCCGCCTTCCTTTCCCTACAGATTTATACGCTCTCCATGTCATTCTACTTTGATCCATTCTCTCTAAATGACCAAACCACCTCAACAACCCCTCCTCAGCACTCTTACTAATACTTTTATTAATTAACTCCACACCTCCGAATTTCCAAACTCCGAATTCTCTGCATAATATTTACGCCACACATTGCCCTTTATATGAATTAGATCCATTTATAATTAATACAATTTGGGAAGAATTTAATAATACATTTGACAAATAATAAATTTTAAAATTCTTAATTCTTGGGTAGAATAGTTTGTTTGTGGGTTGTGTAAAGGACCTGTCTGGTTTGGCCAGTGGACCTGCTGCAGTGTTCTCTTTCTTATGAGTCGTGCATCAGGTGTTGCTTTGTTGTGGGATGTAATGGTGAGGTGTGGTCCAGACCCTTTATATGCCTTCCTTTGATGCATTACTTTTATTGTTCCTTCATAATGTGAGTAGTCACGAAAGCGCTTGGAATTTCTGAATTTTTTCACAGTGGTTGTTTTACATATTCTGAAATCACCTGTTTACTGTAATCTTATTGCATTAATGGATACCACACGACTCTTCAGAATGTTCTCGATAAGCTTTCCTAATCATATTTCTTTAGTTTCCCAGTTTTATTCTGCACTGATCAAGTTGTGCCCAAGTCTCTTTTAGCCAATATCATCCTTGACATGAGAGATCGTCCTTTAGATGATTTTATGAGAATAATTGTTCAGAAACATATTGAAATAACTAAAATACATGAGAAGGAAGCATTCAGAATATTGAGAAACAAAACATACTCTTTTAATCAGGCCATTCCATCAGAATGGAAACACAGTATGTTGGAATATTGCTATAATAAACTCAGAAGAATTTGTGATGAACTCAGAAACAAACTCAAAGAAAATTAAACATTTTAATTGAAAATAATGATTGGACAAAGCATGCTAATAACAATTTTGTAATTAACTTATCAGATGAAATTTTAGACAAAAATACAACGGCTGCTCTAGGTTTTGGCCTAAGTTTTGCAACTTCAAAAAAAACTTAATAATGTTGAAATTGTAAAAGCCTTTTGTAACTTTGAAAAATTTTCTGATGTATCCACTGATGAAATTAATGTTAGTAAGGGAATGGTATATAGTTCTATGTTAAAACAAAACATTCCCAATTGCCCTCAAAGATTCTTTAAGTCTTATGATACACTTAATAACAATAAAAATTTGAGCCTTACTAAAGCAGACAAAATAAATGCAATAGTAATTATGAAAGAAAATAATTACCAAGAAAAAATTAATAATCTCTCAGATGATACTGAAACCTATTATAAACTTAGAAAAAGTCCCCTAGAAACCGTTAACAGCAATTTCAATAAAACAATAAAACTTCTACTGAAAGGCAAAGATGAATTAATCAAACAATTTACTTCCACTAATCCATCTTCACCTTACATTTATGGACTAATAAAAGCACAAACAGGGAATATATATATATATATATATATATATTATATATATATATATATATATATATATATATATATATATATATATATATATATATATATATATAGGGGTCCACTTTAGCATATATATGGAAAACAACCACTGTGAAAGAATAGAGAAATTACAAGTGCTTTCGTAACTACTCACATTATCAAGGAACAATAAAAGTAATGGACTACAAATACGTAAAGCTCTCAAAAACATTGAAGAGAAAACAGACAGTTTAACTCTATCTTGATCTGAAGAATAATAGTGTACATAGGAACAGTTATTTGTAGGTTTTCTGTAAATTTTAAATTCGAATCATTATTACCCTTAATAATTAAAACATCTAGAAAAGGCAATGAATTATTTTCTTCAGACTCAACAGTAAAGTTTATAGAATGGGCTAAGCTATTTAATTTACCAAGGAAATGGTGTATATCTGCATTCTTGTGCATAAGACAAAATATCATCAACATATCTGAACCATTTAGCTCTATTAGGGAGGATTGTGTTAAGCAATCTTGTTTCAAAAAATTCCATGTATAGGTTACTAAGAACAGATGAAAGAGGATTTCCCATTGCCATACCAAACTTCTGAGTGTAAAACGCATAATTTAATACAAAGTTTGCATCAACAATGCAAAGTTTAATAAGTTTAATGATAGTAGGAACTGGCATTGGTAAATCATAATTATGCAGTTGTTCAGATAAGAAACTTAATAAATCATCAACAGGAACTTTCGTAAACAAGGAAGTAACATCAAAACTAACCATGTTAAAATCTTCTAAATCAGTCAAGGAGCTTAATTTATCAACTAAATCTATGTTATTTTTAACATTAAAGTTAGAAATTTTGTCAACAATAGTGCTCAAAATGTCAACAAGCCATTTGGATAATTTATATGAAACTGATCCTATGGAGCTAATAATTGGTCTGGAATATATATACATACATATATATATATATATTATATATATATATATATATATATAATATATATATTATATATATATATATATATTATATATATATATTATATATATATATATATATATGACCCCCACCCACGACCCCCACCTATGACACCACCCACGACCCCCACCATGACCCCACCCACGACCCCCACCATGACCCAACCCATGACCCCACCCACGATCCCCACCCACGACCCCCACCCACGACCCCACCCATGACCCCACCCACGACCCCCACCATGAACCCACCATGACCCCACCCACGACCCCCCCACGACTCCCACCCACGACCCCCCCACCCGCGCCCGCCCTCGCGCCGACCCACCCGCCCGCCACGCCCTCGCGCCAGCGCCTTTGCGCCCTCCCGCGCCTTCTGTTGCGCCTTCTGCAGCGTCGTCCGGATCGCCCCCGCGCCCCGAATTTTTTTCCGATTTTTTTCAATTTTTTTTTTAATTTCATTTTCTTGTGCTCTCCATCTCCTCGGATCAAATTTTTGAGGTTCCCCCTCCCACTTTCACCCCCATCCCAATTTTTTTTTTTGAATTTCATTTTCTTATGATCTCCTCGGATCAAGCTTTTTGGATTCCCCCCTCTGGGGGTAAGCATTCAAATGAACTCCTATGGGGTATGGTACTTTCTCTTACTACAGGTCTAAACAAGTGTGACGTCATCCAACCTGTTTTTATCGGCGGTCAGTGCGTCACGTGTGACCCCCAAAAATACAGGCTAAATCTTGTCGATTTTCCCCCCTATGTCAGTGACGTCACGTGATGCCTCACACAAAAGGGTTGAATTTTGTCGTTTCCCCCCATGTCAGTGACGTCACGGTGCCGCACAACAGGCTGAATCTTTCGACTTCCCCATTCAGTTTCACATTTCTATAAAATAGGGAAAACATTTTCAACTTAACCCGGATAAACCCCAAAAAGTTCCAATTTTTTCGTTAATACCCACACAATCCCCAATTTCTTTACAAATACAACACATGTCTGATATTTTTTCTCGTTTTAACTTTTCATCTCAGGTTCACTCCCACGAAGTAACCTTCTTCCCCTCCTTCTCCTCACCCTCCCAAACCCTCACACTCCAAAACCAAAAAACCTCCCATTTTCCCCATAAACCCACAATTTTTTCTCCTTTTAACTATTTTCAAAAAAAAGCCCCCACAAAAATTACAAATTTATAACCACTTTTCATAAATTCACGTCACATTTTACAATTACGAAGTTAATACGCACACACACCCCACTTTTACTTTGAACCCTTCAAAACACTCTCATAAATATTTGAATACCACAAAAATACCTTTGAACTTTCCAAACAACAGAAACACTTCCAAAATTTTTATTTTGAGTACTCCCAAATACACCACTGAATACTACAAAACACCAGGAAATTTGTCAAAACCCACCAAAATCACCCTAAACTAAATCAACATAACAGACAAAAACCCCTTTTCAACCAAAACCCCTCAAATCACTATAACCCAAAATGATTACCAATTTCTATGAGTAACCCCCCTCCAACTAAAATATAAATGAACACAAACCAAAAACACACGAACACTTAAAAGAATCAACTTTTTTTTTTTGATATCTCTAGTTCGCAACAAAACCCAAACCCACAACACCCAATCCCACAACACCCCCAACCCCCACAACCCACTCACCCAAAATTTTTCAAAAACAACTTTTTCCCCTTTTTTTAAAACCCAAAAATCAATTTCCCACTTTACAAAATTTTAAAAAATCTTCCTACCTTTCTCCTTTATTTTTTTTTTTTAAAAACCCATTTTAAAATACGGGAATTTTCAAATATTTTTTCCCTTACAAACTTTTCTTTAAATTTTTTTTTAAAATAAAACCCTTTTTTTTTCAGTAAAACCCCCAACCAAAATTTCAAACCCCCCCCCCCCCCCCCCCCCCCCCCCCCACCCCCCCCCCCCCCCCCCCCCCCCCCCCCCCCCCCCCCCCCCGCCCCCCCCCCCCCCCCCCACCCCCCCCCCCCCCCCCCCCCCCCCCCCCCCCCCCCCCCCCCGCACCCACACACCCCACCCCCCTTTTTTTTAACCCTTTAAAAACCCCATACTCAAAAACCCCTTTTTCTCAATATTTTAAAAAAATATTCTCTCATCCAAAACCCTTTTATCATCTCACTACAGAAAACCCCAAGATTACTTCGAAACCTCATGAAATTTGAATACTTCATAAAACCTTTTGCACATTTAAAAAACTCGAAGCACTTCCAAAAATCTTTTGTTCTCCCAAATAAGATTTATCATCTTTTAATTTATTACACTTACACATTTCATTAACTAAAATTTACAAAAATCCCCCATACTATCCTTATCTCCAGACTTAAAACATTATACAAAAAACTAACTTATATTTATGACATGAGACTTTTTACCAAAACAACACAACACCCCCACACACCACATTTTACTTTGACAACCCCAAAAAAACAACATAAATTCCCTTTTTGTACCCCCCAAAAAAAATCATTTGAACACTTCAAAAACTCATAAACTCCTTTGAATACTCCCAAAACCCCACCGAATTTACCAAAACAGACCGAAAATACTGTCCAAACAACACTAAAAAACCAGAAACTAATCAAAAACCCCAAAACTCCCATTTTAAAGAAATCCCTCAAATTTCATTTAAACCAAGACGATCCCATCCCCTCAGATTTTAATAAATGAGCGCAAAAAAAAAAACCTCAAAAAATCTTTGAATACTCAAAAAAAAAAAAACACCTTTGAACTTTTCCCAAAAAACCCCAAAAAAACACTTACAACGATCACCCCCCAACTAAAAAACATAACATGTACACACCACACACACACACACCACAACACACACACAAAAGAAAAAAAATAAACCCCATCAACTATCATCAATGACCACCCCTAAAACCACAAGATAAAAGAAAACATAAATTTTCATAGACATTCACAAAAAAATCACAATCCCCAACTCCATACAATATTAAACACCCCCCTCACTACCCCAACACATCCCAGCACGATGGGGAAACCCTCCCAGTATCACCTCCATCCTGTGTTTACTTGGCAATAGAAAAGTCACACCCCTTTACTTCTTTAACTTAACGAGGGAAGTTCTTTTTCAACCTTTTTCTCCATTACTAAGATCACCACAATCGACGTTTACCAAATTCTAACCCCACCACTAAGATCACACATTTTTGTACAATTCTTTTAAAAAACATCTATAACGAATATCACTAAAAGTATCTATACTTTACAAAGATCACTAACTTTTTGTTTCTCTAACTATCACAAATTTTAATTTACACTTACAATTTCATTAACCGAAAAAACTTCTCCCCCAAAAAACCCCCCCTCATTCTCCGACTTTACAACATTAGCACAAAAAAAAAAAAAAAACTCATACCTTAGACTGAGACATTACCTAACTAACAACTAAAATAACTTTGAACCATCTCTGAACAAAACCCCAAAACACACGGAAAACCTTCAAAAAAAAAACTTGAAAATCTTTGAACCCTTTTTAAAAAACACCATCAAAACCCCCGAATACTACCAAAACACTGCTGAAATTTCTACCAAATCACCATGAATACTACCAAAACACCGTCAAAAACCCAGAAAACTAAGTTTGCATCACCAGCTAACATCCATTTTTTAGAAATTCCCCCAGTTCCCTATAACCAAGAACTCCCTCCCCCTGGGCGCAAAAAAAAAGAAAAACTTGACACAAACAAAAACCAAACATTATTCATGATCACCATCAAAATGAAAACATATCTTGTCACACATAAATCAAGACAACCACCCAAAAAAAATTACCCAGTTCACTTACCCCAAAAAAACCTAAATCACGAAAACACTCATTTTTTAAAAAACATTCACACAAAAAAACAATTTGCAATTTAAAAACGATCCCTCACTACCACCAAAACACGATGTCACCCCCACAGGCCGGCGATCACCCCCAGTGACGTCACACTCCCTTTTTGTGTTTTTTTGGGGGGTTATAACATCACACCCAACCCGCCTTGTTTCAACCTTTGTACCCACATTATCTAAGAACACTAAACCCAAGGGCGATTACCCGATTTTATGACCCCCACTAATATCACGAAAACACACATTTTTAAAATTTTTCACACAAAAACCGATCACCCAAACCATATCATGTTTACCGTCATCTATCAACACTCATCACCAAAATCACCAAAAAAACTAAGATTTGCATCTCAAAAATTTACTATGTTCACTGAAAACATTATTTTTTTAAAAATTGCACAAAAAATAAGAATACACAAAAAAAACCACACACTTCCACCCTATCTATAACATAGTTATAGAATTTGGTAAACGTCTTGTTGGTGATCTTGATATTGGAGATATAACAGGTTGAAACAAGTAAAATTCCTCTCTTAAGTTAAATGAAAATAAAAAAGGGGGGTGACGTTGTGATTGCAGTAAACACAGGATGGGGTGTGATTTATGGGGGTTTTCCCAATCTTTTTGGGTTTTGTTTGGGGGTATGAGGGGAGTGTATTAGATTTGTATGGAGTTGGTGATTGTGTTTTTTTTTTGTGAAAGTTATGAAAAAGAGTTTTCGCGATCTTTGTGGGTTTTGAGGTGAGTGGTCATTGATGTAGTTGGGATGTCTAGTTTTTTTTTTTTTTTTTTTTTTTTTTTTTTTTTTTTTTTTTTTTGTGTGTGTGTGGTGTGTGTGGGGGTGTGTGTGTGTATGTTATTTTTTCAGTTGGTGGGGATCCCGTTGTAAGTGTTTTCGGTGTTGTTTGGGAAAGTTCAAAGGTGTTTTTTTTTTTGTGGGATTTAAATGATTTATGAGTTTTTTTTTTTTTTTCGCTCATGTTATATAATGTTGAGGTGGTGGGATCGCTGGTTATAGTGATTTGACGGGATTTCTTAAAAAAGGGTTAGTTGGTGGTTTTTGATCTTAAATTTTTGGCGATTTTAGTGTTGTTTGGGCAGTATTCGGTGCTTTTGGTGTATTTTGGTGCTGTTTTTTAGTATTCGGTGGTGTTTTGGGGGTATTCAAAAGGGGTTTAATGATATTTTTGAATGTGTTCAAATGATTTTTTTTTGGAGTAATCAAGGTAATTGATGTTGTTTTTTGGGGTTGTACAAAGTAAAGTGTGGTGGTGTGGGGGTGTTTTTTTGTTGTTTTGGTAAAATGTCTCATGTCATAAATGTATGAGTTAGTTTTTGTGATTAATGTTGTAAATTGGAACTAAGGGAGTGTATGGTGGATGGTTGTAATTTCAGTTAATGAAATGTGTAAGTGTAGATAAAATTTGAGATGAAAATCTTATTTGGGGTAATCAAAAAGAATTTTGGGGAATGCTTCAGTGTTTTTTGGAAATGTTTAAAGGTGTTTAGTGGTATTCAAATGATTCATGAGAGTGTTGAAGTAAACTTGGGGTTTTCGTAGTGAGATGATAAAGTTGTGGATGAGAGAATTTTCTTAAGTATTTAGAAAAGGTGGTCACAAAGATTATGAGAGTGTTTTTTAAGGTGTTCAAAATAAAGTGTTGTGTGTGTGTGTGTGTGTGTGTGTGTGTGTGTGTGTGTGTGTGTTTTGTGTGTGTGTGTGTGTGTGTGTGTGTGGTGTGTGTGTTAGGTGGTCATAGAGTTTTGTGAATGTTACAAAAAACGCGATTCAAAAACCCTTAGAGATCTCCAGGAATACTAGAAAGGACTGCCTTCTAGCATCCAGCCTGTTACTGGGTTTTCGTAACAAATAGTCAGTATCCTTGTCCAATTATCCATTAGAATTCAGTATGATTCAATAGTGCTTCAGGATTACAACTGGTAGGCTACTAACTAGAGATTATAAAATTTAAAAAATTTTTTAAGTCTAGAGGTATATTATCAAATTAAATTATATTAAATTAATCACAGTAATCAAAATAATATCACTTTCTCTTGAGTACAATATTTTTGTGCTGAAAGCAATATCACATTTATAATTCTTAAGTACCGTCTGGTACATTAACATTTAATAAGATATTACAAATATGTACAAATAAGTATATATGTGTGTAAGTCCCTCTAAGTAGTTCGCTATGTCTCACGACTGGGACTAGACTTAAACAAGTGACTGACAAAGTCCTCAAATAAACTAACTTCTTGACCAACTGGCAATCAGAACAGTCTGCTTGAACAACAAAAAGAATGCTAAGCCCAATAGCAATAAAAACAAGCAACTGCGACACAGAATCAGGAACAAGGAGATAATATAAAGACACAATTTAGGGACCATCAGCAGATCCTCCACAAAAGTCACACAACTCGCATACAACTTAATCTAAGTTCAGCATAAGAAAATCCCCGACTGTGATAATACACAGATACCAGTACAAGTTAGATGAAAAGCTACAGCTCAGGACCTGAGTTACTCAGAGTGTCTATGAGACACACAAACCTCAGTAAAAACGTCGAAAATCACTAAGTTATACAATGTTCTGTGAACAGAGTTCTACAGAACTAACAAGAATAATGAGACAGACAATCTGTCCAACCACCAAGAGAGTCTAGACCAGACTGAATACTTCAGGCGAGGTGAGGACACCCTCCCCTCGATCACGTGATAGCTCCGTGGACAGTACTGCCCAGCAACAGAAGCCGGCAGAATAACGAGCAAAGAGCGATAATTACAGTAGTTAGACAATCAAGACTTGAACTGAACACATAATATGTTACATCCTACCTAACAAAGGAAGCTACGTCAAATAACAATATAAAGCAATACATTTACGATTTAACTATTATCGCAAATATAAGCAATATAAAATTAAATGAAAAGGTAATAATTATATATATACATAATAATCATTGCAACCCATTCAGGGGTTGCAACACCCCCCCAACACGACAGACGGTCGCACTAGGAGTTGCATTAATGTCTTTCACATTATTACTGATTACTCATATCAATACAATTTAATAAAAATATTAATCAGAGTCACTCTTGTCCCAAGCACCTCTACTAGGGCAGTACACAGTATCGTATCTGTGCATACTCGTGGTTATGTACATCAGTGTAGAGACAGGATAGCGTATGCAAGTAGGGCACGATGAGGCTCGTTCATAGTAGAGGAGACTGCATTTCACTCTTAAGTAGTGGTTGTGGAATGCTATGCAGTATGGACATCTGAGTATGAAACAGCTTAAGGTGTGTAGAGAAGGGGGGGTCTGCAGCAGGACAGTGTTGCGCCACACCAGTAACATCGCACACCCAACACTAAACACTCATCACTCAGCTTATGTCTCCTCCTCATACACAACACTACTGTGAATATATAAATATAATAATTAGACATGAGTATATATAGTTAATATGGGCTGGAGGTATTAAGTTACTTTACTGAATTTGAGATAGCAAATAACAAAAGGTATTTGGGCATTAAAATTACGTAAATTTCAAATGGGGAAGTGCCCAAATACTCGTCAAAATGTTCCAAGGACACCACAAGAGCTAGAGCATAATTTTTCTGGTGTCGTTTGAGCTTAGATGAATAGTAACATATAGGATGGAGAATATCAGTGGATGTTGACTGTTGGAGCAGCACAGCACCAACTGCATAACACTCGCATCTATATGTAAAAAAGGAAGATTGAAATTAGGACTCTTCACAAGAACAGAGGAAAGCAGATGTTTCAACCTTTTAAACGAGTCTGAACAATCTCTAGTCCAGGTGAACTGAACTTTGCTACTAGTAAGCTCAGTGAGAGGAGCTGCAATCTGAGAAAAATTTGGACAGAACCTGCGATAATATCCTGCCATACCCAGGAATCTCTGTACTCCCTTCCTATCCTGTGGCACTGGAAATTTCAGAAATTGCACGAACCTAGCCTCAATAGGAGCAACCTCACCTTGGCCGATAAAAAAAGCCTAATAGGTAATCTTGGCTTGACCAAAACACATTTAGCAAAGTTAACAGTGAAAGTTGTAGTGCGCCAGCCTCTCAAAGAATGCTCTGAGACGGTCAAGTGCTGTTCCCACTCGTCACTGTACACCACTAAGTCGTCAAGGTAGGCTTCTACTCCTAAATTGTGGGTAAAACTCGTTCATTATACGTTGGAATAAAAGAAGCCGCGTTACAAAGGCCGAAGGGGGTGACGAGGTATTTAAAACAATCCATCTTGAAAAATAAAAGCTGATATTTCTTGAGCACGTTCAGTAAGGGGGAGTTGATAATAGCTCGTAAGAGATCTAAACGGCTGACAAACTGGGCTCCTGACACACGTCAAATAAGGTCGTCAATGCAGGTTAGAGGATAACCATCAGGAAAGGTGACAGAGTTAAACTTTCCCTGTAACAGTGCACATCCTGAAACTACCGTCAGGTTTAGGCACTAAAATACAGGGAGATGCCCATGGACTTTTACTGCGCTCATTAAGTCCGTGAGATAACAGAAAATCAACCTCTTCTCTCAATGCTTTATGCTTTATAGGACTAAATCCTATATGGTGATTGCTTATTGGGTGATTGCCCCTGTACATCAACGTCATGTACACCTAGAGTACAACGTTTAGGAACATCACTGAACAATTCGGGGAAATGCACAATCATGTTTTTAATATCACTAGCTTTATCAACCCCCAGGTTACTAGAAAACGTTTTAGTGATTGTTGAGTCACTGAATTTCTAAATGAACCTCTATACCTCTAGAGATGTCAGGTAGACTGACGTTTTCTTCCTCTGTCTAGGAAGAATAGATGTAGTAGGTAGAGGACTAGCGTTAAAACCCTTTAAACTGGTTAACATGGTACACATGTTTTGATTTCTTTTTTTCCCCCGGGGTACGTACCAAATAATTTACGTCGCTAAGCTTTTTCACTACTTCCAGGAAAACCCTCATACCTGGCTTGTAGCATGACCTGGTACTAATTTCCGAGCCACACCTTATCTCGTGCTTTAAAAGAGCGAGAGACAGCACGCTTGTCATAATGTGCTTCATTCTAGCTTGGGCTGAAACTAGGTTTTTGAAGCTAGCTCTCTAGCGGCTGTCAAATGTTGCTGCATTAATGAAGGTGAAGTGCTCAATGATGGATTTGTTTTCCTGTCCACACGTCTTTTAACACTGCGAGAGGACTAGCACTTGGTGTCCGAATATTAATTCAAAACGGACTAAACCCGAGACTTTCTTGTTTCACTTTCTCTCATAGCGAACAGAAGAAAAATATACCTCATCCCAGTCTCTAGAAAAATGTTCACAATAAGCTCTCATCATGGACTTCAGTGGGCTGATGAAAATCTCTCTAGAGCACCTTGTGACTGTGGATGATAACTGGTTGAAAGTACAGACTTTATTCCTAGGTGGGAAAAATGCTTCTCGAAAGAAACTTAGAAGTGAAGTTACATCCCTGATCTGATTGTTTTCTCTCGTGCAATCCAACCTGGGGGAAAAAATTTCATCAGAGCTCTCACAATAGCACGAGCATTAATTTTTTTCATAGGAATAGGCTTCGGGATAGCGTGTTGCAGCGCCATAATAGTAAATAAGTATTGGTTTCCTAGTTTGGTTCTAGGCAAAGGACCAACACAAAACAATAATAAGACGTGAGAATGGTTCACCATCCACTGTGATAGGGATGAGAGGCGCAGGTGGAGTGTGTGCGCTGGCTTTGCCTGTCACTTGACACACGTGGCAACCGTGCACATGATCAGCTACTGTTTCCTTCATCTTTGGCCAAGTAAAATGTTTTGCCAGTTTACCGAGGGGTCTTCTTTACACACCCAAAAGTTTCCTCCTATGGGACTATTGTGAGCAAAATCAATGGCTTGTTCACGAAATGTAACTGGTAACACTACGAGATGCTTGACTGTGGTGAAACACATCAGCTGACAACTTGCATGTATTTTTTTCCATCAGTACACCGTTACTATAATAGTTTAACAATTATCGAGATCCTTTGCTTCACTCTCAGTAACTGCTATAAACTCTCAGTCTTTCCCAGTGACTGATCAAAAACTGATCCTTATTAAATCATCATGAGTTAGAAATTTAACATCAGTTGTGTCCTGACTAGGTTTTATGACCGGGGGGAGTCAGTGTTAATGACCCTGGGCGCAGAGCGCACTAAACAACATATTCAAGCCCAAATCATTGTCATCCACTAACCCAACAGGAGACAAGGAAGGTTGTTGTATCTTTGACATAGCTCTAGTAATTGCGCTGAGAGGAAATAAAATAGTCTTTCTCTCACAAGCTTCAATGGCTTTAATTTTCATCAGTGTTATTATCAATCACAAGTGGTTCTTTACATATACCAGCATGAAGGATTCGTTCCCTTATCAAAAAGTCCACTGACCTGATGGGAAATAACCCCGGATATACCCACTGAAAAAATAACCAGTATAATAGCTTGTTTCAATGTATACCTTGTGAAGAGGTACTTTTATAACAGCCCCTCCATAGGCTTCTAACAATACATCTATCTTGCAGTAGGTATCATCAGTAATGGGCAGTACATCTTCTCTTAATAACGTGAGATAACTGCCAGTGTCTCTGAAAGTAATTATCTCAGTTAGATGTGATTCGTCAAATCCTATTCTACCTCTTGAAAAGTAAGGACTCATCGCTGAACGAATCTTTTCGTCAGATACACTTTCTGACGCTAGTCATCTGTCCTGAGTAGTATTATCTAAAACAGTAGGATCAGAGGGTTTTTTTTTTATATTTTATTTAAAAACTTTACAGCTTACTATTAAATAAAAAGATATAAAATGGGCACAGTAGGATCCTCAATCCTACAGAACATACACTAACAAGTTTTAACAACACATTGTCATTGCATAAAAGAGGTTTACCCATAAACATCACAAATTTTCCCTATAAATACTACTAAAATATAAACAATAAAAAACTTTTTAAAACTATAAAAACTATAAAAAAATATAAAATTTTATAACCTTTCGATTTGTATAGTTAACATACTATGATGACATTTAAAAAGGTTCACAACCCCTTCCAGTAGATAATAGGGAAACCTCATCACAATCTCATTTTAAAAAAAGACATGCATTCCCCAAAAATTTAACCCCCATCAATAAGAATTACTAAAAACATAATACTGCCTCACTAAAATCCATTTTTAAAGCATTGAAAAAAAAGGGAAAAAATTAAACCCTCACACTTATAAAAATAAATTTTAAATAAATATTTTTTAATTTAATTACACCCTCTTCCCCCGGGTGAAACATTTTTTTTTTTAGGGGGATTTAACCATATTTCCCCCTTTACAAATTTTTAACGAGGCATTACAAATTTTTGGAAGTCATTAGCGTCCATCTCTCAAAAAAGGAGAGACATTTTTAAAGTAAAAAAGTCAGTACACTCGCAAAAAACCCCCAACCTAAACCAAACAACATATTTAAATATCCTTCATTGCGATACGATTTTTCGCCATGAAATTTGGGCCCAATAAAGGCTATAAACGACACTTACTTTAAGCCAAAAGTTTCAAGGTCTTACCCATAAATTGACACCATTACACTTTATAAATGAAGAAGGTCATGACGCCCCGACACTCAAAACGAATTCTCTTCGTTAATACGTAATTTTCTTGTATCCCTTTTGTTTTCTGGGGCCCCTTGCGAAATCATTTATGCCAACATCAAACCCTTCTATACCCAATACACCTCACCCCACCCCTCCCAGGAGGCGACCCGCTGGTCCCCTGAAATCCCCCTTCTGTTGTAACCCCAAAACCCCCCCCCTTCCATCAGCCCAGTCGTAGATTCATGGAAACCCTAACTTTAAACTTTCATACCCTTCCAAAAAAAATTCCTTCTCCCACCTCCCCCCTTACGCTCATTCGAATTCTACGAAAAAACCGTTCCTTTTTTTTTTCCCCGCCTCCGCACTCAAATCCCCCTATCACCCACAAATTATATAAACCCATTTATATAATAAAAGCTCTTTTAACACTCTATCGAACCCCCCACATCTAGGCTTTGGCACGAGAACCGACACCCCTCGGCCCCCCCCCCTGTAAAACCCTATTAAACCCCAATATTAACACCCTCCAGTCCCCCTAAAAGTATATGCATGGAATCCCGTTCTTTCCCCACAGATTCCACACTTCCCGCCCACAATTACCCCTCTGGTTCTTGTACCCCCCCGAGGTAGTTGCCAGCAGAAAACGATCGTTCTCCCTTACCGGCTTTAATTTTCAATTGAAAACCTTTTCCAAATACTCTCCCATGCGTACATGGGGAACACCCCTCAACTGGTACAAAACCCTTTCTTCAAGCAGCCTTAACAAAACCCCCTCTCAAATTTTTCCGGGGGTTCCTACCAACTAAAAAGCCCAAAAACGTTTCACATTCCCCAATCACCCACCATAAAAATTTCCCCCAATCTATCAGTTTTTTCCCCAGTGCCCCCCACTCATTCTTCGCGTAAAACCCCCTTTTTAAGAAACAAAAATTTTATCCTCCTTTAGACCTAAACCCCCAACCCCCTGGCGCAAAGGTAACTTTAAAAACCTTTTCCTCAGCCAATGCACCTTGAACCCACAAAAGTTGAACACTCGTTCAAAATTTCCCCACAATCGCCGCCCCTGTTAAGGGGGGAAACGTGACTGCCAAACCTTACTATCAAAATTCATTTATAACAATCATCTTGTACGAGAGTCAGTGATGAGGTCGCAATGCATCCAGACCCCCCTAAATCTTTCAGAATCTATTCGATTTTTCCTCTCGGCAGACCAAAGTATCCTATAGGTGATCAAAAATTTTTAAAAAGGGGAACGTTTGTTTCTAAAGTTACTTTCCCCCTCCCCCTCCCCCCCATCCCCCCAAACCCCCTTTTTTTTTTTTGACTTTTCTATTTACCTGACCCCTTTTGCATTTAAAAACTGTTGCACACATCCAAAAAACCCAACTCCATCCCCTCTCGAACCCGTTGTATCGTTACTTTCCCTATTTTTTCCCCAGGCCACATTTTCCCCGACCCCCCCCCACACCTCCCTGTGTCACTACACAACGTTCAACCATTTATAGAAGGGGCCCTGAAATGCAGAAAAAATTTGTGCTGGGCCCCCTCCCAAAGCCCCCTCCCCATTACAATCTCCTCCCTAAGCACCCTTTTAATCTTTTACCCTCATCTTAGTCCTTGTAAAAGTGGTTACCCAATTAAAATTTTCTTCCCCAAAACCCCCTGCCCCAAAGATAGCTTCCAGTGCTCCCTTTCCACCTGTATAGGCCCCCTGCCAGTCTAAGGCCAACAAGCCGCCCTCCCCCCCCCCCCCCCTTTTGACTCCAAAAAATTTCCTTTTCCCATGCCCCTCAATCATCGCCCTTCCAGGCAAACCATACGTTTTTTCGAGCCACTCCCCCTACCCCATTTAAACCGATTACCCAAAAACTTTGGAACAACTTAAAATCACACAAAAACAGAGTTTGGGAGGTACTCCTTTGAGGGTTTGGCCCCACCCTTCTGGACCAACATACAACTGCTGTTGCTTGTTGCCCCCCCCCACCCCTTTTCCTTTCTGATTAAAAAACTACCTGAATCCCCTTTCACCCCCCAATGTTGGAGGGAAAATTCAGCCCGGGGGGCCGTCTTTCCGGTGCTTTGCCCTTCCCCATTCCCCTTAAGCCAAAATCTATTTTCCCCCCCCCCCTTTTCCGAAAATTCCCCCCCAAACCTTCTATCAAATTCCCTAAATTACCGTCCATCTCCCACCTTCTTAAAATCCCTTTCCCCTTTCCCCCCTTGTCCCAATACCCTTCATACCATTTTATCCCCATCGACACTTTTCCTTTCAGTTTTATCTCCTGACCATTCTTTAACCCCCCCCTTATTTTTCCCCAAACCCCCCGGAATAGCTGTACCCGCTGTCTTTTTTTTTGAGTTAGACACACACGCCCATGGCTTTTCTCCCCCCAAACCCTCTACCCCCCGCCTGCCCCTTACGTTGAAACCTTCATTTTGTAAAATCCTCAGTCTCCCCTTTACCTCGACAATTTCATCCATAGGATAGTTGCCCCCCCCAGCCCCCCTTCCAAACGCCCTTAAAATGTCCCCTTAAATAATTTGAAAAAGGCCCTATTTTAAATCATTTATACGTTTGCCTACCCCCACTTAATTTTTCCTAATCCTTTTTTGGTACACAATCCCCCATTTTACAAATTTTCCCCTCCCCTTTTCCTCCTCATAAACCCTTCCATGGCAGAAAATCCCCCCTAACCCCCCCTCATAAAAATCAATGCAATTAATTTAATTTCCCGAATCCCGTATTTTTCCGGAAACTCCTCCCACCCAACCTCCCCCAACACTGCTCTTGATCCGACCATGTATTAACAGTTTTTAAAGTCTCATCAACCCGTGAGAAAGATACACTCTATTAACCCCGCTGCATTTCCCTTCCAACAATGTATGCTCTGTCTCCCCCGCCCCCCCCCCACGAATGCGTCCCTTAACCTTATCCCCCAATAAATTCTGTCACCCACATAACCCCCCCCTTTCTTCCTCACCCCCAAACCCAACCCAAAAACACCCCTTATCCCCCTCCCAAACAAAAAAAAAAAAATCCCCCCACCACCCTCCACCCTTAAAATTTATTCTCCCCTAACAAAAAAAACCACCCTTTTTTCCCACCACCCCAAAACCCCCTTTTACCCAAACCCCCCCCCCTCCCCCCCCCCATTCTCTGCAAAAAAAAAAGGCTTTGCCCCCCTGATTAAATACCCACCCTTTTAAACGGGCAGGGCAGGGTTACCCCCAAAACCCCCCTCCCACCCCTACCCTCCCTTAAAAATTTTCTCTGAAAGGGAAACAATTCCCTCTAAATTTTTTCAGAAAATTCTAAACCATTCTTCTTTTCCTATTACCAAACCCTTAACGTTGACGTCTAACCCGGGGCCTTTTAAAGTTTCCACCCGCCTCCCCTTTTTCACTCTTTTGGGCACCAAGAAATGGGGACCATTGCATGCACCTTTTTCCCCTCCCCCCCCCTTCTTTGGGGCCTCCTGTCATGGCCCCCATACCTTCACCCTTTGCCATATTTGCTTCCCAGCCGTGGCTGGGTTAGGACATCCTGGGAAACCGACGCGCGGCTTCTTTTTGTGCAGGCGCTCCTCCATGGCTTGGGTTTGGGGGTGCCCCCAGTACCTCAACCTCCACTTACCGTGGCAATGTTTTGGTGACACTCAGTCACGCCGCCCTTCCGTGTCCCAATAGTTTGTTGTTGATGCACCCCGCCTTAAACTTTTACCCCCTTTCGGAGCAGCCACCTCTCGGGGGTGACAAGGCTTAAAACCCCGGCTAATTCCCCAATTTCCAAACTTCCCCCTGTAATTTTTGCGAACCGATCCATGGGTGCCTGGGCCCGGAAATGGTCAAGGGCCTCACCCCCTCCCCAGCCTTAGCCCCTCATCCATATCCGCTCCTAGACCCCGCCCTCCTTCACGTCCTTGATTATACCCCTTCCCCCCGGTGTGAAGTGTTCTCCCCCCATGGGCAGGGCTCGTTGCCCCCTTCCCAATTCCCCCGCTATGTGATCATATTCCCCATAGTCGGCATGTACGCCTTTGCCGGGTATGACACCCTGACCTGTGTTGAAATTCCCCTTTTGGTACACATAAGATGGTTGGGGTGTTGCAAAGTCTTTTTAGGTTAAAAAAGTCCCCCGGCAAACCCGTGTAGGCCCCGTCACCCAACTTACCATGCTGGCCAAAAAAACAGTTCCCTATTCCTCAGAAACGTTTTGATACTGTCTCATCAGCTCAAAGGGGGGGAGTACGCAGTTTAATCCAAGTATAAAGTTGGATCTCATCATCCTCACCGCACGTGGTGTTGCTCAAGACTTACATCCTGAAAAAGGTTGGCCAAAGATCGTAAACCGTTGCTTGAGCGTTTTAAAAAAAAAATCTACTTGCTTGTTAATGCTACTCCGTTTAAAATCGCCCTCCCGAATGCCCTACGGTCTTGATGATTTTAGTAGTAAAACCCGGGTGAAACTGGCTTATTGCCCCTGAGAGTTCAACACCGACAGTGTTAATCCGCGTCTGTAACTGAACCCATGTTTACTAAATGGATTCTCCCGGGCTGACGACAGAGGCGCGCAAGCACCAACCTACATACTGCATCAGGGAATGAAATGGTTTGCGCGGAGGTCTGCACGGGCCCAAAAGCGATGCAGGGCAAAAATTATCAGAGGTATTATGGATTTCGGTGAATTTGTTGCTCGGAAGAAGATAGACTTGTGTGGGGTGCCCGCGCAGACTGTTTTCCCTATCTTTTCTAAATTATAGCAATACTCTCTAGCATGTCCTTTTTTGTTACAATATGTACATTTAACTTTCTTCTTCTCGATATCAGATTTCTGTCTAGCCACAGAGACAGATTCAGGATTGTGAGTTTTCCTGGTAAAGGTACGAGAAGTTACAGTAGCAGGTACATCAGGCCGGCAATGAGCAGCTGTTTTAGGTTGCCAACTTCTAGGACAATTTTTAGTTACCTTGTTTCTTTGTGTTTTAGTACGTACAAGTTTGTGAGAAATCTCGTAATTGTCTGCTAATGCTGCAGTTTCCAGAATATCCGAGGTAGTATGATCGATCAGATATTCTTGTATGTCAGCAGACATACAATTGTTAAACTCTTCATGTAGTAACAACTGAACAAGGCTGTCGTAGTTGTTACATTTAGCAGCTCTAGACCATCTCTCAAATGCAACCTTTTTTCTCACGAGCAAACTCTACACAAGTTTGATCTTGACGTCGTTGTAATGTACGAAATGCATGTTGATAACTTACAGGCAACAAGTTATATGTCTCTAGAATAGTTTGCTTGACAGTGTCATAACTAATGTACTTGGCAAATGGTAAAGCAGCAGTACAAGTTTGAGCTCTTCCTGTCAAAGCTGTGTGCAACAAGGTAGCCCAGTGCTTATGTGGCCAGTTCATAGCACAAGCCTGGTTCTCAAACACATCAAAATAGGTGTCTAAGTCACTTTCAAAAAACTTAGGAACCATGGATGCAGCTTTCTGCACATTAAATGTGTCCTGTGATCTATCAGTCTGTTGTCTTCCCAGACGAACATTTTCTCTCTGGAAATCTTCTTCGTTCAATTTCCTCTGTGCCTCTATTTGTGCAGTCTGCAACATAATGAGGCGTTCAAACCTCTCAAACTGTTCCTGAAAGATAGGACCAGTAGGTAATGGAGGAGTAAGGAAATTAACATGTCTTTCTGGACTGTTCTTAGGTCGAACACCTCGTCCAGCCGTCTCTTGAGAGTCTAGATCTGGTCTAGGATAAGTAGATACAGGTGTATCATACACTGTAATAGTATGGGGCTGAGTCATCCAACCAGCTATACTCTCTGTACTATTGTGTCAGTGATGCAGGAAGGGGTGAGCAGAGGTTCACTAGGCTCAGACACTTCTGCCGTAGTTGCTCTTTCTTCTACTTCATCAAATAGAGTCATACTTCCTAATTGTGACACTAGGCTTTCTGAATCTGAATCATAATCAGACAGCTCTGTATGAGCAGGAAACAAAATATCTTTAATTAACGCTCTGACAGTTTCTGCGGTGTAATTCCTGTTATACATCACACCGAGATATTTGGCTACTTGCCAACACGTCTGAAGTTTTAATGTACTCAACTCAGACAAAGTCAGGGTATCAATTAACTGTTTCACTTTAGCATACATCACGAAAATAATTGTACTACGAGAGAGTGATTATGGGAAACTATGATCCTAATAGGAATTTTAATGTTGGTTGTCTTAGAGTTAGAACTCATAAATAGTATTTCCATCTCCTTGGATCAAGAGACTCAGTCAAGTACAGACATCCACCTGGTATGTTGTACAAGACTAAACTCAAAGTCTTCAGATTAGGAAAGTACTCAAAGTGTTTGATCATAGAGTTACTAGTATGTCAAACTGGAAAATTTCTCCAACACCTTGGATCAAGAGCATCCCGGACAGGCCCCCATTTGTTACAAAAAACGCGATTCTAAAGCTTAGAGATCTCCAGTGAATACTAGAAAGGGGCCCCTTCTAGCACCAGCCTGTTAGGGGGTTTTCGTAAAAAAGTCAGTATCCTTGCCCGTTATCCATTAAAAGTCATATGATTAAAATAGTGTTTCAGGATTATAAGGGTAGGCTTAACTAAAAAATTAAAAATTTAAAAAATTTTTTAAGTCAGAGGTATATTTCAAATTAAATTATTAAAATTAATCACGTAATCAAAATAATATCACTTTCTTGAGTACAAATTATTGTGCGGGAAAGCAAATACATTTAAATTTCCTTAAGTACCGTTGGTACATTAACATTTAATGAATATTAAAAATATAAAACAAGTAAGTATTATGTGTGTAAGGTCAAGAGTTGCATGTCTACAAATCGACTAGACTTAAAAAAGTACTGCAAAGTCCTCAAAAAAAATTTCTTGACCAACTGGCAATCAAACAGTCTGTTTGAACACAAAAGAATCTAAGCCCAAAGCAATATAACAAGCAACTGCGACACGAATAGGAAAAGGAAAAAATAAAAAGACATAAGTGGGGCCCCATCAGAATCCCCCACAAAAGTCACACAACTCCCTAAAACTGATCAAAGTTCAGATAAGAAAATCCCCGACTGGATAATACACAGATCCGTACAAGTTAGGTGAAAATACAGCTCAGGACCGAGTTGTCAGAGTGTTATGAGACACACAACCCTCAGTAAACGTCGAAAATCACTATTTCAAAATTTTTCTGTGAACAGATTCACAGAACTAACAGAATAATGGATGACAATCTGTCCAACCCCCAAAGAGAGTTAGACCAACTGATACTTCAGGCGAGGTGAGGACACCCCCCCTCGTCACGTGATAGCTCCGGGGACGTACTGCCCAGCAACAAAAGCCGGGAATACGGCAAAGGCGATAATTACAGAGTTAGAAAAATAAAGATTTGAACTGAGCACAAAATATGTTACATCCTCCCTAAAAAAAGGAAGCTACGTCAAATAACAATAAAAAGCAATACATTTAGATTTGCTATTATCGCAAATAAAAGAATATAAAAATTAAAAATAAAAAGGTAAAATTTATATATAATAATAATCATTGAACCCATTCAGGGGTTGCAACAGTGAATTCTTGGATACTGATTTTAGTGGTTTTGAGATGGGGATGAGAGGGCATTTGGGATTGAAAGTTTCTTGTGGTTTTCGAAGAGGTGTTTGGGGAGGGGGTGAGGGGATGTGAAGAAATGTGGGGGATGACAGGGTATGGGAGGGTTGTTTTAAAAATTTTAAGAAATATGGGGGTTTTACTGAAAATAAAGGTAATGGTAAATTTTTTACAAAGAAATTTTTAGAATTGAAAAGTTTTATATTTTGGAAAAGAATGGAGGGTGTTGAAACATGTCGCAGTATTTGGGGTAGTGAGTTTTAGTTTTTGTAGATAATATAATTTTATGGGGATCAAGGGAGGGGTATGGAAGGTTTTATTAGAATTTTGTAATGTAGGGAGGGGAATTTTTATTACATTTAAGTTTCAGAAAAAAAAGGGGGGAAAATTTGTATCAAAAAAAATTGTGAAAAATTGGTAAGTGTGTGGGTTTGGGTGTTGTGGGATGGGGGTGTTGGGGTTGGGGGTGTTGTTGCGGAACTAGAGATATAAAAAAAAGAGTTGATTCTGTTGTAAGTGTTGTGGGTTTGGTTTGTGTTCATGTTTACTTTTTGGATGATTGTGTACTATAAAAATTGGTATCTCTTGGTTATGTGATTTGGGGGATTTGGGGAAAAATGGGTGTTAGTTGTTATGTTGACTTAGTTTATGGATTTTGGTGGTTTTTTTACTGATTTCAGTGGTGTTTAGTAGTATTCAGTGGTGTTTTTGGGGAAATACCAAAATGATATTTTGGAAGGGTTTCAGTGTTTTTGGGGAAAGTTCAAAGGTTTTTTTTTGTAAATTCAATGATTTATGAGAGTGTTTTGAAGGTTTTTTCAAAAAAAAAGGAGGTTTTTGTGTGCGTATAACTTCGTAATATGTAAAACGGACCAGGAAATTATCAAAAAAATGGTTTTAAATTGTAAGTGTTGTGGTGACTTTTTTGATGAAATAGTTAAAAAAAAAAAAAAATTGTGGGTTATGAGTGAAATTTGGAGGTGTTGTTTGGAGTGTGGGGGTTTGGGGGGGTGGGAAAAGGGAAAGGAGGGGTTTACTTCATGGGGAGTGTGAGATGAAATATTTAAAACGAGAAAAACTAGACTTTGGTTGTTTTTTGTAAAAATTGTGGATTGATGTGGGTATTAACGAAAAAATGGGGGAATTTTTTTGGGGTTATCCTGGGTTAAGAGGAAAATTTTTCCTATTTGTATAAAAATGTGTTTACTGAGTGGGGAAGCGACAAGATTCACCTGGTGCGGGGTCATCACGTGACGTCCTGACATAGGGGGAAGTCGCAAGATTCACCTTTATTGTGAGGTCACACGTGCGTCCTGACAAAAGGGGGGAAAGTCGACAAATTTACCTGTATGTGTGAGGTCATCACGTGATGTCCTGACTGCCGAGTAAACACAGGTTGGATGACGTCCAACTTGTTTTGCCTTTTGTAAAGAAAGTACCATGCCCATGGAGGAGTCATTTGAATGCTTGCCCCAGAGGAAGGAACCAAAAAGCTTGATCGAGGAGTGGAACTTTGTATTATCGAAAAAAACTTGATTCGGGGAGTTGGAGTCTTTGTATTACGGAAAACCCTTATCCAAGGAGATGGAAGAATTTTTTGGGGTAAAAAGGGGGAAAATTTCATTTTAAATGCTTACCCAAAGGGGGGGGAACCCAAAAAAGCTTGAACCGAGGGATCATAAGAAAATAAAAATTAAAAAAAAAAATTGGGATGGGGGTGAAATGGGGGGGGGGAAACCTCAAAAATTGATCCGAGGAGATGGGAGCACAAAAAAATGAAATTAAAAAAAAATTTAAAAAAACGGGAAAAAAAATCGGGGCGCGGGGGGGATCCCGGGCGACGCTGCAGAAAGGGCACAAAGGCGCGCGAAGGCGCAGGCGGGCGCCAGGGGCGGGGCGAGGGGCACGGCGGGGGTGGGGGCGGCGCGAAAGGGGAGCCCCGGTTGGGGGGTGTGGGTGGGGGGGCGTGGGGGGGGCGTGGGGGGTCATGGGTGGGGGCTGGGTGGGGGTGTGGGGGGTCATGGGGGGGGTCAGGGGGGGGGTCGTGGGTGGGGGGGCTGGGTTGGGGGGTGGGGGGGGGGCGTGGGGGGGTCATGGGTGGGGGTCGTGGGGGGGGGTCGTGGGTGGGGGGTCTGGCTGGGGGGCGTGGGTGGGGGGGCGTTGGTAGGGGGCGTGGGTGGGGGCATGGGTGGGGTCAGGGTGGGGGTTTGGGGGGGGTGTGGGGGGGGCAGGGTGGGGGGCATGGGTGGGGGGGGTGGGTGGGGGGCATGGGGGGGTCGTGGTGGGGGCGTGGGGGGGTGTGGTGGGGGTGTGGGGGGGGGGTCGTTGGGTGGGGCGTGGGTGGGGGCATGGGTGGGGTCATGGGGGGGGTCGTGGGGGGGGGGTCGTTGGGGGGGCGTGGGTGGGGTCATGGGGGGGGTCATGGGGGGGGTCTGGGTTTTGGGGGCTGGGTGGGGGTCGTGGTTTTTTTTTGGGGGGCGTGGGGTGGGGGGCTTGGGGGGGGGTCGGGGGGGGTCGTTGGGGGGGTCGTGTTTGGGGGTGTGGGTGGTGGTCTTTTGGGGGCAGGTCGTGGGGGGGGGTTGAGGGTGGGATCGTGGGGGGGGGCGTGGGGGGGGGGTCGTGGGTGGGGGGTGTGGGTGGGGGTTGAGGGGGGTCAAGGTCTTTTATATAGGTTTTGAAAAAGGGTTCCCCTCAGCCGCACCCCTTTTGGGAGGAGACCTTTAGGAAAAGACCCCAGGGAAAAGACCGCTCAGCCCCAGAGACCGTCAGCCGCTTAGCACTACTTATATTATATATTAATAATTTTTTAAAAATATTATATATAAAATTTTAATATATATTATATATAATTTTATATATTTTTATATAAAATTATATATATTAATTTTAAATATGAAAACAACCACCCCCCCGAAAGAAAAGAAAATTCCAAGCGCTTTTGTGACTACTCACTTATCAAGGAACAAACTATTATTTTTTAAATTTATTAAAATATTTATTTATTATAAATATATAAATATAATATATTTTATATATATTATAATAATATATTTGTACACAAACAGTGGTATTGTCGGGAACAAACTGTGATAGCTAAGAACTCCAAAACCCCTATTGCTTTGGCCTGCCCCACAGTGGGCGAAAAAAATTACGCCTTATCCACGGGCATAAACCTGAAAAAGTGGGCTCCAGCGAACTAGAAAAAAATTAGCCTAGAGTCATCCACACCACGTATGTCTGTGAAGCCCTGTGTGGCGAAACGTTTTCCTCAAAAAAGATTCCCAAGAGTTGCCATGTGTCTAATTTATCAACAAGTCGGTTCCTGAACCATTCATTACAAATTTTGTAGAACTGCAACTTCTTGGGATCTTAAAACTTGGAATTTTTCGCTTGCCTAATTCTTGGGCACGACCACTTCCACTTGAACAAAAGGACACGACCATGATGCTGCACTCTCCTGCCTACGGGTTTTTAAGCTGTTCTCCCCTGTATCCCTATTTATTCAAGATTTATGGCTGAACAACGACTCCCAAGGTTGAGGGGGGATTACCCATTTCCTCCTGTTCTTCAAGGTTTCCTAGTATGGCTGATAAAGCCCCTGTGTGGCGAAACGTTTCCTAAAAAGATTCCCCAAGAGTTGCACATGTGTTCAAATTTTTTTAAATGTCGGTTTTTGAAAAACTCATTTACAAAAAATTTAGTTCCGTGGATGTGCTACCTTAAGGATTGTAAAGGGCAGGGATTAAGGTGTCATGAGTATTCGCCCACCATGAGGCAGGCCAAAGCAGCTGGGTTCTAGTCCTTGGGTACACAGTGTTGTTATTGGTATATATATGTATTATATATATAATTTTATATTTTATAATAATATAAAATATATTATAATATATATATTATATATATATAAATAATATATATATATATATAATATTATATATATTTTATATATAAATATATAATATTATATTTTTATAAAATATTATATATTTATAATATATTTATATATAATAAATATTTTTTTTAATATATATATATAAAAAAATACAAACCTGATCTCTGGGTGAAAGGGACTCGAACCACAACCTTGGGAAAAAGGGACGCAGTGCTAAACCATTTCAGAACATAAACAAAACCTTGGTGCCTGCACAATGCTAGACGTTGATCCAAAGGGAGCCCCCCTTCGGAGAAAACGCTTACAGCTTTTCACTCACCCCCGTAGCATCGCCCCACTAGAGATTTTAAAAAAAAGCAAGGAATTTTTGCCTCTTTCGAAATTTCCCTTTCATATTTAAACAATATTATAAAATATATTATATATATATATTATATAATATAATTTAAAATAATATATATATATATTTTTTAATAATTTTATTTAATATATTTTAAAAAAAAAATATATATATAATATTTATAATAATATATATTTTAATTTAATAATATAAATAATATATATAATATTTTATAGGGAGAGGTTTGGGAGACAGCAACCCCCCCAGGGAAGTACTACCCCCCTGCCCGATAACTGTGAAACAAAAACCCGTAACTGTTTTGCATGATGGTAGGATTGTGGTTTTTTTTTCGTCTTAAACACGCTAATAACAGGGGTATCTTTTACTCCACTTTTCACTTGGGCACACTTCACAGACAGCACATGCATTTATATGCTGCTAGAGGCGACTAAAATGCCGGGGAATGGGTAGTAACCCCCTTTCCCGATACATTTACTAAAAAAAAAGAAAAAGAAAAACTTTTTAAAACGGGATGCAAATTGCGTGGATGTAGTGGGATGAAGGAAAAGAATTGCTGATGTTAGAATGGAAAGAAGTTGGATTCCTGGGTCAAGCGAAAAAGCTGAAGGGGGTAGGAGAGTTTCAGTGGGGGAAATAAATGGGATTAAATTGGAGTATCTGAGAGAGTTAGAGAAAAGGAAGGGGGTAGCAGAAATGTTAAATGATCAGTTAGGGAAAGGAAAAAAGAGAATTGAATGGGTAAATTCAAAATTATGTGGATTAAAGAAAGGTGGATGCGAGAAGTGGGTCATAATAAGGTGTATGCACCTGGGAAAGGAGGAATGCAGAGGGAGGAAGATTTTGGGAGATTTTTAAGTGAATGTATGGGGCCCTTTTGAACCAAAGTGAGGGAAATTGTTTTTAGGGGACTGAATGCTAAAGAGGAAAACTTTTAGGGGGGTTTGTGGTAGGAAAATTTTGGGGGTCCCGGTTGGGTAAATGATAAGGGGAGCCTTTGATTGAACTTTGTTAGAAAGGGGTTTGTTATGGGAAATAATATTTTAAAAAAAAGGGATAAATAAGTTACCGATATGATGAAGGGCGAAATGACGTGTTTTTGGATTATGTTTTGGAGAAAAAAGATGTTAGAGACTTCGGGATGCAATGTTTATAGAGGGGCCCAAAATATATCAGATCACTTTTAGTTGTAGTCACTGAAGTAAAAGGAGATGGATAAAAGGGAAAATAGAAGCATCGGGGAAAGAAGGGGTAAAGGTTTTAAACTAAAAGAGGAGGCATTAGGGAAAGATAAAAAACTAGGGGGAGGATAGAGGGAAAATGAGAGCATGGCAATGGGGTCAAAAGAGGTATGGGGTGGGTTTAAAAATGTGTGTTAGAGTGTTCGCAGAATTTTTGGGGTTACAGGAAAGGGGGCAGGGGGGAAGAGGAGCGTGGGGAATGAGATGTAAGGAGTGTAAAAGGGGAAAAAGTTAGCATATGAAAGTTTTTTTCAATAGAAGTGATGAAGGAGGGAAGAGTAATGGAGAAAAGGGAGGTTTAAAAGAGTGGTAAGCAAGTAAAAAGAGACAAATGAAGAGTGGGGAGATGTTATCAACAATTTTTTGAAAATAAGAAAAAATTTTTTGGAGTGAGATTAAAAAGTTAAGAAAAACCTAGAGAAAAATGGATTTGTCAGTTAAAAATAGGAGAGGGGAGTTATTAAATGGAGAGTTAGAGGTATTGGGAAGATGGAGGGGAATTTTTTGGGAATTTTTTAAAGTTGTGAAGTGGGAAAAATTTGATTTCGGATAGGGCAAGGGGAATAACATCTTGTAGGAGGGGGGAAGAGAGTTGTGATGTGGGGGGAGTTTGTGAGGCAGTGGTAAATGAAAGGGGGGGAAAAGGGCGGGGTTGATGGGATAAAGATAAAAAGTAAAAGAAGGGGGGGTATAGTTTTGGGTGGTTGGTGCAATTTTTTTAAAAAAAGTATGGAAAAGGGAAGGTACCTGGGATTGGGGGAGGCATGCATAGTTCCTTTGATAAAGGGAAAAGGGGATAAAAGAGAGTGCAAAAATTAAGGGGGAAAGTCTGTTGAGGTACCGGTAAAGTGTATGGTAGAGTTATAAATTAAAGAATTAAGAGTAAGACGGAGAAAAGGATACAGATAACAAGGAGGCTTTAGGGAAAAGGGAGGGGGGGTGGGGACGGTGTTTACAGTGAAAAATATAAGGAACGTTTTGATAAGGTAAAGAGGGCTTTTTTGGCATTTATGGATTTGGGAAAAAAGGGTTTTTGACAGGGTGGTAGGGGGGCAATGTGGCAGTGTTGAAGTGTATGGGGCAGGAGGTAGGTTACTGAAAGCAGTGAAAAGGTTTTTTCGAGGATAGTGAGGTCAAATTAGAGTATGTAGGAAAAAGGGGAAATTTTTTTTCCCCGTAAAAGAGGCCTTAGACAAGGATGTGTGATGTCACGGGTTGTTTAATAATTTATAGATGGGGAGTAAGAGAAGTAAATCGGGGTCTTGGGCAAGGGGTGGAGTTAAAGTAAAGAATCACACACAAAGTGGGGTTGTCACAGCGCTCTTGCTGATGACACTGTGCTCTTGGGAGTTTTGAAGAGAACTGCAGAGTTGGTGAGAATTTGGTGGATTGCAAAAGAAAAAAATTAAAGGTGAATACAGGAAAGAGAAAGGTTATGAGGATAACAAAAAGATTAGGTGATGAAAGATTGAAATCGATTTGGAGGGGAGAAGTAGGAGGGGGTGAATGTATTCAGTATTTGGGAGTGGGCGGTCAGCGGATGGGGGCTATGAAGATGACGTGAATCATGAAGATGAGGGAAAAAAAGGGGGAGTGGTGCACTTAGGGCTGTGGAGACAAAGAACTTTGTCCTTTGGGGGTAAAAAGGGAAAGTATGAGAGTATTTTTTTTCCAACGTCTTATATGGGTTGGAAGCTGGGTGATGAATGTTGCAGGAGGAGAAGGTGGAGGAGTGGAGATGTCATGTCTGAGGGCAATGTTGGTGTGAATATAATGCAGGAATTCGTATTTGGGGAAGTTAGGAGGAGGTGCGGATTCCCAAAACTGTTGCCCCGAGGGCTGGGGAAAGGGGTTGTTGAGGTGGTTCGGACATGTAGAGAGAATGGAGCGAAACAAAATGACTTCAAGAGTGTTCAGTCTGTAGGGGAAAGGGAAAGGGGGGGGTAGGGGTCGGCCTAGGGAAGGGTTGGAGGGGGGGGTTTAAAGGGGTTTTGTGTGGAGGGGCTTGGACTTCAGCGGGCATGCGTGACGTGTTTGATGGAGTGAATGGAGACAAAGGGTTTTTTATACTTGACTGTTTTGGGAGTGTGGAAAAGTAAATTTATAAGGGTTTTCAGGGGAAACGGCAGGCGGATTTGAGTCCGGAGAGGGGGAAGTACAGTCCCTGCACTCTGAAGGAGGGGGGGGTTTTAATGTTGCATTTTAAAAACTGTATGTAAAGCACCCTTCTGGCAAGACATGATGGAGTGAATGTGGTGAAAGTTTTTCTTTTTGGGCCCCCCTGTTTGGTGGGAATGGGCCCATGTGATTAAAATATATATATATTTTAAAAATTTATAATATATAAATTTATATATATATTTATATATATATATTTAAATATATAATATTATTTTTTTATATATTTAATATATATTATATAAAATTTATATAATTTAATATAAATATATTTTATATATAGGCTTAAGTGGGGCTCCGCTGCCGCAAAAAACACTAATGTTCTCGATGATCTGTCGATTAGTAAAAACTATTTACATTAAAGGGACGGGCCCCGGTCTCTCCCCGGGGTTTAATGTTACATATATACGACAAATACCTTTTTAAAAAATTTAAACAATAAAAATGTATAGCCTAACATGTAAATTTTTTTGTTTTCGGTGATCACCGTTTCAAAAGGATAAACAAAATATTAATTTCTGATATTTTTTTTACATAGTAATTAATTAAAAAACAAAATGAATGTCCCAGTAAAAATAGCGAGCAAAATTACTTCATTTGTAGGAGGCAAGTACGCCCTCCTCACTTAGCGACGTGCTCGTTTCCAACGACTCGGACTTTCGACGGGTTCTCTGTCAGTATGCATACCTAAATATTGTATATTTTATTGTATATTCAGTACACTACTGTAAAGATTTAAAATATACCAGAAATGTTTCAAATGGTGCAAAAGGGGCATTAAAACAAAATCAGAGATGACTGACACAAACCCCCACCCTTACGTATGCTACTCACTTAAAGACGAAATCGTTTACCAAAATGGTCTTAGCAACGGAAAATCCGTCGTTAAATGAAGAGAGGCTGTAATGAGTGTGTGCTTACACTGGACCACATCATGTTAATTAAAAGAAAAGAAAAATCCACTGGAAAAACAACCATTTCATCGTAATTACTCCACTAATTTTTGTCTTTATTCTGTCGCGTGTTTCTGTTCCTTCATTATTTATTTCATCACTTTCCCTTCACCCACCTCTGTGCACTTGCTCTCTCTCTGTGGGCACCTAGCTCCCTTGTGGGCACCTAGCTCCCTTGTGGGCACCTAGCTCCCTTGTGGGCACCTAGCTCCCTTGTGGGCACCTAGCTCCCTTGTGGCACCTAGCTTCCTTGCAGTGCTCCCCTTTCTTTATATTTGACTGGCTCCTCCTTCTTAGTTCCCCACTACCACTACTACTACTACTACTACTACTACTACCACCACCGCTACTACTGCTACTACTACTGCTACTACCACCACTACTACTACTACTACTACTACCACCACCGCTACTACTGCTACTACTACTGCTACTACCACCACTACTACTACTACTACTACTACCACCAATACCTGTTCCTGCCAATGTATAGCCGTCCTGCTCCACTTCTGATTAGTGTGACTTTGTAAATGGTCCAAGTCTGACCGAAACGTCGTCGTAAACTCCTCTCTTCTATGTGCAGGTTATTTGTGTATCACTATTTTATATATTATCATGAAGTTCTGATGTTTTCTGTCTGATATACTGTCCCTGAAATTATTATTAGCTTTAATATTTTCTTTGCTTTTACTTTAACTTAATTATCATTTATGACTTTTAGTCTCCGAATGTAATATAAAGGTTTGAAAGAATGCTTTTAAATAGTTATGTATACATTTTATATTTCTCTGTGATAACATTATCTGAAATGTAATTTTCTTTAAGTATTTCCAATATATCTATAATTACAATTTAGAAATATGTAATTTAGAAATATGTAACCTTATATTCAAAATGTTAAAGAATTATTAAAGAATTTACAAAGAATAAAGTAATTGTTATTTTGTGTATAAGCTATTTGAAACAGATTTATTTATTCTATACAAACACAATAAACATCTACATGAGGTATAAAATTTTATGGATACCAGGTGACCAAAATAAATCCTAAAAGTAAGGTGGATTATAATTTTTATTATTATAATCATGAGGAGCGCTAAACCCATACAACACAAGTGGGGGGGAGGTATTCAGGCTCAATTCAGGGAACTGGAGCACAGATGCAATTCCCTAGATCAAGAGCCCCTCACCAGCATCAAGGAACCTCCCTAGAGGGGAAAGTAAGGTGGAGAATATATAAGAAGAATACAACAGAGTCTGGAAAGTGAAATCCAGCGAGTAATCCAGCAAAGTGTCTGGCAAAAGGATCCCCTGACAGTAATCCAGCAGATGTACTGGTAAAGGATGAATGTGAGAAAAGCAGCAGACTGAGATTTGACAGAAAATGCAAGAAATCGCATGGAATAGTCGAAATTTGCAATGAAATAACGTTATAGCACTTTTTTATTATTTCTAAATACTTTTAAAATATATATGAAAAGTCTATAAAAATATAAATTACTAATGAATATTTCAACGTTTAAGAGCAGGGTTGGTAATAAAGCAGACTGTTTGGTATTAAAGCAGACTGTTTGGTATTAAAGCAGACTGTTTGGTATTAAAGCAGACTGTTTGGTATTAAAGCAGACTGTTTGGTATTAAAGCAGACTGTTTGGTATTAAAGCAGACTGTTTGGTATTAAAGCAGATGTTTGGTATTAAAGCAGACTGTTTGGTATTAAAGCAGACTGTTTGGTATTAAAGCAGACTGTTTGGTATTAAAGCAGACTGTTTGGTATTAAAGCAGACTGTTTGGTATTAAAGCAGACTGTTTTGGTATTAAAGCAGACTGTTTGGTATTAAAGCAGACTGTTTGGTATTAAAGCAGACTGTTTGGTATTAAAGCAGACTGTTTGGTAATAAAGCAGACTGTTTGGTATTAAAGCAGACTGTTTGGTATTAAAGCAGACTGTTTGGTATTAAAGCAGACTGTTTGGTATTAAAGCAGACTGTTTGGTAATAAAGCAGACTGTTTGGTATTAAAGCAGACTGTTTGGTATTAAAGCAGACTTTTTGGTATTAAAGCAGACTGTTTGGTATTAAAGCAGACTGTTTGGTAATAAAGCAGACTGTTTGGTATTAAAGCAGACTGTTTGGTATTAAAGCAGACTTTTGGTATTAAAGCAGACTGTTTGGTATTAAAGCAGACTGTTTGGTATTAAGCAGACTGTTTGGTATTAAAAACAGACTGTTTGGTATTAAAGCAGACTGTTTGGTATTAAAGCAGACTGTTTGGTAATAAGCAGACTGTTTGGTATTAAAGCAGACTGTTTGGTATTAAAGCAGACTGTTTGGTATTAAAGCAGACTGTTTGGTATTAAAGCAGACTGTTTGGTATTAAAGCAGACTGTTTGGTATTAAAGCAGACTGTTTGGTAATAAAGCAGACTGTTTGGTATTAAAGCAGACTGTTTGGTATTAAAGCAGACTGTTTGGTATTAAAGCAGACTGTTTGGTATTAAAGCAGACTGTTTGGTATTAAAGCAGACTGTTTGGTATTAAAGCAGACTGTTTGGTATTAAAGCAGACTGTTTGGTATTAAAGCAGACTGTTTGGTATTAAAGCAGACTGTTTGGTATTAAAGCAGACTGTTTGGTAATAAGCAGACTGTTTGGTATTAAAGCAGACTGTTTGGTATTAAAGCAGACTGTTTGGTATTAAAGCAGACTGTTTGGTATTAAAGCAGACTGTTTGGTATTAAAGCAGACTGTTTGGTTTTAAAGCAGACTGTTTGGTATTAAAGCAGACTGTTTGGTATTAAAGCAGACTGTTTGGTTTAAAGAGGAGACGTTTGGTATTAAAGCACACTGTTTGGTATTAAAGCAGACTGTTTGGTATTAAAGCAGACTGTTTGGTATTAAAGCAGACTGTTTGGTATTAAAGCAGACTGTTTGATATTAAAGCAGACTGTTTGGTATTAAAGCAGACTGTTTGGTATTAAAGCAGACTGTTTGGTAATAAAGCAGACTGTTTGGTATTAAAGCAGACTGTTTGGTATTAAAGCAGACTGTTTGGTATTAAAGCAGACTGTTTGGTATTAAAGCAGACTGTTTGGTATTAAAGCAGACTGTTTGGTATTAAAGCAGACTGTTTGGCATTAAAGCAGACTGTTTTTGGTATTAAGCAGACTGTTTGGTAATAAAGCAGACTGTTTGGTATTAAAGCAGACTGTTTGGTATTAAAGCAGACTGTTTGGTATTAAAGCAGACTGTTTGGTATTAAAGCAGACTGTTTGGTATTAAAGCAGACTGTTTGGTATTAAAGCAGACTGTTTGGTATTAAAGCAGACTGTTTGGTATTAAGCAGACTGTTTGGTATTAAAGCAGACTGTTTGGTATTAAAGCAGACTGTTTGGTATAAAGCAGACTGTTTGGTATTAAAGCAGACTGTTTGGTATTAAAGCAGACTGTTTGGTATTAAAGCAGACTGTTTGGTATTAAAGCAGACTGTTTGGTATTAAAGCAGACTGTTTGGTATTAAAGCAGACTGTTTGGTAATAAAGCAGACTGTTTGGTATTAAAGCAGACTGTTTTTTATTAAAGCAGACTGTTTGGTATTAAAGCAGACTGTTTGGTATTAAAGCAGACTGTTTGGTATTAAAGCAGACTGTTTGGTATTAAAGCAGACTGTTTGGTATTAAAGCAGACTGTTTGGTATTAAAGCAGGACTGTTTGGTATTAAAGCAGACTGTTTGGTAATAAAGCAGACTGTTTGGTATTAAAGCAGACTGTTTGGTATTAAAGCAGACTGTTTGGTATTAAAGCAGACTGTTTGGTATTAAAGCAGACTGTTTGGTATTAAAGCAGACTGTTTGGTAATAAAGCAGAATGGTTGGGGAGGTGAAACACTGAGAGTTGCCCAGCAGACTGCATTGTCTGGAGAGACTCTAATGGAAAACAAGCAGACTTACTGGTGAGAGATGACACTGCTGGTAATCCAGGTATGGCACTGAGGGTAACCCAGCAGACTTACTGGTGAGGTATGGCACTGAGGGTAATCCAGCAGACTTACTGGTGAGGTATGACACCGAGGGTAATCCTGCGGCCTTACTGGTGAGATGAGGAATGGTACTGAAGGTAATCCAGCAGACTTACTGGTGAGGGATAACACTGAGGCTAATCCAGCAGACTTACTGGTGAGGGATGACACAGAGGATAATCCAGCAGACTTAGTGGTGAGGGATGACACTGAGGATAATCCAGCAGACTTACTGGTGAGGGATGACACTGAGGGTAATCCAGCAGACTTATTGGCGAGGTATGACATTAATTTTAATCCAGCAGACATAATGAATGGTGATAATCCTGAAAGTAGTCCAGCAGATTAGACAAGCAAGATAATTTCTAGTGAGGGGAGAAGGAGAGTGTAATCCTGCATATTATCTGGTGAGAGGAGAGAGGGTATCCCAGCCAACTCTATAGTGAAGGCAGACAGAGTATTCCAGCAGACTTTATAGTGAGGGGAGACAGAGTATTCCAGCAGACTTTATAGTGATGGGAGACAGAGTATTCCAGCAGACTTTATAATGATGGGAGACAGAGTATTCCCGCAGACTTTATAGTGATGGGGGACAGAGTATTCCAGCAGACTTTATAATGATGGGAGACAGAGTATTCCAGCAGACTTTATAGTGATGGGAGACAGAGTATTCCAGCAGACTTTATAGTGATGGGAGACAGAGTATTCCAGCAGACTTTATAATGATGGGAGACAGAGTATTCCAGCAGACTTTATAGTGATGGGAGACAGAGTATTCCAGCAGACTTTATAATGATGGGAGACAGAGTATTCAGCAGACTTTATAGTGATGGGAGACAGAGTTTTCCCGCAGACTTTTATAATGATGGGAGACAGAGTATTCCAGCAGACTTTATAGTGATGGGAGACAGAGTATTCCAGCAGACTTTATAGTGATGGGAGACAGAGTATTCCAGCAGACTTTATAGTGATGGGAGACAGAGTATTCCAGCAGACTTTATAGTGAGGGGAGACAGAGTATTCCAGCAGACTTTATAGAGAGGGGAGACAGAGTATTCCAGCAGACTTTATAGAGAGGGGAGACAGAGTATTCCAGCAGACTTTATAGTGATGAGAGAGAGTATTCCAGCAGACTTTATAGTGATGAGAGACAGAGTATTCCAGCAGACTTTGTAATGAGGGGAGACAGAGTATTCTAGCAGACTGTCTGATAAGGGAAGAAACTGAGGGTAATTACCTTATTTTTTTGAGGGGAAGAACTGAGGGCTTCTCATCTCTGAGAAACTTTCTCTGTGAGGGGACGTTGAGGGGAATTCCAGGAGACTTGATTCCAGTGAGGGGAGGAGGGGGCGAGTGTAATCAGAACATGTGTGTGCAATAATACAGAAGGGAGGAGTCACGTGACCTGAAGAGGGAAGGAGCCCCTTATGAAGAAAAGCCCCTTCCCCCTCAGGGAGGAGCGCTCTCCCCTCACCAGGGGAGCAGTATTGAGTCTCTCACCACTGTAGCAGCATTGCGCACCTCACCAGGGGAGCAGTATTTCCCCCTTCACAAGGGAAGCATTGAACCCTTCACAGGGGGACCAGTATTGCGCCCTTCATCAGTGGAGCAGTATTTCACCCTTCACCATGGGAGCAGTATTGTGTCCTTCACAAGTGGAGCAGTATTGCACCCTTCACCACGGAAGCAGTATTGCGCCCTTCACCAGTTGAGCAGTATTGCGCCCTTCATTAGGGGAGCAGTATTACACCCTTCACCAGGGTAGCAGTATTGCGCCCCTCACCAAGGGAACAGTATTTCACCCTTCACCACTGGAGCAGTATTTCACCCTTCACCATGGGAGCAGTATTACGCCCATCACCAGGGGAGCAGTATTGCGCCCTTCACCAGTGGAGCAGTAGTGCACCCCCTCACCAGGGGAGCAGTATTTCGCCCCTCACCAGTGGAGCAGTATTACGCCCCTCACCAAGGGAACAGTAGTGCACTCCCTCACCAGGGGAGCAGTATTGCGCCCCTCGTCAGAGGAACAGTATTGCGCCCCTCACCAGGGGAGCAGCATTGCACCCTTCACCAAGGGAGCAGTATTGCACCCACTCACCAGGGGAGCAGTATTTCACCCCTCACCACTGGAGCAGTATTTCACCCTTCACCATGGGAGCAGTATTACGCCCATCACCAGGGGAGCAGTATTGCGCCCTTCACCAGTGGAGGAGTAGTGCACCCCCTCACCAGGGGAGCAGTATTTCGCCCCTCACCAGTGGAACAGTATTACGCCCCTCACCAAGGGAACAGTAGTGCACTCCCTCACCAGGGGAGCAGTATTGCGCCCCTCGTCAGAGGAACAGTATTGCGCCCCTCACCAGGGGAGCAGCATTGCACCCCTCACCAAGGGAGCAGTATTGCACCCCTTCACCAGGGGAGCAGTATTTCACCCCTCACCAGGGAAGCAGTATTGCGCCCCTCACCAGGGGAGCAGTATTGCGCCCCTCACCAGGTGAGCAGTATTGCGCCCCTCACCAGGTGAGCAGTATAGCGCCCCTCACCATGGGAGCAGTATTGTGCCCCTCACCAGGGGAGCAGTATTACGCCCCTCACCAGGGGAACAGTATTGCGCCCCCTTACCATGGGGTCAGTATTACGCCCCTCACCAGGGGAGCAGTATTACGCCCCTCACCAGGGGAGCAGCATTGCTCCCCTTACCAGGGGAGCAGTATTGCGACCCTCACCATGGGACCAGTATTGCGCCCCTCACCAGGGGACCAGGATTGCGCCCCTCACGAGGGGTCCAGTATTGCGCCCCTCACCAGGGGACCAGTATTGCGCCCCTCACCAGGGGACCAGTATTGCGCCCCCTTACCATGGGGTCAGTATTGCGCCCCTCACCAGGGGACCAGTATTACGCCCCTCACCAGGGGACCAGTATTGCGCCCCTCACCAGGGGACCAGTATTGCGCCCCTCACCAGGGGACCAGTATTGCGCCCCTCACCAGGGGAGCAGTATTGCGCCCCTCACCAGGGGACCAGGATTGCGCCCCTCACGAGGGGTCCAGTATTGCGCCCCTCACCAGGGGACCAGTATTGCGCCCCTCACCAGGGGACCAGTATTGCGCCCCCTTACCATGGGGTCAGTATTGCGCCCCTCACCAGGGGACCAGTATTACGCCCCTCACCAGGGGACCAGTATTGCGCCCCTCACCAGGGGACCAGTATTGCGCCCCTCACCAGGGGACCAGTATTGCGCCCCTCACCAGGGGAGCAGTATTGCGCCCCTCACCAGGGGACCAGGATTGCGCCCCTCACGAGGGGTCCAGTATTGCGCCCCTCACCAGGGGACCAGTATTGCGCCCCTCACCAGGGGACCAGTATTGCGCCCCCTTACCATGGGGTCAGTATTGCGCCCCTCACCAGGGGACCAGTATTACGCCCCTCACCAGGGGACCAGTATTGCGCCCTCACCGGGGACCAGTATTGCGCCCTCACCATGGGGACCAGTTTTGCGCCCCTCACCAGGGGAGCAGTATTGCGCCCCTCACCAGGGGTCCGTATTGCGCACCTCACCAGGGGACCAGTATTGCGCCCCTCAAACCAGGGGAGCAGTATTGCGCCCCTCACCAGGGGACCAGTATTGCGCCCCTTTACCATGGGGTCAGTATTTGCGCCCCTCACCAGGGGAGCAGTATTGCGCCCCTCACCAGGGACCAGTATTGCGCCCCCTTTACCATGGGTCAGTATTGCGCCCCTCACCAAGGGGACCAGTATTACGCCCCTCAACCAGGGGACCAGTATTGCGCCCCTCACCAGGGGACAGTATTGCGCCCCTCACCAGGGACCAGTATTGCGCCACCTCACCAGGGGTGCAGTATTTTCGCCCCTCACCAGGGGTCCAGTATTGCGCCCCTCACCAGGGGAAACCCGTATTGCGCCCTCACCAGGGGAGCAGTATTGCGCACCTCACCAGGGACCAGTATTGCGCCCTCACCAGGGGACCAGTATTGGGGCCCCTCACCAGGGAGCGAGTATTGCGCCCCTCCCAGGGGAGCAGTATTGCGCCCCATCACCAGGGACCAGTATTGCGCCCCTCTCACCCGGGACCAGTATTGCGCCCCTCACCAGGGGACAGTATTGCGCCCCTCACCAGGGGACCAGTATTGCGCCCCCCACCAGGGGCAGTATTGCGCCCCTCACCAGGGGAGCATATTGCGCCCCCTCACCAGGGGAGCAGTATTGCGCCCCTTACCATGGGGTCAGTATTGCGCCCCTCACCAGGGGAGCAGTATTGCGCCCCCTCACCAGGGGAGCATTATTGCGCCCCTCACCAGGGGATGCAGTATTGCGCCCCTCACCAGGGGACAGTATTGCGCCCCTCACCAGGGGACAGTATTGCGCCCCTCAACAGGGGAGCAGTATTGCGCCCCCTCACCATTGGGAGCAGTTTTTGCGCCCCCTCACCAGGGGAGCAGTATTGCGCCCCCTCACCAGGGGAGCAGTATTGCGCCCCTCACCAGGGGAGCAGTATTGCGCCCCTCACCAGGGGAGCAGTATTGCGCCCCTCACCAGGGGAGCAGTATTGCGCCCCTCACCAGGGGAGCAGTATTGCGCCCCCTCACCAGGGGACGTATTGCGCCCCTCACCATGGGGAGCAGTATTGCGCCCCTCACCAGGGGCAGTATTGACGCCCCTCACCAGGGGAGCAGTATTGCGCCCCCTCACCAGGGGAGCAGTATTGCGCCCCTCACCAGGGGAGCAGTATTGCGCCCCTCACCAGGGGAGCAGTATTGCGCCCCCTCACCAGGGGACAGTATTGCGCCCCTCACCAGGGGTCAGTATTGCGCCCTCACCAGGGGAGCAGTATTGCGCCCCTCACCAGGGGAACACATAAGCAGGAAACAGGGAGAGTATTTAAACCAGATGTGATCATTACTTCTCTTCCCTCACCTTTATCTCTCTTTTATTCGTTCACTTTGAGTCATTTTTTGTCATATTTATTCCTATATAATTATTAACAAGTCCTCTCACAGAAAATATCCCCTTTAGTTATGATGTATGTGGTTTAAATTATATTCCTCTACTGACGCTTATCAAACTATGTTGTACTTAATATTTTTTTTTTAATTCTCCTGATAAATTCTTCAGTATTGAGAAGTAGACTCGAAGATTTTTTTGACTATTACGAAAAGGAAATGGCTTATTCTATATTGCTGGGCATTAAGATAACACATCACAAAATATTTCTCCCACTTTAACCACTTTAACCATAAGGACAGGTGATGAGAGGATTTCCCACTGCTCTACCAACTCTGAGAGGAAACTCATTATTAAACACAAACTTTACATCAACTAAAAAAACTAAATAGCCATGGTTCGGATACATGTCAATGGACTCTACCGAGGTTTCAGAAAGAAATAAATTCGTCAACTGAACTATTTGTGGAACATAAGTTCTATCACACTCATACCATTTGTAGTAGTTAATCAGTATTGGGCTTAATATATCAACTAAACCAATTTTTTTAAACATCTATTGTCAGAACTTTGCAACCAAGGGACCAATATATCATACATTCAGAAATATTGGAACTGAACCTAGGACCTATTATGTCGTTGGATTCCTGGTGAGAGTTTTATTATCCCACGTATGTGATGAAGATGTATTGAAGACCAAAAACTTATTAACCAGTATTCTCTTTGACTTTCAGTAACCTTTATTGTTCGTTAACGTATTATAACTGAATCAGGATTATCTAGTTTGGACTAAGTATCTCTATCATCTAAGAGATGATCAGTTTTTTTAGTATCATTTCTTAGAATTACACTGATTTATGTTGTCTGCTTAAGTATATGATTTATTTCATGTCAACAATATTTCAAATTTTAAAAAATTTGAGGACAATTGGGAATATTTTTTTTATCGAATACTATAACACCCTGTAATTATATTAATATCAAGAGGCCAAGAAATATTCGAATCAAGATTCCACGAAAATAAATGATTTTAATATAAATTAGTTCAGAGTTACCTATGATACATAAAAAAATAATTAAATTAACGCAAGGAGGAAAACATTATTTTCGCAGCTTAACCCCGGGACAGTATTGACCAACTCAAAGGGAACCAGCTGGTACGCCATCAACAGGGGACGTACCCCT
>NC_069403.1:25841572-25849072 GCF_026875155.1 Cherax quadricarinatus
TCTTTTTAACCCCCTTTTAGTTCATTAAAATTAATAAGGGGCCACACATCAGAAAAAAAATCACATCAACAACCCACTTAAAAGTCTTTTCGGGTCTCTGTTTGACAACAAACCCACACCCCCAACACCCCCAAAACCCTTTACCCCCCCCACAAACCCCCCAAACCCCCATCACCCACAATTTTTCTCGTTTTTAACCCTTTTAGTTCATTAAAATTAATAAGGGGGCACAGTACATCAGAAAGTCGCAACACACACAACCCCACCCACATCACCCACAATTTTTTTTCTCGTTTTAACCCTTTTAGTTCATTAAAGTTAATAAGGGGACACAGTACATCAGAAAGTCACAACAACAACAACCCACAACTTATAATCACACCTTTGAATAACCTCAAAACACCATTTGAGTACTCCCAAATACACCACTGAATACTACTAAAACACAGCTGAATACACTCAAAACACCACCAAAATCACCATAAACTAAGTCAACACCCCACAACCCACAACACCCACAACACCCACAACCCACAACCCACATCACCAACAACCCACAATTTTTTTTCTCGTTTTTAACCCTTTTAGTTCTTAAAGTTAATAAGGGGACACACTACATCAGAAAAGTCACAAAAACAACCCACTTACATCTCTTTTCAGCAACTCTAGTTCGACAACAACACCCACAACACCCACATCCCACAACACCCCCAACCCAAATTCACCCCACACCCCACCCAAAGCCCCAACACCCACAAAACCCCCATTTTTTTCTCGTTTTATCTAATTTCATCAAAGTCACAACAACCCACATCACCCACACTCCCAATTTTTTCTCGTTTTAAACCCTTTTAGTCATTAAAGTTAATGGGCAACTATCAGAAAAGTCCCAACACAACCCCATACATCTTTTTCTACTTGTTCAACAACAACCCCACAACCCAAACACCCACAACCCCAACCCTTCACCCACACCCCTAAACCCACAACCCACTCACCCCAATTTTTCTCGTTTAACCCTTTAGTTCATTAAATTAATAAGGGGGCACGTACTCGAAGTCGCAACCACACAACACCCACCCCCAAACCCACAATTTTTTTCTGTTTTAACTATTTCATCATCAAAACACAAAAACAACCCACAAACACCCACAACTCTACACAACAAACACCAACAACACCCACAATTTCCCCAACAACCAAACCCTTATTCCACCCCAAATCTCCCCCAAAAGCGCCCAAACAACCACAACCAAATTTGTTCCCACAACACAAACACAACAACCCACATCACCCAACCCACAAATTTTTTTTTCTCGTTTTAAGTTTAAATTTCATCAAAAATGTCCAAAACAACCCACTTTATCAATCTTTTCATCAATCTAGTTCGACAACAACACCACACAACCCACTCCCACAACAAAACCCACAAATTCACCCACACCCAGACAACGCCCCAAACACCCACAACCCACAATTTTCCTTATCTAATTCATCAAAAGCACAACAAACCCACATACCCCACTCCAACAATTTTTTCCTTTTAAAACACCTTTATTTCCAATTTAAATTAATAAAACCACCTAAAATAAAAAAACCCTAACAAACCAACCAAATTATAACACCTACCTAACCTATTACCAACCACCAAACCACCATCTCCCAACCACACCTCCTAACCCACCAAAAAAATACATAACCTAACAAATTACTCAAACCAACCCAAAATACTGTAACCAAATATTAAAACCAACCAACCACCACCTTACCTAACTTTTCCTAACCAACCTACCAACCTACCCCTTTAAAATAACCTAACCTAACCCTTACCTAACTAACCTAACCTAACCCTTTCCTAACCTAACTAAACCTACCTAAACCTAACTGAACCTAACCTAACCTATCCTAACCTACCGTACTTATCTAAACTTACCTACCTAACCCTTATCCTAACATTAACCTACCTAACCTTACCTACATAACCTAACCTAAATGTACCTAACCTAATCCTAACCTAGCTAACCTAACCTAACCTATCTTATCCTTATCTAACCGTGCCTAAACCATTACCTAACCTTCTCGTTTCAATTATTTTCTCAGAAAAAGGCACAAACACCCACAAACCCACAACACCCACATACCGCAACCAACACCTCACAATATTTCACTCATAACTCCCAATTTTTTCTGTTTTTTACCCTTTAGTTGATTAAAGTTATGAAGGGGACACACAATAATCAGAAAAAAAAGTCACAAAAACTAACTCAAACACTTTCTTTGAACATCCCCAAACAATTTCATAATCATTGAATACTCACATAAACACCCTGAAACACCTTCAAACACTTTGAATATCGTTTTTTAATCTAATTTATCACTACCCACTTATATCATCGTGTTTTTTTCGATACTCCTAATTCGCTACTTTACCCTCATCAATTACCAACAAATTTTACTCGTTTTTAACTAATATCATAACTGTACAAAGATTTCACAAAAAACCTATGACACCTTAAACACACACGCACACAAACACACAACCCACACACCACACACATCACACACACACAACACACACACTCACACACACACACACACACACCTCACACACACACACACCACACACACATACACACACACAACACTGTAGAAATATTTTCTCGATTTCCCGGAATAGAAACACTTTCTCGCTCTGAGAGATCATTGGGGGCCACCCCTTACCCTCCGAGCCACAAGTAATGCGCTTTCACACCCAAGGTAGAAAAGCACACGGCCATCTCCTTACTTACATAACCTAACCTAACCTAAACCTAACTAAACTAAACTTAACCTATACCACTTAAACCTATCTTAACCTAACCTAACGGTCCAAAATCACCAGAAACTAAGTTTAATTCCACAGCACCATCCATACATCCACTTTTTTATAGAATGTATATTCTTACCGACAATTTTATGTTGCAATCGCATTTCCTCTTCCACATCATCCACTGAACATCTTCCTTATTATTCCGTATTTTCCTAGGTTGTTTTAACCCCGCGGGGCCCATCACGACGGCAGAGCCAGAGTGTAAAGTAGGTGGTGTTGGAGTGAGTGGTAATGGTTGCTCTGGCTCCACGTCGTGATGGGCCCCCGTCGGGGTGTTCAAAACAACCCTAGGAGATATACGGAATGAATATAAAGACGGAGGTTCAGGGATGATGTGAAGGGGAAATGCGATATGCAACATAAAATGCGGTTAAGAATATGCATTCTATAAAAAGGTTGTTGGTAGGTGATGATAAACTTAGTTTCTGGTTGATTTTGACGGTTGGTTAGGTTAAGATATGTTTAAGTTAGGTTAGGTTAAGTTAGGTTTTAGGGTAGGTTAGGTTAGGTTTAGGTTAGGTTAGGATAGGTTTAAGGATGGAGCTGGCCGTGTGATTTTCTACCTTGGGTGTGTAAGCGCATTACTTGGTGCGTCGGAGGAGAAGGGGTGGCCCCACAATGAGTCTCTAGAGCGAGGAAAGTGTTTCTTTTCGGAAATCGAGTAAATATTTCTATAGTGTGTGTGTGTGTGTGTGTGTGTGTGTGTGTGTTGTGTGTGTGTGTGTGTGTGTGTGTGTGTGTGTGTGTGTGATGTGTGTGTTGTGCGTGTGTTGTTAGGTGTCATAGAGTTTTTTGTGAAATCTTGGTTACAGTGATGATATTAGTTAAAACGAGTAAAATTTGTTGGTAATTGATGAGGGTAATGTAGTCGAATTAGAGTTACCGAAAAAAAAGATGATATAAGTGGGTTGTGATGAAATTAGTTTAAAAACGATATTCAAAGGTGTTTTGAAGGTGTTCAAGGGTGTTTATGTGAGTATTCAAATGATTATGAAAGTGTTTTGGGGATGTTCAAAGTAAAGTGTTTGAGTTAGTTTTTTTGTGACTTTTTTCTGATGTATTGTGTCCCCTTAATAACTTTAATGAACTAAAAGGGTAAAAAACGAGAAAATGCCTAGTCTGGAGAATGAGGGATGAGTTGTAATTTAATGGGGATGTTCAAAGTAAAGTGTTTGAGGGTTTGTTTTTGTGACTTTTTTTCTGATGATTATTGGGTACCTTTTAATAGTTTTTTTTTTTTAATTGAACTAAAAGGGTAAAAACGAGAAAAAATTGGGGAGTTATGAGTGAATTGTGAGGTGTTGGTTTGTAGTTTGTGGGTTGTTGTGGGTGTTGTGGGTTGTGGGTGTTGTGCCTTTTCTGATGAAATTAGTTAAAACGAGAAAAAATTGTGGGTGTGGAAGTGGGTTTTGTGGGTGTTGTGGGTGTTGATGGGTTGTGGGTGTTGTTGTCGAACTAGAGATTAGCCGAAAAAGATGTTATAAGTGGGTTGTTGTTGGACTTTTTCTGATGAAATTAGTTAAAACGAGAAAAAAATTGTGGGTGTGGTGATGTGGGTTGTGGGTTGTTGTGACTTTCTGATGAAATTAGATAAAACGAGAAAAAATTGGGGTTGTGGTGTTGGGGGCGGTTGTGGGGTGTAGGTTGAAGTGGGTTGTGGTGTTGTGGGATGTGGTGTTGTGGGTGTAGTAGTCGAACTAAGAGTTGCGAACAGATGTATAGTGGGTTGTTTTTGTGACTTTTTCTGATGAAATTAGTTAAAACGAGAAAAAAAAATTGTGGTTGTTGGTGATGTGGTTTGGGTGATGTGGATGTGGGTGTTGTGGTTTGTGGGGTGTTGATCTTAGTTTATGTGTTTTTGGTGGTGTTTGAGTGTAATTCACGGTGTTTTAGTTAGTATTCCGTGTGTATTTGGGAGTACTCAAATGGAGTGTTAGAGGTTATTCAAAGGTGTATTATATGTTGTGGGTTGTTTTGTTGTGACTTTCTGATGAAATTAGTTTAAAAACGAGAAAAAAAATTGTGGGGCTGTGGGTGGGGTTGTGTGTGTTGCGGACTTTCTGATGACATTTAGATTAAAACGAGAAAAATTGTGGGTGATGTTGGGTAGTGTGTGTTGTGGGTGTGGGTGATGTTGGTTGTGGTGTTGTGGATGTGGTGTTGTTGTCGAACTAGAGATCCCGAAAAGACGTTATAAAGTTGCTGATGTGACTTTTTCTGATGAAATTAGTTAAAACGAGAAAAAAAAATGTGCGGTGTGGGTGTTGTGACTTTCTGATGATATTAGCTAAAACGAGAAAAAATTGTGGGTTGTGGTTGTTGTTGTTTGTGGACGTTCTGATGTACTGTGCCCCCTTAATTAATTTTAATGAACTAAAAGGTTTAAACGAAAAAAAATTGTGGGTTGTGGTGTTGGGGGAGTGTGTGGGTGCGAGTGTGTTTAGGTGACATAGAGTTTTTTTTTTGTGAAAATCTGGTTACAGTGATGAAATGTTAAAAACGAGTAAAAATTTGTTGTAATTGATGAGGGTAGTGTAGACGAATTAGAGTTACCGAAAAAAAGATGATATAAGTGGGTTAGATGAAATTAGTTTAAAAAACATATCAAAGGTGTTTTGAAGGTGTTCAAGGGTTGTTTAGTGTGTATTCAAATGTTTATAGAGAGTTTCGGTTGATTGAAAATGTTTCAAAGGTGTTTTTGAAGTGTTCAAGAGTGTTTTGAAGGTGTTCAAGGGTGTTGAAGGTGTTGAAGGGTGTTTTTGATTAATTCAAGCGACTGTTTTTGTAGTATTCAGTGGTGTAATTGGGAGTACTCAATGTGTTTTTTGGAAGTGTTTCGGTGTGATTGAAAATGTTCAAAGTGTTTTTGAAGGTGTTTCAGAGTGTTTTTTGAAGGGTTCAAAGGTGTTTTGAAGGTGTTGGAAGGGTTTTTGAATTGGAATTCAGTCGTGTTTTAAGTATATTCCAGTGGTGTAATTGGGAGTACTCAAATAGTGATACTTCGGAAATGTTCAAAGGTGTTCAAAGGTGTTTTGAGTGTGGTTTCAAAAATGTGTTTGTTTGAAGGTGATCAAGGTGTTTTGAAGGTGTTCAAGGGTGTTTTTGAAGGTGCTCAAGGTGTTTTTGAGGTTATTCAAAGTGGTTTTGAGTGTGTTTCAAAAATGATTTTGAGAGTGTTTTGAAGGTGTTTCAAGGTGTTATTAAGGTGTTCAAAGGTGTTTTGAAGGTGTTGAAGGGTGTTTTGATTGAATTCACGGTGTTTAGTAAATTCAGTGGTGTAATTGGAGTACTCAAATTGTGTTTTTGGAAGTGTTTCAGTGTTGATTGGAAATGTTCGAAGGTGTCCTTTGAAGGTGTATCAAGAGTGTTTTTGAAGGTGTTCAAGGGTGTTTGAAAGTGTTGAAGGGTGTAATTTTGATTGAATTCAGCCGTGCTTTAGTAGTAATTTCAGTGGTGTAATTGGGTACTCAAATTGTGTTTTGGAATGTGTTTCGGTGGTTGATTTTAAAAAATGTTCAAAGGTGTTTTTTGAAGGTGTTCAAGAGTGTTTTGAAGGTGTTCCAAGGGTGTTTATGTAGTATTCAAATGATTTATAGAGTGTTAGGTGATGTTCAAAGGTGTTCAAAGGTGATTTGAGTGTGTCAAATGTTGATTTTTGAAGGTGATCAAGGTTTTTTGAAGTTGTTTTCAAGTGTGGTTTTTGAAGGTGTACAAATGATTATGAAGTAACTTATGAAGGTGACCAATGATGTGCAAGAGTACTTATGACGGTGTTACTGGGATTATTCAGAGTGATTGGGGGTGATGCGAATGGATTTTTTTGGAGTATTCAGTGTAGTTTGGAAATGTATAAAGGTATTTTTTTTGTGAGTATTCAAATGAGTTATGAAGTGTTTTGAGATGTTCAAAGTAAAAGTGCGTATTTAACTCGCAATATGTAAAACTTGTGAGTAGTGAATTTAAAACGGAAAGGGGATGTAAAGCGATGTGGTGACTTTTCTGATGTACTGGTCCCCCGTGATAAACTTTAATGAACAAAAAGGGTTAAAACGAGAAAAATTGGGGTTATGAGTGAAAAATTGTGAGGTGTTGGTTGGAGTGTGAGGGTTTTGGGAGGGTGGGAGAGGTTACTTCTGGGGAGTGACCTGAGATGAAATAGTTTAAAAAAATGTCTAGACCTTGTGTTGTAAAGAAATTTGGTTTTAACGAAAAATGTGACTTTCTGATGTACTGTGTCCCCTTATTAACTTTAATGAACTAAAAGGGTTAAAAACGAGAAAAATTGGGGTTAAGAGTGAAAAGTTTCCCTGTTGTAGGTACTATGTCCCCTTATAATTTTATATGTCACTAAAAGGGTCGACAAGATTCAGCCTGTCGCGGGGTCATCACGTGACGTCACTGACCATAGGGGTAATGGTCGACAAGATTCAGCTTGTATGTTTGACGTGTACTGACCGCCGAGTAAACACCCTTTCTTTAGTTCATTTGACTTGTTTTAGACCTGTAGTAAGCATACTTTACCCCCAGAGGGGATCCAAAACCTTGATCCGAGGAATTGGAGAAATTCCGAAAAACCCCATAGGGGGAATCCAAAAAACTTGATCCGGAGGAGATGGAGTCATGGTATTAGT
>NC_069403.1:25854072-25896572 GCF_026875155.1 Cherax quadricarinatus
TGTACGTATAGTGGTGGGTGTTGGAGTACGGTATAGGTGGTGTAGGGTTAGTGGTGTACGTATAGTGTGGGTGTAGGGTGTACGTATAGTGTGGGTGTTGGTGTACGTAATAGTTGGTGTGGGTGTAGGGTGTACATATATGTGGGTGTAAGGTGTACGTATAGTGTGGGGTGTAAGGTGTACGTATAGTTGGGTGTAAGGGTGTACGTATAGTGTGGGTGTAAGGTGTACTATAGTGTGGGGTGTAGGGGTGTACGTATAGTGTGGGTGTAAGGGTGAGAGTGCATGGTCCCAACGTGACTGGCTATCATCACTCCAGCGGGGAAATAGTAAGTTTGTTGAGGTAGACCACAAAATACAGTCACATTGCAGAGAATCCAGGATAACCCATGAAGTCAGTCAAAGTGACTTATTTCCATTGGGGTCCTTTTAATATCTTATTATTATACTATAAAGGAGATATACTAGGAATAAGATAAAATGTGTTATTTATATTTACATGTGTGTTAGCTAATAAAAAATATTCTTCTCCCTTTATGTCACAACATTCGTTAGGTAGCTTTTGACTTTCTTCTTCAACTGGTTCATGCTATGACTGGCTTTGACATCTGCAGGCAGTCTGTTCCATTCCTTTATTGCTGTACAATAAAAGGTGTTTGAAGCCTGGCCACTGACTGTGGCTACTACAAAGTTGTGCTCTCTTCCCCTGGTACTATGAGTGCTTTGGTTCCCAACCTTGACAAAATTGGCAAAAAAAAATATTCTGGACACTGTTTGTGAGCAGTTTTATAAACTTAATTTAACTTCAGTTGTTTTACTCTGTCTTCAACATTCAGCATATCCAGTTGTTGTAATTCATCCTGGCCTACAGGATGAATTACAACAAAATGGTAAGATTCATCCTGGACTCAGGTCCAGGATGGTAAGATTCATCCTGGACTCAGGTCCAGGATGGTAAGATTCATCCTGGACTCAGGTCCAGGATGGTAAGATTCATCCTGGACTCAGGTCCAGGATGGTAAGATTCATCCTGGACTCAGGTCCAGGATGGTAAGATTCAGTTTTTTTATCAAGGCAAAGTACCATGAAGAGCAAGCGTAGTCCATATGACTACCATAGCTAGACATAGGGTCCTGCGAGACTCAGTAGGTAGACACTGTGCCTCAGTAGGTAGACACTGTGCCTCAGTAGGTAGACACTGTGCCTCAGTAGGTAGACACTGTGCCTCAGTAGGTAGACACTGTGTTTGTCTGTAGAGGAACTTCAGTCTGGCATTCACTTTTGTGTGAGGAATGTTAGCAATGTCTGCCACCTAATTCTTGAGAATTCATTTGGGTTTTCTCTGAAAACAAAAATGGATCATAATATGAAAACTGAGAAATAAATACCTCTATAAATACACTTTCATATACACTGAAACATAGTGCATATACAGTATATATACATCGCATATTTACCTATTGGTGTAATTACAGAGATTTCCCTCTGGGTCGGTTTTTAGTTTGTTTACTGCCTCGCTAAACACAGAATAAAGCAGTGTTGTTCATTATAACTTACCATAGCTCTGGTAAGGTTGGGAGAGGCTATATCATGACGCAAGTATAGGGAAGGAGAGAGAGAGAGGATGATAGCTTCTGCTAGACTATCGATCGTGGCGTCTGGCTGGCTGGCTGGCTGGCCGGTTCTGGCTGCCTTCATCCAGTACCCACCAGTTATGAAACATCAACTCGCACGCTATAAACACTCTTTACCTGTGTGTACTCACCTGTATGTGGTTGCAGGGGTCGAGTCTCTGATCCTGGCTCCGCCTCTTCGTTGGTCGCTGCTAGGTTTACTCTCTTCTGGTTTCGAGAGTCTTATTGTCCCTCTTCCTAAAGCTATGTATGGGTCCTGGCTCTACCACTGCATTCTCCTGACTTCTAACTACTCTAACCTGAAGAAACACATTATAGCGTAACTACGTCCTTATCGGAGGTCCTGTTTCCGCGTCTCTCAATCTGTCCCTGTCCATCCAGTCAATTCCCACCTGGGGGTCTACGTGGAGGGTGTTCTGGGGGTCAACGTTGCCCGCTACCCAGGCCATGACCACGCCTCGCAATGGATCAGGAGCTCATCAACCAGGTTGTTAGTGCCGGACGCACGCCATCTAACGTACGAACCACAACCCGGCTGCTCAGGTACTGACTTTAGGTATCTGTCCGGCTCCTTCTTGAATACAGCCAGGGGTCTACTGGTAATCTCCTTTATGTATGCTGGGAGACCGTTGAACAGTCTTGGGCTTCTGACACTTTTTGTGTTATCTCTTAGCGTACTCGTAGCGCCTCTGCTCTTCATTTGGGGATCTTTTACCGTCTGCCGAATCTTTTGCTTTCATAGTGAGTGAATTGTATTTGCAGATTTGGGACTAGTCCCTCTAGGATTTTCCTGGTGTAAATTATGATGTATTCTTCTCGCAGTATTTCATCCTACAGAGTACAAGTGACTTAAAGAGAATCATCATTATTTTTGCATCCCTTATTTTGATGGTTCTCATTATCCATCGCATCATTTTCCTAGCTGATGTGATAATGACATTGTTGTGATCTTTGCAAGTGAGATCCTCTGACATTATCGCTCCCAGGTCTTTCACATTAGTTTTCTTCTTTATTGTGTGGTTAGAATTTGTTTTATACTCTGATCTAGCTTTTATTTCCTCAAGTTTCTATAGGAGAGTAACTGAAATTTATCCTCCTAACATTTTATATGTTGTTATCAACACTAGTCCTTCTGTCCTCCAGCGTCATCACGTCGACTTCCATTAACCTCCCCTCATAGGACCTTAGCTCTGGGACTGGTCTTCTTGCAGATCTCTTCACTTTCTCCAGTTTCTTGTTGTACTTGACCAGGTGTGGGTTGTATGCTGATGTCTACGTGTAAGTACAGATACAGCGTGGTTAACCTCTTCTCGTAGGACATACCTCTTTGCTCTGGGACTAGTCTTGTGGCAAACCTTTGCACTTTCTCTAGTTTCTTTACATGCTTGGCTAGGTGTGGGTTCCAAACTGGTGCCGCATACTCCAATATGGGCCTAACGTACACGGTGTACAGGGTCCTGAACGATTCCTTATTAAGATGTCGGAATGCTGTTCTGAGGTTTGCTAGGCGCCCATATGCTGCAGCAGTTATTTTGTTGATGTGCGCTTCAGGAGATGTGCCTGGTGTTATACTCACCCCAAGATCTTTTTCCTTGAGTGAGGTTTGTAGTCTCTGACCCCCTAGACTGTACTCCGTCTGCGGTCTTCTTTGCCCTTCCCCAATCTTCATGACTTTGCACTTGGTGGGATTGAACTCCAGGAGCCAATTGCTGGACGAGGTCTGCAGCCTGTCCAGATCCCTTTGTAGTTCTGCCTGGTCTTCGATCGAATGAATTCTTCTCATCAACTTCACGTCATCTGCAAACAGTAACACCTCAGAGTTTATTCCTTCCGTCATGTCGTTCACAAATACCAGAAACAGTACTGGTCCTAGGACTGACCCCTGTGGGACCCCGCTGGTCACAGGTGCCCACTCTGACACCTCGCCACGTACCATTACTCGCTGCTGTCTTCCTGACAAATATTCCCTGATCCATTGTAGTGCCTTCCCTGTTATCCCTGCTTGGTCCTCCAGTTTCTGCACTAATCTCTTGTGTGGTACTTTGTCAAACGCCTTCTTGCAGTCCAAGAAAATGCAATCCACCCACCCCTCTCTCTCTTGTCTTACTGCTGTTACCTTGTCATAGAACTCCAGTAGGTTTGTGACACAGAATTTCCCGTTCCTGAAACCATGTTGGGTGCTGTTGATGAGATCATTCCTTTCTAGGTGTTTCACCACTCTTCTCCTGACAATCTTCTCCATGACTTTGCATACTATACATGTCAGTGACACTGGTCTGTAGTTTTGTGCTTCATGCCTGTCTCCTTTTTTAAAGACTGGGACTACATTTGCTGCTTCCTGCCTCAGACAATCTTCCCTGTTTCGATAGTGTATTGAATATTGTTGTTAAGGGTACACATAGCGCCTCTTGCTCCTATCTAGGACCATTGGAGAGATGTTATCTGCCCATTGCTTTTGAGGGTATCCTAGCTCACTCAGAGCCTCTTCAACTTCTTCCTCGGTTGTGTGTACCGTGTCCAGCACCTGGTGATGTGGCCAACACCTCACCCTCCCTCTGGAGACCCTTATGTCTCCTCTGTGAAACAATTCTTTGAATTCTCTTGTTGAATTTCTCACATACTTCACGGTCATTTCTTGTTGTCTCTCCTCCTTTCGTCCTTAGTGATTACCTGGTCCGAGGATGTTTGTTTCCTCTGATGTGGCTGTTATAACAGCTTAGGTCAGCTTTGTTTTCGCTGCTTATGTCGTTTTCTACTGTAGTAGGGCCTCCCTTCTTATCTGTGCTTATTCTTTTGGCTCTACGATTGCTATCCATATTCTCCTGGGTCCTTTGCCTTCTATATTTCTGACATTCCTAGCACATTGGTTTTTGCATCCCTTGCACCTTTGGGGTGAACCATGGGGCTCATACTGGCTTTTTATTATTCCTGTTTCCTTGGGTACAAAAAACCTCTCTTAGCCTCCTTGCACATTGTTGCTACATATTCCATCATCTCATTAACTGGCTTCCTTGCCAGTTCTCTGTCCCACTGAACCTTGTTCAGGATGGTTCCTCATTCCCGTTTAGTCCCCTTTCTGTTAGTTTGGTTTCATTTGTCCTGGCCTTCCTGCTTTCCCCTCACTTGTAAGCTCTACTGTGTATTCGAGCTCAAACCAAATGAATCGCTGGCTCCCAAGGAGTCTTTACATATGTGATGTCCTCAATTTCTGCAATGCTCAAGGTGAATACTAAGTCCAGTCTTGATGGTCATCCTCTCCTCTCTCTCTCTTGTTGTGTCCCTTACGGTTGTTAGTACATGGAAGTTTCCCAGTTCCACCGCCATATTTAGGCCCTCCATGTAATCTTGGCCCCCATGTGGCTCAATTTTCTCCCAGTCGATCTCCTTGTGGTTAAAAGTCGCATGATCAGGAGCTTTGGCCTGCATGCATGAGCTCTTTGGCCACCGCAGCCAGTGTGTAAACCATCCTCTTTGGCTCTCGTCATACTCAGCCCTGGTCCCTGTGTTCTGTGGTGGGTTATACTTCACTGCAATTACCACCCTTGGACCTTCCAGGTGAAGTGTTACCGCTATGTAATCACTTTCTTTCCGTGTCTACTCTTCCAGTCACCAAAAAATTCCATCAGTGTTTTGATCAGCAGTGCCACTCTCCACAACCTGTTCCTTCTGTCTTTCCTCAGGATCGGGTATCCCGTTGGCAAAGATGGCATCTGTTTCATACCTGTATGCGTGGTTTCTGTTTGAGCGCTGTGATGTCGGTGATGTCTCTTTGACTCTTTCGTTGCCGCTCCTCCCACTAGTTTGTTATTCATCAGCGTTTGTGTAACCATACCTTCAGTTTCATTTCCAATACTGTGGTTTGGGGGCTGTGGGGGTGGGAGACCTGGTAGCATACTGTGGGTTCTATGATTAGGGGTTGGGTGGAAGCTGTGGATATGGATTGCTGTTTGTGTTGGGATGGTGTGATAGGTTGTGGGGTTCTGAGGATAGTTGTGTGTGTGCTTGCTTGCTGTCTTGTTCTGCTCTGACTGCCTTTTGCTGGTTTCCTCCTTGTTTTCCGTTATATTCCTTTCGCTTTTTTGTCTCTCCCCAGCGGCTGTCCTCTTGTTTGTGTTTCTGTCTCTGTTCTAGGAACACCTTCTTGTACTCTTCCGAGTTTTTCAACCTTGGTTTCTCTTGGAGGATCCTGTTCTTCTCTTGTTTCTGTCCTGAGAATCAGCTGATCAGTCGGTTTTTCCCTTTTCATCGTACCCCCTATTCTCTGAAAATTTACAATCTTCATCCATGTTTCTTCCCCTATTTCCATGATGATTTTCCCAATCTACTTTCTTTCTTCCTGCCGTCTTTCAGTTTGTGTCTTTTCCTCTCTCTCCAAAGCCCATGGGCTTAACACTGATTTGTCCCTTTCCTACTACCATTGCTTCCCTCTGTGGACTCTGGTTCTGTCTGTATTGGTCTTTTCTCCCTTGATTTTTCCATTGTCTCTTGGTAGCATGGTTGTGCCTCAGCATTCGACTTATCTCCCTTCTATCTGCACCAGTGCTCTTTCCTTTTACTTCCTGACCCTTCTGATATGAACCTTAGCATATTTCACTATATCTTCATTCCTCATTAATCCTCCTCAGCTTATATGCTGTCTTCTCTGGTTCACCTGCCCCTGAGACTTGCTTCGCCTGTTTACCTCAACTTTAGGACCTTACACGTCTGGCGCGTTTCGACTTGTGCCTCTATTTCTTTGTCTCTTCTCCAACCTTTTTCCCAATTCGCAGAGAGCTCTTTCTCCATTTTTTTCAGAAAGCTCTAATTTTCTCTCCCATTCTTGCTCTATCCTCCTCACTGCTCCTCCGTCCATTCCTCCTACCAATACCTTTGTATCTGATCCCTGAATCCCTAACGAGTCCCAACCATTTGTTTTTTTTTTTTTTTTTAGTAAAGATGAGAGAGAGAGAGAGAGAGGAGAGAGAGAGAATGGAGACGATGAGGAGAGAGAGGAGGAGAGAGAGAGAGAGAGAGAGAGAGGAAAGGTAGGAGAGAGAGGAGAGTGAAAAGGAAAAGGGAGAGAGAGTGAAAAGGAAAAGGGAGAGAAAGTGAGAGAAAGAGAGGAGAGAAGGGATAGATAGGAGTGTGTGTGTTTCTGTGTGTAATATTTGTGTGTGTGATGTGTGTGTGTGTACTCACCTAGTTGTACTCACTAGTTGTGGTTGCGGGGGTCGTAGTCCGATCTCCTGGCCCGCCTCTTCACTGATCGCTACTAGGACTCTCCTGAGCGTGAGCTTTATCATTACCTCTGCTTAAAGTATGTATGGATCCTGCTCCACTACATCGATTCCCAAACTATTCCACTTACTGACTACTCTGTGGCGAAGAAATACTTCCTAACATCCCTGTGATTCATCTGTGTCTTCAGCTTCCAACTGTGTCCCCTTGTTACTGTGTCCAATCTCTGGAACATCCTGTCTTTGTCCACCTTGTCAATTCCTCTCAGTATTTTGTATGTCGTTATCATGTCCCCCCTATCTCTCCTGTCCTCCAGTGTCGTCAGGTTGATTTCCCTTAACCTCTCCTCGTAGGACATACCTCTTAGCTCTGGGACTAGTCTTGTTGCAAACCTTTGCACTTTCTCTAGTTTCTTTACGTGCTTGGCTAGGTGTGGGTTCCAAACTGGTGCCGCATACTCCAATATGGGCCTAACGTATACGGTGTACAGGGTCCTGAACGATTCCTTATTAAGATGTCGGAATGCTGTTCTGAGGTTTGCTAGGCGCCCATATGCTGCAGCAGTTATTTGGTTGATGTGCGCTTCAGGAGATGTGCTGGTGTTATACTCACCCCAAGATCTTTTTCCTTGAGTGAGGTTTGTAGTCTCTGACCCCTTAGACTGTACTCCGTCTGCGGCCTTCTTTGCCCTTCCCCAATCTTCATGACTTTGCACTTGGTGGATTGAACTCCAGGAGCCAATTGCTGGACCAGGTCTGCAGCCTGTCCAGATCCCTTTGTAGTTCTGCCTGGTCTTCGATAGAGTGTATTCTTCTCATCAACTTCACGTCATCTGCAAACAGGGACACCTCAGAGTCTATTCCTTCCGTCATGTCGTTCACAAATACCAGAAACAGCACTGGTCCTAGGACTGACCCCTGCGGGACCCCGCTGGTCACAGGTGCCCACTCTGACACCTCGCCACGTACCATGACTCGCTGCTGTCTTCCTGACAAGTATTCCCTGATCCATTGTAGTGCCTTCCCTGTATCCCTGCTTGGTCCTCCAGTGTTTGCACCAATCTCTTGTGTGGAACTGTGTCAAACGCCTTCTTGCAGTCCAAGAAAATGCAATCCACCCACCCCTCTCTCTCTTGTCTTACTGCTGTCACCATGTCATAGAACTCCAGTAGGTTTGTGACACAGGATTTCCCGTCCCTGAAACCATGCTGGCTGCTGTTGATGAGATCATTCCTTTCTAGTTTTTCCACCACTCTTCTCCTGATAATCTTCTCCATGATTTTGCATACTATACATGTCAGTGACACTGGTCTGTAGTTTAATGCTTCATGTCTGTCTCCTTTTTTAAAGATTGGGACTACATTTGCTGTCTTCCATGCCTCAGGCAATCTCCCTGTTTCGATAGATGTATTGAATATTGTTGTTGGGGGTACACATAGCGCCTCTGCTCCCTCTCTCAATACCCATGGGGAGATGTTATCTGGCCCCATTGCCTTTGAGGTATCTAGCTCACTCAGAAGCCTCTTCACTTCTTCCTCGGTTGAGTGCACTGTGTCCAGCACTTGGGGGTGTGCCCCACCTCTCCGTCTTTCTGGAGTCCCTTCTGTCTCCTCTGTGAACACTTCTTTTGAATCTCTTGTTGAGTTCTTCACATACTTCACGGTCATTTCCTGTTGTCTCTCCTCCTTCCTTCCTTAGCCTGATTACCTGGTCCTTGACTGTTGTTTTCCTCCTGAGGGGCTGTACAACTTTTCGGGCCCAGATTTGGCTTTCCGGCTTTCTTTTTTCATATTGTTTTTGGGCCCCCCTTCTTATCTGTGCTTATTCTTTTTGGGCCCTTACATGTTCCCCTTTATGTTGTGTGTGTGTGTGTTGTGTTGTGTGTGGTGTTTTGTGTGGTGTGTGTGTGGTGTTTTGGGGTGTTGTGGTGTGTGTGTGTGTGTGGTGGTGCGGTGTTTGTGTGTGTGTGTGTGTGTGGTGTGTGAGTTGTGGGGCGTGGGTGTTGTGTGAGGTGTGGGGGTTTTGGGTTTTGTGTGTGTGTGTGAGGGGTGAGGGTGTGGTGTTGTGTGTGTGGGGGTGTGTTTTGTGTGGGGTGTGTGTGTGTGTTGTGTGGGTGTGTGTGTGTGTGTGTGTTGTGTGTGTGTGTATGTTGTGTGTTGTGTGTGTGTGTGTGTGTGTGTGTGTGTGTGGTGGTGTGTGTGGGGTGTGTTCGGTGTTGTGTTGTGTTTGTGTTGTGGTGTGTGGTGTGTGTGGTGTTGTGAGTGTGTGTGGTGTTTTGGGGGTTTGGGGGGGGGTTTTGGGGGGGGGGGGTACGGTGTGTGTGTGTGTTTGTGTACTCCCCCTTGTGTACTCACCTATTTGGGGGTTGGGGGGGGCGGGGTATAGTTTCCTGGGCCCGCCTCTTCACTGTTTCCCTACTGGTCCTCTTTTTCCCTGCTCCATGGGGTTTTTATCATACCTCCCCTTTAAAACTAGGTAGGGTTTCCCCGCTCCTCTACTTCACTTTCTAAGCTATTCCAGGGCTTGACAAACTCTATGACTAAAAGAAATATTTCCTAAATCCTTTGATTCATCTGAGTTTTTCAATTCAATTGTGACCTCTTGTGTCTGTGTCCAATCTCTGGAAACCCCGTTTTTGTCCCCCTCGTAATTTTCCCGCGTAGTATTTTATAGGGGTTTTTAAACAATGTCTCCCCTGCCCCTCCTGGCCCCCAGTGTCGGGGGGGCCGTTTTCCCCCCCAAACCTTTCTTCGGGGAAAATCCCCGTAGTTTGGGGAATAGTTTGTTGAAAACCCTTTTGCATTTTCTCTAATTTCTTGATGCTTGACTAGGTGGGGTTTCCAAAATGGTGCTGCATACTCCAGTATGGCCTGACGAAAGGGGTTACAGAGTCTTAAAACGAACCCTTATGGGGTATGGGGAACGTTTAAATCCGTGGGTTTTCCCGGGGCCCGTAGGCTGCAGCATTTATCTGTTTGGGTTTGGGGCCTCAGGAGATATGCTCGGTGTTATACTCCCCCCCAGGATTTTTTATTTTGAGTGAGGTTTCCCAGATTTTGGGCCCATCAAAAACTATATTGTGTCTGGGGTTTCTTCTTTCCCCTTCCCCCCAATTTTCCATGACTTTGCTTTTGGGCCCAGGGTTAAACCCCAAGGACCATTTGCTGGCCCAGGCCTGTACCCTGTCCGGGTTCTCTTTGTAGTCCTGCCTGATCCTCACCCGATTTGATTTTCTCTTTTAACTTCACATTGTCCGCAAAAAAGGAATTTCTGAGTCTACCCCTTCCCTTTTATGTCATTCACATATCCCAAAAGAAAAAGCCCCGGGTTTCCTAAAACGACCCCTGGGGGAACCCCGTTTTCCCACAGGCCCCCTTTTTCTGACACCTCGTCACGTACCAGGGATTTCGTTGTTGCCCCCCTGAAAGGGTTATTCTCTTATCCTTTGCAGGCCTTTTTTGTTATGTGGTGATCCTCTAGTTTTGCTTTAATTTTGTGGGAAACCCTTTTTCCCGAAGGCCTTTTGCAGCCAAAAAAAAATGCATTTGACCCTCCCCCTTCTCTCTCTTGTCTTACTTTTTTTCCCACCTTGTCAAAAAAACTCTAATAGGTTTGGGGACACGGGATTTTCCCTCCCTAAAACCAGCGGGTTTTTGTAAATTTAATACACTTTTTTCCCTTTCCGGGGCTCCACCATTTCCCCTTGATGTTCTTCCATGACCTTCCATACTATACACTTTAGTTTTCGGGTCTGTTTTTAGTGCCTCATGTCTGTCTCCCATTTTAAAAATTGGGATTTACATTTCCCATTTTCCCATACCTGGGGGAGTTCCCCCATTTCAAAGGGAGTTTTTAAAGATTTTTGGGAAAAATGGTACCACAATGCCCTCTGCTCCCCTTTTAAAGGGGACCCCCGGAGAGAGGTCGGGGCCCGACCGCCCTTTGGGGTGTCAAGTTCGCTTAGCAGCTTTTTTCCCTCCTCCTTGGTTATATGTACCTCACCCAGCCTTGTGGTGCACCCCCCTCTCTTTTTTCCTGGAGGCCCTACGGGTTTCCACTGTAAATCCTTCTTTAAATTTGTTGGGGTTTTCCTGACATACCCCTCCCGGTCGTTTCTTTTGGGAAAATTTTTCCCTCACCCTTCCTCAGTCTGATTTTCCTTGGGCCTTGCTTTGTTTTTCCCCCTGAAAGTGGCTGTACAAAAGTTGGTCCCGTTCCCTTTACTTTCGATGCTATGTCATTTTTGTATTGCCGCTGAGGGCCTCCCTTCTTATCTGGCAAAATTCGTTTTGGGGTCTTCGTCTAATTTTTTTTTTTTGAGTTCTCTGTTTCTGTAAACCCTTTTTCCCTTCTCTAGTAACCAAATTTTTTTTTTCCCCACACCTTTGGGTGAACCCAAGGGGCTCGTTTTTGTTCTTCCTTAAATTTTTGTTTCCCTTGGGAACAAAAATTCCCCTCCTCCTTGCATTTCGTTGCCAAAATTTGTCCCCTCATTTTTGTGCTGGTTTTCCTGTTTTGGGGTTTTCCTCCCAATGAAAAGTTTTTTGAAAAAAAGTTCCTCAAGCTGAAATAATTCCCCCTTTTGTATTTTTGGGTTTTTTCCCCCCCTATTCCTGCTGCTCTCTCCACTTTTGGGGCTACTATGTAGGGCGAAGCCCCAAAAACCCCATGATACTAGCCCCCCGGGGGGCCCCCCTACTTTATATCCTCGATGTCAGAAAATACTAAAAGGGGAATTTTCAAGGTCCAGCCTTTCTGGGGTTTATCCTCCCCCTTTTTCTCTCTGGTAGTGTCTCAAACCCTTTGATGCAAGGGTTTTCCATTCCACATCCATCATCAGGCTCCCATGTTCCGGGGGCCCCCATGGGGGTCCAGGTTTTCCCCCGTCAATCTCCTTTTGATTGGGAAAACCCCCCATAATAGAAAAATTTTCTCCCCCATATGTGCTCTTCCCTTGGGCCCCCCTCGGCTAGTGTGTTTGACCCTTGCTCTGTTGGTATACTTTCTTGGCCTCCTGCCGTTTTGTGGTGGGTTTTACATTACTGCAAAATTTTCACCTTATGCCCTCAGAATTTGGGTTGTTCCTACTAATTGTCCCCTTTTGCCCCTGCCACCATTCCCTTTAAATTTTCCCCCCAAACCCCCATGGTTTTTAAAAGAGCAGTGCCCAAATCCTCCTCCCCCCCCTCCCCCTCTGTCTTTCCCGAGGGGTTTGAATCCGGATGGAAAGATTGAATTGTTATTATTCGGGAGTTTTGTTTCTGTGAGTGCTATTTTTGTTGGGGATGTCTCCTTGATTTTTCGTGCCATCCTCTTATTTTTTGTTATTCCTCTGCATTTGTATCCCACACCTTCACTTCTTTTCTAAGATTGTGGTCTGGGGGTGTTTTTGGGTTGGGGAAGTGGGAGCCCTGAAAAGGGAACTATGGGTGGTTGCTGTGGGGGGTGAAGTTTGTAATGCATGGGGGGGGCATTGGATGGGCATGGGTTTTTTGGGTTTAGAGCAGGGGTTTCCCCAAACTGGGGGGTAAAATTCCCCCCTGGGGGTAATTTGGGGGGGAATGGGGGGGAAGAAAAAAAAGTTATAAATTCTGAAAATCAAGAAAACAATGCGGTACCTTTGAGGATTATTTTTAACTTTGTTTAGTATATAAGTTGTAAAGTAAACCTATTTTAAGTAAAATAAAAGTTAAACCATTAAAAAAACATCAAAAAACTAATATACAGTATTAGAAAAGAAAAATATATATAAGTGTGTGGAAACCCAAAAAGTATTTTGAAAAGTATGCTTCGGGACAAAAGTCACTCAGTAGCCCCGATCGCCTGTCCCCTTGGTCATCATTCCGAGGTGCCTCTATTTCACACTGTCAGTTTTTTCTGTGGCACAGCCCAGGGGAGAATAAACTGGTTGAAGCCAAAAATTTCCCAAACTAGCTTCAAGTATGAAAATCCATCCATCCCACTGTGTTTTGAAACTTTGGTAAAAGTATTAGGATGCCAATGTTCAAATTCAAAATAAAAAAAAATATCTCAAGTGTTTTAATTTAGCCATTAATCAATAAAAACAACATTTTGTGAAAGGGGGGGAAAATGCTTTATGTGGCATGTTAAATTGGGTAACAAGCTGAAAAAGTTTGGGGGAAACCCCTGGTTTAGAGTGTTTGTTTCATGGGGGGTTGACCTGGTTGGGAGGCTTAAAAGGAAGTTGTGGGGAAGCTAAATTTTTCTTCCGGGGCGGGATCTCCTGTCTGTTTTCTCCATCCCTCTTTTTCCCTTTTCCTTTGTACCTCTTTTGTTTCTGCCTTCTGCTTGTGTTCTTCGCGGTCGAGATCCCACCCTTTTTGCTGGCATGCCCCTTAATGTGCTTTTCCTGCAAGTCCTTTCCGAGTCGATTCTGCCTTGAAGGTCACTTTCACTGGCCCGGGGTTTTCTTTTTTTTACTCCCTATTCTTCGAAAATTTTCAGCTGGGTCATGTCGTCTTCTCTTATTGCTTTCATGATGCTTTCAATTGCTTTTTTTCCCCTTGTTTTCTTGCTTCATATGTTTCCCTTCAACTTCCTGGAGCCATACACAAAGACTGACTCACCCTTTCATTCTTCCACTGCATATCCTGTGTATCCCTCATTCAATTTGATTTCCTCCATTGCAGCTTTCCTTTCTTCAGTTTCACTAGCTAATGTACTTGGGCTCAGTGACCTGTCATTTTCCCTTCTCGGCTTTCCCTGGGCTCTGCTGTGGTCTGTTAGGGCCTCCACATATAGCTTAGCTCTTTCATTTACTACAGTCTCCACTGATGAGCTCTACGTGCAGTTTTCTCCTTCTTTCCCTACAGTCCCCTTATTTGTAACTGAGGTAGCAGTCTCTGTTGTCAATCCCAAAATGTTCTTTAGTTCTTTAGGCTGTTTCAGATTTTTCAGTTCCTTCTTCTAAACTCTGTATCCAGGCTCTGCTTCTTTGACTTGCACCTCCACTTCCTGCTTTCCATGTCTATCCTCTCTTCCATTCTCATGCTAAGTTCTTCTAGTTTCTTTTCCCATTCATGTTCCCTTTTTAAGAGCTCTGCTGCCCAATCTTCCTTTGCAGTTTCCTCCTCCTGTCCCTTGGTTTTTCTGTTGCTCTCTGGCAACCCATTTTCGTTTTTATCTGATTGCCTCAGAGTATTGGAATACCTATGTAATTCTGTATGTTTTTAGGTTAGTAAATGTGGTATGTCAGAGTGTGGGGGGAGAGGGAGGGAGGTAAGAGGAGGAACAAATGTGGGTTATGTGGTGGGGGGGAGTAGACGGGGAGGGGGAGTGGAAAGGATGAGTGAATTTTTTTTTTTAAGTGGGTGTGGAGTGGGATGGAGGGAGAGGTGGAAGGAGGGAGAGAGTGGGGTGGGGGCAGGGTTTTGAGGGTGAAAGAAGGAGGGAGTGGGATTTCAGGATGAAAGGAGTGAGATGTCGGTGGGGAGGCGGAGTGTATGTGTGGAGTCTCTGGCAATGTGTTTGTGTTGGTAGTTGTGGTTGTGTGTGTGTGTGTGTGTGTGTTGGTGTGTGTGTTGTGTGTGTTGTGTGCGTGTTGTGTGGTGTGTGGTCGTGTGTGTGAGTGTGGTGTGTGTGTGTGGGTGTGTATTGTGGCGTTGTGTTGTGTGTGGGTGTGTATTGGGTGTGTGTGGTGTTGGTGTGTATCTGGGTGTGTGTGGTGTGTGGGTTACCAGGTGTGCGTTCGCACACTTGGCTACGTACTCTTTTGAAGATTTAAAAATTTTTTCACAATCAATTCCTTATTAATATGCACTAATATATACTATATAATATTAATTGTGTACACTTGTGTTTGTGTGTGTGTGTGTTTACTAGCTTGTCGTTCTTTGAAAAAGAGGGGGGAGGGGGTTACGTTAACACTATTTGTTATTGTTCTTGGTTCACCGGTACTCTCCCAGCCCAGATCTTTATTGTTGTTGGTTCATCAGTACTCTCCCAGCCCAGATCTTCGTTGTCGTTGGTTCACCGGTACTCTCCCGGCCCAGATCTTCGTTGTTGTTGGTTCACCGGTACTCTCCCGGCCCAGATCTCCGCACACTAGGCTACTTTACTTTTTGAAGATTATAGGATTATTTTTTCTCACTCAATTCCTTATTAATATATACTAATGTTTATTATAATAATAATAAGTACGGGTGCACACGTGTGTTTGTATGTGCGTAAATGTTTACTAGCTTGTCGCTGTCAGGGGGTGGGTCACTAGGCTACACAACTCTTCTGGAGTTTACCTGGAGGTATTTAGATAATTTACTAACGTCTCTCAACCCTTGAGTAGAGAGGACGTGTGCTGCTGCTACCCCGTGGTGTTGACTGGGTGCAGTAATATTTTCACAACATGGCGCAGGCTTGTCGCCGGCGGGTTAATACAGTCTGTATTGAATTAACCAGTGGAGCTATCACGGGGCCGTCTATGGAGTTACTTCTACCAGCAATAATTAGAGACACCTACGGAGTTGCTACTGAAGAGATTTGTGGACTTGCCTTGAATGGCACGAAGAGGATATTTCTTAAATTCAATTCGGCGAGTATGTATGAGGCAGTGGTGAACAAGTTTCAGGAAGTGGCCATACCTGTGATTCATGCTGTCACGGTGAGGATGCATGATGTATCACGTTACTTCACTTGGGTGAAGATCAGGAATGTGCCATTCGAGGCGGATGCATCTGACATAAGGTTCGCCATGAGTAAATATGGGACGGTACACACGGTCACTGCAGGAAGGTGGTCGAGCTGGTACGTATATGGGGATACCTGAGGGTACGTACTCTGCAAAGATGACGATACGACATCCTATACCGTCGTATGTGGTGATGGACGATTTCAGAACCCAAGTATTTTTGACATATGCAGGGCAACGACGCACTTGTCATTGTGCGGGTCGTATGAACACCTGGCAGTGCAATGTGGTAGAGGACGTGGAGACAACGACCTGCAACAACGAAGAAACGTAGAGGAGAGGAGAGTGGAGCAAGAGCAGCCTTTTTCGACACTGCCTCCGCAGAGTGCGTCATGGAGTGAGGAGGTTGAGAGGGCAGAGAAGATGGCAGGTGCTACGAGTGGGGGGGACTCCCCTTCCTTGGACGTGGTTCAGGCATTGGAGGAGATCATTGAGGAAGTGAATGATAGCAAGGAGGAAGCATCGATAAGGACGACGCTTGTGGATATTTTGGGCACGGGGCCTTATCAGGAAGAAGGCACTGTCCTGGATCTTGAGACTACTATGGAGGACGGAGGGGCGAAGATAGCTCGTCCTAAGGTGTGTGACAAGGCTGTCTTGTCGGTGAATACGGTGGAGGTTGAGATTCGTCATGCTGATGAGCTTGATGACGAGATGCAGGTCGACGGTACGATGGGAAAGCGCGCAGCAGCGCTTTATGATTCAAATGAAGTGCTTACGCCCGCACAACGTTCAGGGAAGAAAACATGGGCGGATGTCGCACAGAGGGGTTCAAAAGACACTCAGGGACAGGGATCGAGTAAGAGTGCACAAAAAAAGGGGGGGGAGGGATAAGAGTGCAATGAGGCGATCAGGTGACAAAAAGGTTGTGTCAAGAGGGAAACCTTCTTTGTCGGTTTTAAGTGATTGACATTGAACATCAATGGTTTGAGGTCGCAGAGAAAGTGTGAGTGGTTTAGGGAGTTTTTGGAGCGTCATGGTGTTGACGTTGTGTTCTTGCAGGAGCATAATTATAGACATGGTTATGAGTTGAAGGTGGAGGGATATAAGGTGCATGTTGAACATGCAGTCAGATTGAAAGGCGGTGTGGCTATGTTGGTAAAGGAAACTAGCCCGTTGGTTGTCAGGCATTGTGAAGGGGGGGAGGGGAGGGTGATACGTGTGGATGGATTTTTTTTTTTTATATTTTATTAAATGACATACATAGTACATAAAAATAAACGACAAATTACATAGTGAAAACAGTGATGAAACATTCTGCATAGTACATGTACTTTCCAATTAACATATTACATCTGAAAAACACAAATCTGTACAGTAAACAATGACCGCTCCAATCCTTGAAGTAATGACAATATGTCTGGAACACTAAATCTAACCTAAAGACTCCTTGGCAAGTACATCTAATTCCTGATTGTACATCCTGCCACGGAATGTACACCTTACATTCTGAAAACACTACCCCCCCTCCTTCTTGCATGTCAATCCACCTGACACGTAACAATCTTTATATGTAACTGTATATTGTATGAAATACTTTCATTATTCCATATTGAACAACATGATACGTTCAGTATAATTCAATGTATTGAGATAATATAAAATTCAATTCTACATGATTCATGTACAACGTATATCTACTAAACACCCAAACATATCACCTTCTCAGGAAGGTATAAATATATACATTATGTTACATACACTTTACAACAAAAACCAGTGAAACTACAAAAACCTAACCCTATGTCATCCATCAATTACCCTATAATATATATCAATTCAATGGTAAACCCTAAACCTAGGGCTCTATAGAGCTCCCATGAAAAAACAATATGTAATAAGAACACAGGATAAGTCAAGCTTTCTAAAATTTTCCCCAATCATTAAACCACTACTAAGATGTAAGTCTGTTATCACAAAACAAAACAGTGCATAAACCTTCACACGTCGATAAATACTGAAGCCTTCCTACCACACGCAATACTTCATGTGTATATATATATTTCGCATTCACACGGGGGCACCACATTGTCATTTCATTACACACATACCAATAATTTCGTTGCAGATATAAAATATTCCATCACATTACGACGTCGTCGTCCTTTGTCAATTGCATAATTAATAATTAAATTGAAGAACTTGTTTCTTTCACAACACACAACCCGCTCATCACACAGTCAAAGGCACTTATGTACTCAGTACTATATTCTTTCTCTTCCACCAAAAACCCTTTCACACTGTCCTTATCGGGAAGCCAGCCCGCCCCCACCCCTTAAAATTGCACGTAAATCCCATAAATCCCTCAACCGAAAACTCCAATACCCCTCAGTAAAAAGCATCTCCCAACTCCCTCCATAAATTTTCCCTTTTTCGACACTTAGTTTCTGTAAAATGTCGCAGCTAACCACCTTTATCCTCTCATCCACGCCCACCCCCCTCATGGCCCATGACTATATATAAAATCCGTGCCCAAATTACGCCACTGCATTCCCCACCATCTTACTAAACCCCCTAATCCAAATTTAAAGCCCGCAACACCTGCAACCCCCCCCCACCCACTAACCTGAAAAACCTTTCCTAATCAGACCCCACAACTTCTATACAGCACAAAAATATACCGCATGCAAAATTGTCTCCATGCTTCCACACCTCTACTTTTCCCTCCCTCCCTTATCCTCCTATTGAATAGGACAACCCCAGACGGCAAAATCCCATGTAAAAATCTAAACATTACTCCCGAACCCCGGTTTTACACGAATTGTTTTAGACGCGTCCATATTTCGTTCCACGCATACATAGGGTATGCCCCTTCAACAGCAGCCACCACTGACCTACCTTCCCACTCCTTCGAGGACCCGCAATTTAACACACGACGGATCCCACACTGTCATTAATAACCTAAACAGGGGCCTCACCAACTATTAAATCCTACCCCCCACCACCCTTGCATATCCTTAGTACTCGCACAAGTCCACTCCCTCCCTCCCCCCTCCCTCATAAAATTTCGTTTTAGGTCACGCTCATCATCCTTTTTTCCAGAGGTAAAAGTCCCAGCCCTCCTCGATGACCGGAAGTGTTAACCCCGCTCTACTTAACCATTCGCAGCCCGATCCCCATATAAACCTAAACCCCTTTGTTGTAACGTTTCACCTCACGTCTCATCAGCGGTACATGACAACGACATCCCCTATCTTGCTGTACAATAGCACGTTCGTCACTATTCTCTTTGATGCAGCATTAGTTGCGCCGCCCTCAAACCACCAAGTTTTTTCAATACCCATCCACTATTCTCACCAAATTTTCACCTCTTGAGCCCCCCTGATTTCTCACATAAATTATCCCACATATCATTAGTTGACCCACCACCTTCAACCCACCCCCTCCCCACCTCATCCCCATTTGTACTATCCCTTGGGTCTAGAACTTAGTCTTCTAAACTTTTAATTTTCATACCTGAAGCCCCCCCAAACACATCCACACCTTACCCACCTAAGCAAATCCCCTTTTACCTCTCACCAAAACAGTCGTGTCATCCACTACCTACGATACCAGCCCCCCTCCCCCCGGTCAGTACCCTCCCCACCTCCCGCAACACACCTTTCGAATGGCCCTATAAAATGGATCCTGTATACACGAAAACAATATTTGTGATAGTGGGCAGCCTTGGTGCAGTCCCCCATCCAACTGTATTTTAATTTCCTAGCCTCCCGTTAACCTCACCCTCATCCGACCCCCCTGATACAATAATTTTCCCCAAGATATTATTTCTTCCCCAAAACCTTGCCAAGCATGAACCTCCATAACGCTTCCCTTTCTACACTATCATAAGCAGCCTTCCAATCTAACGCCAATACACCTCCGTCACCCAACCCCCCCCCGTTTTCCATAAATTCTCGAATCATGCCATGCCTTCATACATCGACCTTCCCTGGCACCCATATTGCCCCCTATCAATTACCTTGCCTATTACCCTCTTGATTCTGTTCCCTAAATTCTCGCAAACAACTTATAATCTCCACACATAAGCAAAAGGGCCCCCGATAATTCCTTTAAACCGTGACTGCTCCCTTTCGGTACCAACACCACAACGGCCGTCCTTGCTGCTCTCCCATGACCTCAGCCGCCTTAAGTATGTTAAACAGCCTTACTAAAAAAACCTCAGAACCCCCCAATTCTTTACGTAGAAATCATTTGGCAGTCCGTCTATCCCCGGGGCCCCTTTTTCCCAAGCTCACTCCTGACAACGCCTCCCAAAATCTCACACTCCGTAATCGGCCCCCCTAATGTCACCCCGATCTTGAACCATCAAGCTCACACTGCACATACTCTCCCATTTCCCTCAATTGCCACCTCAGGAAGCCCACGCTTTGCAAATATGATTAAACCAAGCTCTACATATCCACTCATACCCTCTGTCGTTACCAATGCTTGACCCGCCTATAAACCCCTTTCCCTCCCCACATGTACTTTAAACCCATCATCTCCCTCGTCACTCTCCCCTTTCTCTGGCCTCTTAACAGCAAGCCGACGCCGATCACCCCATTTGCACTTCTTCCAATTTCCCATATTCGCACACCATCAAAACGCTTTGTTTTGCAATACCCTAATACTCTCCTTTAAACCCTCAATGTCCTGCACTGGATAGCTTGCTCCTCCTCTTGCATAACAGTCATGCAGCCTGCCCTTCAAGATATCTTTGAAACCCATACTTTAACCGATTATCTTCCCCCCCACGACAAATATAATATTCTCTGATACGTTTTTTAGCCACCGAATCCCACCAATTTACCGTTTTATCATCCCCCGGCGCCTCATCCACCCAAACCCTTCCCACAATTGCGCAAAAGACTGACGACATTCCTCACCCTGCAAAAGTTCACATTTAACTTCCAATAACCTTGACCCCTTCTAGGCAATCCCTCCCATTCTAGGTCCACCATTACTCCTCTGTGATCCGAAAAAAAAAAACCGGTCCACCACACGCACTCTGCTCACTATTACTGTTCGGGGCACATACAATCGATCCCCGTCTTGCCCCATATCCAACTCTAACAAAGTTGTTCTCAAACCCCACCCCCTCCAACTCCCTTAACCCACTCCATTTAATAATTCCCCCAAAAAACCCCAAACAATACCCTGCCCCTCTAGGTTCCACATCCTTACGCCTTATCACACAATTCCAATCACCACCAATTACAGCTAAAACCCGGGAAAGCACGCAAATAATATACTAGGACATTTCTTCACAAATTTATTCTTAATACGCCATCTCCTCTGCCGGAAACCAAAACACACACACCAAACTCTCTGTTCCCTACCCCACCACCCATCTCACACGAATCAAACCCCCCCTCCCCACCCTCACAATGCCTCACTAGAACGGGCTGTTTCCCTTACCAGGAAAGGCAACTCCTCCTTTCAACCTTATCGCATGCTCCACATACACATTATACCCATTCACCTTCAACTCTTAACCTTGGTCTGTAGTTGTGTTCCTGCAGAACACCACGTCAACACTATTACACACCAAATATTCATTAAACCAACACACTTTCTCTCTGAAACTCAATCCAAATTAATGTCATGTCATTTCACTTGAAGCTTACAGAGTGGTTTTCCTTCTTGACCCTGGTACTGTCTTGCCACCCGATCGTTCGTGACACCTCGGTCCCTCTCCCCCCCTTAGAAACGCTCTTAACCAACTCCTGCCCCTTAGGGCCGCTGTGTCCTCTCGCGTAACTTCCCCCCAGGGCTTTTTTCCAGTGCCTGAGCAGGCGTGATCACGTCCTCGGAGTCAGATAGCGCAGCAGCGCGCTTCTGATACTCCCTCTGCTTGCATCATGTCGTCTGATACATTGTCCCGGGGGACCTCCACCTCACCGCTTGCATCAAAATATTCTTATCACACTGCGCAGACCGCAGATCCTGTTCCACGCCCTGATCCACAACAGACCAAGAACTAGGTCTGGACTCCCAACTTTCCCAATACCTTGTCAGCCAATAACACATTTAAAGCCATGGCTAATGATCTTCCACATCGCTAAACACTCGCAGTCGGGTGTCCTCTTCCCCAAAACCTGAGCTGGTTCAATGAAGGGTGTCCCCCCCCCCGCACACCTGCTGACTTCCATCTCCTCCGCTCTCTCGACCTCCTCACTCCAGGACCCACCTTGTGTAGGGAGAGTCACATAGGGCAAATCTTGCTCCTCACCTTCTCTACTGCTGTATGTCGTTGCCTTTGTTCCATGTTTCCACGCCTCCTTCCACACAGAGCGCTAGGTGATCATATGACCCACATAACCGACAGGTCCGGCGTTGCCCAGCGTATGCACAAACACCTGGTTACAAATTCTGGCCCGCACTACGTACGGGCGGGAATAGGGTAACGAACGTCATCTTCACAGAATACGTTCCTTCGAGTTTCCCTGCGTATGGCCCCGTGGCCCACTTCCCAACAGTGGCCAATGTACTGTACCAATTTGCCCATCGCAAGACGGATGTCAGAATCATCCACTCGAATGGCACATTTCTAATCTTACCCATGTGTAATGGGAGAAACGTCGTGAAGTCGCACGGTCCAACAGTAGTTAACTGTCAAAATTAACCCTCCTGGTACTTGTCTACCCCCCGCCTCATACACACTTGCCAAATTAAACTTGACAAAGATCCTCGTCGTGCCTTCAGCCTACTCCATATATCTCCTCGTCAGCAATACCATATGTATCTCATATGATTGCAGGTATTTGCAGGTCCATAGAAGTTCCTGTCACAGCCCCATGGATAAGCTCAACACAGACTGTGTTTATGCTCTCCGGCTGGCCTGCGCCATGCTTGAAAATAAAAACTGCCAAATAATCAACGCCAGGGGCAGCACAGCCACACGTCCTCACTACTCAAAGGTTGAGTGACGAATTGAGGTAGCTCGCCTGAAAAAGCAGAGGGTGCAGAGCACAACCACTCTACTGGAGGAGCGAATGATGTGGATGGATAAAGGGTCAGTACAGATACGTTGGTGTGTGTGTATGGCCCGAAGGTGACTAATGCTTTAAAAATAAATTGTGAGGGACGTGCTGGTTACTAAATTGCCCTGGATTGCCAATGGGGGTAGCCGTGATAGAGTGATGGACTGTGTGATAGGCGAGGGTGTGGGAAACGAGGGGGCGGGGCTTGTATGGGAATAATGGGAGGAATTGTTATCAGGGGGGTTTGAATCGATATCTGTGGGGGGGGAGATAAAAGCAAATTTATTAGGTGGGGATGTGCTAGGCTGATGTTTTGTAGTCCCCAGAAGGGAGTAATACATAGGGTGGGGTGGTTGGTATCGTTTTTCTGTCATAAAGAGGTGTTTGGTGGATTTGGTTGGGAGGGGTTGCCACGAGGGGTAGGGGTATTGGAAGTTAAAAGTTAAGTTGTTGCATGAAGAAGAATATAGACAGTCATTTAAACAGTTTTGGGAGGGGTTGGAGGCAGAAGCGCCTGGGAATGGTGAACTGGTTAGAGGGTGGGACTCGGTGGCGAAATCAGGTATTAAGGATTTTTATGTACATAGTGGGGGGAATATAATAGGTTAAAGTATGGGTTTCAATCTTATCTTGAGGGGCAGTTGAGAGCTTTTTACGAACGTGGGAGGGTTAGTTACCCGGTGGGAGATATTGAGGGATTAAAGGAGAGCATTAGGGATTTGCAAAATGAAAGATTTGATGGTGCACGCGTTTTGGCGGGGTTGGAGGAGGTGTTATGGGGTGATAGGCCATTGGCGTGTGTATTGAGAAGACAGCGTAAGAGGAGAGCGGCGACGGAGATGATGGGATTAACTGTTCAAGTGGGGATGGGAGGGTATAGGGAAGGGCAGGTATTGATGTCGACTGAAGGTATGAGTGGATATCTTGATGCATGGTTTAGGTCATATGCACAACATGTGGGTATACGAAATGATGCTTTAAGGGAAATGGGTGGTTATGTGCAATGCGAGCTTGATGGTAGAGATAGGGAGACTTTGGAAGGACAGATTACGGAAGGGGAAATTTGGCAAGCTATAGCAGGTGCAAGTTTAGGTAAGGCACCGGGTGTAGATGGGTTGCCTGATGATTTTTATGTTAAGAACTGGGAAGTATTGAGGAGATTTTTAGTCAGATTGTTCAATGTAATGAAGGAAGATGGGGCAATGGGTGAGCAGCAAAGGACTGCTGTTGTTGTATTAGTTGCCGAAGGGTGGACAGACCATGGTAGAAGATTACCGTGCAATATCGCTTTGTGCGGTGATATAAGTTATTTGCAAGGGTTATTAGGGAACAGAATCAAACAGGTTTTAGGTAAAGTAATTGATAGAGGACAAATGGCTCATACTGGGTAGATCAATGTATGAAGGGCATGGAGCTATTAGGAGTTTTATATGAGCATAGGGGGAGGGGGGAGGGGGTGTTTTGGCTCTGGATTGGAGAGCTGCTTATGATAGCGTAGAAAGGGATGCATTATGGAGTTTTATGCGTTGGTTGGGTTTCGGGAGGGAAATTGTTTCTTGGGCAAAAACTTTGTATCTGGGTGCAGTTATGAGAATACAGGTTAATGGACGACTAGGTGATAGCATACAGATGGGAAGGGGTTTGCGACAGGGATGCCCTCTGTCGCAAATTTTGTTTGCATGTCTTCAGGAACCCTTTTATAGGGCAGTTAGGTGGAGTATAGCGAGAGCAAGGGTTGGTTTTGCACGAGAAGGGGAAGCGGGTATAGTGGGTTACGTGGATGATACGACTGTCTTGGTGAGGGATGTGAGGGATTTACATAAGGTAGGAAGGGTGATAGACGTTTTTGGTGAGTCTACGGGGATGAAAATTAATGTAGTAAAGTCCAAGTATTTGGATCTAGGGGATAGCGTACATAATGGTGAGACTGTTGAGGGTGGGTGGCGTGTGGTAGATCAGTTGTTGATATGTGGGATAGTGTACATGTGGAATGATAGGGATGCACAAGAGGCAAATTCGAGGCGCACCGTGGATGGAGTTTTGAAAAGATTGGGAGGTTTGAGGGCAGAGCAATTAACGTTGCACCAAAGGGTTATAGTCACGAATGTCCTGTTGTATAGCAAGTTATGGCACGTGGTGGCAATATATCCGTTACGACGGTGTGAGGTGCAACGGTTTGCAACTGCGGGTATTCAGATTTATATGGGGATCGGGTTGTGACTGCTTAAGTAGAGGGGTGGTGTTGCTTCCCGTTAGCCAGGGGGGGCTGGGGCTTATACCTCTTGAGAAGCGTATGTTGAGTGTGTTTCTGAAAAGGGGTTTGTGAGGGAGGGGGTGAGCGGGGGAGGGCCTTGAAAGACTGCCATAGATATGCAATGGTGGTGGAGGGGTAGGATTTAATGTTTGGGGAGGCTATGTTGTTAGTTTTTACTGAAGGTAAGGGATCCGAAACAGCTTAATTGAAGGTTCTTGAGAGGGTGGGGGGTGGAGTCTGTGGTGGCGGCAGTTAGAGGGGGCATACCCTATGTATGCATGGGGTTCTGTATGGAAATGTCTTCAACAACTACGTGTAAAACAAGTGTCAGGGAGGTTATGTTTAGGTTTTTACATGGGATCTTGCCGTCTGGGGTTGTGTTATTTAATAGGAGATTAAGGAGGGTGGGGAGTGCAAAGCGTGTGGATGTCCGGAAAACTATATTTCACGCTGTGTACTTTTGTACTTGTTTAGAAGATTGTGAGGGTCTGGTAAGTAGGGTAGTTAGGTTAGTGGGTGGGGGAAGGGTTACAGGTGTTGCGGGTGTTAAGTTTAGATATAGGTGGGGGGAGTCAGCAGGTGGTGAATGCGGTTGCGTATGTGGTACTGATTTTATTTATATATCTTGGCAATGTGGGAGGTGGGAGTCGAGGAAAGGATAAGAGTGTTAGGGCCACGATGTATGAACAAAGTGCCGCAATAGGGATCTTTATGGGGGAAGATGGGAGACAGCATTTACTGAAGGTTATCGTAGATTTAGGTTGAAGCATTTAAGAGATTTAAGTGTAAAGTAAGGGGTTTCGGCGGGCTAGTTTTCTTGAGTATGGAAATGTGTATGGATGTTAGCGTGTGTGGTATGTTTGGTAATATAATAAAATAAGCTTCTTTTGTGATATGAGTTTGGTCTGGGTAGTTGTGTAAGATACGTTATTCACATTGTTTTTCAGAAGGTATTGAATATAATATGTAAGTAGTGTTGTTGCACTACATTACTGTGTGTATAATGTGTGAGAGGGTACATCTCACAGTATTTGTGTTTGATGGTTTGAGGTGACACAAGGCATGATCTAAGTATGTCTGGATTCTCCTTTTGTCCTCAAAGGTGTTATACAAAGATAGTACTGTGGTGTATGTGATGTGTAGGTTTATATGTATTCAACACATGCTTGTTGTATGTTCCCTCTTCGTTACTTTGTTTCAATTGTCATTTCAATGTACTTTGTATGGCATTATACAACGGTATTGTTCTTTGCCATATGAAGTGTTTTTTAGTTTATGTTATGTTCTAGGTTTTTGTATGTTAAGATGTACTTATAGACTGTCAGCACCCTGATATTGGTTTTTTCATGGCTATGTTCTTGACGTAAGTTTTGGCTGTATGGTATACAGATATATCTAGCCAGTTTATAGACGCATTCCTTTTGTGTCTGAGATTTTTGTATACGGGTTTATTGTAACTGTAATGAGTCGGTTTTGAGATCTAAGCTGTTTTCTTTGTATGTTTATTTGTATTTTGGTATATGTAAAGCTGTAATGTTAGGGATAAGTATGTAGATGTTCTAGTAGGATTATGCCCCTCAGGGAAGGTTCCTTGATGTTGGTGAGGGGCTCTTGATTTAGGGAATTGGATCTGTGCTCCAGTTCCCCGAATTAAGCCTGAATGCCTTCCATATCCCTCCCGGCGCTGTATAATCCTACGGGTTTAGTGCTTCCCCTTGATTATAATAATAATAATAGTAGGATTATGATGTTAGGTTTTGGTTTATTGATTAATGAGAAGGCTGGAAGTAATTGTTACATTTTCTCGTATATATTCTTTTCAACTGAATTGAGCCTTTGTCATATGTCATGTTATATGTAAAATTTATATGTACGTTAGGTTTTGAGTCATTGAATGTTTATATATGTCAGTTCATGACCCTGTTACTGTGTTTATTTGTAGCTATGTTCTTGCCGTAAGTTATTGTTGTATGTTATACAGCTATATCTTGCGAGTATATAGGTGCAATCCATTTGTGTTAGTTTATTTTGTGTTGGGTTTCTTATGTCAGTGTGCGAACCTTCAGGATTGAGATCCATACTGTTTCCTTTTATTTTTATTTTTATGTATACTGTATTGATTCTAAATAAAATATAAAAAAAAAATTTACTAAACATTATCAGGGTTACTATTATCTATCTCCTGGTACTGAAATATGGAGAGAGTGATGGTATAGCATACAACCAGCAGGGCGAGACACTGAGACTTTAGACACTAACCAAAATTAACCACAAATAGGCAAGTGATGTCGTCTGCACAACAATGGAGGTTCCTGCTGGTCGGCTGCTATCAACTCCTTCAATTTTGTAACTCCTTCAGGAACTTGATCATGCATTCAAGTTTTTATTTTCTTTTTCTTTTAAGCCTTGGTATTCCCTCTTTTTTCTTTAGTACAGTATTATGGTCATAACAAGTCTGATGATGTTAGCTACATTCACAACACCAACAGCTGGGGATTTTTTTTATATTTTTATTAGAAACCTTACAAAAGTACAAAGGATGCATAATAAAGTACAGGAATACAAAACATTCTTTTGTGCTACTAGTACCAGGTTATTCCTTGCGGGAACAAGTATTATAACATCTTGTTATAGCAAACAATACACACTAAGACAAACCTCACTAAATTATAAGTCATTAATAGTTGCCGCCAAGCCATTGTACCCACAGCAAACACACCAAAATGAAACTTTACATAGTTTAACAATATAAAATGAATACCTGACATGTTCTATTACAACAAAACCAACATACAAATGTACAACATCACAAGATTACTAAAGTTGAAATTTTCACACATGACTAAAACCATAACCATCTTTAACACACAATATATGTACTACACATATCATGTCAGTAAAGTAAAAAGACCCTAACCAAAGCTACCATAACTACTACAAAACAAGACAAACCTTAACATACCCGCTATGACAGGGTACAGAGTATTGATTAAGTTGTTACATTAGATCCTAACCAATAAGAATTCGGAAGGAACGTATGATTCCTTATGCACAATAACCATAGAGAAACAGTATTTTACTATTATTAATATGTTAACCCTCTAATACAATAATGCTGATACAGAAAACAGAACAACATACATGTAACATACAATAATAAAATAACCCAAAACAAGTTTTTATAACAAACCTCGGCACATTAAAGGGTTTAAAACCAAACCCTATACATAATTAAACCTCCCACATATGTATATAAACCGAAAATCTTGTCCACAAAAACTTTGTTGTATAACCCCATAAAAACATGGTATAGACCCAAAACCTATACACACACTTAAATTTTTTCACATAGAACCTTCATCAGACAATAAAAGTTAAACATAAGACAAGAGGTTTAATAAGGATAAGGGCCGCTTAATTTGCCAGTCCCAAAAGAACTGACACGTATCTCAGAAAATTTTTTGTTGAAACCAACTTGCCAATCTAATTACTTAAAAACGAAATCCTAAGGGCTCGGAACCTGGCTATCAAGGAAATTTTAAAAACCAGTGAACATAACCATCAGGTTTTAGAAATGTAACCTGGAAAACCACACTTATATCTCACTATGACAACATTCTCGTGAAAACATGGCGTACCATCCATACCTAATTTTCATTACCTTCCTCTTACTCACTACATAAGCTCCAGAGAAAAAAAACTTTACATCCCCCCATAAGGAGACCACTCCTTTGTCCATCCTCAGGGACCCCGACAAAGGGAACCCACAGGAGGTTCCTATAACCTTCCGTGAAACTTTTTCCCAGGAGCCCCATAAACCAGCATATTCCTACACTTCGTCCATAAATCTAGCCGCCAACGCTTTATCCTCTTTTTCACCCCTTTAAATTTTCCCCTCATTCCCCATGAAATGTCCAGATAATCCACTATAATAACATTATAGCCTTCCAACATCCCTAGGCCCCTCCCTTACATCTAGTAGTAAACCCCTTTAAAACGGCAAACGACCCCCCCCCAACAGTCTGATAACCCCACCCATCCATGATCGCACCCCCTCCAAGGAGGTACAAAGAAGACCACATGAAACGCGTTTCAACATCGCCACAAAACTGACAAAAAAACCTTTTCCCACAAACCCCATACAAAGTAACACCTCTTGGAGCCAGAACCCCCATGATAAAACGATACACTAATTCTCTTACTCTAGCCGGTATCCGAAGCTTACTAAAATCTTTCCAAAACCCCCCCAATCATACGTTGGATACACGGCTACCCCTTGCATAATTCCCTGACCTTTCATACCCTCCACCAACCTTTTCACTTTGATGTTATCCACCTTTTTGCACTGTAAAATAAAAATCTCAACATATCTCACAAAACCTCAATTCCTTCCCACTCCACCATTTACGTCCTCCTCCATAACTCTTCCTACTTTAGCGCCCCTCACACCCCTTCCTCATATACCTCCGCTTGATATATACACCCATTACTCCATCCTAAAGGCAAAAAACCTAAACCCCCTTCCGAACATCCGTCATAACTACCTCTTAATTAACCATGCCCTCCCAAATCCCCACACAAACTTCAGCACCCTCCTCTGCATTTCTACAATATCTCGTACCTCTAAGGGGAAAAACCTCTGCCACCCCCCATACCTTGCTATAGACAAGTGAATTACCACCACAACCCTCTGATGTAATGCTAGTCCCTCGCACTTAAACCTCCTAGTCTATTTAAAAAACCTTACCCGTGACAGAATCCGAATTTACCCTTCTGCATGCCTGCTCTTCCGTCATATACCATATCCCACATACCCTGATTGTGCCAACCCTGTCCATCCAAACCCCCACCCCCAAGCCCCCCCCTATCCAATTACCGACCTCTTTTAACCTTGATTTCACCGTATTAACTCTCATTCCGGGTATTCATACCAACATCTGAATCATTTCCAAACCCACCCTCCTTAACTCTTCCTTACCCCATAGCAAAACAGTAGTATCATCCCCCATACCCAAACGATGCCCCTTTGCACCCCCCTTCCATCTCCTGTTTGTCCATCACCCTCTCAACAGACTCATAAAAAGGATTCTGCACACAACGCAAAGAAGCAGCTGTGACATCGGACAGCCCTGCCTCAAACTCTCTCCATCGGTACATTTTCCCACCCAACCTCCCATTGCCCTTACCCAAACCTCTCCCTCAGCATACAGGGTGTTCACCCACCTCACTGCCCCCCCCCCGAAACCCCAACCTCTCTAAGCAAACCCCTAAGAAATCTCTGTCCACGCAATCATATGCATTCACCCAATCTAAACCTAGTATTCCCCCTTCCGTACATCTCTCTAGAAAATCCCTAATCAACCCATGTCCATCCCTCATCCTTTTTCCCCGGAATTCCCAACTGCCCCCTATGTAACACTGAACCTAACACTTTCCTCATTCTGTTGCCCAAAACCTTAGCAAAAATCTTGTAATCCGAGCAATTAACGTAATCCAGGGTAATCATTCAAAACTCGGCATTCCTTTTTTTGGGCACAAAAAAACCGTGACACCCGTTCTTTGCGATTTCCCCCATCCTCCACTACTTAACATACAATTCAAAACCCTCACCAGACAATGCCGTACACTCCCCCAATGACACCTATAAAAATCGTTTGGTATGCCGTCTATGCCTGGGTTTTACCCTGGCACACCCCAAAAACTGCCTCCTCCACCTCCTCTCCAAACTAATACAAACCCACGAAGTCTGTCACTGTCCTGCCACTTAATACCCTATTAAACCCTTCTTTCCCCAAAACGTCCCTCACCCACTCCCCTTCCAACCCTCCTCCACTTCCCCCTAAACCAAAAATCTGCATACAAACTAATTTTTTCTGTGGTGGATAGGCCTTGACCCTCCTCAACCCACCCCCCCCCTGTACCTCCTCAATATACGCCAAGGTGATTTTCGCCTGCCGTTCCTTAAAACCTCCTTAATACAAAACCTGAGGCCTACCCCCCCTTAAAACATCCTCCAACCCCGCCCTAACTCGAATTGCCTCAAAATTTTCATTGTGAATTCCGCCACCTATTTCGCAAACATTCCATGTCCTCACTCCGCCCCACCCGTTCCTCTGCATAACAATCATTTAACTGACCCTCAATATAATTTTGTAGACCTTTACCCCACCTCGCCATCTCCTTACCCCGTATTTTAAAAAAATTTTCACGATTTCAACTTTAGCCCTCATTTCCCACCAATCCAGCAAATCCTTTTCCCATATTCCTAGTCTCCAAAAGGATTTCCACCAATCTTCAAACCCTGTAGGGTCACCCTCGTCCCTAAGTAGCCTCACATTTAATTTCCAGTATCCTGCATAAACTTTACTTTTCCATCTACCCTCAAATCTGCTATAACAGCACGATGATCAGAAAAACCCACATCGAAGTCCTCACCCTCTCCCCCCCTATCCCCTTTCCTAACATAAATCCTATCTAACCGTGCCTCATATCCCCTTGAATAAAAGTGTGCTCCACTCCATATCCCCTACTTCCCACCACATCTACCACTTCCCCAACATCTCGCAAAACATCCACAGAACCCCAAAACACAACCCCCCCCCTCGGAACCACATCACCATTCCTAATGACACAATTCCAATCCCCACCAATCACCGTAAAAGCAGGTAAACCCTCTCAAGTGATATACCAGAAAAATCGCGTTACAAAATCCACCTTCACTCTAGCGTTACAAAGTTGCTGGCATGTACACACCTACAAAACTAACCCTCCTGGCCCCCCAAAACCATCCACCCTGACAACCCTCCCACCCCCCCTCTCCCCAACCTCAAGGAATATTGCAAAGGACTGGTCCCTTTAACCGCCAACAGCCACACCTCCTTTCAACCTCAAAGCATCACATGTAAACAACCTATAACCTTTCCAACAAATACACCACATACCTAACCTATGGTTATGTCCTGCAAAAAACAGACATCAATACTAAATCTCCTCAAAACCCACTCTAACCATACCCTCTTGACCTCGGTTTTAAGACCGTTTACATTGAAAGTTCAACACCTGAATTTACAAGAAAGGCGGCTTACCCCTGTGCCGCTGAGGCTTACTTGGTCCTCCTTTCATAGGGCTCGTCCTTCCTATCAATCCTCGTTCCTGCCTCCAACCCCTCCCTGTCCCTTCCGCCGAGCTTCCCATTGCCCCCCTCCTCCCCACTTGCCTTTGCTACCACAGCTGCCCACATCTTCTTCCCAGGCCTCTGCGCTGGTGTGAGGACTTCGTCCCATGTCTGATGCCCCCGCTTTATCTCTTTCGGGAGCTACCCTCTACACACATTTCTTCTGCAACCACATCTTCTTGATGGACCTCCACCACCACATTGCTCTCCTTTCGAACCTCACTCAAGTCTTCCTTACCCCTGCTTCTTTTTCATCCAACACCTTGACATCACCTGACCTCACATCACTTTCCACACCATGCTCCGACCCCTTCCAAAAAATCCTTCAGCACAAACCTCCAAATCCAGTCCTGAGCTGAAATCTGTAGTACCTAACGGTCTGTCTGACAGCGATATTCCCTCCCCATCCGTTTCCACTGGTAGTGTAACACACGTCTCCAAAACCACCTCTGCTCTGTCGACCTCCTCACTCCATAAAGGGCCCGTGCCCCGGCTTTCCATTTTACCCGTCATAACGTCCGCGGCTTCTAATGGCGTATCCACAGAAGCTGTCTCCTGATGCCTAGGGCCCTGTCTCCTGGAACATTGTGCCACCATGTGTTCATAAGAGTCACATAAACGGCACGTCTTCCTCTGCCCCGCATAGTGTACAAAAACCTGTGTTCTATGCTATGCCAATGTAACATATGATGGTATCGGCCTCCTCAGGGTCATTTTCAGTGTGAAGGATCCTTCCGGCATCCCCTCATAAGGGCCGTCCCTCCACATTCCCATGCTCGCCGAGTGTACAGTCCCATAACCACTGAACACATCTTGTAGACTGTAAGCTGTTGCCTCAAAATGTAATTCCTTACCTTCACCCAAGTAAAATACTTAGACACATCATGCAAGATACTTCCACTGCCGAATTGATACTCATCCGCCTTTCTTGAAAAATTTGCGACGAGGTAGAGTAAAAAGTCAGCTCTCATGAACTTCACGAAGACCCTTGACATTACCATTCAGTGCCACACCATACAGCTCTTCATTGGGGGTGCCATAACAGTCCCTGATAATGCTTGGCAGAGAACGTTCATCGTGGCGTTGCTTTAAAATCCTCTAACCATCTCAATGCAAACAATTTATTTCGCCGGTATTCGTCGCCATTTGGTGCTAACTATGTTTTCCTCACCAGGTGGCGTGCTAAGAAACTGTAAACGTCCTCACTCCCCGCAGGGCGAGAGAAAGAATTTGCTTGGGAGACTAATTTTTTACTTACTTTTTAGATTAACTTAATCACTCTTTATGACCTTAACACTACACTGCGGTTATAACCAACTAACATATGTATTTTAATATTTCAGATCACACCGTTAACCCCAAATTTAAATGTTTGGTATTTGGTCAACACGCCCATCAGCTGATAGCTGCTGCTACCCCTCCCCTAACCCCTTAATTCATTCAAATTTAAATTGTAAAATTCTTGATATTATCACATTATTCGCACTCTTGAAAGCTATTACACTCTTGTAGGTATGGTTTTACTGATTCACTCACGTACGATGACCGCTAATAATATCTTAGGACAGCCACTAGAACGCTAAATCCTGGGAGCACTATTCAGCGATACTGCTTCACGTGTTGGTGTGTGTATGTGTGTGTGTTTTTGTGTGTGTGGTGTTGTTGTGTGTGTGTGTGTGGGTGTGTGTGTGTGTGTGTGTGTGATGTGTGTGTGTGTGTGTGTGTGTGGGGGTGTGTGTGTTGTGTGTGTGTGTGGTGTGTGTGTGGTATGATGTGTGTGTGGTGTGGTGTTTAATGATGTGTGTGGTGTGTGTGTGTGTGTGTGTGTGTGTGTGTGTGTGTGTGGGGTGTTGTGTGAGTGGGGGTGTGTTGCGGTGGGTTTTTGTGTGTGGTGGGTTTGGGGTGTGTGTGTTGTGTGTGTGTATGATGTTTTGTGTGTGTTTTGTGTGTGTGTGTGTGTGTGTGTGTGTGTGGTGTGTTGTGGTGTGTGTGTGTGCGTGATGTGTTTCGTGTATGTGTGGTGTGTGTGTGTGTGTGTTGGTGTGTTATGTGGTGTGTGTGTGTGTGTTGTGTGTGTGTGTGTGTGTGTGTGTGTTTGTATGTGGTTGTGTGTGTGTGTGTGCGTGGTGTGTGTGTGTGTACTCACCTATTTGTACTCACCTATTTGTGGTTGCATGGGTCGAGTCATAGCTCCTGGCCCCGCCTCTTCGCTGATTCCTACTAGGTCCTCTCTCTCCCTGCCCCATGAGCTTTATCATACCTCGCCTTAAAACTATGAATGGTTCCCGCCTCCACTACGTCACTTTCTAGGCTATTCCACGGTCTGACCTCTATGGCTGAAGAAATACTTTCTAACATCCCTTTGATTCTTTTGAGTCTTCAACTTCCAATTGTGACCTCTTGTAGCTGTGTCCCATCTCTGGAACATCCCGTCTTTGTCCACCTCGTCCATTCCGCGCAGTATTTTATATGTCGTTAATCATGTTTTCCCCCTGACCTCCTGTCCTCAAGTATCCCTCAGGCATTTCCTCAACCCTTTTTTCGTAGGGGCAATCCCCCTAGCTTTTGGGACTTGTTCTTGTTGCAAACCTTGCACTTTCTCTATTTCTTGGCGTGCTTGACTAGGTGTGGATTCCAAACTGGTGCTGCATACTCCAGTATGGGCCTGACGTAAATTGGTACAGAGTCTTGAACGAATCCTTATTGAGGTATAGGTTTGCCAGGCGCCCGTATGCTGCAGCAGTTATCTGATTGATGTGCTCCTCATGAGATATGCTCGGTGTTATACTCACCCCCAGATCTTTTTCCTTGAGTGAGGTTTGCAGTCTTTGGCCATCTAAACTATATTGTGTCTGCGGTATTCTTTGCCCTTCCCCAATCTTCATGACTTTGCATTTGGCAGGGTTAAACTCAAGGAGCCAGTTGCTGGACCAGGCTTGTAGCCTGTCCAGGTCTCTTTGTAGTCCTGCCTGATCCTCATCCGATTTTTTTCTTCTCATTAACTTCACATCATCTGCAAACAAGGACACTTCTGAGTCTATCCCTTCCGTTTTGTCGTTCACATATACCAAGAACAGCACAGGTCCTAGGACTGACCCCCGTGAAAACCCCGCTTGTCACAGGCGCCCACTCTGACACCTCGTCACGCACCATGACTCGTTTTTGCCTCCCTGTCAGGTATTCCGGATCCATTGCAGTGCCTTTTCTGTTATGTGTGTGATCCTCTAGCTTTTGCAGTAACCTCTTGTGAGGAAAATGTGTCGAAGGCCTTCTTGCAGTCCAAAAAAATGCAGTCGATCCACCCCTCTCTCTCTTGTCTTACTTCTGTCACCTTGTCATAAAACTCTAGTAGGTTTATGACACAGGATTTCCCTACCCTGAAACCGTGCTGGTTGTCAATTATACACTTGTTTCTTTCCAGGTGCTTTCCCCCACTCTCCTCCTGTTGACTCTTCCCTTTACCTTGCATACTATACCCCGTTAGTGATACAGGTCTGTAGTTTAGTGCCTCATGTCTGTCTCCCTTATTAAAAATTGGGACTACATTTGCCATCTTCCATACCTCAGGGAGTTGCCCAGTTTCAAATGATGTGTTGAAGATCATTGTTAATAACACACACAATATCTCTGCTCCCTCTTTAAGGACCCACGGAGAGATGTTGTCTGGTCCCACCACCTCAAAGGCAGTGTGTATGTGTGTGTGTGTGTGTGTGTGTGTGTGTGTGTGTGTGTGTGTGTGTGTGTGTGTGTGTGTGTGAGTGTGTGTGTGTGTGTGTGTGGTGTGTTTGTGTTAGTTACCATTTGGTCCTAGGCACATGTCGATTAGACACTAGGCCTGTTGTATGTTGCATGCATGTGTGTGTGTATGCGTGTGTGTGTGTGTGTGTGGTGTGTGGTGTGTGGTTTTGTGTGTGTGTGTGTGTGTGTATGTATGTGTTGTGTGTGTGTGTGTGTGTGTGGTTGTGTGTGTGTGTATGTGTGTGTGTGTGCGTGTGTGTGTGGTGTGTGGCGTGTGTGTGTGTATTTATATATATCCAAAACAATCACTGTGAAAGAAGAAAGAAATGCCATGTGCTTTCGTGACTACTCACATTATCAAGGAACAGTGAGATTGTTCCTTGATAATGTGAGTAGTCACTGAAGCGTTTCGAAATTCTCTATTCTTTCACAGTGATTGTTTTGCATATTCTGAAATTACCTCTTTACTGTGATCTTATTATTATCAATGTTCAGTAAAATAATCATTATCATCAGGATTTGTAAAAATAAGAATCACAGTTCTCATACAAACTCATCAACACAGAAAAATGTTATCAATTATAAAATTATAAATAAAATTGTATATGAAAGATTATAAAACAGAGTGTGCTGTCAGTGTTATGGAAGTAGGACTTAGTGAGTGTTGGTTAGTCAGAGTTATGGTAGGTGGACTTACTGAGTGTTGGTTAGTCAGTGTTATGGTAGGTGGACTTACTGAGTGTTGGTTAGTCAGTGTTATGGTAGGTGGACTTACTGAGTGTTGGTTATTCAGTATATGTGTAGGAGGACTTACAGAGTGTTGGTTAGTCAGTGTTATGTAGTAGGACTTACTGAGTGGTTGGTTAGTCATTGTTTATGGTAGGGGAGGATGCTTACTGAGTGTTGGATAGAGTCAGTGTTTATGGTAGGAGGACTACTGAGTGTTGGTGTAGTCAGTGGTTATGGTAAAAGGGTTTGGGGGGGACTTAACTGAGTCTTGGTTAGTCATGTTATGGTAGAGGACTTAATGATTGTTTGTTAGTCATGTTATGGTAGAGACTTACTGAGTGTTTTGTGTTAGTCAGTGTTATGGTAGGAGGACTTACTGATGTTGGTTAGTCAGTGTTCTGGTAGAGACTTCTGATGTTGGTTAGTCCAGTGTTATGGTAGTGGACTTACTGAGTGTTGTTAGTCAGTGTTTATGGTGAAGGTGGACCTACTGATGTTGGTTAAGTCAGTGTTATGGTAGGAGGACTTACTGAGTGTTGGTTAGTCAGTGTTATGGTAGGTGGACTTACTGAGTGTTGGTTAGTCAGTGTTATGGTAGGTGGACTTACTGAGTGTTGGTTAGTCAGTGTTATGGTAGGAGGACTTAATGAGTGTTGGTTTGAGTCAGTGTTATGGTAGTGTGGATTAACCTGAGGTGTTGGTTAGACAGTTTATGGTAGGAGGACTTACAGATGTTGGGTTAGTCAGTGTTATGGTAGTGGACCTACTACTGAGTGTTGTTAGTCAGTTTTAAGGTAGGTGGACTTACTGAAGTGTTGGTTAGTCAGTGTTATGGAAGTATGACTTACTGAGGTGGATTAGTCAGTGTTATGTAGTTGACTTACTGAGTGTTGGTTATTCATTGTTATGGTTGGTGGACTTACTGAGTGTTGGTTAGTCAGTGTTATGGTAGGTGGACTTACTGAGTGCTGGTTAGTCAAGTGTTATGGTAGGTGGACTTACTGAGTGTTGGGTTAGTCACAGATTGTTATGGTAGTGACTTACTGATGTTGGGTATCAGTGTTTATGGTAGGTGGACTTAACTTGAGTGTTGGTTAGTCAGTGTAAGTATGTAGGACTTACTGAGTGTTGGTTAGTCAGTGTTTATGGTTGGACTTACTGAGTGTTGGTTTAACAGTTTTATGGTAGGTGGACTTACTGAGATGTTGGTTAGTCCCAAGGTTATGTAGGTGGACTTACTAGTGTTGGTTAGTCAGTGTTATGGTAGGTGGACTTACTGAGTGTTGGTTAGTCAGTGTTATGGTAGGTGGACTTACTGAGTGTTGGTTAGTCAGTGTTATGGTAGAGGACTACTGAGTGTTGTTAGTCAGTGTTTGGTAGGTGTAAACTTACTGAGAGTGTTTGGTTAGTCATGTTATGGTAGGTGGACTTTACTGAGTGTTGGTTAGTCAGTGTTTATGTAGGTTGGACATACTGAGTGTTGGTTAGTCAGTGTTAGAGGTAGGTGGACTTACTGATGTTGGTTTAGTCCAGTGTTATTGTTAGTGGACTTACAGAGTGTTTGTTAGTCATGTTTGGTAGGTTGTACTTACTGAGTGTTGGTTAGTCAGTGTTATGGTAGGAGGACTTACTGAGTGTTGGTTTACCTGGAGTTTACCTGGAGAGAGTTCCGGGGGTCAACGCCCCCGCGGCCCGGTCTGATACCAGGCTCTCTGGTGGTTACAAGCCTGATCAACCGCTGTTGCTGCTGGCTGCCGACGCAAACCAACATACAGCCACAGCCCGCTGATCCGGAACTTACATTAGAGTGCTTGTCCAGCCACTTGAAGACTGCCAGGGGTCTGTTGGTAATTCCCCTTAAGTGTGCGTGGAGGCAGTTAACAAGTCTCGGGCCCCTGCACTTATTGTATGGCTCGTTAACTGCTAGTGACGACCCCTGCATTTCATTGTGGGGATGGTTGCATCGGCTTCCATAGTCTTTTGCTTTCGTAGTGGGTGATTTTCGGTGCAAGTTCGGTACTAGTCCTCTAGGATTTTCCAGGTGTATATAATCATGTATCTCTCCCCTCTGCGTTCCAGGGAATACTTGTTAGGAACCTCAAGCGCTTCCCGAATAATTGAGGTGTTTTATACACCGTTATGCGCGCCGTGAAAGTTATCTCTGTACATTATCTAGGTCGGCAATTTTCATCCTGCCTTGAAAGGGCTGTTAGAGTGCAGCAATATTCCAGCCTAGATAAACAAGTGGCCCTGAAGAGTGTCATCATGGGCCTTGGCATCCCTAGTTTTGAAGGTTCTCATTATCCATCCTGTCTTTTTTCTAGCAATGCGATTGATACAATGTTATGGTCCTTGAAGGTGGATCCTCCGTACATGATCACACCCAGGTCTTGACGTTTGGTTTTTTCGCTCTTTTTGTGGCCCATGAATTGTTTTGTACTCTGATGAAGATTTTAATTTCCTCATGTTTACCATATCTGAGTAATTGAAATTTCTCATCGTTGAACTTCAATATTGTTTTCAGCAGCCACTGAAAGATTTGGTTTATGTCCTGCCCTGGACTTTGGCAGTGTCCTGCAATGGAAGACACTGTCATGCCGATTCGGTGTCATCTGCAAAGGAAGACACGTGCTGTGGCTGACATCCCTTGTCTATGTCCGGATATAAGGATGAGGAACAAGATGGGGAGGCGAGTACTGTGCCTATGTGGAACAGAGCATTCACCGTATCTGCCTCGACTTTACTCTGTTGACGACTACTCTCCTGTGTTTCTGTAGTGAGGAAATATAGATCCATCGACCGACATTCCTGTTATTCCTTTAGCGACGCATTTTGTGCGCTATTACGCCATGGACACACTTGTCAAGGCTTTTGCAAAGTCTGTATAAATTAACATCAGCATTCTTTTTGTCTTCTAGTGCATTTAGGCCCTTGTCGTAGTGGTCCAATAGTGAGACAGCCAGGAGCGACTGATTCTAAAACCCATGTTTGCCCACCCTGTGTTTTTGTTAACTGATGGGTTTTCTAATGCGTGGTGATTCTTGCTTCTTAGGACCCTTTTCAAAGATTTTTTAATGTATTGGATGTTAGTGCTAATGGTCGAAGTTCTTTGCTGTTGCTTTACTGCCCCCTTTGTGGATGGGGCTATGTACTGTGTTTTTAGTAACTGTGGGACGACCCCCGTGTCCATGTGCCCCTCTCCATAGGATGGAAAGCTCGTGATAGGCTTCTTGCAGTTTCTTGATGAACCAGAGTTCCATGAAGTCCTGGCCCTGGGGCCGAGTGCATGGGCAATGTCATTTATCGCCTGTTCGAAGTCATATGCGTCAGGATAACATCGGAGAGGCTTGTGTTAATCAAATTTTGTGCTCTCTCATAAAAAATTCCCTATTTTTTTTGACTTCGACTCTCAGTCTGGTTAGCGGCTTGCAAAAAACTGAGTCATATTGGACTTGAGTAGCTCACTCATTTCCTAGTTGTCATCTTTGTAGGACCCATCTTGTAAGTAGGGGCCCAAACTGGACGTTGTTCTCGATTTTGATTTGCATAGAGAAGAAATACTTTGGGTTTCTTTCGATTTCATTTATGGCTTTTAGTTCTTCCCTCGCGATTCCTTACTCCTAAAGGATTCTTTAAGCTTAAGTTCGATTGCTTGCTAATTTTCTCTGACCAGTGTCCTCCCACTCATTTCATAAATATTGACCTCTTTTAGCCGCTCTGTTATCTTTTCCGTCGCTCTGTAAAGGGAGCGCCTGTCTCTTTCTGTTTTTACATCTACTCCTTCCTTTTTCTTTGAGGAAAACGCCTTGTGCCATACACCGAGTGCTACCGAGTTAATCTGTTCTAGGCATAAGTTGGGGTCTGTGTTGCTTAGTATATCTTCCCAGCTTATATCGGTTAGGACTTGTTTTTACTTGAGTCCCCTTTATGTTTTTTAGTTATTGAAGTTGAATTTGTTGAATGCTCCGCTCGTGACTAATCTCATATTGTCGTCTGGGGCTCCGCGCATACATGACTGAACCTCCATTATGTTTGTGATCTGAGTATATGTTTTGATAGGTGAAATTTCTTATCAGATCATCATTGTTAGTGAAGATGAGTCTAGTGTATCTCCAGTCTAGTAGGCTCTAATATTTGCTGGTTTAAATTGAAATTTTGTGCAGAGATTTAAAAGCTTCGCGTGAGTGTGATTTCATCAGAGCTGCTCCTGGTGTTATTACTTACTGCAACAATATTATTTGCTATATTCCCTCCATTTTATGCCTTAAGTTGGAAATCCCCCGCAGGAGCAAGATGTTGGGTGCATGAGCTGAAGTTTTCCAGACAGTGCGTTCAATTTTTAAACAGCTTTTCCTGGAATTGCTGGATGTTGCATCCGGAGGCTTGTAGACTATCACAATGACAAAGGTTTTGGTTCTCTACCTTTACTGCTAAAAATTCCACTACATCTTTTAGGCATTTAGCAGTTCTGTGGGCAAAACAAGTGACTCTGCAATGTACAGGCCAACCGCCCCCTTTTGCCTGTTCACTCTGTTAAAACATCTGTATCGGTGTGTAACCTGGGATCCATATTTCGTTGTCTAAGTGATCCTTATGTGGTCTCATGAAAGGCCTCGAACATTGCGCTTTGCCTCTGCAAGCATCCACGGATGAAAGGTATTTTGTTGTTTGTTGCTGGCTTTAGAACCCTGTTATATTTGCAAAGAAGAATGTTATCGGACTGGTGGTATTGTTGTCTGGGGGTTATCAGTGTTATGGTAGGATGGACTTACTAGTGTTGGTTAGATCAGTGTTTTATGGTAGGTGGACTTACTGAGGTTGGTTATTCAGGTGTTTATGGTAGGAGGACTTACTGAGTGGTTTGGTTAGTCAGTGTATGGGTACGTGTACTTACTGAGTTTGGTTAGTCAGTGTTATGGTAGGTGGACTACAGAGTGTTGTTAGTCAGTGTTATGGTAGGTGGACTTACGGATTTGGTTTAGTCAGTGTGTATGGTAGGGGACTTACTGAGTGTTTGTTAGTCAGTGTTATGGGTATGTGGTCTTACTGAGTGTTGTTAGTCATGTTAGGGTAGTGGCCCTTACTGAGTGTTGGTGTAGTCAGTGGTTATGGTAGTGACTTACTGAGTGTTGGTTAGTCAGAGTTATGGGGTTTTTTTTAGGTGGACTTATGAGTGTTGGTTAGTCAGTGTTATGGTAGGTGGACTTACTGAGGTGTTGTTAGACAGTGTTATGGTAGGTTGAGGAGACCTTACTGAGTGTTGTAGTCAGTGGTTATGGTAGGTGACTCGAGATGTTGGTTAGTCAGTGTTATGGTAGGTGGACTTACTGAGTGTTGGTTAGTCATGTTATGGTAGGGGACTTACTGAAGTGTTTGGTTAAGTCAGTGTTATGGTAGGTGGACTTACTGAGTGTTGGTTATCATTGTTATGGTAGGTGGACTTACTGAGTGTTGGTTTAGTCAGTGTTATGTAGGTGGGACTTACTGATTTGGTTTAGTCAGGGTTATGTAGGTGGACTTAACTGAGTAGATGGTTAGTCCAGTGTTTATGGTAGTGTACTTACTGAGTGTGGTTAGTCAGTGTTATGGTAGGTGGACTTACTGAGTGTTGGTTAGTCAGTGTTATGGTAGGTGGACTTACTGAGTGTTGGTTAGTCAGTGTTATGGTAGGTGGACTTACTGGTGTTGGTTAGTCAGTGTTATGGTAGTTGGACTTACTGAGTGTTGGTTAGTCAGTGTTATGGTAGGTGGACTTACTTATTTGTTGGTTAGGTCATTGTTATGGTTTGGTGGACTTACTGAGTGTTTGGTTAGTCAGGTGTATGGAAGGTGGGACTTACTGAGTGTTGGTTTAGTCAGTGTTATGGTAGGTGGACTTACTGATGTTGGTTAGTCCATGTTATGGTAGTGGACTTACTGAGTGTTGGTTAGTCAGTGTTATGGTAGGTGGACTTACTGAGTGTTGGTTAGTCAGTGTTATGGTAGGTGGACTTACTGAGTGTTGGTTAGTCAGTGTTATGGTAGGTGGACTTACTGAGTGTTGGTTAGTCAGTGTTATGGGAGGTGGACTTACTGAGTGTTGGTTA
>NC_069403.1:25901572-25916572 GCF_026875155.1 Cherax quadricarinatus
ATAATCATTATCATCAGGATTTGTACAATAAGAATCACAGTTCAAGTACAAACTCATCAAAAACACAGAAAAAGTTTCAATTTAATATTATAAATAAAATTGTATTGAAAAGATTATAAACAGAGTGTGCTTCGTCAGTGTTATGGAAGTAGGAAAAACTTTAGTGAGTGTTGGTTAGTCAGAGTAATGGTAGGTGGACTTACTGAGGTTGGTTAGTCAGTGTTATGGTAGGGGGACTATCTGTGTGTTGGATTAGTCAGTTTTGGGGGGGTTATGGTAGGTGGACTACTGAGTGTTGGGTAGTCGTGTTATGTGTAGGAGGACTACTGAGTGTTGGTTAGTTCAGTGTTATGTAGGTGGAATTACTGAGTGTTGGTTAGTCAGAGTTTGGTTAGGGTGGACTACTGAGTGGTTGGTTAGTTCTGTTGTTATGGTAGGTGGACTCTCACTGAGTGTTGGTTAGGCAGTGTTATGGGAGGTGGACTTCCCTGAGTGTTGCGTTATTCAGATTTATGGTGAGGTGGGGAAACTCCCCCCTCTTACTGAGTGTTGGTTAGTCAGTGTTTTGGTTAGGTGGACTTACTGCGTGTTGGTTAGTCAGTGTTATGGTAGGTGGACCTTTTCTGAGTGTTGGTTAGTCAGTGTTATGGTAGGTGGACTTACTGAGTGTTGGTTAGTCAGTGTTATGGTAGGTGGACTTACTGAGTGTTGGTTAGTCAGTGTTATGGTAGGTGGATTATGGTGTTGGTTAGTCCAGAGTTATGGTAGGTGGACTTACTGTGTGTTGGTTAGTCTGTGTTATGGTAGGTGGCTACTGAGTGTTGGTTTGTCAAGTGTATGGTATGGTGAGACTTACTGAAGTGTTGGTTAGTCAGTGTTATGGTGGTGGAGCTTAATGAGTGTTGGTAGTCAGTGTTATGGTAGGTGGACTTTGCTTGGAGTGTTGGTTAGTCAGTGTTATGTAGGTGGACTTACTGAGTTGTTGGTTAGTCCAGTGTTATGGTAGGTGGACTTACTGAGTGTTGGTTAGTCAGTGTTATGGTAGGTGGACTTACTGAGTGTTGGTTAGTCAGTGTTATGGTAGGTGGACTTACTGAGTGTTGGTTAGTCAGTGTTATGGTAGGTGGACTTACTGAGTGTTGGTTAGTCAGTGTTATGGTAGGTGGACTTACTGAGTGTTGGTTAGTCAGTGTTATGGTAGGAGGACTTACTGAGTGTTGGTTAGTCAGTGTTATGGTAGGTGGACTTACTGAGTGTTGGTTAGTCAGTGTTATTGTAGGTGGAATTACTGAGTGTTGGTTAGTCAGTGTTATGGGTAGGTGGACTTACTGAGTGTTGGTTAGTCCAGTGTTATGGTTAGCGGGAGGACTTACTGAGTGTTGGTTAGTCAGTGTTATGGTAGGTGGACTTACTGAGTGTTGGTTAGTCAGTGTTATGGTAGGTGGACTTACTGAGTGTTGGTTAGTCAGTGTTATGGTAGGTGGACTTACTGAGTGTTGGTTAGTCAGTGTTATGGTAGGTGACTTACTGAGTGTTGGTTTGTCAGTGTTACTGGTAGGAGGACTTATGAGTGTTGGCTAGGTCAGTGTTATGGTAGGTGGACCTTAATGAGTGTTGGTTAAGTCAGTAGTTATGGTAGGTGGGACTTATGAGTGTTGGTAGTCAGTGTTTGGTAGGTGGACTTACTGGGGGTTGTTAGTCAGTGTTATGGTCAGGTGGACATTCTGAGTGGTGGTTAGTCAGTGTCTATGGTAGGTGGGACCTTACTGAGTGTTGGTTTGTCAGTGTTATGGTAGGTGGACTTACTGGAGTGTCTTGGTTAGTCAGGTTATGGTAGGTGGACTTACTGAGTGTTGGTTAGTCAGTGTTATGGTAGGTGGATTACTGGTTGTTGGTTAGGTCAGTGTTATGGTAGGTGGACTTTTTGAGTGTTGGTAGTCAGTGTTATGGTAGTGGGACTTACTGTAGTGAGTGTTGGTTAGTCAGTGTTATGGAGGTGGAACTTACGGAGGTTGGTTAGTCAGTTGTTATAGTAGGTGGACTTACTGAGTGTTGTCTAGTCAGTGTTATAGGTTGGTTGGACTTACTGAGGGTTGGTTAGTCAGTGTTATGGTAGGTGGACTTACTGAGTGTGGTTAGTCAGTGTTATCGTAGGTGGACTTACTGCATCCCACTTACTGAGTGTTGGTTAGTCAGTGATATGGTAGGTGGACTTACTGATCGTGTTGGTTAGTCGTGTTATGGTAGGTGGGACTTATGAGAGTGGTTGGTCAGTGTTATGGTAGGTGGACTTACTGAGTGTTGGTTAGTCAGTGTTATGGTAGGTGTGGACTTATGAGTTGTAGGTTAGTCAGTGTTATGGTGGTGGAACTTACTGAGTGTTGGTTAGTCAGTGTTATGGTAGGGGACTTACATGAGTGTTGGTTAGTCAGTGTCTATTGTTTTAGGTGGACTTACTGAGTGTTGTTAGGTCAGTGTTATGGTAGGTGGACTTACTGTGTGTTGGTTAGTCAGTGTTATGATGTTAGGTGTACTTACTGAGTGTTGGTAGTCAGTGTTATGTAGGAGGAGACTTACGAGTGTTGGTTTAGTCAGTGTTATGGTAGGTGGACTTACTGTGTGTTGGTTTTAGTTGTGTTTGGTAGGTGGACTATACTGAGTGTTGGTAGTCATGTTATGGTAGGTGGACTTACTGAGTGGTTGGTTAGTCAGTGTTATGGTAGTGTACTTACTGAGTGTTGGTTAGTCAGCTGTTATGGAGGGGACTTACTGAGTTTGGTTAACGTCAGTGTTATGGTAGGTGGAAAACTTACTGAGTGTTGTTTAGTTCAAGTGTTTTGGTAGGGGACTTACTGACAAGTGTTGGTTGTCGTGTTATGGTAGCTGGACTTACTGAGTTGTTGGTTAGTCATTGTTATGGTTGGTGGACTTACTGAAGTGTTGGTTAGTACAGTTTAAGGGTAGGTGGACTTAGTGAGTGTTGGTTTGTCAGGTTATGGAGGTGGATTATTGAGTGTTGGTTAGGTCAGTGTTGTGGTAGGGGAGCTTACTGAGTGTTGGTTAGTACAGGGTTATGTTAGGTGGACTTACTGGAGTGTTGGATAGTCAGTGTTATGGTAGGTGGACTTACTGAGTGTTGGTTGTCAGTGTTATGGTTAGGTGGACATCTACTGAGTGTTGGTAGTCAGCAGTGTTAATGGTAGGTGGACGCTTACTGAGTGTTGGTTAGTCAGTGTTATGGTAGGTGGACTTACTGAGTGTTGGTTAGTCAGTGTTATGGTAGGTGGACTTACTGAGTGTTGGTTAGTCAGTGTTATGGTAGGTGGACTTACTGAGTGTTGGTTAGTCAGTGTATATGCGTAGGTGGACTATGAGTGTTGGTTAGTCAGGTGTTTATGGTAGGTGGACTTACTGAGTGTTGGTAGTCAGTGTTAGGTAGGTGGACTTCTGAGAGTGTTGGTTAGTCAGTGTTATGGTGGTGGACTTAGTGAGTGTTGGTTAGTCAGGTTATGGTAGGTGGATTACTGCGTGTGTTGGTTAGTCAGTGTTTTGGTAGAGGACTTATGAGTGTTGGTTAGTCAGTGTTATGGTAGGTGGACTTACTGAGTGTTGGTTAGTCAGTGTTATGGTAGGTGGACTTACTGAGTGTTGGTTAGTCAGTGTTATGGTAGGTGGACTTACTGAGTGTAGGTTAGTCAGTGTTATGGTAGGTGGACTTACTGAGTGTTGGTTAGTCAGTGTTATGGTTAGGTGAGGACTTACTGAGTGTTTGTTAGTCAGTGCTATGGAGGTGACTTTTACTGGTGTGTTGGTTAGTCTGTGGTATATGGTAGGTGGATACTTACTGGTGTTGGTTTGTCAGTGTTTATGGGAGTTGGATTACTGAGTGTTGGTTAGTCAGTGTTATGGTAGGTGGACTTACTGAGTGTTGGTTAGTCAGTGTTATGGTAGGTGGACTTACTGAGTGTTGGTTAGTCAGTGTTATGGTAGGTGGACTTACTGAGTGTTGGTTAGTCAGTGTTATGGTAGGTGGACTTACTGAGTGTTGGTTAGTCAGTGTATATGGTAGGTGGACTTACTGAGTGAGTTGGTTATTCAGTGTTATTGTAAGGTGGATTATGGTGTTGGTTAGTCAGTGTTATGGTTAGGTGGACTTACTGAGTGTTTGTTTGTCAGTGTTATGGTAGGTGGACTTTTTGAGTGTGGTTTTGTCAGTGTTATGGTAGGTGGGACTTAACTGAGTGTGGTTAGTACAAGTGTCTTATGGTAGGTGGAGCTTAACTGAGTGTTGGTTAGTCAGGTGTTATGGTAGGGGACTTACTGAGTGTTTGGTTTAGTCTCAGTGTTAGGTAGGTCGGACTTTATGAGTGTTGGTTAGTCAGTGTTATGGTAGGTGGACTTACTGAGTGTTGGTTAGTCAGTGTTATGGTAGGTGGACTTACTGAGTGTTTGGTAGTCAGTGTATATGTAGGTGGATCTTAGAGTGAGTGGTTCGTCAGTGTTAGGGTAGGTGGACTTACTGAGTGTTGGTTAGTCAGTGTTATGGTAGGTGGACTTATTGAGTGTTGGTTAGTCAGTGTTATGGTAGGTGGACTTACTGGGGTTGGTTAGGTCAGTGTTTGGGTAGGTGGGGATTACTGAGTGTTGGTTTAAGTCAGTGTTTTGGTAGGGGACTTAGTGAGTGTTGGTTAGTCAGTGTTTGGTAGGTGGACTTACTGAGCTGTTGGTTAGTCAGTGTTTATGGTAGGTTGCGACTTACTGAGTGTTGGTTAGTTCAGTCGTTGTGTATGGTGGTGGAAACTTACTGAAGTGTAGAGTCTTGGTTAGTCAGTGTTATGGTAGGTGGACTTACTGAGGGTTGGTAGTCAGTGTGATGTAGGTGGACTTACTGAGTGTTGGTTAGTCGTGTTATGGTAGTTGGATTTATCAGTGTTGGTTTAGTCAGTGTTATGGTAGGTGGACCTTACTGAGCTGGGGTTAGTCAGTGTTATGGTAGTTGGACTTACTGAGTGTTGGTTAGTCAGTGTTATGGTAGGTGGACTTACTGAGTGTTGGTTAGTCAGTGTTATGGTAGGTGGACTTACTGAGTGTTGGTTAGTCAGTGTTATGGTAGGTGGACTTACTGAGTGTTGGTTAGTCAGTGTTATGGTAGGTGGACTTACTGAGTGTTGGTTAGTCAGTGTTATGGTAGGTGGACTTACTGAGTGTTGGTTAGTCAGTGTTATGGTTGGTGGACCCTTACTGAGTGTTGGTTAGTCAGTGTTTATGGGAGGTGGGACTTACTGAGAGCTTGGTTAGTCAGAGTGATGGTAGGTGGACTTTTGCTGAGTGTTGGTTTGTCAGTGTTATGGTAGGTGGACTTATGAGTGTTGGTTAAGTCAGTGTTATGGTAGGTGGACTTACTGGAGTTGTTGGTTTAGTCAGTGTTATGTAGGTGGACTTAAGTGTAGTGTTGGTTTGTTAGTGTTTGTAGGTGGACTTACTGAGTGTTGGTTAGTCAGTGTTATGGTAGGTGGACTTACTGAGTGTTGGTTAGTCAGTGTTATGGTAGGTGGACTTACTGAGTGTTGGTTAGTCAGTGTTATGGTAGGTGGACTTACTGAGTGTTGGTTAGTCAGTGTTATGGTAGGTGGACTTACTGAGTGTTGGTTAGTCAGTGTTATGGTAGGTGTACTTACTGAGTGTTGGTTAGTCAGTGTTATGGTAGGTGGACTTACTGAGTGTTGGTTAGTCAGTGTTATGGTAGGTGGACTTACTGAGTGTTGGTTAGTCAGTGTTTGGTAGGTGATACTTACTGAGTGTTGGTTCGTCAGGTTATGGTGTCAGGTTATGGTAGGTGGACTTTACTGAGTGTTGGTTGTCCAGTGTTATGGTAGGTGTGTACTTACTGAGTGTTGGTTGTCAGTGTTATTGGTAGGTGGACTTACTGAGTGTTGGGGTGTCAGTGTGATGGTAGGTGGACTTTACTGAGTGTTGGTTAGTCAGTGCTATGATAGGTGGACTTACTGTAGTGTTGGTTAGTCAGTTTATGGTTCGGTGGCTTACTGAGTGTTGGTTGTCGTTGTTTATGGTAGAGTGTACTTACTGAGTGTTGGTATAGTCAGTGTTATTGGTAGGTGGACTTACTAGTGTTGGTTAGTCTGTGTTATGGTAGGTTGGACTTATGAGTGTTGGTTGTCCAGTGTTATGGTAGTGGACTGACTGAGTGTTGGATTAAGTCAGTGTTTTATGGGTAGGAGGACTTACTGTGTGTTGGGTAGTCAGTGTTATGGTAGGTGGTTGACTTACTGAGTGTTGGTTAGTCAGTGTTATGGTAGGTGGACTTACTGAGTGTTGGTTAGTCAGTGTTATGGTAGGTGGACTTACTGAGTGTTGGTTAGTCAGTGTTATGGTAGGTGGACTTACTGAGTGTTGGTTAGTCAGTGTTATGGTAGGTGGACTTACTGAGTGTTGGTTAGTCAGTGTTATGGTAGGAGGACTTACTGAGTGTTGGTTAGTCAGTGTTATGGTAGGTGGACTTACTGAGTGTTGGTTAGTCAGTGTTATGGTAGGTGGACTTACTGAGTGTTGGTTAGTCAGTGTTATGGTAGGTGGACTTACTGAGTGTTGGTTAGTCAGTGTTATGGTTAGGTGGACCTTATGAAGTGTTGGTTAGACAGTGTTATGGAGAGGTGTGGACTTATGTGTGTTGGTTAGTCAGTGTTATGGTAGGTGGATTACTGAGTGTCTGGTTAGTCAGTGTTCGGTTAGGTGGGACTTACTGAGTGTTGGTTAGGTCAGGTTATGGTAGGTGTGGACTTAATGAGTGTTGTGTAGTTCAGTGTTTATGATTAGGTTGGACTTACTGGAGTGTTGGTTAGTCAGTGTTATGGTAGGTGGACTTACTGAGTGTTGGTTAGTCAGTGTTATGGTAGGTGGACTTACTGAGTGTTGGTTAGTCAGTGTTATGGTAGGTGGACTTACTGAGTGTTGGTTAGTCAGTGTTATGGTAGGTGGAATTACTGGAGTGTTGGTGAGTCAGTGTTTGGTAGGTGGACTTACTGACAAGTGTTGGGTTGTCAGGTGTGTTTTGGTAGGGGGACTTACTAAGGTTGGTTAGTCAGTGTTTTGGTAGGTGTACTTACTAAGTGTTGGATTAGTCGTGTTTATGGTAGGTGGGTACTTACTGAGTGTTGGTTAGTCAGTGTTATGGTAGGTGGACGTACTGAGTGTTGGTTAGCAGTGTTTGGTTAGGTGGACTTACTGAGTGTTGGTTAGTCAGTGTTATGTAGGGGACTTTACTGAGTGTTGGTAGTCAGAGTTATTGGTAGGAGGACTTCTGAGTGTTGGTTAGTCAGTGTTATGTAGGAGGATTACTGGGACTGTTGGTGGTCAGGGTTATTGGTAGGAAGTCTACTGAGGGTTGGTTAGTTCTGTGTTATGGTAAGGGGACTTAGTGATGTGGTGGTTAGTCAGTGTTATGGTTAGGAGGACTTTTACTGGAGCGTTGGTTAGTTCAGTGTTATGTGGTAGTAGGACTTTATGGATGTTGGTTAAGTCAGTGTCTTGGTAGGTGGACTTACTGAGTGTTGGTTAGTCAGTGTTATGGAAGGTGGACTTACTGAGTGTTGGTTAGTCAGTGTTATGGGAGGTGGACTTACCGAGTGTTGGTTAGCCAGTGTTATGGTAGGTGGACTTACTGAGTGTTGGTTAGTTAGTGTCATGGAAGGTGGACTTACTGAGTGTTGGTTAGTCAGTGTTATGGTAGGTGGACTTACTGAGTGTTGGTTAGTCAGTGTTATGGTAGGTGGACTTACTGAGTGTTGGTTAGTCAGTGTTTTGGTAGGAGGACTTACTGATTGTTGGTTAGTCAGTGTTATGGTAGTAGGACTTAGTGAGTTTTGGTTAGTCAGTGTTATGGGAGGTGGACTTACTGAGTGTTGGTTAGTCAGTGTTATGGTAGGAGGACTTAGTGAGTGTTGGTTAGTCAGTGTTCTGGTAGTGGACATTAGTGATAACCACGTGTTGGTTAGTCAGTGTTATGGTAGGAGGACTTAGTGAGTGTTGGTTAGTCAGTGTTATGGTAGGAGGACTTAGTGAGCGTTGCTTAGTCAGTGTTATGGTAGGAGGACTCATTGAGTGTTGGTTAGTCAGTGTTATGGTAGGAGGACTTACTGAGCGTTGGTTAGTAAGTTGTTATGGTAGAGGGAGTTACTGAGTGTTGGTTAGTCAGTGTTATGGTAGGTGGACTTACTGAGTGTTGGTTAGTCAGTGTTATGGTAGGTGGACTTACTGAGTGTTGGTTAGTCAGTGTTATGGTAGGTGGACTTATTGAGTGTTGGTTAGTCAGTGTTATGGTAGGTGGACTTACTGAGTGTTGGTTAGTCAGTGTTATGGTAGGTGGACTTACTGAGTGTTGGTTAGTCAGTGTTATGGTAGGTGGACTTAGTGAGTGTTGGTTAGTCAGTGTTATGGTAGGTGGACTTACTGAGTGTTGGTTAGTCAGTGTTATGGTAGGTGGACTTACTGAGTGTTGGTTAGTCAGTGTTATGGTAGGTGGACTTACTGAGTGTAGGGTTAGTTCAGTGTTATGGTAGGTGGACTTTACAGACGTGTTGGTTTAGTCAGTGTTTTGGTAGGGTGGACGTACTGAGTGTTGGTTAGTCAGTGTTATGGTTGGTGGACTTACTGAGTGTTGGTTAGTCAGTGTTATGGTAGGTGGACTTAAACGAGTGTTGGTTAGTCGGTGGTATGGTAGGTGGACTGACTGAGTGTTGTTAGTCAGTGTCTATGGTAGGTGGACCTTAACTGAGAGTGTTGGATTAGGTCAGTGTTATGGTAGGTGGACTAGTGAGTGTTGGTTAGTCAGTGTTATGGGAGGTGGGACTTATTTGGGTGGTTAGTCAGTGTTATGGTTAGGTGCGACCTTAGTGAGTGTAGGTTAGTTCAGTGTTATGGTAGTAGGACTTAGTGAGTGTTGGATAGTCATTGTTATGGTAGGTGGGACTTACTGAGTTAGTTGGTAAGTCCAGGTGTTTGGTAGTAGTGGACTTACTGAGTGTTGGTTAGTCAGTGTTATGGTAGGTGGACTTACTGAGTGTTGGTTAGTCAGTGTTATGGTAGGTGGACTTACTGAGTGTTGGTTAGTCAGTGTTATGTTAGGTGGATTTACTGAGTGTTGGTTAGACAGTGTTATGGTAGGTGGACTTACTGAGTGTTGGTTAGTCAGTGTTATGGTAGGAGGACTTACTGAGTGTTGGTTAGTCAGTGTTATGATAGGTGGACTTATTGAGTGTTGGTAGTCAGTGTTATGGTAGGTGGACTTATGAGAGTGTTGGTTGGTCAGTGTTAATGATATGGTAGGTGGACTCTCCTTACTGAGTGTTGGTTAGTCAGTGTTAGGGTTAGGAGGACTTACTGAGTGTTTGTTAGTCAGTAGTGTATGGTAGGAGGACTTATACTGAGTGTTGGTTGGTCAGTGTTATGGTAGAGGACTTACTGAGTGTTGGTTAGTCAGGTTATGCGTAGGGGACTTATGAGTGTTGGTTAGTCAGTGTTATGGTTGGAGGACTTATGAGGCGTTGGTTAGTCAGTTGTTATGGTCTTAGGGATTACTGAGTGTTGGTTAGTCTGTGTATGTGTGTGTGTGTGTGTGTGTGTGTGTGTGTGATGTGTGGTCTGTGCTGTGTGTGTGTGTTGCGAGCTGTGTGTGTGTGTGTGTGTGTGTATGTATGTGTGTGTGTGTGTGTGTGTGTGTGTGTGTGTGTGGTGTGTGTGTTGTGTGTATGTGTGTGTGTGTGTGCGTGTGTGTGTGTGTGCGTATTGTGTGTGTGTGTGTGTGTGTGCATATAATATTTATATATATATATAATATATATTTATATATAGATATTAATATAGATTTATATATTTATATATTATATATATATATTATATATTTTAAAATATATATATATAAATATATATATATATATAATATATATATATATATGTATATATATATGTATATAGTCCTGTCTAAGGGCAATGTGTGGATTAAATATGATGCAGTAATTCGGAGTGTGGAATTTAGGAAGAATGTGTGGAGTTAATTAAAGCATTAGTCAGAGGGCGAAGAGGGGTTCATGTTGAGGTGGGTTTGGTTTGGTCATTTAGAGAGAATGGATCAAAGTAGAATGACATGGAAGCATATTATAAATCTATAGGGGAAGGAAGGAGGGGGTAAGGGGTCGCTCGAAAGGGTTGCGATGCGGGGCTGTAAGGGAGGTTTTGTGGGCGAGGGGCTTGGACTTCCAGCAAGCGTGCGTGAGCGTGTTAGATAGGAGTGAATGGAGACGAATGATACTTGGGACCTGACGATCTGTTGGAGTGTGAGCAGGGTAATATTTAGTGAAGGGATTCAGGGAAACCGGTTATTTTCATATAGTCGGACTTGAGTCCTGGAAATGGGAAGTACAATGCCTGCACTTTAAAGGAGTGGTTTGGGATATTGGCAGTTTGGAGGGATATATTGTGTATCAGTAAGTCCACCTACCATAACACTGACTAACCAGCACTCAGTAAGTCCTCCTACCATAACACTGACTAACCAACACTCAGTAAGTCCTCCTACCATAACACTGACTAACCAACACTCAGTAAGTCCTCCTACCATAACACTGACTAACCAACACTCAGTAAGTCCTCCTACCATAACACTGACTAACCAACACTCAGTAAGTCCTACTACCATATACCTGACTAACCAAATCAACTCGTATAGTCTCCTACCATAACACTGACTAACCAAAACTCAGTAAGTCACCTACCATAACATGACTAACAAACACTCAGAAGGTCCACCTACCGTAACAGTGAACTACCAACACTCAGTATGTCCACCTTCATAACACTGACTAAACCAACACTCAGTAAGTCCTCCTATCATAACACTGACTAACCAACACTCAGTAAGTCCACCTACCATAACACTGACTAACCAACACTCAGTAAGTCCACCTACCATAACACTGACTAACCAACACTCAGTAAGTCCACCTACTATAACATTGACCCTAACCAAACACTCTGTAAGTAACCTACCTATATCACTGACAAACCAACACTCAGTAAGTCCACCTACCATAACACTGACCTAAACCAACACTTCAGTAGTCCACCTCCCATAACTGAACTAACCAAACACTAATTAGTCCTTCTACATAACACTGACTAACCATCACTCAGTAAGTCCACCTACCTTATCACAGTCTAACCATCTGTCTATAAATCCACCTAACATACACTGACTAACCAACATCAGATACGTCCACCTAACATTAACACTGGACTAACAAATCATCAGTAAGTCCACCTACCATACCACTGACTAACAATCACTCAGTAAGTCACACCATAACATGAGATAACCAACACTCAGTATGTCCACCTACCATAACACTGTCCTAACCAACACTCAGCGAAGTCCACCTACCATAACACTGATAACAAACACTCAGTAAGTCCACCTACCATAACACTGACTAACCAACACTCAGTAAGTCCACCTACCATAGACACTGACTAACAAAAACTCAGTAAGTCCACCCTACCATAACACTTATAAACCAACACTCAGTAAGCCACCTTACATATTAAACATGATAAACCAACAATCAGTAAGTCCAACCTACCATAAAAACTACTGATAACCAACACTCACTAAATCCTACTTACATAACAATGATAAACCAACACTCACTAAGTACCTACTTACCATTCACTGACTAACCAACACTCAGTAAGTCCACCTACCATAACACTGACTAACCAACACTCAGTAAGTCCACCTACCATAACACTGACTAACCAACACTCAGTAAGTCCACCTACCATAACACTGACTAACCAACACTCAGTAAGTCCACCTACCATAACACTGACTAACCAACACTCACTAAGTCCTACTTCCATAACACTGACTAACCAACACTCACTTCGTCTACTTACCATACTTGACTAAACCAACACTCCACTAAGTCACACCTACCATATATGACTTGAGTGTTGGTTATCAGTGTTATGGTAGTAGGACTTGTGAGTGTTTGGTTTGTCAGTGTATGAGGAGGTGACCTTACTGAGTGTTGGTTAGTCAGTGTTTATGGTAGGTGATTACTGAGTGTTGGTTAGTCAGTCGTTCATGGTAGTAGGACTTAGTGAGTGTTGGTTAGTCGTGGTTACGGTTAGGTGGACTTACTGAGTGTTGGTTAGTCAGTGTTATGGTAGGTGGACTTACTGAGTGTTGGTTAGTCAGTGTTATGGTAGGTGGACTTACTGAGTGTTGGTTTGTCAGTGTTATGGTAGGTGCTTTACTGAGTGTGGGTTAGGCAGTGTTATGTTCGGAGGAATTTATGAGTGTTGGTTAGACAGTGTTATGGTTGGTGGACTTACTGAGTGTTGGTTAGTCAGTGTTATGGTAGGTGGACTTACTGAGTGTTGGTTAGTCGTGTTATGATAGGAGGACTTAAGAGTGTTGGTTTTGTCAGGGTGTTTATGGTAGGAGGAGCTTATGAGTGTTGGGTTAGTCAGTGTTCTGGTAGGTGCGACTTATGTGTGTTGGTTAGTCAGTGTTGTTGGTAGGTGGAACTTACTGAGTGATGGTTAGTCAGTGTTATGGTAGGAGGACTTACTGATGTGTTGGTTAGTCAGTGTTTTGGTATAGGGGGTGGACGTACTGAGTTTGTTAGTCGTGTTATGGTAGGTGGAGAAACTTACTGAGTGTTTGAGTTGAGTCTGGTTTTGGTTAGGTGGACTTACTGAGTGTGGGTTATGTCAGTGTTATTTAGTCAGGAGGACTTACTGAGTGTGTGGTTAGTTCTGTGTTAATGGTAGGTGGACTACTGAGTGTTTGGGTTTGTCAGTGGTATGGTTGGTGGACTTACTGAGAGGTTTGTTAGTCAGGTTATGGTAGGAGGACTTACTGAGTGTTGGTTATTAGTTCAGTGTTATGGTAGGTGGATCTTATGAGTGTTGGTTAGTCAGTGTTATGGTAGGAGGACTTCTGAGTGTTTGGTTAGTCTCAGTGTTATGGTAGGTGACTTACTGAGTGTTGGTTAGTCAGTGTTATGGTTCAGGTGGACTTACTGAGTGTTGGTTAGTCTGTGTTATGGGTAGGTGGAATTACTGAGTGTGAGCTAGTCAGTGTTATCCGGTAGGTGGACTTACTGAGTGTTGTTAGTCAGTTGTTATGGTTAGGTGGACTACTGAGTGTTGGTTAGTCAGTGTTATGGTAGGTGGATTACTGAGTGTGTGGGTTTGTCAGTGTTATTTCGTAGTGTGATTACTGAGTGTTGGTTAGTCAGTGTTATGGTAGGTGGATTACTGATGTGATTGGTTAGTCAGTGTTATGGTAGGTGGACTTATTTGAGTGTTTGGTTAGTTCAGTGTATTTGGGTAGGTGGACTTACTTGAAGTGTTGGTTAGTCAGTGTTATGGAAGGTGGACTTACTGAGTGTTGGTTAGTCAGTGTTTATGGTAGGTGGACTTACTGAGTGTGGTAGTCTGTGTTATGGTAGGTGGACTTCTGAGTGTTGGTTAGTCAGTGTTATGGTAGGTGGACTTACTGAGTGTTGGTTTTGTTCTGTGTTTATGGTAGGAGGACTTACTGCGTGTTGGTTAGTCCGTGTATGGTAGGTGGACTTACTGAGTGTGTGGTTAGTCAGTCTGTTATGGTAGGTGGAACTCTTACTGTGTGTTGCCCGGTTAGTCAGTGTTATGGTTAGGAGAGACTTTTACTGAGTGTTGGTTTAGTCAGTGTTATGGTAGGTGGACTTACTGAGTGTTGGTTAGTCAGTGTTATGGTAGGTTGGATCTTAAACTGAGTGTTGGTTAGTCAGTGTTATGGTAGGTGGACTTACTGAGTGTTGGTTAGTCAGTGTTATGGAAGTAGGATTAGTGAGTGTTGGTTTGTTCAGTGTTATGGTAGGAGGATTACTTGGAGTGTTGTTAGTCAGTGTTATGGTAGCGTGGACTTACTGAGTGTGGGTTAGTTCAGTGTTATGGTAGGTGGACTTAGAGTGTTTTGGGGTTAGTCAGTGTTATGGTCAGGTGGGACTTACTGAGTGTGGTTAGTCAGTGGTTTGGTTGCGTGGACTTACTGAGTGTTGGTTAGCAGTGTTATGGTATAGGTGGCTTACGGAGTGTTGGTTAGTCAGGGTTATGGTAGGTGGAACTTACATGAGTGTTGGTTTGTTCATGTTTATGGTCGAGTGGAACTCTTACTGAGTGTTGGTCTAGTCAGTGTTTATGGTAGGTGGACTTACTGAGTGTTGGTTAGTCAGTGTTTGGTGGTGGACTTACGAGTGTTGGTTAGTCAGTGTTTCACACTATGGTAGGTGGACTTACTGAGGTGTTGGTTAGTCAGTGTTATGGGTGGGTGGACTATGAGTGTTGGTTAGTCATACTTTGGTAGGAGAATGTGTTTTTGGGGGTTGGTTAGTCATGTTTTGGTAGAAGTCTTCCAAATTTGTTACTCTCACTTCTGGCAACAGCATAAAAGGCCCCATTAACAAGCTTCACTTTCACTTTGATTGAGAATTTGTTGCTGAACACTTCTCCAGGCTAAAAAACAAAATGACTACCTCAAAACTGTGTCTTCAAGGATAATGGACTAATCACGTAATATTTTACCTCTCCACGTTTCGCCTGAAGAACAGGCGAAACGTTTTAACAATAAAGATTCGCAACTGTTGCTAACACATCTTACTCAGATGCTTGTCGGCATTGTATACCAATACTAAAATGATACTGTTTACGGATTTTATAGCGAGAAGATAGTTTATTTGGAGTTATTAAGTTTGGCTTTGGTGGAAGACATTACTCATTCATGTTTTAGGTCAGGGATTCTCAACTTTTCCTCCATCATTAACACCCTCGGCTTGATGTATTTCTCCATTTACCCCCTTACTTCCATACGAAAAATTTATCGTCATTATATATGGACAGACAAAAATAAATTATTCAGGTTTTGCACAAAAATAGCAC
>NC_069403.1:25919072-26028173 GCF_026875155.1 Cherax quadricarinatus
ATTAATTATATTGTTAAGCGACAGTATTATATATATCAGGAACTTCTAGGTAGTAGTGGAATAACTTTAAAATCTTTAGATCCGGATAAGAGTAACTTTCTTAGGTATTCCCGAAGGGATCCCTAAAGGTGATTCATTTACTTTTGTTTTGTTTACTCAAATCTTTCGATTATAACATGAGAATGCATCATCATATCGGCTTCAAATTTGCAATGGTAGTGTACTGTCATGAGGGAACGGTTCCTGCAACTTTTGCTATGAGTAGGAGGCCTCAAGTCTGTGTTATAAATCCCATCTCATAAATTTCGTTTTCACGTAATTGGCTTCAAACATTCAATACTACTACTAATAATAATATAATAATAATATCTTTATTTCTAGAAGTACACGTACAAGGTATATAAGCCTAGCTAACATCAATGACATTCTACTATATAGAAAGCTACTTGTTATGCTGAGCATTTCCGGCAGATTAGGTCAGTTTTGTCCCAGGATGCGACCCACACCAGTCGACTAACACCCAGGTGCCCATTTTACACTGATGGGTAAACATAGACAACAGTTGTCTTATGGAAACACGTCCTAATGTTTACCAGCCGTACCGGAGATTCGAACTCCGGACCTCAGTATGTGAGCTGAATGTGCTACACCTCTAAGATCATTCAAACTTTATAATTATGTCATATTATTTTATTTTTCTTTAGTCTGGCCTGTATTAGAAGTAAATAAATGTGAGTGAAATATATTTTCATGATGATATTTGGTATTTGCAAAGCATCTAATTACCATAGTCTAGCGTTCATCAATACTGTTATGTACTAGTTATGAACAAAATGGTACGTAAATCAATTTAACTTCACATAAAAGAATCGAATGTCATATAATAGAAATTATATTTCATCTAGGCTATATATTAGTACCCTTGTCTATACAAAAACCACAATGCACCAGCTACTTTTCTAACCTTGTCAGTTGTATGGTTCATCTGATCTATGATAGATCTAACCACCGACAAGTTCACTCCTAAATATCTGAAGACATTTTGTTCTATACGAGATCCCTTCAATCTGATATCTAATGTTTCATTGTCTGTAACTCTAGATTTTATTGTTACTCTCATCGTCTTGCTCTTTCATGCTTTCACTTTTCATTTCATATCCCCACAAATTCCTTCACCAACTTTTGCAACTTCTCTTTAGAATCTCACCCCAAAAACACCGTGTCACCAGTAAAGTAACCGTGACAACTGTGACAACTGTGACAACTGTGGCAACTCCCACAATGTATCAGACCTGTATATCTCTTTCCAACATCCTACCGTTGACATCTTTTAAAACCCCATCTATAAATTAGATAATTAACCATAGTGGCGTGATACAGGCTTGCCTAAAGCCTACATTTCCTGGAAAATAATCCTCCTCTCTCCTACATATTCGGACCTAAGCCTCAATTTCCACACAAAACTCTCCTGCTTCTATTAATCTTCCACCTTTTTCCCCTGGGCGGACTGGGGCTAAATTTCGGCCCTGACATTCAAAACCGACCGGTCTACTGTTTGCACTTATTTTTTATTGCTGTTTAAGTTTAACTTGAACTGAAGTAGATTTTTTATCTAATAATTGAACGTTGCATAGTATTTCAGTGGCAATATTAAAAGTTCATTCCGCACTCAAAAGACAAATGTATCAATAGATTTCGTTTAATATTTTTTTATTAATTATTTGTCTTTGCTATTTGCCATGATGACTAACAATCTTGTGTATTACTACACTATAACGATTCGTAGTATATATATATATATATATATATATATATATATATATATATATATATATATATATATATATATATATATATATATATATATATATATATATATATATACATCGAGAGGTGTATATCTCTCAGCGTATATATGCTGAGAGTTTACTTGAATACCTATATTAGGGATTAATATATTCATGTCTGGTGGTGAAAATGTGACCGTATAACATTAATGACCCTATTAGCAACCTAACTAATAATGACTACAGTGTATCATCGCAATAACTAAATGGATGCTAGTTATACATAGGTCTTCCTCATTAATTATAATGATTTGAAAAATTTGGAGACAAATTACACAACAGATGACCATGCCGAGTATGTCATCAGAGACTTATGGCAAAACTGTTAACACTTGGAATATCTATTTCACTCTTAACTGAGTACTTTCAAGATAGTCACTTAGGAGCAATACTTAATGGAGCAGCATCTGTAAACGACTTCAGAATATCATACCTGCATTGAGGATTATCTCTAGTCAGTATCTGTATGAATATCTGTATTTATAAAGATTGTGTCAGTTAGAGATTACTTTGGTTCTATGTGATTGTGTGACGTCTTGAGAGCAATTTCATTCCATTTCCTCTTATATATTTTTTTTCTTTCATATCCACCCGTCAAGGAAGGTTCCTTGACACTGGTGAGGGGCTCTAGATCTAGGGAGTTGGATCTGTGCTCCAGTTCCCTGAATTTTTTTTTTATATTTTATTTGAAACATTCCACAAATACAAGGAGGTATAAAAGTATCATAAAATGAACTATGATACTGGTTATGAACAATAAAACCAAAATATCAGAACCCCAATACAGAAAATAACAACATAGTGGCAGTATGACACCCAAAAATACGACTCACAACTTATCATTCAAAACCCGGCATTATCCAAAATATTATTATTGTCTGTGCTGACACACAGCTGACGTTTCTCCCCCCCCCCCATACATCAGATATAAAATAAATTGAGAAAGCGTTACCAAGTTTGTCGTCCAACCAACAATGATATTACATGCACACATCAGTATTCTGTGTGAAAACAAAACCTCTTCCACAATCCTAGGATACAGAGCAAGTAAGACATTATAATATCAGCAAAACATAATGGAGCTACCTAGCAAAACAAACCTGTACTATTGTTACAAAAAATATCCATGATATGTAAAAAAAATTCTGTGTCTGCATAATACATCCACTTGAATAATTGTACTGCTGACAATAATGTATGGCATATAGACAATAGAATTACAATTAACGTAAAACACCGGAAAAAAAATACGATGGGTATCCTAAAGTAGTCATCCCTCAAACCCCCCCCCCCCCCCGGGCAGGATCCCACTTCACCCCGCCAATTTATTCCCTTACTACTAAAATCTGCTATTCTACCGACCCAAACCTTGTAACGAAAGTGGCATGGCCATATCATCAGTAAGGTATCAGAGGCATGTATATGCAGAACTTGCACACAATAATGGACCACTCGGTAAGAAAACCGCATCATATAATGTATAGCGCACAACATAGGAAAGAAGTAATTTTGAACAAACTGGTTCAGAACATTATCCACACAAAGCATCAGTATAAGCATCTCGCTACACACCAGACCTGTAATTAAAACACAAATCTACAGCACACACTGTACGACTCGCAGGTCGTATTACATACATTGCTGTGACTTATGTACTGACTTAGTAAAACCGGTACTAACAGGTGCTTACAGAATACATCTCTTAAAACAATTGCATTACTAAACTCCAAACAATGCACGCTATATGCAACTAACACCAGCCTGGGAAATTAAAAATTCACAAAAAAAAAAAAAAAAAACATTAACCACGGTGTAGCCTCTATTGATGACTGACTTAGTAGTTCAGCATGACTCAGCATTGGGAAAACCATACCGTGGTTCTGAGTACCACTCCCCCCCCTTTCTCACACTATGACACTCATTCACGCCAGTAAGACACTATACCCCAGACTACACAAAGGTCCCCTCTCCATCACCACTACATTACACCCCGATCACCATACACACCAAATAAAACGAACAGTCCAGACACCAAAAAAACCTAACTCTTCCCTCCCTCCCCCTCCCAGGAGACCAACCCCTTGGCTCCACCGAGGGATTATACCTACCTACACTTCAGTACTCCTGTAACGTTTCCATCGTTAGATTCCTATACCCCAACGAAAAGGCTCCCTCCCAGCATTGCCCATACACTTCTCTATTCCTACATTTCGTCCTATAAACATGGCACATCAGTGCCCTGACGCGCATCGCACCCCTAAGCCCCGCATACTCCATGACAAGTATAAATAGTCAAGTACCAAATATGACACAGAACGTCGCACCGCATCCGAGACTCAAAACTCAAAGCATGGACAACCTCCCCCCCCTCCCACTCGTCTGAGAACACCCTTGAACCAATTCCTAACCTTATGTAAACTGTCACAAAAAAGTACGACATGGAACGCCGTTTCCGGCCACCTGCACCATGCACAGGTCTGATCCTAGGTCATTCCCATAACGTACAATTGTGCCTTGGACGCCAAAATCCCATGGAGGAAGCGGTAACCAGTTTCCCTAACCCGTGGTTGTAAGCGCAATTTCTTGAACCCCTGCCATATAGTCTTCCAATGATATCCTGGGAAAACCTCATCACCGATGACCTCTCTCAGTGTTAAACCTATATTGTCTAATTTACCTGCCCTAACTCTCACAGGGTGTTGCACCACCAATAAGTGCCGTAACAACGCTTCGGTCCTTGTGAGGTCTTTCCCCAACCACCACCGTCGAACTTCCCTCATCACCGCGTCAACCCGCACTCCCCTGACCCCACCCCTTGTCAAAAATTCCTGTCGTACTTATATGCTCATTAGGAGACTGTGTAGTGGTATTAGCCCCAAACCTCCCTTAGCTACGTGCGTCATAACTATATAATTCCCTAACCAATGCCTACGGTAACCCCATATGAAATCCAAAGCCTTCCTCTGTAACCGCAACACATCCTCCATGATCAATGGATAGACCGCTGAAACAAACCATAATTTACTATATACCAGTACATTGACAACGATTACTCTTTGGTGTAATGTTACATCACTCGGTCTCCAGCCCGCCATCCTACGAGCTGCGAACTGCGGCTGCTACTACAATAGATGAATTAAATGCACGCGGCGCCTGTTCGCCATTGCAAAAATGCACACTGCAGATCTTTATCTGCTCAACGGTTCTCCACCCATACTCCATACCTAACGTCCCCCCCACCCAGGACCCATACCTCCAAAAGTTTGGATTTTTCTTTATTAATGTGCAAGGAAGATGCATCACTAAAAAACCTTATAACCTTATTTACGAACGCCAGACCATTCCTACTATGCACTAAGATGGTGGTATCGTCCACATAACCTAAAATCCCTACTGCTTCACCCTGCACACAATCCCTCCCCCCCTACCCCACACAATACCAATCTATAAAATGGGTCCTGCAAACAGGCAAACAAAAGCTGCGAGAGGGGACACCCCTGCCGCCTATCACGGACCCCAACCTCCCATTGACCTGGACTCGTACCTGTGCCTCCGTACATAACATATGCACCCATGCTACTACTTCTTCCCCGAAACCCTGCTTCAATAATATAGCTAATAATGTTTCCCTATCCACTTTGTCAAAAGCCTTTTCCCGATCTAATCCTACGACTACGCCTCCACTACAATCCTTCACAAAACTTTTGAGGCGTCGATGACCATCTCTCATAGATCGTCCAGGAATCCCGTATTGCCCTTCCCATATTACCTTGCCCAAAACTCGTTTCATTCGGTTTGCCAAAATACTCGCAAAAATCTTATAATCCGCCCCCATCAACATGATGGGACTATATGCCTCCAAAGACTCACGGACCTCGGCCTTTGGTACCAAAACTACAACACTCAACCCTGCCTCACCGCCCATTCTACCGCTAATTTTCATTGAATTGTAAAATTGAACCAACATGTGTTTTAACAGTTCCCAATGAACTACATAAAAATCACTTGGTATCCCATCCCAACCAGGTGATTTCCTCAGTGCCTGTCCCTGAACAGCCTTGTGAACCTCCTCCTACGATATGTAACCCTCCATGTCCTCTCGATCCACGTCTCTCAAATTCGCCACTATGCCACGCAGTAAAGCTTCCATCACTTCTCGATTCCCCTCTATACCCTTCCATTTTCTCTCAAACCATTGGTCTGAGTAGGTCCCTATGCTCTCAGTAGTAACTAGCCTTTTCCCTTTATGATAACCACCCAAGTCATCACCGACCACCACTGACAAAACTGTCGTCGCCATACATCTCATTCTGAAACTACACAGAACCCCGACAGAGGGTTTATCCCCCAAAGCACCTCCTCAATCCCCACTTGCACCCTTAAAGCCTGAAAATTATCATTCTGAGTTTCCCATAATTGACTACAAAGGCACTCTATTTCCGCGAGGTCATACCTCCCGCCTGCACCATAACAATCCCGCAGCTGTCCCTCCAAATACTTTTGCTTCCCATATATATAATACGCCTCCTCCTTCTCTAATCTTCTGTAAAAACCCTGTATTGCATTTTTCGCCTTTGAATGCCACCACTCTACAACATCCACTATCCCATTTCCTTCATTCCAGAATCCAACCCACCATAACCTGAAAGCTTCCAAAGCATCTACTCCTCGCAACAAATTAACATTTAATTTCCAGTAGCTAGAAAAAAACACGTATAACGCCCTCCCACTCGAGAGTTACCAGAACATCACGGTGGTCTGAGAAACCCAGATCAACACAATCATCCCTGTCACTACGGATTAAGCTAGTGACGTAAACCCTGTCCAGCCATGTGGCGTAATCCCTCCTACAGAAAGTGAGGTCCACATTCCACCCATCACTACCCACCACATCCACTATGCCAATCACCTGCAGAACCTCCTGTAAAACCCCTAAATTACACCCCCCACTGTGCGGTTTGACATCTTTTTCCAGGATCACACAATTCCAATTGCCAGCTACAACAGAAACTAAGGGTAGACCTCTGCGAAAATAAACCAAAACATCATGCACAAAATCCTCCTTTGCTCGTCAGTTTGATATCGCTGGCATATATACTCCCACGAAACCCACCTGAATGTTCCCCCATGAACCCACCACACACATGACCCGGCCCCCACTGCCCCACTCCCACGCAACGAGCGTAAAAGGGCTGTCTTTCTATCCTTCCAGTACCCCACCTAATTTATCCGAATTCCGCTAACACTATAGACCTTGCAACATAATCATTACACACACACGAAAATTGTGTTCTTGAATAAAAAAAAATCGACATCCAACGTCCTAAGCGAAACCTCTACCCAACGCCCTCTTGACCTCTGCCGAGCCGTTAACCTTCATTATTATACACTTGAACTCCCCAGCTTAGGTTTCTCATTGCGTTTTCCCTGTCACACGTTAACCCTAGACCTTGGATTTTGCCACTGCCACTGACCATCTTCCACACTCCCACCGACTCTCGAAGGAATCCTTACCCCCTTGGCTACGTCGCCCACACCATTTTAACAAACCTTTGCCCCGGTTGTTTACACATCGTCCTCCTTCCTGTACTGGGCCTCTTACGTGACACTCCCTCATATCCATAAGCCCTTTACCACCGCCCCTATGCACCTCGACTCTTCCACCACTGTCGTAACAATTTACCCTTTCCTCATCGGCCCTCTACGTCCGCTAGACCATGCCACCACAGTGATGCCTGCCAAAGTGTGTAAATCCCTGTCCCGTCGGGCTGTCGAGGATGCTCTGTATGTCCTCAAAACTGGGCAACACCAATGGCGCATGTGCCTTCTCTCCCACCGGAGGCGACGCACTGTCGCCTCGATCTCCGACGCCGGGGCGCATGTGCCTTCTCTCCCACCGGAGGCGACGCACTGTCGCCTCGATCTCCGACGCCGGGGGTAGCATCGAGACAATCCCCTCTGCAGCATCCACTGCATCACTCCACTTCACGTCTGCCTGTAAAACCTGCAGTACATCATCCACCATCGTCGGCCTCCGATGGGCCAACTCATCCTCCACCATTGCTTCTTTGGACGTAGTGTCTGTCAGGTCCGATAGTTTTCTCCCTCGTCGATGCTCACAAGTCGCCGCCATATGACCCGTTGCACCACACAGTCGGCACGACCGAACCTGCCCTGAGTATGTTACGTAGACCTGCGTCCGAAAATCCTCCAACATGACAAATGAGGGAATTGGACGTCTCAGTGTTATTTTCATCGTAAAAGAACCCTCGAGCATGCCAGCATAAAAGCCCTGGGACCAACGCCCTACGTTGACAGCTTGTATGGTGCCATAGCACCCAAATGTCCGACGAATGTCCACCTTGTCTGCCTCGAAAGGTTCATTACGAAGACGAACCCACATAACACGCCGAAACATCACGCAGGCACACCTCAAGACCAGTGTTGATGACAATCCGTTTTTCTTGATAGGTGTCCACAGCTCTCACATAAGCAGCAGACGACACAAATCTTACAAAAATTCTTGCGTTGCCGTTCAAGGAAATCCCATATAAATCCTCACTTGGGATCCCATACGTATCTCTTATTACAAGAGGCAGAATGACGTCAGTGGTGTCCTGGTATATTGCACCTTTCAACAATTCCACACAGACAGTGTTGACTCTTCGCCTGCGCTCCGCCATCTTGAAAAAAAACAAACTTCTCAAAACAGACGCCAGAGGGCACTAGCCGCTCGCTCTGCGTCCACACTCACCAACAGCTGGGTGAGAACTCCACATTTATAAAAATTGTGTCAGTTAGAGATTACTTTGGTTCTATGTGATTGTGTGACGTCTTGAGAGCAATTTCATTCCATTTCCTCTTATATTTTTTTCTTTCTTTCATATCCACCCATCAAGGAAGGTTCCTTGACACTGGTGAGGGGCTCTAGATCTAGGGAATTGGATCTGTGCTCTAGTTCCCTGAATTAAGCCTGAATACCTTCCACTTCCCCCCACAGGTGTTGTATAATCCTACAGGTTTAGCGCTTCCCTCTTGATTATAATAATCTTCCATTTACGAGCTTTTAGTCAGAAAACCTCATTAGATGGTTGCATGAATTTTATGTTGGACACACGCGTTGTTCCTATCTTCAGTTTACATTCCTACTTATTCAAGATCACTTCCTCACTTAAGCTTCTGGTGGTTTCTCCCACGTAAATTTTGTCGCATTCACTCCAAGGAATTTCATAAACACCGGCCTTTTTTTTTGTCTAGTGAGGTTACTGATAGTAAAAGAGGTTATGGCAGTAGCTTTGTTCTCGACTTGGTTCAAAACCTTCGTGATGTTGGAGGCAATGTTACACATAGACAAAATTGTGTCCCGGTTTGCTTCCTGGTCGGTTGAAGGAATTTTCTAGATTTTTACGGCAAGTTTTATTCAATTAAGGATGAAGAATGCTGGGTATTGCAATTTTTCTTAAAATGTTCCTTATGGTTTCACACTCCTCTTCGAGAAAATGGGGACTACAAATCTTATAAGTATGTAGGAAGAGCCCAATCAAAGCACATTTCTTTGTCTTTATGCTGTAATGTGACCATAAAATGGATGACGTCGCATTGTTAGCTGTTTGATTTGATTTGGAATCCGTTGATTAGCATAGTAAACAGTTGAATCCTATCATGAAGAGTGCTTGTTTATCTATCGCTTCTTAAATGACTGTAATGTTTTCGAGTGTATAGCTGTAACATGTAGTCTGCTTAATCCTGATATAATTCTTTTTACGAAAAATTCTTTAATCACCATCGTTTTGTATCTCTTGCTTGAAGTTTCATTCCACTGATTCGAGTTAATAATTCACTTTGTCTTTTATGTAGTTGTTTGAGTGTATCAAAACCACTCCGTATATTGGATATGACAATGGTATATAATGCCGACAAATTAATAAGTAAGACACATGTGTAACAGGTATCTTTATTACGAAACGTTTCGCCTACACGGTAGGCTTCTTCAGTCGAATACAGAAGAGTTTAGCAAAAGCAGAAGAGATGTGAATATGATGTAATCAGTCCATCACCCTTGAAGACGTAGTTCTGAGGTGGTCAGTCCCTCAGCCTGGAGAAGAGTTATGCTCCATAGTCTGGAACAGTGTGAAGTTAATAAGCAGTATAAATACTTATACACTGACGGAAAGTAAGATGCAGTTCACAAGCAGAAGAAAGAAGGTAATCATTGAGAGAGCAACGTCCCTACCATATCCATTCCTTCTCACTTGAAAAAGTTGTCAAAGGTGATTTCTGTATCCTTCAGAGTGAATATAACAATGATATAAAACTCTTCTGTATTCGACTGAAGAAGCCTACTGTGTAGGCGAAAAAAATCGTAATAAAGATAACTAAATGTTGCATATGTGTGTTACATATGTGTTACATATGTGTCTTACATATGTGTCTAACATATGTGTGTTACATATGTGTCTTACATATGTGTGTTACATATGTGTGTTACATATGTGTGTTTCATATGTCTTACATATGTGTGTTACATATGTGTGTTACATATGTGTGTTACATATGTGTGTTACATATGTGTCTTACATATGTGTCTTACATATGTGTCTTACATATGTGTGTTACATATGTGTTACATATGTGTTACATATGTGTGTTACATATGTGTGTTACATATGTGTTACATATGTGTGTTACATATGTGTTACATATGTGTGTTACATATGTGTTACATATGTGTGTTACATATGTGTTACATATGTGTGTTACATATGTGTTACATATGTGTGTTACATATGTGTGTTACATATGTGTTACATATGTGTTACATATGTGTCTTACATATGTGTCTTACATATGTGTGTTACATATGTGTTACATATGTGTTACATATGTGTGTTACATATGTGTCTTACATATCATCATTCCGTATATTAATTGCCTGAATGAGATCTCGTTGTTTCCTTTTCTTGAGAGAGAGAAAAAGTTAAATTGTTTTGTGCCTTTTTTTCATATATATTTTTTAATAATGGCACAAGCTTAATTGTTTTTCTTTGTATCCGTTCCAGTATATCTTCGTCTTTTCTGTAATTTGGAACCAAAACTAGTAGTGGTGGTAGTAGTAATAGCAGTAACATTAATAGTTGTAACATAAATAGTAATAGTAGCAGCCAGTAATAGTAGTAGTACATTTAGGACTTATGATTACTAGAAGGTTCTTCTCTTGTTCCATTTAATCTGTTGACAAACATTTCCTACTCGTGTTTGAGAATATTATGTTGCACTTGTCAACAATTAAAACTCATTGATAAGGTAAGACTCATTTGCATCAGTTAGGTCATTTTATTTCGATACGTTTCACCATCACAGTAGTTTTATCAGTCGAGTACAGAGATAAACAACGGAACAGCAGAAACAGTGGTAAGGTAAAGATGATCTGATCAGCCCATCAATACTGAAGTAGTCTGAGGTGGTCAGTCCCTCAGCCTGGAGATGTGTTCAACTTCATGGTCATGAATACTATTGTTTACCATTTTAATATTAACTGGAACTCATCTTCCACGACTGTGATCACAGAGGCAACCTCTCCAGCTCACTGTGAAAACTCAGTCTGCTCTGGATGCTTGTTATCCCAGTTTTGTATCCCCTAATTTGATTTTCTTGCGTATTAGCCCGATCTCAAGATCATTTACGTATATTGTGAAAATAATATTTTGGACATCAATCTTCGATACGGTATTCTGAACGCATATTTTTGAGGACCGAACAAGTTACTCTGACAAAGATCTCTTGTTGTGATATCCATGTTGATCTCTGGTTATTAAGTTATAATGCTGCAGAAAGTCAACGAACGTGTTTGTAATAACAACCTACGTTTGTTTACCAAAAATCTGATGGTAAATCGATGGCACAAGTCTAGTCTACTTTCTAAATATTGTGATAACATTCTGTCCTTCGGCACCTTACCTTCTAACGATTTATTAAATGTTATCAACATTCTTCCACAACTTTGGCAAGCAGTTCATCTGGTCCACTTAACATTCACCTCCTCCTCCAGATATTTCACTACGTCAAGGCTGCTAATTACACTAATATTTACTTTATCAGATTCAGGGACTAAACAGACATTGGTACGTGGGAACACAGAGTTGTGTTCAGGTGGTAACTCCGACACCAAGGTTGTTCTCAACACTGAAGCATATCACTGTTCTTGACTCTTATTCTTCGCTTATCGCTACTTAAAAGTTCTGTCGTTGCTATTACCTTGCTTTATCCCTGACGAATTTCAAGACACAATTCGTCTTAAAAATTCCTGTTTGCCGCATCTAGTTTTTACGTAACCATATCTATCTGTCTATCTATCTACCTGTCTATCTATCTCTCTATCTATCTACATATATATATATATATATATATATATATATATAAAATATATATATATATATATATATATATATATATATATATATATATATATATGCAAATTGTGTAACCCATAGCCTCGGAGAAGTCGATGAAAAGGCATCAAGGAAAAATATTTGGATTTCTTCCCGAAGCCATTTGAATATTGCACTTCCCTACCACCCCATCTTTTCATTTTTTTTACCAATAGGAATATTTTATTACATAATATGGTACAAAAGATTTAAGAGATACATTGTTGATACAAAGATGGCATATACAGTACATGAAATGTGAGAGATACATGTTTAGTATATACTGTTAAGTGTTTGTCACTGATTATAATACGAATATCTCATCCAGCTCCTCAGAGTTGGGGCGCGTGCCCAAAATACAGTAAGCATTACCTCTCTGAACAGAAAACTAGCTGCCCTGGGATCCCTAATAACCCTGTTGAGTCTTTTGCCTAGCTCCTTGAGGAACTTAGATGCACTCTTTCCCCATGAGCCAAGGGTCTCAGAGTCTGTGGGAACAAACATATAATGATGGGCAAGTTCTCCATATTTCTCGACTTTTGGGACTCCCTGAAGCTGGCAGCTGCCCCTCCTTCCTCACTGGTGTATTGGAGATAGGTATCAGCCAAGGTAGGTGCACATGTGTAGTCCAACACCACCTGCTTGCCGTCTGTCCAGGCTTGTAGGGTGATGCCATCTGGACGCTTTTGGCTGCCATCAGATCTGCATAGTTGGGATGGCTCCCTTACTGTTGGGCATCCGTCTGTTGTGAGGCTCCTCTTGATAATGTTATTAATCTCTTCATGTCTTGTAATCTTTCCCTCGGATTTACGACACACAAGACCATGGTACCCGAATCGGTCTGCTGTTTCACTGCCACAAATACATCTGTGTTCGGCGAGAATAGGGGCGGCAACTCAAAGAGCAACACCAATGCGGATGGTCTGTGGGTTAAGGCGTGTGCCAAGGCCGGGACTCCTCATACAGGGACTTACTGTTGGGAACAGCTAACAGTAAGTCCCTGTATGAGGAGCTCTCACTGCCAGGAGGCAGGCTCTATCCTTCCCTGACACACTCTGAAGCATTGTTGATGCTATATTCTCCACTATTGGGCCATCCCACTTCGACTGTTTGTAGTTGTTGGGAGGAACAGGTCTGGTTTCCGAGCCCGTTAGTTTATCCCAGATCATGGCTCCGTCAACGAACTTCTGGTCATGGACTCCAATCTTGTCCCTAAGATGTTCAGGGAGAATCGCTGTTACAAGCCCTCGGGATGCAACGCATGAGGAAAGGAAAGCAGGTAGCGCAATCTGTTATGACTTGTGGACACCAATACTTCCTAGTCTGACTGGAATCGTAGCTTGGTTCCACTGCCCGTCTTCTAGAGTAAGGTTATGTACTTTCGTAAAAATCTGCCTCAGGATACTGTCATATTTGTGCAGTATAGGGTTATCATATGAAGGTGCACATCTTAGGAAATATGTCAATCTGAGCAGACTCAAGCACTTTGTGAGAAGGTGCAAGGCCTCATGGGTGTCAAGATTGCCTAATCGTTGTTCCATTCTCAACTCTTCCAGTTTCTTCCTGAGAATTGTGTTAATTGCATCGCTTCTCCAAGTAAGACACTATTTGTGGGGCCAATGACATGCTCCTGATAGTTTTGATCTCACTGCATTTATCATTTGTTGATTGACTGAGACGATTGCACATTTGGATGGATTCAGGATGAGACCCATTTCCTGTCCCCATGTCATCACCTGTGTAAGATCATCTAGAAGGGATTCCTTTGTACTTGCTAGTGTGCCATCATCCAGGAACCAGATGTTTAGCTCACTGGTCAGTCTGACTGTGATTTCCCTAACCGCTATACAGTAGAGAAATGGTGCGAGAGGATCCTCTTGCTGGACACCCTCTGATGATGTGATTTCATGCTTTCCACACAAGAGCATTGATTCTTTACTATATCCAGCTGAAACAAAAGGGAAAAGGGATGTTTTTTATATCTTATAATTTCCTACTTGACATCTTAGAAACCCTCGTACCCCATATGGGGAGTAGGGGGATGATGGTAGGGTGGGGTTGGCATCAACCACTAACCCAGTCTAAGGGTAACCGTTGCCGGTGACACCTACGCTACTCTGAGACCTCTCTCCCTGCTTTGGTTGCTCCGTTGCAACATTGCACAGCTCCTGATGACACACTGAGGAGTGTGAAAGTACTTGAACTAAATATTTCCCCCCCCCTTGTGGCTTGTCCTGCATATATATATATATAATATATATATATATATATATTATATATAATATATATATATATATATATATATATATATATATATATATATAATATATATATATATATATATATATATATATATATGCAAAACAACCACTCTGAAAGAATAGAGAAATTCCAAGCGCTTTCGTGACTACTCACATTATCAAGGAACTATGAAAGTAAAGCATCCAAGGAAGATATATAAGGGGTCTGGCCAACACCTCACTATCAGATCCCACAACGGTTAAACACCTGACGCGCGCCGGCCCGACTGGACAGGTCCTTCACACAACCCACCAACAAACTATTCTACCCAAGAAAATTTAAAAAATTATTATTTGTCCAGTGTATTATTAAATTCTTACCAAATTCTATTAATTATAAATGGATCTAATTTATATAAACCAAAGTAAATATTCATATTATTGTCAAAACTGCTTTTTATGAAACAAGATTCAATTATATTCCTGTCGACCATGGACTTGCTTGATACTACTTTCTCAACTTTTTGAAAATCAATTGGATGGTTAAAATCTCTTACATGAATAAATAGAGCGTTGGAATCTTGTCCAGTTCTAATGCTATATTTATGTTGTTTTAATCTTAGTTCGAGATTTTTACCAGTTTGACCGTAATAAACTTTATCGCAAATTTTACAAGGAATCTTATAGACACATCCATCAGCATTTTGGGGGAAATTCTTTATCAAAAGTTTTTTTACTGTATCAAGTTTTTGAATACAACTTTAATATTAAAAGTCTTAAGAAGAAAGGCATATCAACCAAGTTTTCATGGTAAGGGAGAACCACCATATTTTTAGTTGAATAAGGCTGGTTGTCCCTTTTTGGATGTAAAAAGTATTTCTAGCAACTTTAAAAGATTTATCAATTACATTTCTTGGTATTTTAAATCATTACCTATTTCATAAATTTTGGATATTTCCTCATCTATGAACTCAGGACTACAAATTCGTAAAGCTCTCAAAAACGTTGATGAGAAAACAGACAGTTTGACTCTATCTTGATGCGAAGAATAATAGTGGACATAGGAACAGTTATTTGTAGGTTTTCTGTAAATTTTAAATTTGAATTCATTATTACCCTTAATAATTAAAACATCTAGAAAAGGCAATGAGTTATTTTCTTCAAACTCAACAGTAAAGTTTATAGAATGGGCTAAGCTATTTAATTTTCCAAGGAAATGGTGTATATCTACATTTTTGGGCATAAGACACAAAATATCATCAACATATCTGAACCATTTAGCTCTATTAGGGAGGATTGTGTTAAGCAACCTTGTTTCAAAAAATTCCATGTATAGGTTACTAAGAACAGGTGAAAGAGGATTTTCCATTGCCATACCAAACTTCTGAGTGTAAAACTTATCATTAAATACAAATTTTGCATCAACAATGCAAAGTTTAATAAGTTTAATGATAGTAGGAACTGGCAATGGTAAATCATAATTAACGAGTTCTTCAGATAAGAAACTTAATAAATCATCAACAGGAACTTTCGTAAACAAGGAAGTAACATCAAAACTAACCATGTTAAAATCATTTAAGTCAGTCAAGGAGTTTAATTTATCAACTAAGTCTATGTTGTTTATGACATTAAAGTTAGAAATTTTGCCAACAATAGGGCTCAAAATATCAACAAGCCATTTGGATAATTTATATGAAACTGATCCTATGGAGCTAATAATTGGTCTGACTGGATTCCCTGGTTTGTGTGTTTTTATTAGTCCATACATGTAAGGTAAAGATGGATTAGTGGAAGTAAATTGTTTGACTAATTCATCTTTGCCTTTCAGTAGAAGTTTTATTGTTTTATTGAAATTGCTGTTAACGGTTTCTAGGGGATTTTTCCTAAGTTTAGAATAGGTTTCAGTATCATCTAAGAGATTATTCATTTTTTCTTGGTAATCATTTTCTTTCATAATTACTATTGCATTTATTTTGTCTGCTTTAGTAAGGCGCATTTTTTTATTGTTAAGTGTATCATAAGACTTAAAGAATCTTTGAGGGCAATTGGAATGTTTTGTTTTGACATAGAGCTATATACCATTCCTTTACTAATATTAATTTCATCAGGGGATAAATCAGAAAATTTTTCAAAGTTACAAAAGGCTTTTGCAATTTCAACATTATTAAGTTTTTTAGAAGTTGCAAAACTTAGGCCAAAACCTAGAGCAGCAGTTGTATTTTTGTCTAAAATTTCGTCTGATAAGTTAATTACAAAATTGTTATTAGCATGCTTTGTCCAATCACTATTTTCAATTAAAATGTCTAATTTTCTTTGTAGTTTGTTTTTGAGTTCATTACAAATTCTTCTGAGTTTATTATAGCAATGATCCAACATACTGTGTTTCCATTCTGATGGAATGCCCTGATTAAAAGAACATTTTTTGTTTCTCAATATTTTGAATGCTTCCTTCTCCTGTATTTTAGTTATTTCAATATGTTTCTGAAGAATAATTCTCATAAAATCATCATTTTTTTTTTTAAATTTTTTAAATGAACAAGTTCTGCCCAAGTCTCTTTTACCCAATATCATCCTTGACATGAGAGATCGTCCTTTTGATGATTTTATGAGAATTATTCTTCAGAAACATATTGAAATAACTAAAATACAGGAGAAGGAAGCATTCAAAATATTGAGAAACAAAAAATACTCTTTTAATCAGGCCATTCCATCAGAATGGATCTGGTCATCATAATCTAGCTTGGACAAGACTAGGGTGGAATGCAAACGGAGGAGAGTGCGACGATCTGCTTCCCATGAACGATGTGTACGAACCTTAAACCTCTCAAATAGGAGCCAAAATTGTTGCATTTGCAGTCCTGCATAACGTGAGCATTAAGCAGATGGACAAGACAGCTTTGGAACCCCAGCTAAGTTGTCTATTTAGTTTGAGATTCTGGCCAGTATTTTCTTCATATTTAGGCAGGGGTTTGTGTATGATACACAGTAATCTCCAGGTAAATTGGTGAGTGTTATGATTTTAAATTCTCCTTCTGTTACATAAATGTGTATATGTAATAATTTATTAATTTTAATATACAGTCCACATATTTATACTAATGATTTTACCAGAATTCCTGGTGATGTATATTTCATTTGAAATTAATATAGGTCCAGAATGACTTGTGGAGAGATAGATTATGGTAGGTATCGAAGGAGGACATTTTTTGCGACCTAGGTGTCCTAAAATTCCTACTTGTCTCTGTAACCTTGATAAAGAATAATTATCTTTGTTACCATTTACTGGTATGTATCTTATGAGTTACATCCAGGTAAATTTAATTTTCCACAACAGCGTCCTTAAGTCAGCAATTCGCATTCAGGTTTATAGTTACTACCCCGAGGCGTATCAACCCGGTATCTAGGCACATTATATAGAACCCCATATACCTTACTCCACTCAACCCTTCCATGTGGTGGAGCTTAAATAAGAACATATAGTAACACCATTACCGATGAGAAAAGCATCTTACTCACATGCAATTATCCCCGTACACACTTCCAGAATCCCCATTGCACGCATACCTACATTCATGCATCCCCCTTTCCCCGGGAGACTAGCCCGTCGGCCACCCCTAACATTATAGATTCCATAAATCCCTCAGCCCAAAATTCCGATAACCCTCCGAAATTCTTTCTCCCATCTCCCCCCGTAAACCTCCCTATTACGGCACTTAGACCTGTAAAAAGTTGCTGCCAACGCCTCTATCTGTTCATCCGCGCCTGAAATGCAGCTTCCACCCTAGTCCCACCTTGGGGTTATTATTATTATTATTGTTATAATCAAGGGGAAGCGCTAAAGCCGTAGGATTATACAGCGCCTGGGGGGGGGGTTGTGGAAGGCATTCAGGCTTAATTCGGGGAACTGGAGCACAGATCCAATTCCCTAAATCAAGATCCCCTCGCCAACATCAAGGAACCTTCCCTGAGGGGACCCTGGGGTCAACAAAGCACCAGACGATGCCATATTGTCTGTTCCCTCAGGTAGGGACTCGGAGTGGAGAAAAGTAAGAGAAAATAGGGAACAAATAACAAGGGAAAATTACTAGAATATGAGAGAATAGAAGGTAGCGCTCTATTTTCTTGGAAGTATGCTGGAAGAGTATGCTGGAAGTATGCTGGAAGTATGCTGGAAGTATGCTGGAAGAGATAACAGTAGCCTCAGTCATAGGAGAAGGGAGGAAAACATGGAGCTTGGGTTAAAGCAGGAGAAAACCCTGTGAGAAATAATACAGTATAGTTATAACAAGATAGGGGTCCTGATAAGTAGTGGCTCTTAGAGTAACTTGGCCTGAAGCTTGACTCTTCAAAAAAAAAAATGATATATATTATTTTATGCAATGTAACTTTTGACAAATGGACCATATATACATGGCTCACAGGGGTAAGTAAAATATACTCAGATAAAACCACTTACAATTTAATAAACATATTACAAGGGAATCTGAATTTGTTAGCACCAAAGAAAAAAAAGAATTACTAGCAGCAAATATCTAACATTATAACAGAACCGGCTGACTGGTATTGGAAATACCTCTCCACATAGTTCCCAAGGAACTCCATGCTTTACCATGTTGTCTGGGGTTACCTCCCTTGTTTTATATGCCTTGATACAGTCCTTCTTCGAGCTGCTACTGAGATCTTTCTTAATCCCAGAATACCAGCCAAGACTGATCTCCTTTCCTCAGTATCTCTTCAGCAAGTCATGAACTTCTATAATTTTCTAGGCATCTATGGGGGGGAGAGGGAGTAGCCTGGTTGCTGCTAAACCCTATACGAATATTTTTCTGGTTTAGTCACAGAACACACAAGGAAGAATTTCTACAAAAAAAAAAATAAAAAATAAAAATCATACAGAAAATAAGAGAGGAACATAATTAACAAGACACTACTTCATTCATCAAAACAATAAAAATGGTATATTAAAAATAATTCACTTATAACATTCAAAGGATTATACAAAAAAATAAGAAATTAGCTGAAATACAGTAAACAAATAACATGACTTTACACGTGACGAGCAAATTACAGAAAATAAACATAGCTAAATATAAGTGGTAGATATTTATTAAAAGATTAATAGCATACAAGATAGGTTGGAAATAAATAGTATTAGGGAAGATTACAGGTTAAGAAAATATTTACATGTACCAGAGAAATGGTCTTACTCACATCTCTCATAACTAAGGAAAGAAATCTAATAAAATATTAAAAGTAGTTTTTTTTATTAACACGTATGCCGTTTCCCACCAAGGCAGAGTGGCCCACCAAGGCAGGGTGGCCCACCAAGGCAGGGTGGCCCACCAAGGCAGAGTGGCCCACCAAGGCAGAGTGGCCCACCAAGGCAGGGTGGCCCACCAAGGCAGGGTGGCCCACCAAGGCAGAGTGGCCCACCAAGGCAGGGTGGCTCACCAAGGCAGGGTGGCCCACCAAGGCAGAGTGGCCCACCAAGGCAGGGTGGCCCACCAAGGCAGGGTGGCCCACCAAGGCAGGGTGGCCCACCAAGGCAGAGTGGCCCACCAAGGCAGGTGGCCCACCAAGGCAGGGTGGCCCACCAAGGCAGAGTGGCCCACCAAGGCAGAGTGGCCCACCAAGGCAGGGTGGCCCACCAAGGCAGGGTGGCCCACCAAGGCAGAGTGGCAAACCAAGGCAGGGTGGCCCACCAAGGTAGGGTGGCCCACCAAGGCAGGGTGGCCCACCAAGGCAGGGTGGCCCACCAAGGCAGGGTGGCCCACCAAGGCAGGGTGGCCCACTAAGGCAGGGTGGCCCATCAAGGAAGGGTGGCCCACCAAGGCAGCGTGGCCCACCAAGGCAGGGTGGCCCACCAAGGCAGGGTGGCCCACCAAGGTAGGGTGGGACACCAAGGCAGGGTGGCCCATCAAGGAAGGGTGGCCCACCAAGGCAGGGTGGCCCACCAAGGTAGGGTGGCCCACCAAGGCAGGGTGGCCCACCAAGGCAGAGTGGCCCACCAAGGCAGGGTGGCCCACCAAGGCAGGGTGGCCCACCAAGTCAGGGTGGCCCACCAAGTCAGGGTGGCCCACCAAGGCAGAGTGGCCCACCAAGTCAGGGTGGCCCACCAAGACAGGGTGGCCCATCAAGGCAGGGTGGCCCACCAAGGCAGAGTGGCCCACCAAGTCAGGGTGGCCCATCAAGGCAGGGTGGCCCACCAAGGCAGGGTGGCCCACCAAGTCAGGGTGGCCCACCAAGGCAGGGTGGCCCACCAAGTCAGAGTGGCCCACCAAGTCAGGGTGGCCCATCAAGTCAGGGTGGCCCACCAAGTCAGGGTGGCCCACCAAGTCAGGGTGGCCCACCAAGGCAGGGTGGCCCACCAAGGCAGGGTGGCCCATCAAGGAAGGGTGGCCCACTAAGGCTGAGTGGCCCACCAAGGTAGGGTGGCCCACCAAGGCAGAGTGGCCCACCCAGGCAGAGTGGCCCACCAAGGCAGGGTTGCCCACCAAGGTAGGGTGGCCCAAAATGGCAGGGTAACCCACCAAGGCAGAGTGGCCCACCAAGGCAGGGTGGCCCACCAAGGCAGGGTGGCCCACCAAGACAGGGTGGCCCACCAAGGCAAAGTGGACCACCAAGGAAGGGTTGCCCACCAAGGCAGGGTGGCCCACCAAGGCAGGGTGGCCCACCAAGGCAGGGTGGCCCACCAAGGCAGGGTGGCCCACCAAGGCAGAGTGGCCCACCAAGGAAGGGTGGCCCACCAAGGCAGGGTGGCCGACCAAGGCAGGGTGGCCCACCAAGGCAGGGTGGCCCACCAAGGCAGGGTGGCCCACCAAGGCAGAGTGGCCCACCAAGGCAGGGTGGCCCACCAAGGCAGGGTGGCCCACCAAGGCAGGGTGGCCCACCAAGGCAGAGTAGCCCACCAAGGCAGGGTGGCCCACCAAGGCAGGGTGGCCCACCAAGGCAGGGTGGCCCACCAAGGCAGGGTGGTACACCAAGGCAGGGTGGCCCACCAAGGCAGAGTGGCCCACCAAGGCAGGGTGGCCCACCAAGGCAGGGTGGCCCACCAAGGCAGAGTGGCCCACCAAGGCAGGGTGGCCCACCAAGGCAGGGTGGCCCACCAAGGCAGGGGGCCCACCAAGGCAGGGTGGCCCACCAAGGCAGAGTGGCCCACCAAGGCAGGGTGGCCCACCAAGGCAGGGTGGCCCACCAAGGCAGGGTGGCCAACCAAGGCAGGGTGGCCCACCAAGGCAGGGTGGCCCACCAAGGCAGAGTGGCCCACCAAGCCAGGGTGGCCCACCAAGGCAGAGTGGCCCACCAAGGCAGGGTGGCCCACCAAGGCAGAGAGGCCCACCAAGGCAGGGTGGCCCACCAAGGCAGGGTGGCCCACCAAGGCAGGGTGGCCCACCAAGGCAGAGTGGCCCACCAAGGCAGAGTGGCCCACCAAGGCAGGGTGGCCCACAAATGCAGGGTGGCCCACCAAGACAGGGTGGCCCACCAAGGCAGAGTGGCCCACCAAGGCAGGGTGGCCCACCAAGGCAGGGTGGCCCACCAAGGCAGAGTGGCCCACCAAGGCAGGGTGGCCCACCAAGGCAGAGTGGCCCACCAAGGTAGGGTGGCCCACCAAGGCAGGGTGGCCCACCAAGGCAGAGTGGCCCACCAAGGAAGGGTGGCCCACCAAGGCAGAGTGGCCCACAAAGGCAGGGTGGCCCACCAAGGCAGGGTGGCCCACCAAGGCAGAGTGGCCCACCAAGGCAGGGTGGCCCACCAAGGCAGGGTGGCCCACCAAGGCAGAGTGGCCCACCAAGGCAGGGTGGCCCACCAAGGCAGAGTGGCCCACCAAGGTAGGGTGGCCCACCAAGGCAGGGTGGCCAACCAAGGCAGAGTGGCCCACCAAGGCAGGGTGGCCCACCAAGGCAAGGTGGCCCACCAAGGCAGGGTGGCCCACCAAGGCAGGGTGGCCCACCAAGGCAGAGTGGCCCACCAAGGCAGGGTGACCCACCAAGGCAGGGTGGCCCACCAAGGCAGGGTGGCCAACCAAGGCAGGGTGGCCCACCAAGGCAGGGTGGCCCACCAAGGCAGAGTGGCCCACCAAGGCAGAGTGGCCCACCAAGGCAGGGTGGCCCACAAATGCAGGGTGGCTTACCAAGACAGGGTGGCCCACCAAGGCAGAGTGGCCCACCAAAGCAGGGTGACCCACCAAGGCAGGGTGGCCCACCAAGGCAGAGTGGCCCACCAAGGCAGGGTGGCCCACCAAGGCAGAGTGGCCCACCAAGGTAGGGTGGCCCACCAAGGCAGGGTGGCCCACCAAGGCAGAGTCGCCCAGAAAGGAAGGGTGGCCCACCAAGGCAGAGTGGCCCACCAAGGCAGAGTGGCCCACCAAGGCAGGTGGCCCACCAAGGCAGGGTGGCCCACCAAGGCAGAGTGGCCCACCAAGGCAGGGTGGCCCACTAAGGCAGAGTGGCCCACCAAGGTAGGGTGGCCCACCAAGGCAGAGTGGCCCACCAAGGCAGAGTGGCCCACCAAGGAAGGGTGGCCCACCAAGGCAGGGTGGCCCACCAAGGCAGGGTGGCCCACCAAAACAGGGTGGCCCACCAAGGAAGGGTGGCCCACCAAGTCAGGGTGGCCCATCAAGGCAGTGGCCCACCAAGGCAGGGTGGCCCACCAAGGCAGGGTGGCCCACCAAGGCAGGGTGGCCCACCAAGGCAGGGTGGCCCACCAAGGCAGGGGGGCCCACCAAGGCAGGGTGGCCCACCAAGGCAGAGTGGCCCACCAAGGCAGGGTGGCCCACCAAGGCAGGGTGGCCCACCAAGGCAGGGTGGCCCACCAAGGCAGGGTGGCCCACCAAGGCAGAGTGGCCCACCAAGGCAGGGTGGCCCACCAAGGCAGGGTGGCCCACCAAGGCAGGGTGGCCAACCAAGGCAGGGTAGCCCACCAAGGCAGGGTGGCCCACCAAGGCAGAGTGGCCCACCAAGCCAGGGTGGCCCACCAAGGCAGAGTGGCCCACCAAGGCAGGGTGGCCCACCAAGGCAGAGAGGCCCACCAAGGCAGGGTGGCCCACCAAGGCAGGGTGGCCCACCAAGGCAGAGTGGCCCACCAAGGCAGAGTGGCCCACCAAGGCAGAGTGGCCCACAAATGCAGGGTGGCCCACCAAGACAGGGTGGCCCACCAAGGCAGAGTGGCCCACAAAGGCAGGGTGGCCCACCAAGGCAATGTGGCCCACCAAGGCAGAGTGGCCCACCAAGGTAGGGTGGCCCACCAAGGCAGGGTGGCCCACCAAGGAAGGGTGGCCCACAAAGGCAGGGTGGCCCAACAAAGGCAGAGTGGCCCACCAAGGAAAGGTGGCCCACCAAGGCAGAGTGGCCCACCAAGGCAGGGTGGCCCACGAAGGCAGGGTTGCCCACCAAGGCAGAGTGGCCCACCAAGGCAGGGTGGCCCACCAAGGCAGAGTGGCCCACCAAGGCAGGGTGGCCCACCAAGGCAAGGTGGCCCACCAAGGCAGGGTGGCCCACCAAGGCAGGGTGGCCCACCAAGGCAGAGTGGCCCACCAAGGCAGGGTGACCCACCAAGGCAGGGTGGCCCACCAAGGCAGGGTGGCCAACCAAGGCAGGGTGGCCCACCAAGGCAGGGTGGCCCACCAAGGCAGAGTGGCCCACCAAGGCAGAGAGGCCCACCAAGGCAGGGTGGCCCACAAATGCAGGGTGGCTTACCAAGACAGGGTGGCCCACCAAGGCAGAGTGGCCCACCAAAGCAGGGTGGCCCACCAAGGCAGGGTGGCCCACCAAGGCAGAGTGGCCCACCAAGGCAGGGTGGCCCACCAAGGCAGAGTGGCCCACCAAGGTAGGGTGGCCCACCAAGGCAGGGTGGCCCACCAAGGCAGAGTCGCCCACCAAGGAAGGGTGGCCCACCAAGGCAGAGTGGCCCACCAAGGCAGGGTGGCCCACCAAGGCAGGGTGGCCCACCAAGGCAGAGTGGCCCACCAAGGCAGGGTGGCCCACCAAGGCAGGGTGGCCCACCAAGGCAGAGTGGCCCACCAAGGCAGGGTGGCCCACCAAGGCAGAGTGGCCCCCCCAAGGTAGGGTGGCCCACCAAGGCAGAGTGGCCCACCAAGGCAGAGTGGCCCACCAAGGAAGGGTGGCCCACCAAGGCAGGGTGGCCCACCAAGGCAGGGTGGCCCACCAAAACAGGGTGGCCCACCAAGGAAGGGTGGCCCACCAAGTCAGGGTGGCCCATCAAGGCGGGCCACCAAAGGGAGGTGGCCCACCAAGGCAGGGTGGCCCACCAAGGCAGGGTGGCCCACCAAGGCAGGGTGGCCCACCAAGGCAGGGTGGCCCACCAAGGCAGGGGTGGCCCCACCAAGGCAGAGTGGCCCACCAAGGCAGGGTGGCCCACCAAGGCAGGGTGGCCCACCAAGGCAGGGTGGCAAACCAAGGCAGGGTGGCCCACCAAGGCAGAGTGGCCCACCAAGGCAGGGTGGCCCACCAAGGCAGGGTGGCCCACCAAGGCAGGGTGGCCAACCAAGGCAGGGTAGCCCACCAAGGCAGGGTGGCCCACCAAGGCAGAGTGGCCCACCAAGCCAGGGTGGCCCACCAAGGCAGAGTGGCCCACCAAGGCAGGGTGGCCCACCAAGGCAGAGAGGCCCACCAAGGCAGAGTGGCCCACCAAGGCAGGGTGGCCCACCAAGGCAGAGTGGCCCACCAAGGCAGAGTGGCCCACCAAGGCAGAGTGGCCCACAAATGCAGGGTGGCCCACCAAGACAGGGTGGCCCACCAAGGCAGAGTGGCCCACAAAGGCAGGGTGGCCCACCAAGGCAATGTGGCCCACCAAGGCAGAGTGGCCCACCAAGGCAGGAGGGCCCACCAAGGCAGAGTGGCCCACCAAGGTAGGGTGGCCCACCAAGGCAGGGTGGGCCAACAAAGGCAGAGTGGCCCACCAAGGAAGGGTGGCCCACCAAGGCAGAGTGGCCCACCAAGGCAGGGTGGCCCACGAAGGCAGGGTTGCCCACCAAGGCAGAGTGGCCCACCAAGGCAGGGTGGCCCACCAAGGCAGGGTGGCCCACAAAGGCAGAGTGGCCCACCAAGGCAGGGTGGCCCACCAAGGCAGAGTGGCCCACCAAGGTAGGGTGGCCCACCAAGGCAGAGTGGCCCACCAAGGCAGAGTGGCCCACCAAGGAAGGGTGGCCTACCAAGGCAGAGTGGCCCACCAAGGCAGGGTGGCCCACCAAGGCAGGGTGGCCCACCAAGGCAGAGTGGCCCACCAAGGCAGGGTGGCCCACCAAGGCAGGGTGGCCCACCAAGGCAGGGTGGCCCACCAAAGCAGAGTGGCCCACCAAGGCAGGATGGCCCACCAAGGCAGAGTGGCATACCAAGGTAGGGTGGCCCACCAAGGCAGGGTGGCCCACCAAGGCAGGGTGGCCCACTAAAACAGGGTGGCCCACCAAGGAAGGGTGGCCCACCAAGGCAGGGTGGCCCACCAAGGCAGGGTGGCCCACCAAGGCAGGATGGCCCACCAAGGCAGGGTGGCCCACCAAGGCAGGGTGGCCCACCAAGGCAGGGTGGCCCACCAAGGCAGGGTGGCCCACCAAGGCAGAGTGGCCCACCAAGGCAGGGTGGCCCACCAAGGCAGGGTGGCCCACCAAGGCAGAGTGGCCCACCAAGGTAGGGTGGCCCACCAAGGCAGAGTGGCCCACCAAGGCAGGAGTGGCCCCACAAGGAAGGGTGGCCCCACCAAGGCAGAGTGGCCCACCAAGGCAGGGTGGCCCACCAAGGCAGGGTGGCCCACCAAGGCAGAGTGGCCCCCAAGCAGAGTGGCCTACCAAGGCAGGGTGGCCCCCGAAACCCAAAGGGAGGGTGGCCCACCAAGGCAGGTGCCCACCAAGGCAGGATGGCCCACCAAGGCAGGTGGCCACCAAGGTAGGGTGGCCCACCAAGCAGGGTGGCCCACCAAGGCAGGGGGGCCCACCAACAGGGGTGGCCCACCAAGGAAGGGTGGCCCACCAAGGCAGGGTGGCCCACCAAGGCAGGGTGGCCCCCAAGGCAGGATGGCCCACCAAGGCAGGGTTTGGCCCACCAAGGCAGGGTGGCCCACCAAGGCAGGGTGGCCCACCAAGGCAGGGTGGCCCACCAAGGCAGAGTGGCCCACCAAGGCAGGGTGGCCCACCAAGGCAGGGTGGCCCACCAAGGCAGAGTGGACCACCAAGGCAGATATATATATATATATATATATAAAATATATATATATATATATATATATATATATATAAAATATATATATATAAAATATTATATATTTTATATATATATATATATATTTAAATATATATATTATAATATATATATATTATATATATATATATATATATCTGCCTTGGTGGCCACTCTGCCTTGGGCTCGAACCCATGCTGCTTTGGCCTGTCTCATGGTGGCCGAAAACACATGACGTGCTAATCCACTGGACCATACGATCCTTAAGAGTTTACCTGGAGAGTTTACCTGGAGAGAGTTCCGGGGGTCAACGCCCTCGCGGCCCGGTCTGTGACCAGTAGCGCATCCAGCAGAACTGGATGCTGTACTCGCTACCCAAGGACACACGATGGTGTGGATGACTCTAGGCTAATTTCATTCTAGTCTCTGTTTGGTGTACTAGTTCAACGAGAAGTATTTTATATTATTGTGACCACGAACGAGTGGTATTGATCAATAGCAACACTGCTTAAGAGTAGCGCATCCAGCGGAATACTGCTCGTTGAACTAATACACCAAACAGGGACTAGAATGAAATTAGCCTAGACTCTTAGAGTCATCCACACCATCGTGTGTTCATGGGTAACGAGTACAACATCCAGTTCTGCTTTATGCACTAGTCTTATGGGTCGTATGGTCCAGTGGATTAGGGCGTCATGCGTTTTCGCCCACCATGAGGCAGGCCAAAGCACCATGGGTTCGAGTCCTTGGCTAGTGCAGTGTTGTTATTGATATATATATATATATATATATATATATATAAATATATATATATATATATATATATATATATATTTTTATATATATATGTCGTGCCGAATATGTAAAACTGGTCAATTAGCAAGAACTCATTTAAAATTAAGTCCTTTCTAAAATTTTCTCTTATACGCTTAAAGATATATTTTTTTTCATTAATGTTGATGTAAAAATTTATAATTTTGCACCAAAAGGAACTTAGAAAACTTACCTAACCTTATTATAACAAGCGCAATTTATTTTAGCCTAACCCAACTAAATATATTTTAGATTTGTTTACAGTAATTTAGTACTAAACAAACACAGTGAAATATATTTTTTTTCGTTAGGTTCAAAATGATTTTGGCGAAATTATTGCATACACAAATTTTAATTTGTCTTATATGGCAAGATGAGCGTTGCTATTTAAGCCAAGATCGCAAGCTCTGTCTATTCGGCACGACATATATATAAATATATATAAAACAACACTTATATATATATATAAGCTTTCCATATATATGGGAAGAAACCACAATAAAAAACCGGACTGCAAAATAAAAAAAAAAAATAAGCGGAAATGCCTGAAGGCTTTCATGTGCACATTCACACATCTTCAGAGGGCTAGTTCCTCAGAAGAGACGATTAGTGGAACGTATTACATATTGCTACCTTGACGTACGTCAGTAGTGTGGATCTTACAGTGCCATGTTGGATAAGTTTGACTCCACCAAAAACTGCATCAGTGTGGGAATAAAAAAATTAACCAAGCAAGGTTACCAGGGCTTCCTTGACAATAAATGTGTACTTCCCCGCGGCAGTAAGATTTAGTCTGGCTAAGTCTCCTATTAACTCCACTTAGTGTACATTATAAACCTTTATGCTTTCTATAATTAACAGTCCTTAAGTTTTACTAGCAATAATGAATGTTAAATTAAATGATGTCTATAAGTAAGGGGATGATTAAGAGTCCCTTTGTTATTATCACTGACGGTAGTTAATGTGCCTGAGGCAGGGGACTGGATATTCAAACTGGACAAGGGCGACAGTTGACTCAGAGAACAAACACTTGTTGTGCCGGTGCAGTAACAACTTTATGTGTGGCTTAAAACTGCCATAAATTTAAAGGTAAGTGGCTTGTTATGACACTATAATTTCAAAGTGCGCATTTTGACTTACCAAGTCATACAATCAATATTCTTGACGTGGCAGTTTACATCTTAAACAACTTCTTTAATGTGACACTTGTCTGTTCTGTCATCAGAATCTTTATCGTTTCGAGAATGTTATCTTAAGCTTCTTGTAAGTATTTACCATAAACAGTGTAATTTAGATTTTGTTGCAAATAATTTTCTTTTTAATTAGAAATACAGTCAAGGCAACAATGAGCTTTGTAATCACGTGTTTGTAGTTTCAAGAACTGATACTCGGCTTATCAGACTTGCGACATTTTCCCATGAGGTCGCTTCCTCTTATCTCACTTCGCATTTTCACTCGAAGAGAACAAAAAATCTCAGCGATTGAAGTTTTCAGATTTGTCCATAGGTCCACTCTCGCTCTGCTCTACGAGCTTTATCGTACCTCTTCTTGAAGCTAAAGTTATGATACGTCATCTAACATGAATAACGTATCACTACCCTCGTATAAACTATCTCTCTTATGCTCAACATTTCACCTTCTATCACCTGGTAAACAGCTCGTCTTCACAACTTATATAATGAGCTTATTTCCAGTAAATTATCCGAAGGAAATTTAGATTTAACTGAAGTATCTTAACCAATTCAAGTGAAAAATAACTAATATTTAGTTAAGTAAATTGCTTGGATCGTTCAGCAAGTGACGTGGGTAATTGCGTTATAAAACGAGCGGTGTACTTTAAGGACGGGTTACAACCCCAAAGTATGGTCAGCCTCTTAGCTGTAACTCAACCTATAACATACAGCTATAACCTAGCTTGTATTTAGAATTTTCAAATAAAAATTAAGCTAGAAGTAGGCCTTACCAACGTTCCTTCTCTTTTAAAAAATATAACTCATTTATTTAAAGAAAAAAATGTGCTGAAAGTCTTTAATACAAGTTGCTGATTTCAGATAATGAATATTACTCACTGAGATAAAGTGAGGAAGATAAAGATGGCGACATAGTTCTGTCACAAGCGTTATTCCTCAGATAATGACAATTAAAAATGTAGGTCGGGGAACACTGAATTGATGAGTATAGCGTATCAAGGCAACACTCTTCATCAGCTACACTGACAGTGTATGACTCCTGGCGCCATTCTTGCCGGTCCGTCCACCATTTTTATTAACTGAAATTCGTCTTAGCACTCTCTTCTAAACAGGTGGTTTTGCTAAGTCTTGTTCAGTCAGTTCCGAAGATGCCATCCTGGTGATCTGCCCCACGTGAAGTATGAGGTGGTTGTTGAGGAACCACAGTATCACTTGTCACAGGAGGTAACCGTGGTTCACGGTGGATACACGGTTTCTTTTTCTTTCTTCATGGAGCTACTTCCCTCCCCTCTCCCACCTACTATAATTTACGTCATGATAAATGAGACATTCTCTTCTTTATCTGGGTACTACCTGACTGCGACACTATTTACTCATCTCATCGGGGAAATCACTTGTAGACTGAATACGGTGTTCTACTTATCCCCATCTGGTATCTTTGTCCCCGCTTTATTTTGACCATGGATCCGGCTTACCCCATTGTGTATTAACAATTCTTGGATCATTTGTATGTCAAGGACAGGCTTGCTCAAGAACATCTCCCAAAAGACCTCGATGTACATGATAAACAATACTGATACTGCAGCTCACGTACATTCTCACGCACGTTGTAGGAAACACATCTTGAAACCTCCTTCCAAACAGAAAGTATTTCGAAAGCAAAAAATGAACTTTTTTTTTCCATTGAACCAACAAACCCACTATTTGCTATACGGACCCTCGTATAAGCAAAGAAATCTTGACCTCCGTCAGCTTAACCTTCTTCCTGCTACGCCCTAAATAGTGGAATGTATATTGTCACCACAATTAACCTTGACCAGGCCACCAACCTTTTGCATATTCGCAATATTGGCAAAGCTCCAGGAACAACACAAGAGATGTTCCTTCCTCAAGCAGAGATGTGGGACTGTCGTCACCATTCATCAAGAATTTACAGAATGTGACTCAGACATTCAAAAGTCACTCGAGCTTCATTACACTATAACCAAAGTAGACTTTTATGGGACAAAGTACACCCTGTGTATTCCCGTCAGTGTCCCTGTTTCCGTCGAGAAAGAAAAAAAAAAGGTCGGTCATATAATATGGTAGTGATCCAACTCCATCTCTACGGAAAGTTACTAGAAATTTGCCAGGGCTGACTGACACCAACACCTATTTAAATGTTCAATGAGAGACGTGCAACATTTGTTTCTGGAAATGTTTCACCAGCCAGTGGATTTTTCAGTCCAGTACAGAGAGCTGTGGAAGATGCGAAGTTTGAAGTAATCAGTCACTCAGTCTGGAGTCGAAGTGCGAGCTCATCAATCTTGATAAAAAGACTGATGGACTCAGACGTCGACTCCAGTCTGAGGGACTGATTACCTGAAATTCCTCATCTTCCATCATTCTCTGCATTAGACTAAAGAAGCCACTGGCTGGTGAAACGTTTCCAGAATAGATACCCAAATGTTGCACAAGTGTCTCATTTATCAACTTATCAGTTTTCTTAATCATTCATTCAAAAGAAAGTAAAATCTAACAGTCACATTAATGTTGAACGCTCATCAAGTCTCCACCTAAGACGCTCTTAGCTCTTCACCCTCTGCTACCTGAACTACCTCTGAACTTTCAGTCTTCAGTTCTTCCATCGACACATCCACCACAACCTAAAAGACTTCAACAACCAGCTGTTTCCAAAAGAAACTACGAACTTATTGTCTCTACGCTTTCGTTTTTCTAATAGTCTGTCTACCTCAACCACTGATATTTACATCGGTACTCCATCTGTACCCACACTGCTTCTTCATCTCAGAAGACAACTAGCCTCTCATATCTTCTTCCTTGGCAGGTGCCAATGTCTGTTCCCTCGCTGCTTCACGTTCCTCTTCCACCTTCTGCGTCACACTACTAGATATGGTGAATGCTGAAGACAGAGTAAATCAAATGATGGTAAAACATGTTTTTAAAATTGCTCACAAGCAGAGTTTAGATTATCTTGATGCCAAGTTTCTCAAAGTTTGGAACCAAAACAAGTCTAGTACTAGAGGAAGCGACCACAATTTTGTAGTACCTACAGTAAGTGGTCGGCCCTCAAACATCTCTCATTATATAACAATAAAAGAGTGGCCCGAATTGCCTATACATGTCAAAGCCAGTCCTAGCATGAGCCAGTTGAGGGAAGAGAGAGAGAGAGAGAGAGTTAAAAAAATGAATGGTTAATATTCGTATAACTAGTAGTAGGTTGGTAGACAGCAACCACCCAGGAAAGTACTACCGTCCTGCCAGATGACTGTGAAACAGAAACCTGTAACTGTTTTGCATGATGGTAGGATTGCTGGTTTCTTTTTCTGTCTCATAAACACGCTAGATAACAGGGATATCTTGCTACTCCTACTTACACTTTGGTCACACTTCACAGACACGCACATGCATATATATATATATATACATACATCTAGGTTTTTCTCCTTTTTCTAAATAGCTCTTGTTCTTTTTATTTCTTCTATTGTCCATGGGGAAGTGGAAAAGAATCTTTCCTCCGTAAGCCATGCGTGTCGTATGAGGCGACTAAAATGCCGGGAGCAATGGGCTAGTAACCCCTTCTCCTGTAGACATTTACTAAAAAAGAGAAGAAGAAATTTTTTTATAAAACTGGGATGCTTGAATGTGCGTGGATGTAGTGCGGATGACAAAAACAGATGATTGCTGATGTTATGAATGAAAAGAAGTTGGATGTCCTGGTCCTAAGCGAAACAAAGCTGAAGGGGGTAGGGGAGTTTCGGTGGGGGGAAATAAATGGGATTAAATCTGGAGTATCTGAGAGAGTTAGAGCAAAGGAAGGGGTAGCAGTAATGTTGAAGGATCAGTTATGGAAGGAGAAAAGAGAATATGAATGTGTAAATCCAAGAATTATGTGGATTAAAGTAAAAGTTGGATGCGAGAAGTGGGTCATAATAAGCGTGTATGCACCTGGAGAAGAGAGAAATGCAGAGGAGAGAGAGAGATTTTGGGAGATGTTAAGTGAATGTATAGGAGCCTTTGAAGCAAGTGAGAGAGTAATTGTGGTAGGGGACCTGAATGCTAAAGTAGGAGAAACTTTTAGAGAGGGTGTGGTAGGTAAGTTTGGGGTGCCAGGTGTAAATGATAATGGGAGCCCTTTGATTGAACTTTGTATAGAAAGGGGTTTAGTTATAGGTAATACATATTTTAAGAAAAAGAGGATAAATAAGTATACAAGATATGATGTAAGGCGAAATGGCAGTAGTTTGTTGGATTATGTATTGGTAGATAAAAGACTGTTAAGTAGACTTCAGGATGTACATGTTTATAGAGGGGCCGCAGATATATCAGATCACTTTCTAGTTGTAGCTACACTGAGAGTAAAAGGTAGATGGGATACAAGGAGAATAGAAGCATCAGGGAAGAGAGAGGTGAAGGTTTATAAACTAAAAGAGGAGGCAGTTAGGGTAAGATATAAACAGCTATTGGAGGATAGATGGGCTAATGAGAGCATAGGCAATGGGGTCGAAGAGGTATGGGGTAGGTTTAAAAATGTAGTGGTTGAATGTTCAGCAGAAGTTTGTGGTTACAGGAAAGTGGGTGCGGGAGGGAAGAGGAGCGATTGGTGGAATGATGATGTAAAGAGAGTAGTAAGGGAGAAAAAGTTACCATATGAGAAGTTTTTACAAAGTAGAAGTGATGCAAGGAGGGAAGAGTATATGGAGAAAAAGAGAGAGGTTAAGAGAGTGATGAAGCAATGTAAAAAGAGAGCAAATGAGAGAGAGGGTGAGATGTTATCAACAAATTTTGTTGAAAATAAGAAAAAGTTTTGGAGTGAGATTAACAAGTTAAGGAAGCCTAGAGAACAAATGGATTTGTCAGTTAAAAATAGGAGAGGAGAGTTATTAAATGGAGAGTTAGAGGTATTGGGAAGATGGAGGGAATATTTTGAGGAATTGTTAAATTTGATGAAGATAGGGAAGCTGTGATTTCGTGTATAGGGCAAGGAGGAATAACATCTTGTAGGAGTGAGGAAGAGCCAGTTGTGAGTGTGGGGGAAGTTCGTGAGGCAGTAGGTAAAGTGAAAGGGGTAAGGCAGCCGGGATTTATGGGATAAAGATAGAAATGTTAAAAGCAGGTGGGGATATAGTTTTGGAGTGGTTGGTGCAATTATTTAATAAATGTATGGAAGAGGGTAAGGTACCTAGGGATTGGCAGAGAGCGTGCATAGTTCCTTTGTATAAAGGCAAAGGGGACAAAAGAGAGTGCAAAAATTATAGGGGGATAAGTCTGTTGAGTATACCTGGTAAAGTGTATGGTAGAGTTATTATTGAAAGAATTAAGAGTAAGACGGAGAATAGGATAGCAGATGAACAAGGAGGCTTTAGGAAAGGTGGGGGCTGTGTGGACCAGGTGTTTACAGTGAAACATATAAGTGAACAGTATTTAGATAAGGCTAAAGAGGTCTTTGTGGGATTTATGGATTTGGAAAAGGCATATGACAGGGTGGATAGGGGGGCAATGTGGCAGATGTTGCAGGTGTATGGTGTAGGAGGTAGGTTACTGAAAGCAGTGAAGAGTTTTTACGAGGATAGTGAGGCTCAAGTTAGAGTATGTAGGAAAGAGGGAGATTATTTCCCAGTAAAAGTAGGCCTTAGACAAGGATGTGATGTCACCGTGGTTGTTTAATATATTTATAGATGGGGTTGTAAGAGAAGTAAATGTGAGGGTCTTGGCAAGAGGCATGCAGTTAAAAGATAAAGAATCACACATAAAGTGGGAGTTGTCACAGTTGCTCTTTGCTGATGACACTGGGCTCTTGGGAGATTCTGAAGAGAAGTTGCTGAGATTGGTGGATGAATTTGGTAGGGTGTGCAAAAGAAGAAAATTAAAAGTGAATACAGGAAAGAGTAAGGTTATGAGGATAACAAAAAGATTAGGTGATGAAAGATTGGATGTCAAATTGGAGGGAGAGAGTATGGAGGAGGTGAATGTATTCAGATATTTGGGAGTGGACGTGTCAGCGGATGGGTCTATGAAAGATGAGGTGAATCATAGAATTGATGAGGGGAAAAGGGTGAGTTGTGCACTTAGGAGTCTGTGGAGACAAAGAACTTTGTCCTTGGAGGCAAAGAGGGAATGTATGAGAGTATATTTTTACCAACGCTCTTATATGGGTGTGAAGCATGGGTGATGAATGTTGCAGCGAGGAGAAGGCTGGAGGTAGTGTAGATGTTATGTCTGAGGGCAATGTGTGGTGTGAATATAATGCAGAGAATTCGTAGTTTGGAAGTTAGGAGGAGGTGCAGGATTACCAAAACTGTTGTCCAGAGGGCTGAGGAAGGGTTGTTGAGGTGGTTCGGACATGTAGAGAGAATGGAGCGAAACAGAGTGACTTCAAGAGTGTATCAGTCTGTAGTGGAAGGAAGGTGGGGTAGGGGTCGGCCTAGGAAAGGTTGGAGGGAGGGGGTAAAGGAGGCTTCGTGTGCGAGGGGCTTGGAATTCCAGCAGGCATGTATGAGCGTGTTTGATAGGAGTGAATGGAGACAAATGGTTTTTAATACTTGACGTGCTGTTGGAGTGTGAGCAAAGTAACATTTATGAAGGGGTTCAGGGAAACCGGCAGGCCGGACTTGAGTCCTGGAGATGGGAAGTACAGTGACTGCACTCTGAAGGAGGGGTGTTAATGTTGCAGTTTAAAAACTGTAGTGTAAAGCACCCTTCTGGCAAGACAGTGATGGAGTGAATGATGGTGAAAGTTTTTCTTTTTCGGGCCACCCTGCCTTGGTGGGCCACCCTGCCTTGGTGGGCCACCCTGCCTTGGTGGGAATCGGCCAGTGTGTTAATAATAAAAAATATTACATTATTGTAAGTTGATCCTCTCTTTAATGTTCATGTAAATAACTCAGTTCACTTTATTCCTATTGTATCTCTTAGTATTGTTGTTAATTTTCACACAGCTGAGTTACTTAGCAGTTTCAATTTTAAGTTATAATCATGACTGTTTTCTACTGTAACTATGGCATTTGTTTAGGTTATCCTAGGTAATTTACACATATATTAAACAATGTATGGTAATTATTCTGATGTGTACCTACTTACCTACCACTATCCTGAGTACAAAAACAATTGGAGATTCCATCGGCGTTCAGAAGCGCACTCCCATACACTTCTAAGGTTATTCACAAATCCCTAATTTGTAATTTTCTACCATCACACATCGACTTTACCAATTATCCTAGCCCATAGGCACCACCTGTCGTCTAATACTGCTGTATTACTGATAACTAGTAATGGCGATACACAATGGAATATCAGAAGTTACAGGAGGAATCTGGAAGAGTTCCTAACGTTGATCTTCCACTTTTACGCTGCATGTGTTTTCAAGAACTTATCTATGGCCATGTACTTTTACAATCACTGTCCCCAGTGAGACATGCAGAAAAAGTGCACTTCTTGTGCACTATGATATTCCTCATTCTCGAATTTCCATTTATACTGAATTTCATGTGCCTCCCTAGACAAGTGGTAGACCGTCTGCTCTTTGTATCTTTCCCATTCATGTCCTTTGTCTTTAACATAGTTTCGGATTTAGTAGATAACTAAGACACATGTGCAGTTATTAAGTATCTTTATTCGGAATTGTTTTACCTACAGAGTGAGCTTCCTCAGTCGAGTGTAGACATGTCAAATATGGAGACAGCAGAAGCGGTGGAGTGGTACAGATGTGATCAGTTCATCATCCTTGATGTAGTTTGAGGTGGTCAGTCCCTCAACCTGGAGATGTGCTCAACTTCTTGAACAATATTAAGCCGAAGCATGAGAACAGAATCTTTATAGGTGCGAAGAATGGAGATTATGTCAGAGGAAGCGGAGCCCACTAGTAGGAGTAAGAACATAAGAATTGAGGAGCACTGCAGCAAGTCTACTACACCATGCTAAGCAAGTCCTCATATCCAACTCGTCTCACTTATAACTTCTGCCTGGGCAATGGAGTTGTAGGTGTTCTCTGTACCAAGGAACCATTGAGTTCCAGTGTCAGATAAGTATCAGTATGATAATGGTATTTTATACTAATCTCTTATTTCATCCTTATCTATAAGCAACTTCTTTTACTGGGTGATTTTAACTGGAATCATTCGCTGTGCGGAGCATCATACGACTGTCAATGAGACCAAATAGTTTTTCCTCACCCATCCACCTCTCCAGATCTTCAACACCAGATTCCCTACACATTTAGATCCTGCACTCACTCTCTCTTATACACATGTCCCTCTGCTGTGTTTCCATAGCAGTCGATTTCTATTTAATAAATGGTGAAGAATGAGACACTTGCGCAACATTTGGGAACCTTTATTGTGGAAACGTTTTGCCAGCCAGTGACTTCATTAGTCCAATATAGAAAAGAACGGTGGAAGATCAGAGGGAGTTTGAAATAATTGGTCCCTCAGCCTGGTGTCGATGTGTTCAGTCCATCAATCTTGATAAAAATACAGCATATGTGTGGAGAAGGGACTTATATACGGCAGACATGTGAAAAGAAGCAGTTGCAGACGGCATCCCCGGTGAAAAAATCCACTAGTGAAAGGTCAGGCCTACAGGTTAGGTAAGTGTCGAAGAGTTCCCTGAATGAAGGTCTCAGGATGTTGCTTTGTGTGGCATGTAAATAGTTTAGACACCTCTCAAATTTAAGAATGAGGCGCTTTTGCAATAAATAATGTCTGCAGCAGCGATTATTTCCTTAGTTTCTCTACCTGTCGTTTTACACTCGACTTCCTTGTCTGTCTCAGCGGCAATAATGAGAGTGTAGTTTGGGAACTTTATAAATGCCGTTCTTTTTTCCTTATGTTCTTCCTGACGTGTTTTTAGAAATCTTCACCATCTCTGTTCTCTCTGCAGCCACACTTGCAATCCACCAGACCTCGCTTGAACATTATAAAACAGGACTTCCTGGTGGTGTCCTAACTGCTCTCCGGAAGTATGTGCGAAATGCGCTGCATGGATTATAAACCATTTCCAAGCTTTCAAACAAGCGATAACACACGTACGTCATATTATAAGGATAGCTTAACAAACATGTCGAGGACACGAAAGTGGGAATCACTTCTCTCGTGTTTCTCAAAGACTACATTTATCCCGTTCCTTCCTTCAGTTCCAGCCCAATTAGGAGTCCACCCGACTTGCTTTTACATCTCACACTCAAGAACTTGACAACATTCTCTTCACACTCCGCGAAGTCACAATGAAGCTTTCCAAGTGCCAACAGCAGCTAGGCTTGATAACATCAATATTTATATACATACTTTAACACTTACATTCTACAACACTAGTCTTAATTAAGTGCTTATGGTATTTCGGTCGAGGACGGATCAAAATGTCGTCGTAAGTTTCGTCTCTTCAGTCCGAGTCATTCGTCAACTGTCCCAGTCACAGTATTGTCACTTTTACTATTTATTAGTTGTTAGAGTTCTTGCTTAAACGTCTCGTGAAAGATGTAGAATTCCGAAACTCTTTCTCTTCAATTTTATTTTATAAAGGACCGGTCGCCTCAATGCATATATACTGCAATCTTTTTTTAATCTAGAAAAAACTTGAGGCTGTACCTGGTAGTAAACCTCTTGTCCTATGCCCACATTTTAGGCCTCAAAGGCAAACTACCATTTATTCCCCTCAAAATTATTTTTTATCAGACGTAAATAAGAACTTTTCCCCAGACTTTGTACAAGTTAACCGCTATTTTATTACTCATTATTAACAAATTCGCCTCTGTTCTTTCTTCAAATTAGTTAGTCTTGTATTCGCATTATTTTCTTATTGTTTGTGTAGGAACACACTGTCAGTTGGTAGAGCCATTTCTACACTATATTATTGACGGCGCTTCCAGGTGGGCTGGGCAACGACACTGTATTATCTCTCACACAGTTCGACACCTCCATGGTTTCCGTATCCCAGAAGAAGATGCCGTTATGAAAGTCGCACAAAACCTCCCTAAAGTTGCCTGTCATAATCTGGCTAAGATGATAAACTCTTCTTCGTCTACATTCGTCTCTTATCTAAGCTAGACCTTGGAAACCAATTATATTTCTCAAGCTAACCCGCTACTCTTCCCCGGTCTAGGCAATGTAAACAGACAAACAACACAGCAAGATTGACGTGAAGTCCATTGTCTTGGCTATTTTGTTCACTCCTATGATATTTACCATCTTTATCCATATAGAACAATTACAGATGTTGGTAATTTTAATTAATTTATTCGTCGTCCCCATTTATTACGCCCCTTTATTCTTCGTATTAACGTTCTAGCAACATCTCTTAATTTACCCCCTCTGTACATTGCAATAGTAATTTCTTTTTGCTTTTCTCCTTGGCAGGTTAGAAGGCTCTAGCAATACTTTTTGTTAGTCTCATTCTGTACCAGTGTACAGTGATGTTCAAAATTCCCAGATGGAGTAAGGTAGCTATTGTTAAAGAATAAAAACACAATACCGTGACGTTTCGCCCCGACCTGGACCATTAACTGTGCGTGACTAAAGGTCCAAGTCGGACCGAAACGTTGTCATAAGTTTTTTCTCCTATATGCGGGTTACATGTTTATATATGACTGTTATTCCGAACAGAGTAATCCAAGAACATTTACTAGAGTCGGTTCGTATTTTCATAGCAAAATTATGTGCACTACCCGTCACTAACAGTGTTCTCGACTCCGAAGTTCGGTAGAAGCTATACAGAAATTCGACTTTCCATATCCCATTATCCTTCACATATAACAACGTTTGTGTCGCATTTCTAGTAAGCAGCAAGAAATCGTTTTTGATGGTTTCTGGAGACAACGATATCCAGGTCAATGAATACCACGCAGACCTGGCAGCTACATGGTCACTTGGAAGTATTCACGAACTACCAATCTGCCGCTGGGATCTTTCCCGGAATACTTTCAAGTATTCTCTTAACAACATCGAAACCACTGACAACATTATTTGTCTCAGCGCACCTAATTGTGGTTAGATAGATTGTTATCTACAAAACCACAGTTAGGTTCATGGCCATCCTCCCACCACTGATATATGAATCAGACACATGACACACACAATGGAGTCTTACGTGGAAAAACATCCAGCACCTCACTGTTACGACTGGCGAGCCACACTACCTTCTTACAATATTATTTTTAGTATATTATCCTATCTGTCAGAAAGATGGTAAAATTTGCTTTCACTATCTACAACACCTTGAAGTGCTCACACTAACTGACTTCTTGTCCAAAAGTCACATATTTGATGCAAACTCTGTTTTTTATATTTATTTATTTTGTAAGATAACTAACCCATTGCACTATAATAAACTTTTTTTTCTGACAGTAACTCGGACGTCCACTAACAACTAACCTCAAACACCAATACTCACAACTGCTCCAACTATCACCCAGACATTTTCAAAGTGTTTTTTTGCAAAATAAATAATAATTATAATAATTAAAAAATAAAAATAATACTCAATTAATAATAATAATAATAATAATAATAATAATAATAATAGTAATAATAATAATAATAATAATAATAATAATAATAATCATGCTAGCGCTCATAAACACCCGGTAATTTTGAATTAAATCGAAATTATTCAACACTATACAATACCAAGGCAGTACTACCTAAAACCAGTACTGCATGTTACCAAGGTAGTACTATATAATACCAAGGCAGTACTATATAATACCAAGGCAGTACTATATAATACCAAGGCAGTACTATATAATACCAAGGCAGTACTGTATAATACCAAGGCAGTACTATATAATACCAAGGCAGTACTATATAATACCAAGGCAGTACTATATAATACCAAGGCAGTACTGTATAATACCAAGGCAGTACTATATAATACCAAGGCAGTACTATATAATACCAAGGCAGTACTATATAATACCAAGGCAGTACTGTATAATACCAAGGCAGTACTATATAATACCAAGGCAGTACTATATAATACCAAGGCAGTACTATATAATACCAAGGCAGTACTGTATAATACCAGTACTACATGTTACCAAGGAAGTACTATATAATACCAGTACTACATGTTACCAAGGAAGTACTATATAATACCAGTACTACATGTTACCAAGGAAGTACTGTATAATACCAGTACTACATGTTACCAAGGAAGTACTATATAATACCAGTACTACATGTTACCAAGGAAGTACTATATAATACAAAGACAGTACTATATAATACCAAGACAGTAATACATAATACCAAGGCAGTGCTACATAATATCAAGGCAGTGCTACATAATACCAAGGCAGTACTATATAATACCAAGACAGTAATACATAATACCAAGGCAGTGCTACATAATACCAAGGCAGTACTATATAATACCAAGACAGTAATACATAATACCAAGGCAGTGCTACATAATACCAAGGCAGTGCTACATAATACCAAGGCAGTGCTACATAATACCAAGGCAGTGCTACATAATACCAGTACTACATGTTACCAAGGCAGTACTATATAATACCAAGGCAGTACTATATAATACCAAGGCAGTACTATATAATACCAAGGCAGTGCTACATAATACCAGTACTACATGTTACCAAGGCAGTACTATATAATACCAAGGCAGTACTATATAATACCAAGGCAGTACTATATACTTCACGTAATGACCCATTGTAAACAAACCATACCACGGGCTGGAATAGAACCCGCGATCAGAGAGTCTCAAAACTCCAGACCGTCGCGTTAGCCACTGGACCAGCTAGCCACAATAAGATTCGCCCAGCTATTTATATTTCTACACCATAGGAAGGTTAGCATAGGCACCACTGTGACTTCAAATGTAAGTTTTTACAGACGAATCTCATATTGTGTAGAAATATACCTAGTTGGGCGAATCTTATTGTGGTTAGCTGGTCCAGTGGCTAACGCGACGGTCTGGAGTTTTGAGACTCTCTGATCGCGGGTTCTATCCCCGCCGTGGTATGGTCAGTACTATATAATACAAAGGCAGTACTATATAATACCAAGACAGTAATATATAATACCAAGGCAGTACTACATAATACCAAGGAAGTACTATATAATACCAAGGCAGTACTATATAATACCAACACAGTACTATATAATACCAAGGCAGTACTATATAATACCAAGACAGTACTATATAATACCAAGACAGTACTATATAATACAAAGGCAGTACTATATAATACCAGACAGTTATGTATTAATACCAAGGCAGTACTAATAAATACAAAGGCAGTTACTTATAATACCAAGAACAGTAATATATAATACCAAGGCAGTACTATATAATACCAAGACAGCAATGTATAATACCAAGGCAGTACTATATAATACCAAGGCAGTACTATATAATACCAAGACAGTAATATATAATACCAAGGCAGTACTATATAATACCAAGACAGTACTATATAATACCAAGGCAGTACTATATAATAACAAGACAGTACTAAATAATACCAAGGCAGTACTATATAATACCAAGACAGCAATGTATAATACCAAGGCAGTACTATATAATACCACGGCAGTACTATATAATACCAAGACAGCAATGTATAATACCAAGGCAGTACTATATAATACCAAGGCAGTACTATATAATACCAAGGCTGTACTATATAATACCAAGACAGTAATGTATAATACCAAGGCAGTACTATATAATACCAAGGAAGTGCTACATAATACCAGCACTTCATGTTACCAAGGCAGTACTATATAATACCAAGGCAGTATTTTATAATACCAGTACTACATGTTACCAAGGCAGTTCTATATAATACCAAGGCAGTACTGTATAATACCAAGGCAGTACTATATAATACCAAGGCAGTACTTATAATCCAAGGCTAGTACTATATAATACCAAGGCAGTACTATATAATACCAAGGCAGTACTATATAATACCAAGGCAGTACCGTATAATACCAAGGCAGTACTGTATAATACCAAGGCAGTACTATATAATACCAAGGCAGTACTATATAATGCCAAGGCAGTACTACATAATACCAAGGCAGTACTGCATAATACCAAGGCAGTACTGTATAATACCAAGGCAGTACTATATAATACCAAGGCAGTACTATATAATACCAAGACAGTAATGTATAATACCAAGGCAGTACTATATAATACCAAGGCAGTACTATATAATACCAAGACAGCAATGTATAATACCAAGGCAGTACTATATAATACCAAGGCAGTACTATATAATACCAACGCAGTACTATATAATACCAAGGCTGTACTATATAATATCAAGACAGTAATGTATAACACCAAGGCAGTGCTATATAATACCAAGGAAGTACTACATAATAACAGCACTTCATGTTACCAAGGCAGTACTATATAATACCATGACAGTAATATATAATACCAAGGCAGTACTATATAATACCAAGACAGTATTATATAATACCAAGGCAGTACTATATAATACCAAGACAGTACTAAATAATACCAAGGCAGTACTATATAATACCAAGACAGCAATGTATAATACCAAGGCAGTACTGTATAATACCAAGGCAGTACTATATAATACCAAGGCAGTACTATATAATACCAAGATAGTAATGTATAATACCATGGCAGTACTATATAATACCAAGGCAGTACTATATAATACCAAGACAGCAATGTATAATACCAAGGCAGTACTATATAATACCAAGGCAGTACTTTATAATACCAAGGCAGTACTATATAATACCAAGGCTGTACTTTATAATACCAAGACAGTAATGTATAATACCAAGGCAGTACTATATAATACCAAGGAAGTACTACATAATACCAGCACTTCGTGTTACCAAGGCAGTACTATATAATACCAAGGCAGTATTTTATAATACCAGTACTACATGTTACCAAGGCAGTACTATATAATACCAAGGCAGTTCTGTATAATACCAAGGCAGTACTATATAATACCAAGGCAGTACTATATAATACCAAGGCAGTACTATACAATACCAAGGCAGTACTATATAATACCAAGGCAGTACTATATAATACCAAGGCAGTACTGTATAATACAAAGGCAGTACTGTATAATACCAATGCAGTACTATATAATACCAAGGCAGTACTATATAATGCCAAGGCAGTACTATATAATACCAAGGCAGTACTATATAATACAATGGCAGTAACTGTATATATACCAAGGCAGTACTATATAATACCAAGGCAGTACTATATAATACCAAGGCAGTACTATATAATACCAAGACAGTAATGTATAATACCAAGGCAGTACTATATAATACCAAGGCAGTACTGTATAATACCAAGGCAGTACTATATAATACCAAGGCAGTACTATATAATACCAAGGCAGTACTATATAATACCAAGGCAGTACTATATAATACCAAGACAGTAATGTATAATACCAAGGCAGTACTATATAATACCAAGGCAGTACTATATAATACCAAGGCAGTACTGTATAATACCAAGGCAGTACTGTATAATACCAAGGCAGTACTATATAATACCAAGGCAGTACTATATAATGCCAAGGCAGTACTATATAATACCAAGGCAGTACTGTATAATACCAAGGCAGTACTATATAGTACCAAGGCAGTACTATATAATACCAAGGCAGTACTGTATAATACCAAGGCAGTACTATATAGTACCAAGGCAGTACTATATAATACCAAGGCAGTACTATATAATACCAAGGCAGTACTATATAATACCAAGGCTGTACTATATAATACCAAGACAGTAATGTATAATACCAAGGCAGTACTATATAATACTAAGGAAGTACTACATAATACCAGCACTTCATGTTACCAAGGCAGTACTGTATAATACCAAGGCAGTATTTTATAATACCAGTACTACATGTTACCAAGGCAGTACTATATAATACCAAGGCAGTACTATATAATACCAAGGCAGTACTATATAATACCAAGGCAGTACTATATAATACCAAGGCAGTACTATATAATACAAGGCTGTACTATATAATACCAAGGCAGTACTATATAATACCAAGGCAGTACTATATAATACCAAGGCAGTACTATATAATACCAAGGCAGTACTATATAATACCAAGGCAGTACTGTATAATACCAAGGCAGTACTGTATAATACCAAGGCAGTACTGTATAATACCAAGGCAGTACTGTATAATACCAGTACTACATATTACCAAGGCAGTACTATATAATACTAGAAGAATATAAAACCAATGTATTATTATGTAATACCAGTACTATATAATACCAGTTCTATGTAATACCAGCACTATATAATACCCAGGCATTACCATATAATACCAGCATTATGTAATATCAAGGCAGTACTACATAACACAAGTAATACCAAGGCAGTATTATATGTATATATATTGTATAATACCAGTACGATATAATATCAAGACAGTAATATATAGTACCTAGACATTACCATATAATACCAAGGAAGTAGTATATATTATCATTACCATACGTGTGGTAGTATCTCATCAATTTTCATTGTTTGTGTTAAGACATATCTAACCTGCACTAGCGCGGCATAACCTGGCTGAACAAATCCTTATCTATTCAGTTATATGTAAATTGGCATTTGAAAGATCGTTGGATGCGTTTTAAGGAACTGACGTTGGGCACCAGCCTCAGGAAATCGACTTTGTGCAATGAGGATATATAGCGTAGCACTGCAGCAACTGAGCGTAGTGTTGTGGCTGATGACTGGCTGGATAATGTTATCAGATGGAGCCATTTTCAGCAGTTTGATATATGCATGATCAATGACCTTCCTTCTCATTAAAGTTCTAACTGCCTTTTTTTTCATAAAAGTCAATGAGATAAGATTTATAGCTTATTTTAATACAGGTTGTTCATGTTATGTAATAAAAGTTTGATTAAAATATATGATAACGGAGCACTGATTCCTGATAAACATGATTCCTCTTGACCACTCGATCCTAGCGCACTCACCTCACACGCTGAGGTCCGGGGTTCGAATCTCCTCCTACGGGAGAAGAAAAAATTTATAGGCGCATTAAATGAGATGCTGGATCACCTTACAGACTGATATCTTCATATTAACAGAGACGTCAATAACTGATAGAAAAAGTTAAACAAGAATGTGAAGTGAAAGTCACTAGGGAATCTAGACAAATACTAGAAGCTTCTGTCTAGTTCAAACATTGGCAAAAAGTTTTACGTATCCTGATCGGCTTACTAATGATAAGAAATAAATGTTAAATAAATAACAATTAATTACTGTCAGTTTTCACAAAAAAAGACACAACTGAAATCCCTTTAGCTGATTTCAGAGATTCTAAGGAAAGCAAATTACATAATACTAGTCACTAAAGACTTAATTATTATAGAGATCGATTACAGCAAAAGTAAGTCCCGGGTTGATAACTGTCTCTTCAATATATCGCTGCAAGCAAGTGTTGTAAGTGATATGTGGAAGTTGATTACATCGAAATATCGCCACCTTCGAATTATCGCCTAATCAGCCTGACATCCATAGTGAGAAAAATGGTCTGTATTGAGATCAGGTCCTCAGACCTTTACTATGTTCGGACATTCAAACAACTTCTGTGGACCCTGGCACTGGAAATTATATTTTGTGCAAATATTAACAAAATATTAACAAAACTAATATTCTTATTTTGGCTAACAGACAACACAGGAGACAACTAATGCTAAGTCACGTGACACAGTTAACCAATCATACATCAGACATCTCACATTCTGTAAAGTAAAAGGACATAAGTGCAACTAATGTGACGTTTCTATTGTGGCAACGTTTCGCTCTCCAGGAGCTTTGTCAAACCGTTACGGCTTGACAAAGCTCCTGGAGAACGAAACGTTGCCACAATAAAATGTCACATTAGTTGCACTTGTGTCCTTTTACTTTACATATTGTCGGTAATTCTACCAACATTATTACAATCTCACATTCTGGGTCCAATCACAACCAACATAAACAAAAACACGCCATATCCATATTTACCCAGGACAGAGTTGGTTCTTCTCACTGGTAAATGTAAATTTATTCTATATGGGTCAGTAAGCCTTCTGCAGTGTTCCTTCTTTCTTATGTTCTTATATAAGAACATAAGAAAGGAGGAACACTGCAGCAGGTCTGTTGGCCCATACTAGGTAAGTCCTTTACAATCCTTCCCACTAACAAAATATTTTCCCGACCCAATTTACAATGGTACCCATTGATTCTATTTACTACCCATGATTCTATTTACTCATTATACAAGTCTCACTCAAATCCAACCCCTCTCACTCATGTATTTATCTAACCTAAATTTGAAACTACCCAATGTTTTAGCTTCAATAACTCTACTAGGTAGATTGTTCCACTCATCAACTACCCTATTTCCAAACCAATAATTTCCTATATCCTTTCGAAATCTAAACTTATCTAATTTGAATCCATTATTGCGGGTTCTTTCTTGAAGTGATATCCTCAAGACCTTGTTTATATCCCCTTTGTTAATACCATCTTCCACTGATACACTTCGATCATGTCTCCCTCATTCTTCGTCTTACAAGTGAATGTAGTTTAAGAGTCTTCAATCGTTCTTCGTACGGAAGATTTCTAATGCTATGTATTAATTTGGTCATTCTACGCTGGATGCTTTCTAGCGAATTTATATCCATTCTGTAATATGGTGACCAGAACTGAGCTAAATATAAATCTGCATGCTACAGCGTGAACAGTTTATTAGGTTTGATTAGGTTAATTTAAGTTGCATTACTTTTTGAACATTAACATAATTTAATCCAATGATATTTAACGTAACCAAACCTAACACTATCTAGCCTAACCTAACCTAGCCTAACCTAACATATCCAACCTAACAAAAATAACGTAAAACTTTCTTCACAATAATAACCCATGACTGACTCTTCTGTGTTGCTGTCTAGCCAAAATACAACTATTATTTTTTCAGTAATTACTATTTTTTTATTAATAAATCAGCCGTCTCCCCACCGAGGCAGTGTGACCAGAAAAGAAGAAACATTTCCACCATCATTCACGCCATCATTGTCTTGCCAGAAGCGCGCTGACAATGCAGTTAAAAAACTGTAACTATCTACACCCGTCCTTCAGAGTGCAGACACTGTATCTCCCTCCTCCAGGACTCAAGTCCAGCCAACCGGTTTCCTTGAATCCCTTCATAAATGTTACTTTGTTAACACTCCAACAGCACAAGTCATAAAAATCATTTGCCTCCACTCTCTCCTATTTAATACGCTTACGCATGCTTGCTGAAAGTCTAAGCCCCTCGCACACAAAACCTCCTTTACTCCTTTCCCCCCAACCCGTCATAGGACGACCCTTGCCACGCCTTCCTTCCACTACAGCTTTATACACCCTTCAAATTATTTTATTTTGTTCCATCCTCTCTAAATGTCCGAGCCATCTCAATAACCTCTCTTCAGCCCTCAGAATAATACATTTAGAAACCCCGCACCTCCTTCTGATGTTCAAGCTACGGATTGTAATAAAGTTGGTAGAATTACCGACAATATGTAAAGTAAAAGGACACAAGTGCAACTAATGTGACATTTATTGTGGCAACGTTTCGCTCTCCAGGAGCTTTATCAAGCTTGATAAAGCTCATGGAGAGCGAAACGTTGCCACAATAAATGTCACATTAGTTGCACTTGTGTCCTTTTACTTTACAAGCTACGGATTCTCTGCATCATAATATTTACACCATACATTGCTCTCGGACCTCATGACTTCTCCTTGTTGCAACATTCACCACCCGTGCCTCACATCCATATAAGAGCATTGGTACCACTATACTTTCATATATTCCCCTCTATGCTTCTATGGATTACTTTCTTTGTCTCCACAGACTCTTTAGCGTACCACTCACTTTTTTTCCTTCATCAATTCAAGGGTTCATCTCCTCTTCCATAGACACATCTGTTGACACATCAACTCCCAAATACCTGAAAACATTCACTTCCTCCATTCTCAGTTCCTCAATCTGAAATCCAGTCTTTCATTTCCTAAAATTTTAGAAAGGACTTAATTTTACACGAGTTCTTGCTTTGGCACGAACCACACACACACACACACACAATATATATATATATATATATATATATATATATATATATATATATATATATTATATATATATATATGTATGTAATATATATATATATATATATATATATATATATATATATATAATATATATATATATATATATATATATATATATATATATATATTTTATTATCACACTGGCCGATTCCCACCAAGGCAGGGTGGCCCGAAAAAGAAAAACTTTCACCATCATTCACTCCATCACTGTCTTGCCAGAAGGGTGCTTTACACTACAGTTTTTAAACTGCAACATTAACACCCCTCCTTCATAAATAAATATAAATATATATATTTATATATATTATATAAATATATATATATATATATATATATATATATATATATATATATATATATATATATATATATATATATATATATATATATATATGTATGCATGTATGCTTTACATAACCTATAGAGATAGATAATAAAATTTATCAACTGGATAAGAAATTTTTCATAAAACGATAGACAGTGAACCTGTACTCTCTTGAAAGACGGACAATGATAAGATATGATCGAAATAGACAATTGGAAGACAGGTATAAATAAAAGAGAAATAACTCGGGACCTGAGAGTACCTAAGCAAGAAATAACTCGAAACAATATATTCCATTTGGATAAATTCACATTCAGAAAAAATGTAGGAAAGCGCTGGTTACGAAGTGAGAGTTGAAGATGAGTGTTACAATCTACCCCAAGTAAAATTGTTTAAAAAGGGTAGTCCCTTTAGAAATTTAAAAAACCCAAATTGAACATTTAAAATAAAGTTAGTTGAAGGGTTAACTTGAAAAAAGGATACGCCTGACACATGTGCAACTTTGGGGTTTTTTTTTAAATTGTAGACGTTTCGCCAAAACATTTTTTTTTAATCAATATAATTCAAGGAAAAAATTTGGAAAAGAAGAAACAAAGTACAAAAGTTTGGGGGAAATCAGCCCCCCAGGTTGGATTTGGATGAAGAACACCATGGGCCCGTGTTTTTCCCAGTAACAAAGGTTTTCCCTTCACACCACCCCAAGGCTGCCCGGACTAACTCCTCATCTTTTGTATAAAGTTCTACGGGTATTCCATTTATGTCCTAAGCTTGATTCATAAAGAAACCGGGGTGGCGAAACTCTACAAAATTGATACTAATGTACACTGTGTCAAATTTTTAAATTTTGTCGGTTTTTTGAAATACCATTCATGTCCAACCTCTCCCCTATATGGGTCAGGGGAGGCATAAGGGTTGTTTTTCCCTCTATACTGTTTTCTTATCTTTTTAAATTATTAACTGAATATATCAAAGGGTTTACTTAAAAACTTACCGTACAAGAGCAAAAATTCTCGAGTCGACTTTGGGTCACAAACCCAAAAATTTACATTTAATAAGAACATTGGCAAAAAACCCTGTGACGGGGTCTTGCTGTGACGTCACTTCTCTCCCGGATTTAAATTCACGAGACCTTCACTTCTGAAACCCTCATTTACCCCTCACAGACTGCTGAGAAAGGGCCCCTTAAAGTGCGAGGAGTTCATAAAAAACCCAACACTTTTTCTGTTTCCTTTTTGTCTTCGTGTGGTTTTTTTTTTCGGGGAAAACTGATAAATACAACGAACAAAAGACACGGACACACCACACACACAAAACCACACACACACCACACACAACACCCACCCCACACACAAAACACCCCCCCCAAAACAAAACACACACACACACACAAAACACACACAACACCCCACACACACACACACAAAACACCACACAACACACCACACACACACAACACAAAAACCCACAACAAAAACCCCACCTACACCACAGCCCCATGGGGGCCCCCCCCCCGGGCTCTCGCCCCCCCAAAACCCCAAAATATATTTTGGTTTACCACAATGATAAAAAAAAACCCAAAAGGGTTTTTGGTACAAAACCCGGGGATGGAATAAAATAAATAAAAAGGAGGAATGAAAAAAACTGAAAAACCCCCAAACCCTCATAGCAGCCCACAGAAAAAAAACTGCTGAGACAATAACAGACACAATTTTCCCCAACAGGAACAGACCCTGAGGAAAAAAAGAAAGTAGGGGGAGGGGGGGTTTTCACTGCCATAAAACACCAAAGGGGTTTTTGAAAAATTTGGAAGGCAGGGGACATGATTCGAAAAAAGAGACAAAATTTTAGGTACAAATCAGGCCCCGGGAACATAAAGTAGTCATTGGATGATGTATAACCCACCACAGAACTGCAGGGGGCCAAAGGGGAGACAAAGGGAAAACCACAGGGGGGGATGGAAAAACGGGCTGAGGGGGCCCAAGAAGAGCTCACCGGGGAAAGAAAATTTACGGGAAAAGGGCGTTTTAAAAAACCCCACAGGGAAATCGACGGGAAAACCTGGAGCCAAAAGGGGGCCCCGAAACATGGAGAGCCAAGAGAGGGAAATGTGGTATTTGGGAAAAACCTCATGCCCAACATTTTCCGGGGAAACACAACCAGAGAGAGAGGGGGGAAAGACCCAAAGCAAGACGGAAAACTTGTGTTCACCCTTTGGCGGGTTCCCGGAAAATTAAAGGACATAAAATTCCAAAGGGGCCCCCTTGGGAGCTAGCGATCATGGGGTTTTCTGATTTTTAACTAAATAGAAGAGTTACAAGGGGAAAAAGGTAACAAACTAAAGGGGGACGGGCCCAAACTAAAAAAGGGGGCCCAACCCAGGTATGAAAACTTCCGCAGAGGTTCTTTGGGAAACAGGAAAGGGTGGGAAAATCAAAAACGAATGATGGAATATGTGGCAACAAAGTGCAAGGAGGCAGGGAAAAATTTTTTTTTCCCCAAAGGGGAAAACAAAAAATAATGGGAAAACCCAAAAAGGGCCCTTGGGTTTACCCGAAGGTGTAGGGAGGCAAAAACTAAGTCAACAGAAAAAAGGAAAAAGGTACAGGAGGCATGGGACCCGGGAAAAACAAGGAGTTTAAATTAAAGAGCCAGAAACGAGTAGGGCGCAAAAAGGGAGGGAGGCCCACGAAAAGTATAAAAAACACATAGCACGAAAGTCAAATCGACCCAAAACCCTGCGGGTTATAGCCACTTTAGGGGGAAAAACAACAGTCAAGGCCCAAGGTGAAAAGGGCTGAGGAAAGAAGGTGGAAACTCACAAAAACCCGATAAAAGGGGTTATGTGAGGAGCTAAACCACGAGATTTAAGGAAGTTTTTTACAGTAAAAAACGGGAAAGGGCCCTCGGGGGGGAACGCCCCAGATGGGAAACACCAAAAAGGGAATACACCAACAAGTTTTGGACGACATACATACAGTGAGGAAGGTGAAAAAACGCAAAAGGCCTTCGATACCTCAAAGGCAAGGGGAACCGAAAAACATCCTCCGGGGGTTCCTTAGAGAGGGACAGATATTTTTGTGCGTACCACTTACCACAATTTTTTCAACAAAACCCGGGAAACGGGGCAACAAACCTGAGGTAGGGAAGACGGAAAAATGTAGCCCATTTTAAAAAAAGGAGACAGAAAAGAGGCACTAAATTTGCCCTTTTTTTCATTGACGTGTATTAAAAAAATTATGGAAAGATTATCGGGAAAGGAAGTGGGGGAGCACCGGGAAAGGGAAAACGGGAAAATAAATCCCAACCAGCACGGATTCAGGGAAAGGGCAAATCCTGGGTCACAAACCTTCTGGGTTTTATGATAAAAAAAACAAAAGAAAACAAGAGAAAAGAGGGGTGGGTTTTATTCCCTCTTCTTGGACTGCAAGAAGGCCTTTGACCCCATTCCTCCCCAAGAGTTTAAATGCAAAAAAGCTAGAGCATCAGGCCATATAACAAAAGGGAAACGGGCAAGGGTTTTCCAAGAATCCCTTTACAGGGAGGCAACAACGAGCCCAGGTACTAATGATGTATCACAGTGGCACCTTGACGAGGGGGGCCCACGGGGCGGTCCTGGGACCAGTGCAAATTTTTTTTGGTATATGTGAACGACATGAGGGAAAGGGGTTAACCAGAAGTGTCCCTGTTTGCAGATAAAATTTTGAATTAAAAGAGGAAATTAAATCTGATGAGGACCGGCAGGACTCAAAGAGATTTGGGACAATTTGGAAAACCCTGGTCCAGAAATTTGGCCCTTTTCTTTTGTTTTTAATCCTGCCAAATGCAAAGCCCAAGAAAAATGGGGAAAGGGCACAGAAACCAAGACAGAGTATAAGAAAAAGGTGGCCAAAGCCCTGCAAACCCCCACTCAAGGAAAAAGACTTGGGGAAAATAACACCGAGCATGTCCCCCGGGAAGCACACAATCAATAAAGAAAAATGCTGAAAGCATAGGGCGCCTGGAAAACCTGAAAACAACTTTCCCGAAACCTTAGTAAGGAATCTTTTCAAGACACTTTTACACCTTTGAAATGTCAGGCCCCAAATACTGGAGTATCGGGCACCTGTTTGGAAACCCCGAAACTTGATAAAGCACGTCAAAAAAACAGAAAAAGGGAAAAAGGGTTTGCAACAAGGTTTTTCCAGAGCAAAGGGGAATTTCCAATGAAGAAAGTTTAAAGGGGAAATCGGCCTAAACGACCCCTGGGGGACGGGAAAGGGCAGGGGGAACATGATAACGACATATAAAATACTCCCTAGAATAACAAGGTAAAGAAGGACAGGAGGGCCAAGGGGGGGACACAAAAAAAGACCCCAAAATTTGGGTTTTTTTAAGAAAACAAATGAGCCCAAGAGAAGAAAGGAAAAAGAAATTTCTTTCGCCCAAGAGTTGTAATCATGGAATAGCCTAAAAAAATTGGACGTAGGGGAAAGGCGGGAACCATACCAGTTTTTAAGACGGGTTTGATAAACCCAATGGAGGGGGGAGAGAGGGGGCCTAGTACAACCGGTGAAGAGGGGGGGCCCGGGCCCCCTAGGACCCCGCCCCCCTGCAACCACAAATGGGTGATTTACAAATTGAGTACACACACACACCACACACACACAACACACACACAACACACACACACACCCCACACAAGGAAAGAGTCAGCAAGGACAACCAGAGGGGGGCCCAGAGAAACAACGCACACCCCAACTACCCCCCAAAACCCCCACAATTTAAAAAACCCCTACCCCCAACACAAGCCCCAATCCACATTACAACACCCACCCCACACTAGGGCTGCAGAAGCCCACAGAAACCCCTACCAGGTCCTTCCCCCCCTCACAGACCCCCCAGAAAAACAGTGTTGGAAAAGGAAACTAAAGGGTAAAGTACCCCAAACGTTAAAATTGAGGAAAGGGAGGAAAAAAAGACTCAGGGAAAGAATAAAAGCTTCACGGAATAAATTTTAAAAAAAAAAGAAAAAGAAAAAAGGAAACAGATGCCATCTTTCCTAAGGGATATAAAATCCTCAGGAAAGACAGAGGGAAAAAATTGGGGTGGAGGAGTGGCCCTGCTCATCAAAAACAATGGGTTTTTGATGACCCTGGAAGGGGAGACAACGGAAAAGGGCAAAAAAACTACTAATGGGAGTTTTTTTAAAGCCCTGGGTTTCCCAAGGGGTAATTGCAGTGATGAAAACCCACCACAGAACAGCAAAAGGCCCAAATGGTAAGAGTATAAAGAGAGCAATAGACCCAATGGTTGCCACACTGGCTGCAGGGCAGAAGGGCTCATCGGCAGGACAAAGCAAACTAATAAATTGGAAATCGTTGGGGAAAATTTGGGAAGCCACATGGGGGCCAAAATACAAAGGGTAAGTATGGAGGGGGAACGGGAAAACCTAAATTCCCAAACCACGAAAGGGGACACTACAAGAAAGAAAAAGGGGATGAGTCACCCAAGACTGGACCTAGTATTCCCCTTTGAGTATTGCAGATATTGAGGACATCACAAATAAAAGGGACCCCCCCAACCCCGTGATAAACGTGGTTCTGAGCTCCGAATACTATAATTTAAAAAGTGAAAGGAATCAGGAAGGGCGGGACAATAAAAGCCAAACAAAAAGAAAAATTTTCCTGCAAAAGACCCCAAAGGAACAGAAAACCCTGGCGGGAAAAATTCCCAAAAACATTATGGAAAGGGTGAAAACCCAAAATGCAAGAAAGCTAAAAGGAAAAAAAGGGGAACCAAAAAAATAACAAAATGCAAAAAAACCTAATAGTTTCTTTTTTTTCACTCAAAGATGTAGAAAAGCCAAAACCAATTTGCTAGAGAATGGAAAAAGTAAAAGAAGGCAAAGGGCCCCGGAAAAATAAGGAGAACAGTCATAGAGCAGAAAAGAAAATAACAATTTAAAAAGGGGGGCCCAAAAACAATGCGAAAACGACAAAACATGAAAAGCCAAATCTGATCCAAAGTTTTTTGGAAAAAGTCCCAAGGCCGGGAAAACAGGCCCGAAAAAAGGGGGGAAGATCACAAGAAACGACTGTGAAATATGTAGGGGCTTTAACATGAATTCAAAAAAATTAAACCCCTGAGGGGGACAGAGGGGCCCAGAAAGACAGAGGAAAGTTGGGGATCCATCAAGAATTTGGGCAAAAATACATCCCAAATTAGGAAGAAGGGAAACTGCTAAGTGAGGGTAGATAAATTTTAGAGGGAATTTAGGCCCCATAACCCTCTCTCCATGGGGCCTAGAGGGGGCAGAGGGACTTTGTAAACCCCAAAAAAACAAAACAAAAACATCTATCGAAACAGGGGGACTACCAAAGGTTAAAGGGAAAACAAACAAAACTAATTTTCACTTTCCGAAAAAGGCACAGACAAAAAAGTAATTTAAACTACAAAACCAGTGGGCACTACATATATATTAAGCAAAGCCCTGGGGGAAGTTTTTCAAAGATTGGTGGAAAGCTTAGAAAGGAATGAGCTTATCAATTACAGCCAACCCGGTTTTTTTAAAGGACGGAAATCTTGTCAAAAAACCTACTGGGGTTCATGACAGGGTAAAAAGGGGTAATAAAAAAGAGAGCGGGGGGGGTAATTTTCATTTTCTTGGACTGTAAGAAGGCGTTTTGGAAACACGGTTTTCCCCACAAAAATTAGAGCAAAAGCGGAGAATCAGGCAGGGGTAACAGGGAAAAGGGGCCCCGAAAAAGGATCAGGGAAAAATTTTATCCGGAAGACAACATTGAGTCATGGGACCTGGGGAGGTATCAAGTGGGCTCCTGTGACGAGCGGGGCTACAAAAGGGGTCGATCCCCAGGCCCCTGCGTTTCTGGGGATTTTGAGCGACTTGACAGAAAAGAAACTCAGAAGTGTCCCCCCTTTTTCAGATGAAAAATTTAATTGAAAGAAAGAATATGATGGACGAGGACCAGGGAAACTTGAAAAGGGGTCTGGAAAATCCTTCAGGGGTTTGGGACAGCCCAAAAAGGGTCCAAGGGCTTTTAAAACCCCCGCAAAATGAAAAGTCTGAAGACTGGGGAAAGGCAAAAACATCGCTGGGGGGAGAACAATCAGGGGGGCCAAGACCCATAAACCTCACCCCAAGAAAAAGGGTATTTGGTAACATAACATCAGGCACACTCCGAGAAAACACATCCCAAACCCAAAACTGCTGCAGCATGGTCCCCCGCATAGCAAGCCTAACAACAAATTCCGACACCTTAAAAAGGAATCATTCAGGGAAAAAGTGTACATTAGGGCCCATATTGGAATATTTCAACCCAATTTTTGGGAACCCACAAACCCTTAAAAACACGTAAGAAACTAAAAAAAAGTGCAGAGTTGCAAAATAAACTAAATCCCAGAGCAAAGCGGGGGTGTCCTACTAGGAGAGGTTAAAAAGAAAAACGACCTGACGGGCCTGGGGGAAAGGAAGATAGGGGGATATGAAAATTTTAAAAAATAAAAAAACTGAGATAAAACCCACAAGGGACATAAACAGGAGGTTTTCAGAATGGACACCAAAAAAAAGAGTCACAATTTAAAGTTGAAAAACTCAATGAATTTTCAGGGGTTTCAGGAAAAAATTTCCCTTTTGTCCCCAAGTTTTCAGGAAATGGGAATATCCCGGGGAAATGTTAAATGGGTTTCAGGATCAATATTTTAGCTTTATGAAGAGGGAAGATAAAGCTCATTTGGGGCAGGGAAGTGACCTAGTGGGAAATGGGGCCAGGAATTGAATTTGAAACCCCTGCAACAACAAATAGGGGAATACAACAGGGGGATACACTCCACACAAAACCACACACACACACACACACACCACACACACCCAACCAACACACACACACACACACACAACACACAAAAAAACACCAAAACACACTTTCACACACACACACACGCACACACCAAAAACACCACACACCACCACAACACACACACACACACACACACACTCACAACACACACACACACACACACCAAAACACACAAAACACAAAACACAAACACACACACACACCCCCACACACACACAACACACCCACACACACACACACACACACCCCCCAAAACACCCCCACACACACACACACAAGCCCCTGGAAAAAACCCAAAAGGGGGAAAAATGACCACATACAGGCAGGATCCAGAGTCCCCAGAGGGGGAGGCAATGGGAGGAGGAAAGGGGAAAATCAGTGTTTTCCTGGGTTCAGGAGAGAAAAGGAAAAAAAGGGCACACACTGAAAGGCACAGGAAGAAAAAAAAGGGGATTGAGAAAAACATCACGGAAATAGGGGAAGAATGGGCGAGATTGAAAAATTTTTTGAGAATAGGGGGGACTTTGAGGGGAAAAACCGACCAATCAAGCTGAATTTTTCCCGGACGGAAACCGTGCAGAACAGGGTCCTCCAAGAGGGAAAACCCCATTGAAATACTCGGGAAAAGAAAAAGGGGTGTTCCTAACAGAGACAGAACAAAATCAGAACGACAGCAGCTGAGGGGGAGGAAAAAAAAAGCGAAAGGAGCTAGGAAAAAAACAAGGATGGAGCCAGCAGAGGTCAGTCCAGCAAAAACAGAACAGCAAGGGCAAGCAAAACACAAAAAATTCTCAGAACCATACAACCAAATTAAAAACCATCCCAACCACACTTTCAGTCCTAAACCCCCAGCCTCCACCCCAACACCGAGCCATTGAAACCCACAGTTGCCACCAGGTCTCCCCCCCCTCACAGGCCCACCAAAAACCCAGTTTGGAAAAGGGAAAAGAAGGTATGGTACACAAACGCTGAAGGAAAAAACAAAAAAAGTGGGGGGAGTGGCATGAAAAAGTCAAAGAAGCATCCCCCGGGCAAAATGCTCTCACAGAAAACCCAAACTTACCGGATGATAACGATGCCAACTTCCAACAGGATACCAAATCCCGAGGAAAGACTGAGGGAAAAAGGGGGGGGGAGGGTGGCAAATTTCTGATCAAAAATCGCCCGGGAAATTTTTATGACCTTTGGGGAGAAAGGGGACAGCGGGGAAAAAAAGTGGGAAAATAAACGGGAACGCTTCCCTCGGAGGTCCCCCAAGGGGGTAATGCAGTGTGTAAAACCCCCACAAAAAAAGCAGGAGGGCCCAAGGGAAGAGTACGACCAAGCAAAAGAGCGATGGAAAGACACACTGGGTAGAGTGGCCAAAGAGGGTCAGCATGCAGGGCAAAAAACTCCTGAAACAAGGGAACTTTAAAACCCCAAGGGGATCGATTGGGAAAACTTGGGGCCCACATGGGGGCCAAAATACCTGGGGGCTAAGAATTTTTTGGGGGTGGTATTTGGGAAAAATTCATGTCCAACAAAGTAAAGGGGCCTACAAGAGAGAGAGGACAGGATGAACCAGCAAGGCTGGGCTTCGTATTTACCTTTATTTGTGCAAATCGAGGACATCACAATGAAAGATCCCTTGGGGCCAAATGAAACCCTGTGGGTTTTTTAAACTTTGAAAACACAAAACTACAAATGGGGGAGAACAGGAAGGCCCCGGAAAAATGAAGCCCCAAACTACAAGAAAGGGGACTACAAAAGGGAAAGAGGAAAATTTCCCGAACGGGGTTTTAGTGGGGCAGAGAACTGGCAGGAAGGGCCCGTTAAAGAGATGGGTGGAATATGTAGCAACAAAATGCAAAAGGGGGCCGAAGGGGAAAATTTTGTACCCAAAGGGGAACAGGGAAAAAAGAAAAAGCCAGGAGAGCCCATGGGTTTAAAACCCCAAAGGGGGCAGGGGGCAAAAACCAATGTGGGTAGGGAAAGAAAATAAGAAGGCAAAGGGCCCCGGAAAAAAAAGGAAGGATCTAAGGGGCCAGAAACAAAATGCACAGATAAAAGGGGGGCCCAAAGACCCAAAATGAAAAAAAGACATAGCACGAAAGCCCAAACTGCCCCCCCAAAAATTTTTGTACAGCCAACCCAGGGGAAAACAAACATTTAAGGACCAGGTAATCAGGGTAAGGGAAAGGGAAAGGGGGGAGACAACAAGAAAAGACCCTGAAGAGGGGGAAACCAACCAAGGGGATTCCCAAAAAATGTTCACAGAGGGGACAGAAGGGGCTCCAAAAAGACGGAAAGGGGGGGCACACCAACATGTGCTTGACCCAGTGCACACAACCGAGGAAGAAGGAAAGGCTTTTGGGGTGGCTAGATACCTCAAAAAGGGAAGGGGCCAGATAAAAATCTCCCCATTGGGAAAAGAAAAGAGGAGCAAGGGGCTTTTTTTTACCCCTAACCCCAAAAATTTCAATACATCAACGAAACAGGGAATGCCGGGGGCCCTGGGAAAAAAAACAAATGTAGTCCCAATCTTTAAAAAAGGGGACAGACAAGAAGCAAAAAACAAACAGACCATTGTCACTGACATGTATATTTTGCCAAAAACAAAGGAAAAAATTTCAGGAAAAAGGGGTGGAAAAACCTAGAAAAAACGATTTTCATCCCAACCCCCGCCAACATTTGGGTTTTAGGGGGGGGAAATCCTGTGTCACAAAACCCACTTTAGTTTTATTTACATGGGGGACAGGCCCCCAAGACAAGAGGAAGGGGTGGGGGGATTGCAAATTTTTTTTAGACTGCAAGAAGGGCTTTTTACCCCGTTTTCCACACCCGAGATTGGGGGCAAAAAACTGGAGGACCAAGCAGGGATAACAGGGGAAGGGACTACAATGGATCAGGGGAAAACTTGTCAGGAAGACCCGCGCGAGTCATGGAAAGGGCGAGGTTTCAGAGTGGGGAAACCTTTTACCAGCGGGGGGCCCACAGGGGTCAGTCCCTAGACCGGTGCTGTTTTTTGGTAAAGTGAACGACATGACGGAAGGGAAAAGACTCTGAGGTGCCCCCGTTTTCAAGAACGTGAAGTTGATGAAAGGGAAACACTCGATCGGAAAACCCGGCAGAACTACAAAGGGATCGGGCAGGCTGCAAACCTGATCCAGCAAATTGGGGCCCGGGGGTTTTAAAACCCACCCAATGCAAATCCGAAGATTGGGGAAGGGCAAAGAAGACCGCAAACGGAGAAAAGTCTAGGGGCCAGAGACTACAAACCTCACTCAAGGAAAAAGATCTTGGGGTGAGTATAACACCAGGCACATCTCCTGAAGCGCACATCAACCAAATAACTGTTGCAGCATATGGGCGCCTAGCAAACCTCAGAACAGCATTCCGACATCTTAATAAGGAATCATTCAGGACCCTGTACACCGTGTACGTTAGGCCCACATTGGAGTATGCGGCACCAGTTTGGAACCCACACCTAGCCAAGCACGTAAAGAAACTAGAGAAAGTGCAAAGGTTTGCAACAAGACTAGTCCCAGAGCTAAGATGTATGTCCTACGAGGAGAGGTTAAGGGAAATCAACCTGACGACACTGGAGGACAGGAGAGATAGGGGGGACATGATAACGACATACAAAATACTGAGAGGAATTGACAAGGTGGACAAAGACAGGATGTTCCAGAGATTGGACACAGTAACAAGGGGACACAGTTGGAAGCTGAAGACACAGATGAATCACAGGGATGTTAGGAAGTATTTCTTCAGCCACAGAGTAGTCAGTAAGTGGAATAGTTTGGGAAGCGATGTAGTGGAGGCAGGATCCATACATAGCTTTAAGCAGAGGTATGATAAAGCTCACGGCTCAGGGAGAGTGACCTAGTAGCGATCAGTGAAGAGGCGGGGCCAGGAGCTCGGACTCGACCCCCGCAACCTCAACTAGGTGAGTACAACTAGGTGAGTACACACACACACACACACACACACACACACACACACACACACACACACACACACACACACACACACACACACACACACACACACACACACACACACACAAACAAACAAACAAACACATAAAATCGGAGGAGAGCAAAGAAGACCGCAGATAGAGTATAGGCTAGGTGGCCAAAGTCTGCAAACCTCACTCAAGGAGAAAGACCTAGGAGTGAGTATAATACCGAGTACATCGCCAGAAGCACTCATTAACCAGATAACTACTGCGGCATATGGGCGCTTGGCAAACCTGAGAATAGCGTTCCGGTACCTCAGTAAGGAATCGTTGAAGACTTTATACACTGTGTACGTCAGGCCCATACTGGCGTACGCAGAACCAGTTTGGAACCCACACCTGGTCAAACACGTCAAGAAATTAGAGAAAGTGCAAAGGTTTGCAACAAGGCTAGTTCCAGAGCTAAGGGGAATGTCCTATGAAGAAAGATTAGGGGAAATCGGTCTGACAACACTGGAGGACAGGAGGGTCAGGGGAGACATGATAACGACATACAAAATACTGCATGGAATAGACAAGGTGGACAGAGACAGGATGTTCCAGAGATGGGACACAGAAACAAGGGGTCACAATTGGAAGCTGAAGACTCAGATGAGTCAAAGGGATATTAGGAAGTATTTCTTCAGTCATAGAGTAGTTAGGAAGTGGAATAGTCTGGCAAGCGATGTAGTGGAGACAGGAACTATACATAGTTTTAAGACGAGGTATGATAAAGCTCATGGAGCAGGGGCAGAGAGAGGACCTAGTAGCGGTCGGTGAAGAGGCGGGGCCAGGAGCTGAGTCTCGACCCCTGCAACCACAATTAGGTGAGTACAATTAGGTGAGTACACACACTCACACACACACACACACACACACACACACACACACACACACACACACACACACACACTCACACACACACACACACAAACACGCTCATACACACACACACACACACCACACACACACACACACACACACACACACACACACACACACACACACACACACACACACACTCACACACACACACACACTCACACACACATACACACACACACACTAACACACACACACACACACACACACACACACACACACACTCACACCACACACACACACACACACACACACACACACACACACACACACACACACTCACAACACACACACACACACACACACACACACACACACACTCACACACACACACACACACACACACACACACACACACACACACACCACACACACACACACACACACACACATAAGAGGTATGTGAGAAGCTCAACAAGAGATTTAAAGAAGTATTTTCAGTGGAGACAGGAAGGACTCTGGGTGGACTGAACAGAGGGGGACACCAGCAAGAAATATACCAACAAGTGTTGGATGACATACATACAACTGAGGAGGAGGTGAAGAAGCTACTAAGAGACCTTGATACCTCAGAGGCAATGGGACCGGACAACATCTCCCCATGGGTCCCTAGAGAGGGAGCAGAAATGATGTGTGTCCCATTAAACACAAGCTTCAACACATCCCTTGAAACTGGGCAACTACTGAGGTATGGAAGACGGCAAATGTAGTACCCACATTTAAAAAAGGAGACAGAAAAGAGGCACTAAACTATAGACCAGTGTCACTGATGTGTAAAGTATGCAAAGTCATGGAGAAGATTATCAGGAGGAGAGTGGTGGAGCATCTGGAACGGAACAAGAGTATAAACACCAACCAGCATGGATTTATGAAATGCAAATCCTGTATCACAAACATACTGAAGTTTTATGATAAAGTAACAGAAGTAAGACACGAGAGAGAGGGGTGGGTTGATTGCACCTTACTGGACTGCAAGAAGGCCTTCGACACAGTTCCTCACAGGAGACTGGTGCAGAAGCTAGAGGATCAGGCACATATAACAGGAAGGGCAATAAAATGGATCAGAGTATACCTGACAAAGAGACAACAAAGAGTCATGGTATGTGATGAGGTATCACAGTGGGCACCTGTGACGAGCGGGGTCCCACAGGGGTCTGACCTAGGACCAGTGCTATTTCTGGTATGTGTGAATGACATGAAGAAGGGTTAGACTCAGAAGTGTCCCTGTTCGCAGATGATGCGAAGATAATGAGGAGAATTAAATCAGATGAGGATCAGGCTGGACTTCAAAGAGACCTGGACAGGCTGGACACCTGGTTCAGCAACTGGCTTCTCGAATTTAACCCCGCCAAATGCAAAGCCATGAAGATCAGGGAAGGGCAAAGAAGACCGCAGACAGAGTATAGGCTAGGTGGCAAAGGCTGCAAACCTCGCTCAAGGAGAAAGATCTTAGGGTGAGTATAACACCGAGCACGTCTCCAGAAGCACACATCAACCAGATAACTGCTGCAGCATATGGGCGCCTGGCAAACTTGAGAACAGCGTTCCGATACCTTAGTAAGGAATCGTTCAAGATGCTGTACACCGTGTATGTCAGGCCCATACTGAAGTATGCAGCACCTGTTCGGAACCCGCACTTGATCAAGCACGTCAAGAAATTAGATAAAGTGCAAAGGTTTGCGACAAGGTTTTTTTCCAAGTTAATGGGAAAGTTCATAAGAAAGGTTTTAAGGGGAAAACGGCTGACGACATGGGTGGGAGACATGATAACACTACAAAAAACCGCATGGAATAGACAAGGGGACGAGGATGTTTCCAGGAGGGGACCAGAAACAAGGGGGACAATTAAAGGGTTTAAGACCTAGAGAGTCAAAGGATGTTTGGGGTTTTTTCATCATAGAGTACTTGGAAGTGGAAAAGCCTAGCAAGTGAAATGTGGAGACAGGAACAAACATAGCTTTAAGATGAGGTAGATAAAGCCTGGAGCAAAGAGAGAGAGGACCTAGTTGCACCAGTGAAGAGGGGGGCCGGGAGTTGAGTCTGACCCCTGAAACCAAACTGGTGAGTAGAATTAGGGGGGTACCCCACCCACACACCACACTAATTGTTTATTTTTTAAGTATAACTTCAGTTTTCCCAAAAAGGGCACGGTTTTTTAAAAAAGAAATATAGTCCAGGGATCACAGTAGGTGCACGGTGTTTACTCTAAGTACAGCTCCAGTATATACGTGTAGTTGCAAGGGTTTTTCTCATTAAGTAAGTATGCCCCGGTATCACCCTAGGTGCACAGGTGTTTTCTCATTAAGTGGTTTTTAGTCCCGGTATTCACCCTAGTTCACAGGTATTTACTCATTAAATAAGTTTTGCCCCGGTAACACCGTAGTTCACGGTATTTTCTCATTTAAATAGGTATAGCTCAGGTATACACCATAGTTGCACAGGTGTTTTCTTATTAAACAAGATAGATCCAGGTATAATCAGGTTGCACAGGTATTTTTTATTAAGTAAATATAGATCCAGGTATACATAGTGTTCACAGGTGTTTATTATTAAGTAAGTTAGCTCCAGGTATACACGATAGTTGCACAGGTGTTTACTTATTAAGTAAGTATAGATCCAGGTATACCCAGTATTGCAGGTGTTTATTTTAAGTAAGATACTCCAGGTATCACCCATGGTGCACAGGTGTTTATCTTAAGTAGGGTTTCTCCAGGGATACACCAGTAGGGGCACAGGTGTTTACTCATTAAGTAAGTATAGATCCCGGATACCATATTGCACAGGTATTTACTATTAATGGGGTTGCTCCAGGTATACCCAGTATTCACAGGTATTTCTCATTAAGAAGTATGTCCCGGTATACACCCGTATTGCACGGTATTTTCTATTTAAATAAGTATTCCGGGATACACCAGTATTGCACAGGGATTTCTCATTAAGTAGGATAGCTCCAGTATACACCCGTGTTCCCCCAAAGGGGGGGGGGGGGGGGGGGGGGGGGGGGTTTGGGGGGGGGGGGGGGGGTGGGGATGGGGGGGGGTTTTTTTTGGGGGGGGGGGGGGGTGGGGGGGGGGTTTTTTTTGGGGGGTGGGGGGGGGGGGGGGGTGGGGGGGGGGTTTTTTTTTGGGGGGGGGGGGTGGGGGGGTTTTTTTTTGGGGGGGGGGGGGGGGGGGGGGGGGGGGAAGGGGGTGGGGGTTTTTTTTTGGGTTTTTGGGGGGGTGGGGGGGGGGTTTTTGGGGGTTTGGGGTGGGGGGTTTTTTGGGGGGGGTCCGGTAAATTAGGGGGGGGGGGGCCAGGTGTTTACTTATTAAATTTTATAGTCCAGGTAACACCAGTAGTTTCACATGTTTTTTATTAAGAAGTATAGTCCCGGGATAACCCGTATTTTACAGGTATTTACTTTTTAAGTAAGTAAGTCCAGGGATACACAGTAGTTTCACAAGGGTTTTTTTATTAAGTAAGTATAGTCCCGGTTCAAGTATTTCCAAAAGGGGTTTATTATTAAGTAAAAATAAGTTTCCGGTATACACCAGTAGTTTCACAGGTGTTTACTTTTTAAAAAATATAGCTCCAGGTATTCACCAGTGGGGGCCAGGTGTTTACCATTAAGTAGGTTGCTCCCGGGATCACCCTAGGTGCACAGTGTTTACCATTAAGAAATAAGATCCCGGGATACCCGTGTTGAATATTTCTCATTAAGTAGGTATAGCTCGTATCCCAGTAGTTGCACAGGTATTTTCTCATTAAGTAAGTAAGATCCCGGTTACCCGTTTGCACAGGGATTTATCTTAATAAAATATGCTCCGGTTAAAACCCCGTGTTGCACAGGTTTTTTTCATTTAAAAGGGATAGCCCAGGTATTTTCACCGTTTGCCAGGGTTTATTATTAAAAAGTATAGCCCCAGGGATACCCTTGGAACAGGTGTTTATCATTTTTAGGTATGCTCCAGTAACACCTAGTTGCACAGGTATTTACTATTAAGTAGGTATAGCTCCAGGGATACACCTAGGGGCAAGGGGTTTACTCATTAAGTAATAAGATCCAGGTATACATTTAGTAGGTGCCAGGTGTTTACTTATTAAGCAAAATATAGTCCAGGTAACACCCCTAGGGCACAGGTGTTTTACTTATTAAGTAAGTATAGTCCAGGGAACACCAGTAGGTGAAGGTGTTATTTAAGAGGGATAGTCCAGGTAAACCAGTAGGTGCACAGGTTTTACTATTAAATAAGTAAAACCCGGTATACAAGATTCCCCAGGTTTTCTTATTAAATGTTAGTCCAGGGATACCAGAGTTTAAGGTTTTCTTTAAGTAAATTAGATCCAGGGTTTAACCGGTTGCACAGGTTTTACTATAATAGTTAGCCCGGTATTCACCATATTTCACAGGTTTTACTCATTAAGTAGGGTTTGCTCAGGGATACACCCGTAGTTTCAAGGGGTTTACTTTTTAAGTAAGATACCCCCGGTTACCCAGTGGTGCACAGGTTTTATCATTAAGTGGTATGCTCCAGGTAACCAGTTTGCACAGGTTTTATCATTAAATATAAGTCCGGGATAACAGAGGCACAGGGGTTTTTTCTCTTAGTAATATAATCCCGGTATACACAGTAGGGCACAGGTTTTACTTATTAAAAAGTAAGTCCCGGATACACCGTGGTGCAAGGTTTTTACTTATTAAGTAAGTATAGTCCCGGATTTCACCTATTTCAAGGGGTTTACTTATTAAGTAAGTTTAAACCCAGGGATACACAGTGTTCACAGGTTTTATATTGTAAGTATAGTCCAGGATCACCGTAGTGCACAGGTTTTTTACTTATTAATAAGTATTCCAGGTATACACGTAGTTTCAAGGTGTTTACTTATTAAGAATATAGATCCCGGTATACACGTAGTTTACGGTGTTTACTTATTAAAAAAAGTATGTCCAGGTATACACCAGTAGTGCACAGGTGTTTTCTCATTTAAGTAAGTATACTCCAGGTTATACACCAGTAGTTTAAGGGGTTTTTATTAAATAAAATATTTCCAGGTATCACCTAGTTGCACAGGTTTTTACCATTAAGTAAGTTACTCCGGGTTTCACCGTGTTGCAAGGGGTTTTTTATTAAGTAAGTTTTATCCAGGGATCACCCCTATTGCACGGGGTTTTACTCATTAAGTAAGTATGCTCCAGGTATACACCATAGTTGCACAGGTTTTACTTATTAAGTAAGTATAGCCCGGGGATAACCAGTATTTCACAGGTGTTTACTTTTAAAAAAAGTATCTCCAGGTAAACCAGTAGTTTCAAGGTGTTTATATTAAGTAAGTAAGTCCCGGTTAAACCCCGAGTTGCACAGGGTTTTTACTTAAAAAGGGGTGTCCAGGTATACCAGTAGTTCACAGGTGTTTTTCATTAAGAAAAAATAGACCAGGGTTTCATCGTAGTTTCACAGGTGTTTTCTTATTAACAAGTATAGATCCAGGGATACACCAAAATGCACAGGTTTTTACTATTAAATAAGTATGTCCCGGGATACCCCCGGGTTTCAAGGTGTTTACTTTTTAAGTAAGTAAGTCCGGGATACATAGTAGTTGACAGGGTTTACTATTAAGAAGTTAAGGTCCGGTATACACGTAGTTGCACAGGGGTTTTCTATTAAGTAAGATAGCCCGGGATACACAGTGTTGCAAGGGTTTATTATTTAAATAAGTATAGATCCAGGAACACCCTTTTTGCACGGTGTTTAAATTAAGTAAGATAGATCCAGGGATCACGAGTAGGTACAAAGGATAGGGGGGTACTCCGGTTAAGGTTCCCCATAATAGAGCTCAAGGAACCCAATGGGAAATGTACTATTTTTTTGGTTACCAGGGTTCCACAATTTTAATTTTTTTAACGTATTTGTGTATACCGAAAAAATTACTTATCTTAAGTAGGTAATTTTGCCCATAACCTGGCAGGGTGAAATTCCGTTTCCCCCTTCTCCCCTGTTGACCGGTAAATAGTAACGCCAATACACATAGGACCCGACTATAAAATATCCCACACCTACCCCCAGTTACATTGGTATCCCTATCTCCTTTTCCCCCTTCTCTTTTTTCCTTTCTCTTTCCCCCCCCTTTTCCCTTTAAAAATTTCCTCCATTTCCCCCCCCTTCTCCTTTTTACCCACCTCCCCTTTTCCATTTTTTTTGGTCCCTTTCTTTCCCTTTCTTTCGCCCTTTTCGTTACTCCTTTTCCCCCCCCTTTTCCTTTTTACCCCTTCCCATTCCCTGTTTTCTTTTTTTTTGTCCTTCCTTCCTTTACTCCTAATTTAAATTCCCCCCCTTCATACCTACCTCCCCTCCCCCTCTTTCCCTCCCCCCCTCTTCCTTCCCTCCCTTCCTCCCCCTTTGGGGTCCTCCTCCTAAAACCTCCTCATCTTCCCCCACCTACCCTCCATTCTCCCCTCCCTCTCCCCTCGCCTGGCCAGCAAGAAATACCCAACCCACACGCCCCACACACTCTAACATTCCCTCCCCCTCTCTCTCTCTCTTTAACTCACACTCAACCACACTATCTCTCTCTACCCTCCTTCTCTTTCTCTAACCCTCTAGCTCACACTCAAACATACTCTCTGCCCCTCTCTATCATCCTTCTCCTATACCTCCTCCATCTCCCCCCCTCCCCTCCTCTTCCTTCTCCCCCCTCCCACTCCCCTCTCCCCCGAGGCCTGTAAGCACACTAAAGGCTGATCTTCCCCAACTCACATGCTCCACACACTCTGACTCTCCCTTACCCCCCCCTCTCTCTCTAACTCATACTCAACCACACTCCCTGTCTCTCTTTATCCCACTGTCTCTCCCTCATCATCTTCCTTTTCATCCTCCCTATCCTTCTACTCCCCCCCCCCCTTTTCTCTTTCCCTGCCCCCCTTGGTCTTCCCCCCCATCTCTCTTCCCCTTTTGCTGCTGTCCCCCCCCTCCAGCTCACTATCTTTTTCTGCTCCCTGTCTCCTCCCTTCTCCCCACAACAAAGACCTCCCTCCACAGCACCCTTGGCATAAGCTCTTCCTTCTGTGAAAAGAAAAAAAAAACATGGGACACCAAAAACCTGGACATAGAACCAGAGGAATGGTGGATGAAGAGAGTGGTGGACCTGGGAGAGAGGACTGGGAGGCAGAGCTCACGCAAAGAGAGAAGTGGGGGAGGAGGCTGGAAGAGATCAGCAAGAAAATGGAAGAGAAAATAGCTGATGAGAGCAGGAAATGGGAATTACAAATCACAGCAGCTGAAGCTAAGATACAGAGCTTAGTAGAAGAACTAAAGAGTCTGAAACAGCCTAAAGAACCAAAGGACAGTACAGCCATGACACCAAGAGCTACTACCTCAGTCACCGATGAGGGGACAGTAGGGGGCAAAGGAGATATACTGTATGCGATGACCCCATTGGACCCAAGGGGGGCCTGGGAAAAGGCAGGGAGAACAGCAAGAACTAATGAGAGGACTAAAGTCAATGAAGGAGCTAAACTATTCACAGAGGCTCTAACAGGCAACTGCCATGTCCATGAACAAATAAGCAGAGGGACACCAGATAGGGAAGAGACAGTAAGAAGCAACACATCAATGGCAGGAACTAATTTGAATCGGAGGATGCTCAGGGAAGCACAGTGGGAGGATGAAAGGGAGAGGGCCATTTTTGTCTATGGGCTCCAAGAATTAGATGGGGAAACTTACGAGGCAAGGAACAGGAGGAGAAAAAACGATTGAAGCATCATGAAAGCAATAGGAGAGGACGACATGACTCAGCCGACAAATTTTCAGAGAATTGGGTGATTTTTGAGGGGAAAAAGAGTCCAGTCAAAGTGATTTTCAAGGCAGAGTCAGCTCGAAACCAGATCCTGCAGGAAGAAAGCACGCCTAAGGACAATAGTGTTCTGGAGTGTGTTACCTCGACCGAGACAGAACACAAGAAGAAAGGATGACACTGAAAGAGAGGGTGCAACATCGCAAGGAGGAATGGGAGGCAAGGAAGGTGGAGAACAGAAGAAATCAGGCCCAAATAGAAGAACAAAAAACAACCCCCTCCAGTACCACCCACAGAAGGAACACAACCATGGCAACCCAAAGCAACCAAACGACCTAACCCAAAACCCACTCACTGCACCCCCTGCCCCCATCCCCTCTGCCCTAAACCCCACCCCCCCAGTAACCCTCAGTAACCGTACATCCCCTCAGCTCAAACCTCACCCCCACAGAAACCAGCAGTAACCCACAATGTACCCTCTCCCCCATCCCCCTCACCACAAACCCCACCCTCACAGTAACCCAAAGCAACTCAAAACACTGTACCCTCTATCCCCATCCCCTCCACCACAAACCCCTCCCCCACTGTAACCCCCTATAGGCCCTCTTCCCCATCCCCTCACCACTACCCTCACCCCCACTGAAAAACCCCATAGGCCCTCTGCCCCCACATCCCACACCAGAAACCCCACCCCCACACCAACCCCCTATAGGCCCCTGCTCCCCCTAACCCACCTTTCTCCCCAGACCACAGTTATTGAAAAGAAGTTGAAGGTTTGGTACACGAACGCGGATGGAATAACGAATAAATGTGAGGAGGGACCCGAAAGAATCAAGGAGTTGTCCCCAGACATCGTAGCAGTTACAGAAACGAAACCCACTGGGATAATAACAGATGCAATCTTCCCACCCGGATATCAGATCCTGAGGGAGGATAGAAGGAGCAGGGGGGGAGGAGGGGTTGCAATACTAATAAAAAACCGGTGGGGTTATCAAGAAATGGAAGGTATGGACGAGATTGGAGAAAGAGATTACATAGTAAGTACAGTTCAGTCAGGGGAACACAAGGTAGTCATTGCAATTATGTATAACCCATCACAGAACTGCAGGAGGCCAAGAGAGGAATATGATGAATGCAACAGAGCAATGGTGGACACTCTAGCTGAGGTGGCAAGAAGGGTCCACTCAAGTAGGGTGAAGTTACTGGTCATGGGTGACTTCAATCACAGGGAGATTGATTGGGAAAACCTGGAGCCACATGGGGGTCCCAAAACATGGATAGCCAAGATGATGGATGTGGTGCTAGCAAATCTCATGCAACAACATGTTAGGGATACTACCAGAGAGAGAGGGGAGGATGAACCCCGCAAGGGCTGGACCTCGTGTTCACCCTGAATAGCTCAGACATTGAGCACATCACATATGAAAGGCCCTTGGGGCTAAATGACCAGTAGTTATGAGCTTTGAATACATCATGGAGCTAAAAGTGGAGAGGGTAACAGGAGTAGAAATGGAAAAGCTAAACTATAAAAGGGGGGACTACACAGGAATGAGCACCTTCCTGCAGGAGGTTCAGTGGGAACAGGAGTGGTAGGAAAATCAGTAAATGAAATGATGGACTTTGTAACAACAAAATGCAAGGAGGCAGAGGAAAGGTTTATTCCCAAGGGTAACAGAAATAATGGGAAGGACAGAACGAGCCATTGGTTTACCCGAAGGTGCAGGGAGGCAAAAACTAAGTGCTCTAGAGAATGGAAAAAGTACAGAAGGCAAAGGGCTCAGGAGAATAAAGAGATTAGTCGACGAGCCAGAAACGAGTATGCACAGATAAGAAGGGAGGTGCAGTGGCAGTATGAAAATGACATAGCATCAAAAGTCAAGTCTGACCCGAAACTACTCTACAGCCACATCAGTAGGAAGACAACAGTCAAGGACCAGGTAATCAAGCTGAGGAAAGAAGGTGGGAAGCTCACGCGAAATGGCCAGAAGGTATGTGAGGAGCTCAACATGAGATTTCAGGAAGTATTTACAGAGGAGGCTGAAGGGACAATGGGAAGACAAGACTCAAGAAATCGTAATGACACGATTGCAAACAAACCATACCCCCGGCCGGGATTGAACCCGCGGTCATAGAGTCTCAAAACTCCAGCCCGTCGCGTTAGTCACTAGACCAGCTAGCCACAAATAAGATTCATCCAACTAGGTATATTTCTACACCATAGGAAGGTTAGCACAGGCACCACTGTAACCACAAATGCAAGTTTTTACAGACGAATCTCCAGCTAGTGTGGCCGTGACGAACTCTAGCATCAAGGGGTATACCAACAAGTGTAGGATGAATTACACATAACTGAGGAGGAGGTGGAGAAACTCCCAAATGACCTTGATACCTCAAAGGCAGTGGGACCTGACACCATCTCTCCATGGGTCCTTAGAGAGGGAGCAGGGACACTATGTGCCACTCACCAAAATCTTCAACACTTCCCTTGAAACTGGGCAACTACCTGAAGTATGGAAGAAGGCAAATGTAGTCCCCATCTTTAAGAAGGGAGACAGAAATGAAGCACTATATTATAGACTAGTATCACTGACATGTATAGTATGCAAAGTCTTGGAAAAGATTATCAGGAGGAGAGTGGTGGAGCACCTGGAGCGGAACAAGATTATAAACGACAGCCAGCACGGATTCATGGAAGGCAAATCCAGTGTCACAAACCTACTAGAGTTATACAACAAGGTAACTGAAGTAAGAAATAAGAGGGAGGGGTGGGTTGATTGCATTTTCTTGGACTGCAAGAAGGCCTTCGACACAGTTCCTCACAAGAGATTAGTACAGAAGCTAGAGGAACAGGCACGTATAACAGGAAGGGGACTGCAATGGATCAGAGAATGTCTAACAGGGAGGCAAGAGCGAGTCATGGTATGTGATGAGGTATCACAGTGGGCGCCAGTGGCGAGTGGGGTCCCACAGAGGTCAGTCCTGGGACCAGTGCTATTCTTGGTATATGTGAACGACATGACGGAAGGGATAAACTCAGAAGTGTCCCTGTTTGCAGATGACGTGAAGTTAATGAGGAGAATTAAATCAGACACGGACCAGACAGGTCTACAAAGAGACCTGGACAGGCTGGATGCGTGGTCCAGAAACTGGTTCCTAGAATTTAACCCCGTCAAATGCAAAGTCATGAAGATCGGAGGAGGGCAAAGAAGACTACAGACAGAGTATAGGCTAGGTGGCCAAAGTCTGCAAATCTCACTCAAGGAGAAAGACCTAGGAGTGAGTATAATACCGAGTACATCGCCAGAAGCACTCATTAACCAGATAACTGCTGCGGCATATGGGCGCTTGGCAAACCTGAGAATAGCGTTCCGGTACCTCAGTAGGGAATCGTTGAAGACTTTATACACTGTGTACTTCAGGCCCATACTGGAGTACGCAGCACCAGTTTGGAACCCACACCTGGTCAAACACGTCAAGAAATTAGAGAAAGTGAAAAGGTTTTCAACATTGCTAGTTCCAGAGCTAAGGGGAATGTCCTATGAAGAAAGGTTAAGGGAAATCGGTCTGACAACACTGGAGGACAGGAGGGTCAGGGGAGACATGATAACGACATACAAAATACTGCATGGAATAGACAAGGTGGACAGAGACAGGGTGTTCCAGAGATGGGACACAGAAACAAGGGGTCACAATTGGAAGCTGAAGACTCAGATGAGTCAAAGGGATGTTAGGAAGTATTTCTTCAGTCATAGAGTAGTTAGGAAGTGGAATAGTCTGGCAAGCGATGTAGTGGAGGCAGGAACTATACATAGTTTTAAGACGAGGTATGATAAAGCTCATGGAGCAGGGGCAGAGAGGACCTAGTAGCGGTCGGTGAAGAGGCGGGGCCAGGAGCTGAGTCTCGACCCCTGCAACCACAATTAGGTGAGTACAATTAGGTGAGTACACACACACACACACACACACACACACACACACACACACACACACACACACACACACACACACACACACACACACACACACACACACACACACACACACTCACACACACACTCATAAAGTTAGGGGGGGAAAGAAAAGAAAAAATAAAAGGGAAAATATCTAGCATTCTTGGGACTCTGGTGTTTTCCTGAAACAAAAGTGGACAATAAGGGTTAAATTTTTCACTTGATAGCATAGTGCAAACGTATAGTGGTATCTGAAGCCCGGTTAATGTGAACAGAATAAATATAGATAAGAAACGGAAGGGGAACAGGGCATAAGGAGCGCTGCTGCAACATTAATCATCGTGCAGCCGTAGCAGAGCTGGGAGTCCAGACGACACCTCTGCCGGACGTGACCATGATGTACAATAACCTTTTGTGGTTGCATGTTGTGCGATTGGTAATTGATCCAGCATCACTGGTAGTTGGCGGCCATAAACTCTACTCTGGAGAGCTGAATATAACACAGAGCACTTAATATTTAGTAAGGATGAAAAACTGGGTAGGATAATGTGGGTTACCACATGTAGGCCAACACACACCAGTGAGTGTGCGTTCAGATGCTACGGTCAAACAAAACTGCCAGCAAACAAACATACATACTAACATAGCTGCTAAATAAGGGTAGGAGCATGACAAATAGGTTTCTAGAATTAACAGAGTAGTTTAACACACACATACAGGTGAGTACACATGCAGGTGAGTACACATGCAGGTATGCACAAACAAACACAGAATACAAACCATTAGCAGCCTAAATAAACAAGAACCACCCACAAACTCACGCATACACAAACCCCTGATATAAACACTTACACTTACACACACATACAAATGGAGGGGGTAATAGGAAGAGCCGGACAAATGAAGCCAAACTACAAGAAGGAGACTACACAGGAATGAAGAACTTCCTGAACCGGATTCAGTGGGACAGAGAACTGGCAGAGAAGTAAGTAAACGAGATAATGGGATATGTGACAACAATATGCAAGGTAGCTGAGGTGAGGTTTATACCCAAGGGTAACAGGAATAATGAAAAAGCCAAGATGAGCCCGTGGTTCACCCAAAGGTGCAGGGAGGCCAAAACCAAGTGTGCTAGGGAATGGAAGAAGTATAGAAGGCAAAGGACCTTGGAGAATAAACAGAGCAGTTGTAGAGCCAGAAATGACTCTACACAGGTAAGAAAGGAGACCTAATGACAATATGAAAATGAAATGGCAGTGAAAGCCAAATCTGACCCAGAGCTGTTGTACAGCCACATCAGGAGGAAAACAACAGTCAAAGACCAGGTAATCAGGCTAAGGAAGGAGAAGAGATCACAAGAAACGACCGTGAAGTATGTGAGGAACTCAACATGAAATTTGAAGAGGTGTTCACAGAGGAGACAGAAGGGACTCCAGAAACACGGAGAGGTGGGGTACACCACCAAGTGTTGGACACAATACATACAACCGAGGAAGAAGTGAAGAGGCTTCTGAGTGAGCTACACACCTCAAAGGCGATGGGGCCGGATAACATCTCTACATGGGTCCTGAGAGAGGGTTCAAAGGTGCTATGTGTACCCGTAACAACAATATTTAACACATCTATCGAAACAGGGAGATTACCTGAGGTATGGAAGACAGCAAATGTAATCCAAATTTTTAAAAAAAGAGACAGACAAGAAGCTCTAAACTATAGACCAGTGTAACTGACATGTATAGTATGCAAAGTCATGGAGAAGATTATCAGAAGAGTGGTGGAACACCTGGAAAGAAATGAGCTTATCATCAACAGCCAACATGGTTTCAAGGATGGGAAATCCTGTGTCATAAGCCTACTGGAGTTCTATGACAGGGTGACAGCAGTAAGACAAGAGAGAGAGGGGTGAGTAGATTGCATTTTCTTGGACTATAAGAAGGCCTTCGACTCAGTTCCACACATCAACCAGATAACTGCTGCAGCATATGGGCGCCTGGCAAACCTGAGAATAGCGTTCCAATACCTCAGTAAAGAATCGTTCAAGTCTATACACCATGTACGTCAAGCCATACTGGAGTATGCAGCACCAGTTTGGAGCCCACAACTGGTCAAGGACATCAAGAAATTAGAGAAAGTGAACAGGTTTGCAACAAGGCTAGTTGCAGAACTAAGGGTAAAGTACTGTGGAGAAAAGGTTAAAGGAAATCGGCCTGACGGCACTGGAGAACAGGAGAGTTAGGAGAGACTTGATAACAACATACAAAATAATGCGAGGAATTGACAAGGTGGACAAAGACAGGATGTTCCAGAGATTGGACAAAGAAACAAGGGGTCACAATTGGAAGTTGAAGACTCAGATGAATGACAAGGATGTTAGGAAGTATTTCTTCAGTCACAGAGTTGTCAGGAAGTGGAATAGTCTGTGAAGTGATGTAATGGAGGCAGGATCCATACATAGCTTTAAGAAAAGGTTTGATAAAGCTCATGGAGCAGGAAAAGTGACCTAGTAGTGGCCAGTGAAGAGGCGGGGGCGAGGAGCTGTGACTCGACCCCTGCAACCACAACTAGGTGAGTACACACACACACACATAAGTGAGGGGGTAGGAAAAGAAAAAAATAAAATGGAAAATATCTCGCATTCCCGGGTCTCTGGTGTTTTCCTGAAATAAATGTGGACAGTAAAGGCTAAATTGTTCACTTGATAGCATAGTGCCAACCTAGAGCAGTATTTGAAGTATGGTTAATGTGAACAGAATAAATATAGAGAAGAAACAGAAGGGGAACAGGACATCAACATTACCGCTACAACTGGAATCATCGCGCAGCTGCAACAGAGCCTGGAGCCCAGATGACACTTCTGCCAGACGTGACAGTGGCATACAATACCTTTTTGTGGTTACATGTTGTGCAGTTGACGTTTGGCTCTGCATCACTGGTAGGTGTGGGTCTCAAACCCTACTCTGGAATGCTGAATATCAAGCATAGAGCACTTAACATTTAGTAAGGCTGAAAAACCTTACCAAATGTGGGTCACCACATATATGCCAGAACACATACACCAGTGAATGTGTATGAAGACGTTAAGGTCAGGCAAAACTGCCAGCAAACAAACATACACTAAAATAGCTGCTAAATATGGGTAGGAGCAGGACAAAGGTGTTTCTAGAACTAATAGAGTAATTTAACACACACACATACAGTGTGTACATGTGAACAGACTCATACACACATGCACATACAGGCAAGCACACTCATGCATGTGTGCACACACAGACACACACAGCCTACTAACCATTAGCAGCCTAAATAAACAGGAGCCATCCTCAGACTCATACATACACAAAACCTCGATGTGTATACACTTACACATACACACACACACACACACACACACACACACACACACACACACACACACACACACATACACACACACATGAAGTTGGGAGGACCAACGGAAAGGAAGGAGGCATAACTTACGCTAAGGCCATATCAGCCTACCAAGAAGGGCAAGGAATGAAGGGGGAGAGCAGCTGGGTGCAGGTGGAGAGGGGGATAGGTTAAATGCAGTAACTCGAACATGCCACCAAAAGCTACAGGAAAAAACAAGGGAGAAAATGGCCAAGTACAGACAGTAATGAGAGTCACAGAGGGAAAGGCAATTTGAGGAGGAGAGGGCAAAGTCAGTGTTTATTCATGGGCTTCAGGAGAGTGAGGGAAGGACACACACTGAAAGATGGCAGGCAGAAAGAAGGGAGATTGAGAACATCATCACAGAAATAGGTGAAGAGGACATGAACGAGATTGTAAATTTTCAGAGGATAGGGGGGTATTTGAAGGGGAGAAGATGACTGATGAAGCTGATTTTCAGGACAGAGACAGTATGGAACAGGATCCTCCAAGAGAAACCACGGTTGAAGGACTTGGCAGAATACAAGTGAGTGTACCTGGACCGAGACAGAACACAAACAAAATGACAGCAGCTGAGGGACAAGACGCAAAAGTGAAAGAGCTAGGAGGACAGAATCAGCAGAGGACAACCAGAGCAGGACAGAGCAACAAGAGCAAATACACCAAACCATCCCCAGAACTCTATAACCAATCATGCTATCCCAACACAAACCACAACCCACACCAACAGCTCCCACTCAACACTCAGCTATAGACTCTCACAGTACACTGCCAGGTCCCCCACCCTCATAGACCCCCAAAACACAGTGTTGGAGAGGAAACTGAAGGTATGGTACACAAACGCTGATGGAATAACAAATAAGTGGGAGGAGTGGCATGAAAGAGTCAAAGAGGTATCACTGGACATCATAGCTCTCACAGAAACCAAGCTCACAGGAATCATAACAGATGCCATCTTTCCAACAGGATATCAGATCTTGAGGAAAGACAGAGGGAACAGAGGGGCTGGAGGAGTGGCACTGCTGGTCAAAAACCGATGGGAGTTTGATGAGCTGGAGAGAGGAGACAGTGGAGAAGCAAGAGATTACATAGTAGGAACGCTTCAGTTTGGAGGTCCCAAGGTGATAATTGCAGTAATGTATAATCCACCACAGAACAGCAGGAGGCCGAGGCAAGAGTATGATGAGAGTAATAGAGCGATGGTTGGCACACTGGCTGAAGTGGCAAGAAGGGCTCGTGCAAGCAGGGCAAAGCTACTGATCATGCGTGACTTCAACCACAAGAAAATCAATTGGGAGAACTTGGAGCCACATGGGAGACAAGAAATGTGGAAAGCTAAGATGATGGAGGTGGTACTGGAAAACTTCATGTACCAACACGTAAGGGACACCACCAGAGAGTGAGTAGGGGATAAACTAGCAACATTGGACCTAGTTTTCACCTTGAGTAGCGCAGATATTGAGGACATCACATGTGAAAGACGCCTTGGGGCCAATGATCATGTAGGTTTAAGGTTTGAATGCTCAGTAGAGTTACAAGTGGAGGGGAGAACAGGAAGAGCCGGACAAATGAAGCCAAACTACAAGAAAGGGGGACTATGCAGGAATGAAGAACTTCCTGAACTGGGTTCAGTGGGACAGAGAACTGGCAGAGATGATGGAATATATGGCAACAATATCCAAGGAAGCAGAGGAGAGGTTTGTACCCAAGGGTAACAGGATAAAGCCAGGATAAGCCTGTGGTTCACCCAAAGGTGCAGGGAGGCCACAACCAAGTGTGCTAGAGAATGGAAGAAGTATAGAAGGCAACGGACTGAGCAGATTAAGGAGAACAGTCGTAGACCCAAAAATGACTATGCACAGGTAAGAAGGGAGGCCCATCGACAATATGAGAATGACATAGCAGCAAAAGCCAAATCTCACCGAAAGCTGTTGTACAGCCACATCAGGAGGAAAACAACAGTCAAGGATCAGGTAATCAGGCTAAGGAAGGAAGGAGGAGAGATCACAAGAAACGACCGAGAAGTATGTGAGGAACTCAATATGAGATTCAAAGAAGTGTTCACAGAGGAGACAGAAGGGACTCCAGAAACACGGACAGGTGGCGTACACCACCAAGTGTTTGGACACAATACATACAACCGAGGAAGAAGTGAAGAGGCTTCTGAGTGAGCTAGACACCTCAGAGGCGATGGGGCCGGATAACATCTCTCCATGGGTCCTGAGAGAGGATTCAAAGGTGCTATGTGTACCCCTAACAACAATATTTAAACATCTATCGAAACAGGGAGATTACCTGAGGTATGGAAGACAGCAAATGTAATCCAAATTTTTAAAAAAGGGGACAGACAAGAAGCTCTAAACTATAGACCAGTGTCACTAATATGTATAGTATGCAAAGTCATGGAGAAGATTATCAGGAGAAGAGTGGTGTAACACCTAGAAAGAAATGAACTTATCAACAACAGTCAACATGGTTTCAGGGAAGAAAATCCTGTGTCACAAGCCTAATGGAGTTCTATGACAGGGTGACAGCAGTAAGACAAGAGAGAGGGGTGGGTAGATTGAATTTTCTTGGACTATAAGAAGGCCTTCGACACAGTTGCACAAAAGAGATTAGTACAAAAACTGGAGGACCAGGCAAGGATAACAGGGAAGGCACTACAGTGGATTAAGGAATACCTGTCAGGAAGACAGCAGCGAGTCATGGTACGTGGCGAGGTGTCAGAGTGGGCACCTGTGACGAGTGGGGTTCCACAGAGGCCAGTCCTAGAACCGGTGCTGTTTCTGGTATTTATAAACGACATGACAGAAGAAATAGACTCTGAAGTGTCCCTGTTTGCAGATGATGTGAAGTTGATGAAAAGAATTCAATCAGACGAGGACCACGAAGAACTACAAAGGGATCTGGACAGGCTGCAGGCCTGGTCCGGCAATTGGCTCCTGGAGTTCAACCCCACCAAGTGCAAAGCCATGAAGATTGGGGAAGGGCAAAGAAGACCACAGACAGAGTACAGTCTAGGGGGGCCAGAGACTACAAACCTCAGTCATGGAAAAAGATCTCAGGGTGTGTATAACACCAGGCACATCTCCTGAGGTGCATATCAACCAAATAACTGCTGCAGCATATGGGCACTTAGAAAACCTAAGAACAGCATTCTGCCATCTTAATAATGAATCGTTCAGGATCCTGTACACTGTGTATTTTAGGCCCGCATTGGAGTACGCACCACCAGTTAGGAACCCACATCTAGCTAAGCTTGTAAAGAAACTAGAGAAAGTGCGAAGGTTTGCAACAAGACTATTCCCAGAGCTAAGGGGCATGTCCTACGAGGAGAGGTTAAGGGAAATCGACACTGGAGGACAGGAGAGATAGGGGGGACATGATAGCGACATATAAAATACTGAAAGGAATTGACTTGGTGAACAGAGATAGAATGTTCCAGAGATGGGACACAGCAACAAGGGGACACAGTTGGAAACTGAAGACAGGTGAATCACAGGAATGTTTGGAAGTATTTCTTCAGTCTCAGAGTAGTCAGGAAGTGGAACAGTTTGGGAAGTGGTGTAGTGGAGGCAGGATCCATTCATAGCATTAAGCAGAGGTATGATAAAGCTCATGGTGCAGAGAGAGTGACCCAGTAGAGACCAGTGAAGAGGCTGGGCCAGGCACTATGACTCGACCCCTGCAACCACAACTAGGTGAGTACATGCAAACATATACAAACACACACCCATATGTATACACTCAGACTCACACATAAATGCATGCACACACACACACACACACACCGAGCTCATCTGAAGTGTATATCAACCATAAAACTGCTGCAGCATACGGACTCCTGGCAAACCTGAGAATAGCTTTCCAATACCTCAGTAAGGAATCGTTCAATGCTCTTTACACCATGTAAATGAGGCCCATACTGGAGTATGCAGCACTAGTTTGGTACCCATACCTTGTCAAGCACTTCAAGAAATTAGAGAAAGTGCAAAATTTTCCAACAAACCTAGTTCCAGAGCTAAGGGGAATGTTCTATGAAGAAAGGTTAAGGGAAATCGGCCTGACGACACTGGAGGACTCGAGGGTTAGGGGAGAAGTGATAACAACATATATAATACTGCGAGGAATTGACAAGGTGGACAGAGATATGATGTTCCAGAGATGGGACACAGAAACTAGTGGTCACAATTAGAAGTTGAAGACTCAGATAAATCATTGGGATGTTAAGAAGTATTTCTTCAATCACAAAGTTGTCAGGAAGTGGAATAGTCTGGAAAGTGATGTAGTGGAGGTAGGATCCATTCATAGCTTTAAGAAGAGGTATGATAAAGCTCATTGTTATGTTGTTGTCCCTTATTACTTTGATAGTAAGTTTCTCACTACATGTTCTAGTGTGGGGTAGCTTTTTACTTAATGGCCTTATCTGTCAAGGGTAATACATCATGACTGATCATCCTCAGTGTCTCTGATATCCTTTCACCAGCCCTCTTCACAGGTTATTTAAACTACTACTATAAAAAAATATAACTGTATTCTAAATAGATATGTACAGAATATACAATTACAGCACTCACATATTCAAAACATAAGCCTGCATACCCCCTCAGTTGCTCTTCTAAGACAGCCTGCATGGTGGATCTGGACAAATTGCCCTTCTTCCTTCTGGACTATCTCTGGACTAACCAGTGTTTTGACACACTTTAGTCACCCTGGGTATGGTGGCCACAACTTTAGTTATAAAAACTCACCCCTGGGGCACACATAATGCCCAAAAAATAAAAAGAAGGACCCAGAGGTCCTACCAGCTTGAAGTACACCAAGAGAGAGAGGGAGAGGGAGGAACCTAGCTTAGCTCCTCCCACACCCACCAAAAAACAAAAGACTGTTGCCAAGCACAATTCTCTAGTTACCACAATTTTACCACACTTATTTTACATTTACAAAAGAAATACAACTTTATAAACTACTTATTTAAATTGTGTGTGTGTGTGTGTCTCTCTCTCTATAGTATAACCTATTATATTGAGAAAAAAACAGGCTTGACCCAGCTGCCTCTCAGTCCCTAAGGGTGATCTTCACTTAGTGCAATTTAAGTGCTGTGTCCCCATCAATTCAATATAATTAGGTATTCCAGAGTAACTGTTACAGATACATAAATACATGTTGGGTCCTATAGCCCCATAACACCCCCACCTCCAGACGAAGTCTCACAAAAGCTAGCCGTGTCCCTCAGGATACGGCTAGTAAAAAAAAAATATTGCTTTAGCCTGAAGGTGGTTAGTAAGACTACTAGAAATGTTACATATTTCCCAGCACCATAACTACTCTTCAGTTTACTGTTATTTACAACAAGGTGACAAACTACATGGCAATCTACAATTTTAGTGGCTTTTAAAACATAATACACAATGCAAGAATTGCACACAATGCCCACTGTGAATGCCTGCACCGACAGGCCCATGCCTCTGCTGCGGTAATCCAGCAAGCAACTGGATATTAAAGGGTGGCATCTTCCTGATCAGGAGACGAGAGTAGAGCCAAACCCAGAGCAGTCAGGTGTACACCAGGCAGAAAACTTCACAAAACATGTCAAGGTGTCTCTCACTTGGTGGCCGCACCAAACAGTGAGACTTCCCATCAACACTCACGATCCTTAACATGGTCAGGCACTCAAGCCCATCTTCCGAGGTCCCACTCCACACAGATCCTCCAACCTTATGAAGAGGAGGCTGACATAGAACATGGAGGGTCCAAGGGACCACAAAGGCAAATCGTTGGGCGTTTCGTACATAGTGCACACCAAGACAATATACCACATACCTTCCTGAACATCTCATGTTACCGAAGGTTGTCAACCTCTGCCTCAACTCACATTTACATATACACTGACCCTCGTCACTCTTTTGGCTCCGACTTGACTCCTTCACAGTTGGATGGCTGGTAGGGAATACTCAGGCTGGCCAAGAGTTCACCACTACAAAAACAACAAGGTCAGCACAAGACAAACACTATGTACAAAGTACGCACCATGCATCTGCATGAAACATCTAGAGAGAGCGTCAGCAACCACATTCTCTGAGCCTTTTATATATTTAACTTCCAAATTAAAAGGCTGTAGGAACAAAGCCCCTTTTAAGAGTCTGATTTTAGTCACCATATACAGGAACAGGGTGAAGAGATCCTGAGACATGTACAAATGCTGAATAGCCAGCCCCAAAATGAAAATTTTCTTTCCTGTGGTAAAATGTTGACATTAAAACCTAGAAGGTTGTTCATTGATAGTAACAGTTCTGCAACCTCTCGCAGTACAACAACAAACACCAGATACATCTCTTTGCACCCAGGTTGGATACATCAAGTTTACACAAACACCATCACGTTCCATCTCACACAAATTTTAAGCACACAATGAACACAATTTGCATTACACACATTAAAATGGTACTGGAACACAGGCCATGGAAATCACATCTTCCTGCCCCATGTTTTTGTTTATTTAAAATGTTTGCATCTCTTAGTGCATAAGTATCAATATTTCTAATCCTGTAAACCTTAATTGTTAAACGTACTTTGTGGTAGTTAGTGTTTATGCCCAGGGTGCTATCTACTTTGGCAACCATGAAGCTTGGGAATGCCCACTGACTCTCACTAAGCACTACAAACTGGTGTTGGAAGAATTTCACTTCTTCCTCCATATCCAATTTTTCATACAGATTTTTCCCACACAAAAATTGTTGAATTGGCTCAGCTTCCTTAACAATTTCTTCATGGAGTTTCAACTTTTCCCCATTACTGACTTCCCAAACTTTTATTAAGTTCCAAGGTGGCTGAGCCAACTCTCCAACATTTTTCTCATTAAAACCAAGCATGCATTTTCCAAAATCTATTACACATGTTATTTCTTAAATACACTTGCTATTTCATACAGATTAATGTTTTGCAGCCCTTTACATTCCATTAAAACATTGGTCTCTCTGAATTTTTGACATAACTTCAAATCCTTTAACCGGTTACTGTGTACATTATACTCATTCTTTTTCTGCTCAGGGGTGTGGGTTTTATATCTAACCCCTGGGAACTTCCCCACAACATGTTCAGCTCACAGCAACTTGCCATACAGATTTTCACATGAATTGGCTCAGCATCGGCACTTCCTCTCCAGCCTCCAGAGCATTATGGTCCATATTATGGTCCCACATCATCATCCTGGTCTGGTTGATGGGCACGTTCACTGGTACCATCCACCTCATACGAGCCAAACAGTGTCTGAAACTGAGAAAAAGCTCCGAGGGGGGAGCATCACCATCCCCCCAAGCCAATAGCTCAGAGATTCCAGAGTGCTTCCCCACTCAGCAAATACAAAGAAAGGGATCCTCTTATCCCAGTTGTTAGTATTGTTTATACCATAGGCTTGCATCATTGTCTTGAGGGTTTGATGTAATTTCTCTATTTCCCCTTGAGATGGAGAGTGATACACAGTTGAACACTGAGGCTCTACTTTTAATCATTTTAAAACAATTCTAAAAGACTTTGAGGTAAAGTTAGGCCCTTGGTCTTTTTGCACCTCTTGAGGAAAACCAACATGAAAAAAGAACTTCATCAAAACCCTTAAGACTACATGAGCAGTTATCTTATGTAGAGGGACTGCTTCCAGGTACCTGGTAGTGGAGCAAATATTTGTGAGTAAATAATCATTTCCCAGTTTGGTCCTTGGGAATGGACCAAGTACATCTACTACCAGCTTGCTGAAGGGTTCACCTGGTGCTGAAATAGACTGAAGGGGAACAGGTTTAATACTTTGACTAGGTTTCCCTATAAATTGAAAGACATGATAGGTCTCAATATGCTCTCTGACAGTCTCCCACAGCTGAATCCAGAAGAAAGGCCTGGAAACCTTGGACATCACCATCTGGGGACAAAACCCTTGTTCTCCTTCCATCGATATTGCAAACAGAGGTGAATTCTTTTTAAGAGTTTCCTCTCTGAAATGAAAACACTTATTTAATTGTAAAATCTCTTCCTCAGCAACAACTGAGGCTCTGATCAGCTTAAGAGTGACATTTTCCTGCGCAGAAATTAATTGCACCCTAGTAGGTGCAGCCTCTCTCACACTACTTAACTGATTCATTCTCCAATAATGCTCAGCTCTGGCTGGAGCATCCTTTTCTTCAGTTGGCTGCAGTTAACATCAGAAAACAGAGTTTCCAGACTTACGCCCTCACCATCCTCATGAGAAATATGAGAACTATTGATAGCATGATCATGAGCCATACTTCTCATGGTGGAACCATCAGGGAGAAGGTCTGACAGGGTTTTCCTAGCCTTTTCCTCCCAACATTTGGGACTTGGTTTCCCCCAAACTAGTTGTTCCTCACTGTCTAACAGGCCCATAACATTATTCCCTAATAAGAGGTCGACCCCTTCGAAGGGAATTTCATCTGAAATACCTACAGGGAGATAGCCAACCTGGTATGCAGATTCTACCCATAATTTGTGCACAGGTGTCCTTGTGGCTGAAACCGTAATACCCTTCAACAATATATCTACCCCAGTATAGGTATCCTTAGACACTGGCAGCACTCCAACACATAGCAAGGAGTAGGTGCTACATCCATCTCTCAAGGACAATATGTTCTCAACTCTGCCTACATCCTTTTGCAAACCAACTGTGGACCTACTAGAAAATATAGGATAGGATAGGATTTCGTTCGGATTTTTAACCCCGGAGGGTTAGCCACCCAGGATAACCCTCCGGGGTTAAAAATCCCTCTCCCTGTCCCCCACCCTCCCTCTCATCATCTCTCTCTCCCTTATAACTCCTCCAGCCCCCCTCCCACACAAATAGCAGACACCTGCAGTGCAACACCTAACCCATTAAAAAACATGGGGGCTCAGAGAGGAAGTCGAAGACTCAGGTGATCAGAGGAAGATGGTCTTTGAAAGGAAGAATGAATGGAAGAGCAATGTAAAAAGATGGAACAAGAGAGGGAGAGCAAACTAGGTGAGCTATCTGTGAAAATGGAAAAGAGTTGGAAGCAGAGAAGAAGAAATGGGAGTCACAAGTTGAAGCTGCAGAAGCCAGGATATGGGCCCTAGAATATGAGGTACCTATGCTGAAGCGAATTACAGGGCTATTGCCTAGAGGAGGCATAACATCTGAAGCAGGTACACTCCTACTGAATGAGGAGTCCAATGGATAGGAAGGAGACAAAATTTGCGCTAAGGCCTTATCAGTCCACATAGCAAGGCTGAGCAATGAAGGGGGAGAGCCGGTGGGAGCAGGGATAGCAGTAAGGGAGGGGGGTAGAGGGGGTAAAGGTAGAGAAGGTGACAGGTCCCATGCAGAGGCACGACCGTGCCACCGAGAGTTACAGGAAAAATCAAGGGAGATAATGGCCATGTATAAATGGGACCCAGAGACATAGGGAAAGGCAACGGGAGGAGGAGATGGAGAAGTCAGTGTTTATTCATTGGCTCCAGGAGAGCAAAGGGAGGATGCACAATGAAAGACAGCAGAAAGAAAAACAGGAGATTGAAAACATCATCAAAGAAATAGGCGAGGATGACATGACTGAGATAGCAAATTTTCAGAGGATAGGGGGTACTGGAAGGGGAGAAATTGACTTGTCAAACTGATTTTCAAGACAGAAACGGTGCAGAACAGAATACTACAAGAAAAACCATGGCTAAAGGAATTATTAACATACAAGATGGTGTTCCTAGACTGTGACAGAACAAGAATAGAATGACAGTAGTTAAGGAAGAGGACACAGAAACGAAAGGGGCTAGGAAGAGAGACAAGGATAGAGTCAGCAGAGGACAACCAGAGCAGGGCAGAGCAACAAGGTCAAGCACACACAGAACCATGCACAGAACCACACAGCCAAACATATTATCCCAACACAACCCACAATCCAAACTTACAGCTCCCCCCCCACACTATGCAGTAGAATCCCACAGCACACTGCCAGGCCCAACACCCCCACAGATCCCCCAGAACACAGTGTTGGAGAGGAAACTGAAGGTATGGTGCACCAACGCTGATGGTGTAATGAATAAGTGGGAGGAGTATCACGAAAGAATGAAAGAGGCATCACCAGACATCATAGCTCTCACAGAAACCAAGCTCACAGGAATGATAACAGAAAGGTTGGAGGAGTTGCACCAAAAGAATTTTGGTGAGCTGGAGAGAGGAGACAGAGCAGCAGCAAGAGACTACATAACAGGAACACTTCAGTCTGCAGGTCCCAAGGAGGTAATTGCAGTGAACTGTAACCCACCACAGAACAGCAGGGGCCAAGGCAAGAGTATGAAGAGAGTAACAGCTTGGTGGTTGACACACTGGCTGAAGTGACCATAAAGGTTCATGCAAGCAGGGTAAAGCTGCTGATTGTAGGTGACTTCAATCATAAGGAAATTGACTGGGAGAACCTGGAGCCACATGGGGGTCCCAGAAACGTGAAGAGCTAAGATGATGGACGTGGAACTGGAAAACCTCATGTACCAACACGTAAGGGACACAACCAGGGTGAGAGGAGAGGATGAACCAGCAAGACTGGACCTAGTATTCACCTGGAGTAGTGCAGATGTTGAGGTCATCACATTCAAAAGACCCCCTGGGACCAGTTACCATGTGTTTCTGAGCTTTGAATACATAGTAGAGTTAAAAGTGGAGAGGGAAGCAGGAAGGGCAGGATAAATGAAGCCAGATTACATGAGAGGGGACTAAACAGGCATGAAGAATTTCCTGCATGGGGTTCAGTGAGTCAGAGAACTGGCAAGGAAGTCTGTAAATGAGATGATTTAATATGTGATAATAATATGCAAGACAGCTGAGATGTTTGTACCCAAGGGCGACAAAATAATGAGAAAGCCAGGATGAGCCCTTGGTTCACCCAGAGGTGTAGAGAGGCAAAAACCAAGAGTGATAGGAAATGGAAGAAGTATAGAAGGCAAAAGACCCATGAGAATAAGGAGATCACTCGCAGAGCCAGAAATGAATATGCACAGGTAAGAAGGGAGGCCCAATGACAATACGAAAATGACACAGCAGCGACAGCCAAATATGACCCTAAGCTGTTGTACAGCCACATCAGGAGGAAAACAACAGTCAAGGATCAGGTAATCAGGCTGAGGAAGGAAGGAGGGGAGATGAAAAGAAACGACCGAGAAGTATGTGAGCTCAACGCGAGATTCAAAGAAGTATTCACTGAGGAGACAGAAGGAGCTCCAAAAAGACAGAGACATGGGGTATACCATCAATGTTGGACACAATACATACAACCGAGGAAGAAGTGAAGAGGCTGCCAAGCAAGCTAGATACCTCAGAGGCGATGGGGCCAGAAAACATCTTTCCATAGGTTCTGAGAGAGGGAGCAGAGATGCTATGTGTACCATAACACAATCTTCAACAATCTATCAAAAACAGGGTACCACCTGGGGTTGGGAAAGACGCAAATGTAGCCCCCATTTTAAAAAAGGAAAAAACAGAAGCTTTACACTACAGCCAGTGTCACTAAAATGAAAAGTATGAAAAGTCTGGAAAGATTACGGGAAAAAGAGGGGTGGAATACGTAGAAATGAGTGGCTTATCAACGCAGCCAACACTGTTTCAGGGAGGGGAAATCCGAGTCACAAACCTACTGGAGTTCATTAAGGGTGCAGAAGTAAGACAAGTGAAAAAGGGGGGAGGTGACGAGTTTTCTTGGACTGTGAAAGGCGTTTGGCCAGTTCCACACAAGAGTAGGCAAAACTAAAGGATCAGGCAGGAAAACAAGGGGGCCTGCAATGAATCAAGGAATACCTGCAGGAAGACAACAGCGAGTCATGGTATGGACGGGTGTCAGAGTGGGAGCTTGGACGAGCAGGATTCCAGAGGGGCCAGTCCTGGATCTGCTTTTTCTAAAAAAAAGTAAAACGGCATGAAAAAAGGGAAATAGACCAGAGGTGTTTTTTTTGCAATGATGTGAAGTTGATGAGAAGAATTCAATCGGCGAAAAAGGGAAGAACTACAAAGGGATCGGGAAAGGCTGCGGGCCCTGGCCAGTAACTGGCTCCAGAAACTGGCAAAATCATGAAGATTGGGGAAGGGCAAAGAAGACCACAGACGGAGTAAAGTCTAGGGGGACAGAGACTACAAACCTCACTCACGGAAAAGGATCTTGGGGTGAGTATAACCCCGGGCACATCCCTGAGGTTACATAAACCCAAAATAACTGTTAGCTTTGGGCCGCCTAGCAACCCTAACAATAGCATTCCGACATCTCAATAAGGACTCGTTCAGGACCCTGTACACCGTGTACATTATGCCTATATTGGAATATGCAGCACCAGTTTGGAACCCACACCTAGTAAAGCTCGTAAGGAATTTAGAGAAAGTGCAAAGGTTTGCAACAAGACTAGTCCCAGAGCTAAGGGAAATATCCTACGAGAAGAGGTTTAGGGAAATCGACCTGACGACACTTGCGGACAGGAGAGATAGGGGAGATATGATAACAACATATAAAATACTGAGAGGAATCGACTAAGTGGATAGAGACAGGATGTTCCAGAGATGGGACACAGCAACAAGGGGTCACAGTTGGAAGTTGAAGACTCAGATGAATCACAGGGATGTAAGGAAGTATTTCTTCGGTCACAGAGTTGTCAGAAGTGGAATAGTCTGAGAAGTGATATAGTGGAGCCAGGATCCTTATATAGCTTTAAAAAAGAGGTATGTTGAAGCACAGGGAGCAAAAAGACGCCCTTTGTGAGCCTGAAGAGGCGGGGCCGGAACTGTGACTCGACCCCTGAACCACAACTGGTGAGTAAAAGGGAGAAACACACACACAAACAAAACACAACAACACACACCACCCACACACACACACACACTTTCCCCAACACACACACACACAAAACACAACCACACACACAAAAAAAACACACCACACCACACACCACACCCCAAACACAAAACACCCCACACACACACACAAAAAGGTAACTTAAGAAAGGAGGAGAAGACGAAAGAAAAAAACAAAAAGGAGAGCAAAAGAGAGGAGAGAGAGAGGAGAGAGAGGAGAGAGAAAATCAGATGTGTCAATGTTACCGCGTTTAAAAATTATTGAGGCAATAAAAAAGGATGAGACAGGGAAAGGTTTTAAAAAAGATTGAGAAAACAAAGGGGGGGTTGGTCAGACAAGTATTAAATTTTAAATTCAACCACATGAAATAAAAGGGTTGTGATCATTGGGGAAGGGGGCCAAAAACCCGGGACACAGGTGTGGGGGGTTAGGAGACAGAACTGAAAACCCTCTCAGAGAGAAAGACAGGGGGGTAAGCATAGTGCCCAGTACAACGCCGGTGTTCACACAACCCGAATAGCCTTTGCAGCCAATCTTGTGGGGAAAAATCAAAGAGTGCTTTTAAAAATCTCAACAAAGTCTTTAGGGGCCCCTTTGTAAAATATACGATAATCCCACCCTGGAGTATAAGCACGTGTATAAAACCCCGTACCTGACAAAGCATTTTAAAAAAAGAAGGCAGAGGGATACAGCAAGGCTTTTTGGAGCTATAACTACGACAAAACGAAACAGAATTTTCCTAACACACAGGGGGGACTTGAAAACCCGGGGAAAAACACTTGAAACAATAACAAAATATCGGGGTAAGCTTTTTAAATAGGCGAGTAACGGAAATCAGGGACACATCTGAAATTTAGTCACAGATAAAACCCACGGAATGTTAGGAAGTATTTCTCGTTTCAGAGTGGTCGAAAAGTGGAAGGTTTAGTAGGAAGTGGTGGAGGCGATTCATAAATAGTTTAAGAGCAGGTACGGAAAAAGAGGGAGTGAATCTTAAGAAACAAGGTTAAGAGCCCGGCCGGAGCGGGAATCGACCCTCCGAAACCCCAAAAAAAAGGTGAGTATTACAGAAAAAGCACGGGAGAACAGTTGATTATGTTTGGATCCAGTCTACGCCTCCGGATTCCAGACCCAGTTAAAAATTATATTAGGGGCATTTTCATAACTTTTTATAGAGGAGGGAAAGGGCTCTAACCCCGTAGGGGCCATAAGCGTTTGAGAAATTAGAGGCAATCGGGTACGACCCCGGGGAGGGGGGGAAACACAAAAAATTTCACGGATAAAAGTACCCCCGGCATCAAGGATCTTTCCATAGCTTGAAATTAGACTTGCATTAGAAAAATACAAGACGCAGTCACAAACTACAATGACAACTAACTTTCCCGTCATGAACATTTATAAAAATATATAATTCTAAATGTTTGTAAAGTTCACTCGCGTTTCCCTTTGTCAACCAACTTTTAATGAGTTTTAATTAAGAGTGTAAACCCATAAGAAGACGTTGCGGGTTTTTTGTTATTTATTCTGGGGACTCTTAAAAACTTTTTGGGGGTTTTAAAATTGTAGTTTATTATACCCCCAGAGAAAAAAATCGCGACTTTGCCGTCCGTGACTTTTCCTAAATTACTCTTGTCAGCCTTTCGGCGTTACTTTAAGCGAATTCTTCATAATAAAAACAGTTTACTTGTATTTAAAAACTCTTGATTTAAAAAGCGCAGAAGGACAGTATCTCTCACCCATGGAAAAATCAGTGCAGAGTTGACATGCCTTTCACCACTGGGAATTATCACTGCAAGTAGACAGTACTCTCACCACTCGGGGAAAATATCATGCAGATGGGCAGTCCTTTCACCCCTGGGAATTTCACTCCCGAGTAGACAGTATCTCTCGCACACTGGGAAAAACAGTGCAGATGGACATATCTCTCCCAAACTAGGGGCACTATAGTGCAGAGTGGACAGATCTCTCACCCCACTCGACACTATCAGTGCAGAGTGGACATATCTCTCACCCCACTGGGAAAATATCAGTGCAGAGTGGACGTACCTTTCACCAGGGGAATATCACTGCAGATAGCGACTCTCACCACCTGGAAAATATCTGCGAGTGGGCAGTACCTTTCACCACTGGGAATTATCACTGCAGAGAGACGTATCTCTCGCCACACTGGACATACAGTGCGAGTGGACAGTACTCTCACCCCCCCTGGGGAAAATATCAGTGCAGGTGGACAGACCCTTCCCACTGGGAATTTTCACGAAAAGGGAGACTATCTCTCAGCACACTGGAAAAATATCAGTACAGAGTGCACAGTACCCCTTTAAAAACACTGGAAGAATCAGGCAGAGTGGACAGTATCCACAATCTGGAATATCACACAAAGTGGAAGTACTCTCAACACATGGAAGCTATCAGTTTCAGAGTGGACATTTCCTTCACAACTCTGGAAATATCACCAAAATGGACAGTCCTCTCAAAACACGGAATATCAGTACAGAGTGGGCTACCTCCCCACCTGGAAACTATCATACAAGTGGACAGTACCTTCCCCACAATGCAAACATCGTACAAGTGGACGTACCTCTCACCACTCTGGGAACTATTAGTAAAAAAGTGGCATACCTCCACCACACTGGAAATATCGTGCAGAGTGGCAGTCCCCCTCACCACACTGGAAAAATTCATGCAGAGAAGATATTACCCCTCACCCCACTGGGAAACTATCAGTACAGGTGGACAGTAACTCTCACCACTCTGAAAAATATCAGTGCAAAATGGACAGGCCTTCACCACCCGGGAAAAAAACAGTGCAAGTGGGAGAGTAACTCCACCATTTTGGAAAACATACAGGTGGAGGTGGGAAACCTCTTTAACACACGGAAATTTCAGTACGAGTGGACGTCCCTCACCACTCTGGAAACTATCAGTACAGAGTGGGACAGACCCCACCCCTCTGGAAAAAAAATCAGTACAGAGTGGACAGCACCCTACCACTCTGGAAATTCAGTACAGAGTGGAATGGCATACCTCTCACCATTGGAAGCTACAGTACGAGTGGACAGTACCCTCACCACTCTGGAAACAAATCAGTACAGATGGACAGCACCCTTTACCCCTTGCAAACTACAGTAAGAGTGGAGAGTCAGGGACCTCTCACCACACTGAAATTACAGTACGATGGACGTACCCCACCACTCTCAAATTTTTCAGTACAGAGTGGAGAGTGGGCAGCCTCTCACCACATGGAAATTATCTCAGGGGACTTTCTCCACCACCTGGAAAATATCAGTACAGAGTTCACATACCCTAAACCCTCTGGAAAAATCATACAGAGTGGGTATTTCCCTTTACCACTCTGAAAACTACAGTCAGATTGGACAGCGCCTCTAACCACTCTGGAAACTACAGTGCAGGGTGAAAAAGTGCTACTCCACTCTGGGAAACTATCATGCAGATGGACAGTACCTCTCACCCTCTGGAAACTATAGTGCAGAGTGGACAGTACCTCTCCCCACACTGGAAACTATCGGCAGAGTGGATAGTAACCCCCTCACAACTCTGGAAACTATCATACAGAGTGGACAGGCCTCTCACCACCTTTAAACTATCATACAAAAGGGACATTTCCCCCTCCCCACTTGGAAAATTTTCAGTGCAGAGTGGACGTACCTCCACCACCTGGAAACTACAGTGCAGAGTGGATAGTGCCTCTCACCACTCTGGAAAAATATCAGTACAGAGTGGGACAGTACCCCCACCACACGGAAACTATCAGGGCAGAGGAAAAATTTTCCCCTCACCCCTCCGGGAAAACCCGTACAGAGTGGACAGTACCTTCACCCCTCTGGAAACTATCAGGGAGAGTGGACAGGGGCCTTCACCACTCTGGAAACTATCAGTACAGAGTGGACAGTGCCCCCCACCACTCTGGAAACTATCAGTGCAAGTGGACAGTACTCTCACCAATCTGGTAATTCGTGCAGGTGGAAGTACCTTACAAAACCGGAAACTTCATGCAGAGTTTGGGTGTCCTCTCACCACTCAGGAAACTATCAGTAAGAGTACAGTACCTCCACCACTTGGAAACATCATGCAGAGTGGATATGCCTCACCACTCTGGAAACTATCAGTACAGAGTGGACAGCGCCTTAACCCTCTGGAAACATCATGCAGAGTGGGCAGTACCTCTCAACATGGAAACTATCAGTGCAGAGTGGATAGTACCTTAAAAATCTGGAAATACCAGTACAGAGTAGACAGGCCCCCTTTCCCCCCTGGAAACTTCAGTACAAATGGACATACCCCCTCCCACTTGAAAAACTATCAGGCAAGTGGACAGTGCCCCTCACAACTCTGGAAACTATCATACAGAGTGGACTACCCCCCCCGCTGGAAACTATCATGCAAGTGGACAGTACCTCTCACCATTGGAAAAATCAGTGCAGAGTGGGCGTAACCACCAACTGGAAATATTCATTACAGAGTGGAGAGTGGGGCAGAAAATATTCCCCATGGAATCATAGTACAGAGGGACAGTACCCTTTACCACTCTGGAAGCTATCAGAAAAGAGGGACAGTACCCTCACCCCCCTGGAAACTTCAGTACGAGTGGACGACCTCTCAAACACTGGAAACACAGTACGAGTCATACCCCTCCCACACTGGAAATACAGTGCAGAGTGGACATACCTCTCACCACACTGGAAACTATCATGCAGAGTGAATAGTCCCCCTTTAACCACTCTGAAAATATCAGTACAGAGGGACAGCACCTCAAACCCCCTCTGGAAAATATCAGTGCAGAGTAGAAGCGCCTTACCACTCTGGAAAACTATCAGAACAGATGGCAGTTTCCTCTCACCCTCTGGGAAACTTCAGTGCAGAGTGGACAGACCTCTCACCACTCTGGTAACCCGTGCAGATGACAGTACCCCTCAAAACCCCATGGAAAATATCAGTCAGAGTGGAAATACCCTCACCACTCTGGAAACTATCAGTGCAAGTGGGGCAGATTTTTCACACACGGAAACAAAAATACGAGTGGATATACCCCTCACCCCTCTGGAAGCATCGTAGAGTGGATTTAAACCTCTCACCCCTTGGAAACTATCAGTGCAGAGGGATAGTACCTCTACCACTCTGGAAGATCGTACAGAGTGGATATACCCCTTACCCCTCTGGAAGCTATCAGTGCAGAGGGACAGTCCTCTCACCACTCTGGAAACTATCAGTCAGAGCGGACAGCACCTCCACCACTCTGGAAATATCAGTGCAGAGTGAAAAGTACCTCTCACCCCCTGAAAAAATCAGTACAAGTAGAAGCGCCTCTAACCACTCTGGAAACTATCAGTGCAGAGTGGGGCAGTACCTATCACCACGCTGAAAACTATCAGGCAGAGTGGCAGTACCTCTCACAAATCTGGAAAAAATCAGTGCGATGGAAAAATACCTCTAAAACCTTCTGAAAAAATATCAGACAGAGAGGGCGCACCCCTCACCACTCTGAAACTATCATCAGAGTGGACGCGCCTCTAACACTTGGAACTATCATTGCAGGGTGGGGAGGCTATCATCACTCTGGGAAAAATATCAGTGCAGAGTGGACATACCCACACCACGCTGAAAACTATCAGTGCAGAGTGGAAGTCCCCCTAACCACTCTGGAAATATCATTGCAGAGTGGGCAGTAAAATTCACCACAGTGGAAACTGTCAGTGCAGAGTGGGTAGTCCCTCACCACCTGGAAAAAAAATACAGAGTGGACAGTACCCCCACCCCACTGGGAAAATAAAAGTGCAGAGTGAACATACCTCCACAAAAACGGAAAATATCGTGCAGATGGACAGACCTCTCACCACACGGAAACTGTCAGTGCAGAGTGGGTAGTGCCTCTCACCACTCTGGAAACATCAGGCAGAGTGGACAGTACCCTCACCACTCTGGAAAAATATCAGGGGAGAGTGGGCTATCTCACCACGCTGGAAACTTCAGTGCAGAGGGACGTCCTCTCACCACGCTGGAAACATCAGTGCAGAGGGGACAGTACCCCTCACCCGCTGGAAACTATCAGGCAGAGTGGGGTTCCTCTCACCACGCTGGAAACTGTCGTCAGTGGAAGTACCCCCTCCACTCGGAAACTTTGGTGCAGAGGGACAGTACCTCACACCACACGCAAATTTTCAATACAGAGGGGGAAAGGACAGTACCTCTTACCCACTGGAAACTATGAGAAAAAGAGTGGACAGTACCTTCACTACTCGGAAAATATCAGTACAGGTGGACAGTACCTCCACCCCTGGAAGCTACGTAAAGTGGGCGTACCCACCACCCGGAAACTACAGTACAGAGAGGACAGTACCCCTTTTACCACACTGGAAAATCAGTGCAAAGTGGACAGTACCTCTCACCACACTGGAAACTATCATGCAGATGGATAGTGCCTCTCAAACCCTCTGGAAACTATAATACAGAGTGGGAAAACCTCCAACACACTGGAAACTTAGTGCAGAGCGGACAGCACCTCCACCACTCTGGGGAAAATATCGTGCAAGTGGGTGTCTCTCACCACTCTAAAACTATCAGTACAGAGGGACAGCGCCTCTAACCACTCTGGAAACATCATGCAGGGTGAACAGTGCTACCAACCCTGGAAACTTCAGTGCAAATGGACAGTACCTCTCACCACTCTGGAAACTTTCTGCAGAGGGACAGTACCCCTCACCACACTGGAAAATTCAGTGCAAGTGGATAGAACCCCTCACAACTCGGAAACTATCAGTACGAGTGGCAGTGCCTCTACCACCTGGAAACTATCATAAAAGTGGACAGTCCCCCCCCACTCTGGAAAAATTTTCAAGGCAAGTGACAGTACCTTCCCCCAACTGGGAAAATATCAGTGCAGAGTGGGGAGCCCCTCACCACTTGGAAAATATATACAGATGGAAGACCTTCACCCCACTGGAAACTATCAGGCAAGTGGGCGTACCTCTCACCACACGAAACTATCATAGAGTGGATAGTGCCTCTCACCACTCTGGGAAACAAACAGTACAAATGGACGTACCCTCACCCCACCGGAAAAAACAGTGCAGAGTGGACAACCTCTCACCCCCTCTAGAAACTTTTATATGAGTGGACGACCCCTCACCCCGCTGGAAAACTTCAAGTGGGCAGTACCCTTACCCCTCTGGGAAACTACAGTGCAGAGTGGAAGTACCCCACCACATGGAAAAATATCAGTGCAAGTGGATAGTACCCCCTCCAAACCCGGAAAGTACGTACAGAGTGGACAGTGGCCCCTCACCACTCTGGAACTATCATGCAAATGGCCCGAAAACCCCCCACTCTGAAAAACTATCATGCAAGTGGACAGTGCCCTCCACCCCTCTGGAAACTATCAGTCAGAGGGAAGTACCTTCACTACCTGGAAAATTTTCAGTGCAGGTGGACAGTACCTTCACCACACGGAAAATATAGTGCAGAGGGCAGTACCTCCCCAACGGGAAAATATCGTGAGCTGGTAGTGCCTCTCACCCCTCTGGAAACTATATACAGAGTGGACGTACCTCTCACCCCACTGGAAACTATCAGTGCAGAGTGGACAGTCCTCCACCACACGGAAATAAGTGCAGTGGATAGTGCCTCTCACCACTTGGAAATATCGTACAGAGTGACAGGCCTCCCACCACTCGGAAAACATCAGTACAGAGTGAAGGTGGAAGACCTCTTACCCAACTGGAAACTATGAGTACAGGTGGACAACCTCTCACCCCTCTGGGAAACATCATCGAGTGGACAGTATCTCTCACCACTAAACTATCGTGCAGATGGACGTACCTTCACCAACTGGAAAAATTCAGTGCAGAGTGGACAGTACCCCTCCCAACCCCGGAAACTCTCAGTACGGATGGAGAGGGAAAGTACCTCTTACCACACTGGAAAAATATCCACGCAAAGGAAGTACCTCTCACCACCTGGAAAATATCAGGAAGAGGGAAAGTACATCTAAAAACTCTGAAACTTCATACAGAGAGGACACACCCTCACCACTCTGGAAAAATCATGCAAGTGGACAGCGCCTCTACCATCTGGAAACTTCAGAAAAGAGTGGGCAGTGCCTTTTCCCACTCTGGAAAATTCAGTGCAGAGTAACAGTACCTCTCACCAATCTGGTAACTCTCAGTGCAGAGTGGACAGTACCTCTCACCACACCGGAAACTATCAGTGCAGAGTGGATAGTACCTCTCACCACTCTGGAAACTATCAGTACAGAGTTCACAGTACCTCTCACCACTCTGGAAACTATCAATGCAGAGCGGACTGCACCTCTCATCACTCTGGAAACTATCAGTGCAGAGTGGATAGTACCTCTCACCACTCTGAAAACTATCAGTACAGAGTGGACAGCGCCTCTAACCACTCTGGAAACTATCAGTGCAGGGTGGACAGTGCTACTCATCACTCTGGAAACTATCAGTGCAGAGTGGACAGTACCTCTCACCACTCTGGAAACTATCAGTGCAGAGTGGACAGTACCTCTCACCACACTGGAAACTATCAGTGAAAAGTGGATAGTACCTCTCACAACTCTGGAAACTATCAGTACAGAATGGACAGTGCCTCTCACCACTCTGGAAACTATCAGTACAAAGTGGACAGTGCCTCTCACCACTCTGGAAATTATCAGTGCAGAGTGGACAGTACTTCTCACCACACTGGAAACTATCAGTGCAGAGTGGATAGTGCCTCTCACCACTCTGGAAACTATCAGTACAGAGTGGACAGTACCTCTCACCACACTGGAAACTATCAGTGCAGAGTGGACAGTACCTCTCACCACAGTGGAAACTGTCAGTGCAGAGTGGACAGTACCTCTCACCACTCTGTAAACTAATCAGTACAGAGTGACAGTAACCTCTCACCACACTGGAAAAATTTCAGTGGGAGAGTGGATAGTGCCTCTCACCACTCTAGAAACTTTCAGTATAGAGTGGACAGTACCTCTCACCACGCTGGAAAATATCAGTGCAGAGTGGACAGTACCTCTCACCACTCTGGAAACTATCAGTGCAGAGTGGACAGTACCTCACACCACACTGGAAACTATCATTACAGAGTGGAGAGTGGACAGTACCTCTTACCACACTGGAAACTATGAGTACAGAGTGGACAGTACCTCTCACCACTCTGGAAGCTATCAGTACAGAGTGGACAGTACCTCTCACCACTCTGGAAGCTATCAGTACAGAGTGGACAGTACCTCTCACCACTCTGGAAGCTATCAGTACAGAGTGGACAGTACCTCTCACCACTCTGGAAACTATCAGTACAGAGAGGACAGTACCTCTCACCACACTGGAAATTATCAGTGCAAAGTGGACAGTACCTCTCACCACACTGGAAACTATCAGTGCAGAGTGGATAGTGCCTCTCACCACTCTGGAAACTATCAGTACAGAGTGGACAATACCTCTCACCACACTGGAAACTATCAGTGCAGGGTGAACAGTGCTACTCATCACTCTGGAAACTATCAGTGCAGAGTGGACAGTACCTCTCACCACTCTGGAAACTATCAGTGCAGAGTGGACAGTACCTCTCACCACACTGGAAACTATCAGTGCAGAGTGGATAGTACCTCTCACAACTCTGGAAACTATCAGTACAGAGTGGACAGTGCCTCTCACCACTCTGGAAACTATCAGTACAGAGTGGACAGTAACCTCTCACCACTCTGAAAAATTATCAGAGCAGAGTGGACCCGTACCTCTCACCCACACTGGAAAAATAAACAGTGCAGATGGATAGTGCCCCCTCACCACTCTGGAAACTATCAGTACAGAGTGACAGTACCTCTCACCACACTGGAAACTATCAGTTTCAGAGTGGAAAGGGACCTCTCACCACTCTGGAAACATCGTCAGAGGGACAGTACCTCTCACAACGCTGGAAACTATCAGTGCAAAAGTGGACAGTACCTCTCACCACCTGGAAACTATCACTGCAGAGTGGACAGTACCTCACACCACACTGGAAACTATCATTACAGAGTGGAGAGTGGACAGTACCTCTTACCACACTGGAAACTATGAGAACAGAGTGGACAGTACCTCTCACCACTCTGGAAACCATCAGTACAGAGTGGACAGTACCTCTCACCACTCTGGAAGCTATCAGTACAGAGTGGACAGTACCTCTCACCACCCTGGAAACTATCAGTACAGAGTGGACAGTACCTCTCAACACACTGGAAACTATCAGTGCAGAGTGGACAGTACCTCTCACCACACTGGAAACTATCAGTACGGAGTGGAGAGTGGATAGTACCACTTACCAAACTGGAAACTATCAGTGCAGAATGGATAGTACCTCTCACCACACTGGAAACTATCAGTGCAGAGTGAATAGTAAACCCCTCAAACCCCTCTGGAAACATCAGTCAGAGTGGACAGTACCATCTCACCACTCTGGAAACTACAGTGCAGATGGATAGTACCATCTTAAGAACCAACTCTGAAAACTATCAGTAAAGAGAGGACACACCTCTCACCACTCTGGAAACTAACAAGAATGGACAGTACCTCTCACCACTCTGGAAACTATCATACAGATTGTACAGTACCTCCCCACCAGACTGGAAACTATCAGTTCAGAGTGGATAGTGATCTCACCACTCTGAAACTAACAGTACAGAGTGGACGGGACTCTCACCCCTCTGGAAATATCAGTGCCGAGTGGAAAAGTACCCTCACCACTCTGGAAACTATCATACAGAAGTAGAATACCTCTCACCTTTTAGGAAACTATCAGTGCAGAGTGGAACATACCTCCACAACTGGAAACTATCAACAGAGTGACAGTAACCCACACACAAAAGGAAACTACATACAGAGTGGAGAGTGGACAGTACCTTTCCACACTGGAAACTATAAACCCGAGTGGACAGAACCTCCAAACCACCTGGAAACATCAGATAAGAGTGGACAGTAACCTCTCACAAAAACTTCTGAACTATCAACAAGTGGACAGTAACCTTCACCACCTGGAAACTGTCAGTACAGAGGGAAGTACCTCTCAACACACTGGAAACTATCAGTGCAAAAGGACAGACCTATTACCACAATGGAAACTACAGTGCAAATGAATAGACCTCTCACCACTCTGGAAACTATCAGTCAGAGGAGGACAGTACCTCTCACCACCTGGAAAACTATCAGTGCCGAGTGGACAGTACCTCTCACCACTCTGGAATCTATCAGTACAGAGTGGACAGTACCTCTCACCATCTGGAAACTATCAGTGCAGAGTGGACAGTACCTTCTCACCACTCTGGAAACTATCAGTGCAGAGTGGACAGTACCTCACCATCCGACAATGGAAACTATACAGTAAGAGTGGAGATGGGACAGTACCCTACCACACTGGAAACTATAGTACAGAGTGGAAAATACCTTCTCACCCCTCTGGAAATAAACAGTGCAGAGTGGAAGTACCTCTAACCATCTGCAGGTGGGGAAAAAAACTATCAGTACAGAGAGGAACAGCACCTCTCCCCACCTGGAAACTATCATTGCAGAGTGGAAGTACCCCTAACCACTCTGGAAAACTATCAGTGCAATAGAACAGCGCCTCTCACCCCTGGAAACTATCAGAACAGAGTGGACAGTGCCTCTCACCAACCTGGAAACTATCAGTGCAGAGTGGACAGTACCTCCACCACTACTGGTAACTCTCAGTGCAGATGGACAAATACCTCTCACCACACTGGAAACTAAACAGTGCAGAGTGGAAAAGTACCTCTCACCCCTCTGGAAGCTATCAGTGCAGAGTTGACAATACTTCTCACCACTCTGGAAACTATCAGTGCAGAGTGGACAGTATCTTTTACCACACTGGAAACTATCAGTGCAGAGTGGACACTGTAACCTCTCACACATCTGCAAACTACAGTACAGAAGATGAGAGTGGCAGTTTCCTTTTTAACCACACTGGAAATTATCAGTACAGGGGTGGACAGTACCTCTTTACCACTCTGGAAACTATCAGTGCAGAGCGGACAGCACCTCTCACCACTCTGGAAACTATCAGTGCAGAGTGGATAGTACCTCTCACCAGTCTGAAAACTATCAGTACAGAGTGGAAGAGCGCCTCTAACCACTCTGGAAACTATTCCGTGCAGGGTGGGAAAAGTGCAAATCACCCCTCTGTAAACATCAGTGCGAGTGGACAGTACCCTCTCACCACTCTAGGAAACTATCATGCAGAGTGGACAGAACCTCTCACCACACTGGAAACTAAACAGTGCAGAGTGGATAGTACCTCTCACACTCTGGAAACTATCAGTACAGAGGGGACAGTGCCTCTCACCACTCTGGAAACTATCAGTACAAAGTGGATAGTACCTCTCACCACTCTGGAAACTATCAGTACAGAAGGACAGTACCCCTCACCACTCTGGAAATTTACATGAGAGTGGACAGTATCCTCTCACCACACTGGAAAAATATCAGTGCAGAGTGGAAGTGCCCCTCACCACTCTGCAAACTATCAGTACAGAAAATGGACAGTACCTTTTCACCACACTGGAAACTATCAGTGCAGAGTGAACAGTACCTCCACAACACCGGAAACTATCAGTACAGAGCGGACAGTACCTCTCACCACTCTAGAAACTTCAGTATAGAGTGGACAGTAAACCCTCACCACGCTAAAAACTATCAGTGCAGAGTGGAAAAGTACCTCTCACCACCCTGAAACTATTCAGTGCGAGTGGAAGTCTCTCACCACTTTGGAAAATCCAGTGCGAGTGGAAGCCTTCCCCCCAGGGGAAACTATAGTCAGAGTGGGAAATACCTCAAACTCTGGAAAACTATCAGTCAGAGTGGACAGTTCTTCACCACCTGGAAAATATCAGTACAAAGGGGGAAATACCTTCCCACCTGGAACTATCAGTCAAGTGGAAGTACCTTTCCAAACCCCTGGAAAATTAGTGAGGGGGGTGGAAGTTCCCTTCCCCACTGGAAACTATCAGTCGAGTGGATAGTCCTCTCACCATCTGGAATATCATCAGAGTGGCGTACCTCTCACCCCCTGGAAACTACCCGTGCAAGGTGCAGACCTCTCACCACTCTGGAAACTATCAGTCAGAGGAAAGTACCTCTCACACTCTGAAACTTTTCAGTACAGAGTGACAGCGCCTCTACCACTTGGAAACTATCAGTGCAGAGTGGACAGTACCTATCACCACCTGGAAACTATCAGTGCAGAGTGGACAGTACCTCTCACCAAATTGGAAACTATCAAATGCAGGGGGAAGTACCTCTACCAACTGGAAACTATCAGTACAGAGAGGACAGACCCCTCACCACTCTGAAACTATTTAGTACAGAGTGGACAGGCCTCTAAACCCCTCTGGAAAATTCATGCAGGGTGGAGTGCATCATCACTCTGGAAAAATCAGTGCGAGTGGAAGTACCTTTCACCCCCTGAAAAATCAGTCAAGTGGACGGCCCCCTAACCACTCTGGAAAATTTCATTTCAGGGTGGACGGTACTCATCACCTGGGGGAAATATCAGTGCAGAGGGGCAGACCCTCACCACCTTTGGAAATATCGTGGGTGGACAGTACCTCTCACCACACTGGAAACTATCATGAGAGGGGATAGTACCTCCACAACTTGGAAAACTATCAGTACAGAATGGGACGGCCTCTCACCATCTGGAAACTATCGTACAAAGTGGACGTACCTTTCCCCCTCTGGAAATACGTGCAGAGTGGACGAAACCCCTCCCAACCCCGGGAAAAAATCAGTAAGTTTGGGGAGTCCTCCACCAACTGGGAAAATTTTCAGTCGATGGACTTTTCCTCAAAGGAAAATATCAGTGAGAGTGGGGCAGACCTCTCACAATGGGGAAAAAATTCAGTGCAGAGGGATAGTGCCTCCCCCACTTGGGGAAAATATCGTAAAAGAGTGGCAGTTTCCTCTCACCACACTGGAAACTTTTAGTCAATTGGGCAAACCCCCCCACAAAACCGGAAACTACATGCGGTGGACATACCTTCACCACTCGAAACTTTCAGAAGGAAGGACAGTACCCCCCCACCTGGAAACTTATCAGTGAAGTGGCAGTACCTCTCACCCCCTGGAAATATCAGTCGAGTGGACGTCCTCCACCCCTCTGGAAAACTATCAGTCGATGGACAGACCTTCACCCCTGGAAATATCAGTCAGAGGGCCGTACCCCTTCACCCCTGGAAACTACAGTGCCGGGGGGGGGGACAGGACCTCTCACCACCTGGAAAAATATCAGTGCAGAGTGGATAGTGGCCTTTCCCCCTTTGGGAAAATTCAGTCAGGGGACAGTCCCCTCACCCCCCTGGAAACTATCAGGCGAGTGGAAGTACCTCCCCCCACCTGGAAAAATATCAAAAAGAGTGGAGAGTGGGAAAGGGGATCCTTTACCACCTGGAAACTATAGTAAGGTGGCGTACCCCCTACCCCCTTTGGAAAAACTTCAGTCAGAGGGAATACCCTCCCCAAATCGGAACTTCAGTACAGAGTGGACATCCCCTCACCACTGGAAACTATCGTACAAGGGACGTACCTCTCACCACCTGGGAAATATCGTGCAAAGTGGAAGAAACCCCTCACCACCTGGAAAATATCAGTGCAGGGGTGGAAGTTCCTCTCACCCCTTTGGAAAAAAAAAAATCAGTCAGGTGGACAGTCCTCTCACCACCCGGAAACTTCAGTGAGAGTGGAAATCCTCCCCAAACCTGGAAACAACATTTCAAGTGGAAGTACGTTCCCACCACCTGAAAATCAGTCAGAGTGGACAGTACCTCTCACACTTGGAAAGCTATCAGTACAGGTGGAAGCCTTCACCCCCTTGGAAACATCAGTACGGTGGGGCGTACCTCTCACCAAGGGAAACTTTGCAGAGTGGACGTACCTCTCACCATTGGAAAATCAGTCAGAGTGGGTGTCCTCTAAAAACTCTGGAAAAAAATACAGTCAGAGTGAACAGACCTCCACCCCCTCTGGAAACTTTTTCTAAAATGACAGGCCTTCCCACCTTTGGAAATATCAGCAGAGTGGACACCCCACCACTCTGGAAACTATCAGGCGAGTGGAAGTACCTTCACCCCTTGGAAAATTTAGGCAGAGTGGAAAACCTTCACCCACTGGAAACTATCAGTGCAGGTGGAAGACCTCTCACCATTGGAACACAGGCAGAGTGGGCAGTACCTCCACCCCCTGGAAACTATCAGTGAGAGTGGACAGTACCCTTTACCACACTGAAACTATAGTCAGAGTGGACATACCCCTTTACCACTCTGGGAAAACATCGTCAGGGGACGACCTTCACCACCTGAAACTTCATGAGAAAATGGAAAGTACCCTCTCACCAGCTGAAAACTATCTACAGAGTGGAAACCCTCAACACCGGAAATATCAGTCGGGTGAAAAATCTTTTACACCTGGAAACTTCAGACGAGGGACAGTACCTCCTTTACATCTGGAAAATTTCAGTAAAAGTGGACAGTCCCCTTCACCACCTGGAAACTATCAGTGAGGGGATAGTACCTCTCAAACCTGGAAAAATATCAAACAGATGGACAGGCCTCTCACCCCTCTGGGGAAAATTCATCAAGTGGACAGTACCCCTCACCACCCCTGGGGAAAAACTACCCTGCAAAGTTGGGGAAAGTGCCTCCCCACTCTGGGGAAAAAATATTTAGAAAAGAGTGGACTACCCCTCACCACATGGAAAATATCGTGCAAAAGGGGAACCCTAAAACCCCCTTAAAAATATCAGTGAGAGTGAAAAGACCCCTCACCAACCCCGGAAAATTAGGAGAATGGAGGGTACCCCCTAAAAAACTTTAGAAAATTTCAGGGAAAAGGGACAGACCTTCACCCCCTGAAAATATATGGAGTGGACAGGCCCTCACCACCTGGGGGAAAATTCATCAGATGGAATTCTCACCAATCTGGAAAAATCCCGACGAGTGGACATTACCTCTACCACCTGGAAACACAGTGCAGATTGGGATAAGTTCTTTACCCCCCATGGAAAAAAATCAGGCAGAATGGAAGACCTCTCACCACTTGGAAATTCAGTGCGGTGGACATACCCTTTACCACCTGGAAAATATCAGTCAGAGTGAAAGACCTCTCCCCCTTGGAAACTATCAGCAGAGTGGACTACCTTTTCACCACTCGGAAATATCGTGCGGTTTTGGGAAAAACCTCAAAAACCCCTTGAAAAATAACATGGCAAAAGTGGACCAAGGCGCCCCCTACCACCTGGAAACTATCAGGGCAGAGTGGAAAGTACCTCTACCATTCTAAAATCAGTCAAATTTGGACAGGGCCCCCCTCACCCTTGGAATATCAGTACAGGGGGAAAATCCTCTCACCACCCGGAAAAAAACAGTCAGGTGGACTTTCCTTTTCCCCCAATTGGGAACTTTCTCAGAGGGACAGTACCCCTCACCACCCTGAAAATCATCAGAGTGGAAAATACCTCTCACCCCCTGGGGAAATATCAGTACGAGTTACAGTACTCCACCACCTGGAAATACAATGCGAGGGAGCCTCTACACTCTGGAAAAATTCGGGCGAGGGCAGGGCTTTCAAACACTTGGAAACTACTTGGGAGAGTGGGAAAAGCGCCCCCCCAACCCCTTGGAAATTATCCCGGCAGGTGGGGCGTGCACTCACATCTGGAAACTATCAGTGCAGAGTGGACAGTCCTCACCACTCTGGAAAACTACATTTAGGTGGACAGGCCCCTAAAAACCCCCTGGAAACTATAGTGAGGGGTGGACGGCCTTTCTCACCTGGGAAAAATATCAGTAAAGTGGACAGTACCTTACCACTCTGGAAACTATCAGTGCAGAGTGGGGCGTCCTTTTTCACCCACTGGAAACTTTAAAGTGAAAAGGGGAAGAACCCCTTTACCACTCTGGGAAACTATCAGTACAAATTTTGGGCAGGCCTTCACCACTTGGGAAACTATCAGTACAAAGTGGACAGTCCTCTCACCACTCTGGAAATTTTTTAGGGAGAGTGGGGCAGTACCTCTCCCAACGGGGAAACCAGGAGGGTGGAAGTCCTTCACCCCTTGGGAAATATCATTCAGATTTGGGAAATACCTTCCCCCAACCCCGGAAACTACGTTCAGAGTAAGTCCTCTCCCACCTGAAATTCAGGGAGGGGACAGACCCCTCACACATGGAAAATTCATGCGAGTGGATAGCTCTCCCATCTGGGAAAAATATCGTACAGAGGGACAGCCTCTCCCAAACACTGGGGAAACTTAAAAGCAGGGGAACAGTCTCTCACAAAACCCGGAAACTACAGTGCAGAGTGGAAGTACCCACCACCTGGAAATTCGTGCAGATGGATAGTCCTTTTCCCCCACTCTGGAAACTATCAGTGCAGAGTGGATAGTACCTCTCACCACTCTGGAAGCTATCAGTGCAGAGTTGACAATACTTCTCACCACTCTGGAAACTATCAGTGCAGAGTGGACAGTACCTTTCACCACACTGGAAACTATCAGTGCAGAGTGGACAGTACCTCTCACCACTCTGGAAACTATCAGTACAGAGTGGAGAGTGGGCAGTACCTTTTACCACACTGGAAATTATCAGTACAGAGTGGACAGTACCTCTCACCACTCTGGAAACTATCAGTGCAGAGCGGACAGCACCTCTCACCACTCTGGAAACTATCAGTGCAGAGTGGATAGTACCTCTCACCACTCTGAAAACTATCAGTACAGAGTGGAAGTACGCCTCTACACCACTACTGGAAACTATCACGTGCAGTGGAGGATGGAATACAGTAGCTCATACTCACCACTCTGGAAACTATCAGTGCAGAGTGGACAGTACCTCTCACCACTCTGGAAACTATCAGTGCAGAGTGGACAGTACCTCTCACCACACTGGAAACTATCAGTGCAGAGTGGATAGTACCTCTCACAACTCTGGAAACTATCAGTACAGAGTGGACAGTGCCTCTCACCACTCTGGAAACTATCAGTACAAAGTGGACAGTACCTCTCACCACTCTGGAAACTATCAGTACAGAGTGGACAGTACCTCTCACCACTCTGGAAATTATCAGTGCAGAGTGGACAGTACCTCTCACCACACTGGAAACTATCAGTGCAGAGTGGATAGTGCCTCTCACCACTCTGGAAACTATCAGTACAGAGTGGACAGTACCTCTCACCACACTGGAAACTATCAGTGCAGAGTGAACAGTACCTCTCACAACACCGGAAACTATCAGTACAGAGCGGACAGTACCTCTCACCACTCTAGAAACTTTCAGTATAGAGTGGACAGTACCTATCACCACGCTGGAAACTATCAGTGCAGAGTGGACAGTACCTCTCACCACTCTGGAAACTATCAGTACAGAGTGGACAGTGCCTCTCACCACTCTGGAAACTATCAGTACAGAGTGGAGAGTGGAGAGTACCTCTTACCACACTGGAAACTATGAGTACAGAGTGGACAGTACCTCTCACCACTCTGGAAACTATCAGTACAGAGTGGACAGTATCTCTCACCACTCTGGAAGCTATCAGTACAGAGTGGCCAGTACCTCTCACCACCCTGTAAACTATCAGTGCAGAGTGGACAGTACCTCACACCACACTGGAAACTCTCAGTACGGAGTGGAGAGTGGACAGTACCTCTTACCACACTGGAAACTATCAGTGCAGAGTGAATAGTACCTCTCACCACTCTGGAATCTATCAGTACAGAGTGGACCGTACCTCTCACCACTCTGGAAACTATCAGTGCAGGGTGGAAAGTACCTCTAACCACTCTGAAAAATATCAGTACAGAGAGGACAGCACCTCTCACCACTCTGGAAACTATCAGTGCAGAGTGGACAGCGCCTCTCACCACTCTGGAAACTATCAGTACAGAGTGGACAGTGCCTCTCACCACTCTGGAAACTATCAGTGTAGAGTGGACAGTACCTCTCACCAATCTGGTAACTCTCAGTGCAGAGTGGACAGTACCTCTCACCACACCGGAAACAATCAGTGCAAAGTGGATAGTACCTCTCACCACTCTGGAAACTATCAGTACAGAGTTCAAAGTACCTCTCACCACTCTGGAAACTATCAATGCAGAGCGGACAGCACCTCTCATCACTCTGGAAACTATCAGTGCAGAGTGGATGT